>OW203678.1:5007500-5632500 GCA_934044485.1 Apeira syringaria
CATTGAGGTAAATGACAGGTTAGGTGAGAGAAATCGCCCTAATATTGTATAAGTATATATATCAGTCATCAGATTACCATAGTACAGGCTTTGCCTAGTTTGGGACCTGAAGACCTAGTGTGAATCTAAAAAAAAATATGTAATCGGTCTTACAGGTGTGACGTAGTCAAACTTTGATCAAACCCCCATGTAACAAAATAGAATAAAAAATAAATTTTAAAAATTCAAAAGCGTTATTTATCAATAACATTGCCCAGCGTTATGCAAGGATAGTCCGAGAATTGAATTTCAAACGTTTCTTACTTTCCTTTTTATAGAAAATACAAAAGTACAAATAAATAGTCGAATTCAACAAATTACCAAGTCCTCTTTGTCTTTTCTCCGAAATTAACACGAAATAGCCCGTAGCTTCTAACAAAGTTAATATCTTCAACGTTCCAGTAATCCAACTAGATCCCGAATTATACGGATAGAGCTTTGATCCCTAATCGGCTAATCGAGGCGAGATGTAACAACTTAAATTCAATTGGAAATCATTTGTCTTCGGGAATTTAATTATAACAAAAATTCTTTGAAACGAAATTCAACACATAAAAGTTTCGCACGTTAGACACAGGAATACGATAATTAGGGAATATTTTAATTATGTGTGTACACTTTTATTGTAAAGAGGTATTAAAGTTTGTGAGTTTATTTGTAGAACTATATCTCTCGAACTATATCTCAAGAACTACTGAACCATTTATGAAAAAGCTTTCACAAGTAGGCAGCTACATTATTCTTGAATGACACAAATCCCACTAATATTATAAATGTGAAATTTTGGATGGATGGACGGATAGATGGATGTTTGTTACTCAATCACGCCAAAACGGCTGAACGGATCTGAATTAAATTTGGCACAGAGATAGATTATAATCTGGTATAGCACATAGGCTTAGGTCTTTTAATCCTGAAAACTTGTATGATTCCCGAGGAATAGCTGATGTAGCGGGAAAACCATAAAATACTCGGGTGAAACCGCGGGGCGTTACTAGTTATAAATAAATGTGATGAATAATATTTTCTTTAATTCCGAGCAAAATGGCCTGATGCATAAAAACAAAACTCATTGAAATATGATTAAACTAGAAATAAGTAATGTTTCGATAGAAATAGGAACGATCGACTTCACTTACAGCTGTTTTATTTTATTTTAAGATTTCCTCGATTTTTTTTATTACAACTACTAAACCAATTTCGATAAAATTTGAATCCCAGGTACGTAGTGTACACTTTCGAAAAAATTTCAAAATTGGTTAACAGTTGGTGGATAAATTCGTAAAAATAAAAAATATATACAGTGAAACATAGAACTTTCACATGTTTTATAGGTGAAGAAAATAGAAAAAAAAGAGTACTTAACATGAATGTGGATGGATATAGAGGTAGAGGAAGGCCGAAGAAGGTATGGATGAACTATGTGAAGAATGATATATTATAAAAGGTGTGAATATTGCCAGCGTAGAAGAGCTATTTCGCATGGCACAAGACCGGAAAAAATTCATTGAGTTGACGGCCAACCTCCAGTAGTGGAGAGGCACGATAAGAAGAAGAAGTGAATGACTAGAAGAGAATGAAATAGAAAAACATGTTGCGCCGACCCCACCTAGTGTGGGATAAGAACAAAAAGAAAAAGGAGATATATTATTATTTACAACATTTATTCGTCTGCATTTATATTATTATTTGGTACTAGCTCCGCCGCGCGGTTTTACCCGCATACATTGGAATGACAGTGGCGCCATCTGTTGAAAAATGGTCGTATTGACTCCGAAACCTTATCTGGCTCATGCACAACAACTTTGCTAAAGATCATCACATGATCAAATGCATAGTTTACGATTCAATAAAGGACATACAGACTTCATTTTTATTTATAAGATAAAGACAACCCATGCAAGAAGTTCCGATGAAAATGTTACATTACATTCCTGTAGGGATCTTGGTAGCTTGCAAATTGATACGGAGCAGGTCAGGAAACAATTAGATTGTACACGAGGGCTGAGGGTAATGATGCAGTAATCCCTAGGGGGTTCAGGGGTCGGGAGGGGATAAGAAATGTCAAATATAATTATGTTTTAAAGTCAAAGGAATATTATTTTGAACCGACATAAAAAAGCTTTCTTTTTTTATGTCGCCTAATCTAACCTAACGCCTCTTTAGGGATTCTCATTTATTTTTTTACATATTATAAGTTTGCGTTTACAACTGTCTCACCTGGGGCCTAAGTCTACTATTCAATATGGCAATATGATCGGCTCACAATTGGTGAATTTGACAGCTTTGGTAGTCCGCTATTTTTAATTCGTCCATAATGAATCAATCTTGATTCAATTCTATATTCAATGAGACAGCGCGTTATTTCTGTTAGTACATTAAACGTCAAATGCCCAACTAAATCGACACAGGCCGAGCATAGATTCAACATAGACAAAGGCGGTATGACTTAGCAGACTACGGACTTTTGACGTTGTCTTATTGGCATCGGCTCGGCCTCGCAGCAGACTGACTATGAACTTTGAATTAGTAGACTTGACACCCTGATGTTAAGTGATGACGTTGTCTAGGATTTAGCACGCAAACCTAGAAGGTACCTATTCACTCGCGACTTGAAGACTCCAGGATTGTATATTACAACTGTTTTGTTATGTGTTACTGTTTCCCAGGCGAACTTATTTTGAACTCTTCAAAAATAGAGTTAACAGAGTTTCGAAAGGGATTTGGCAATATATCGTAATGCCCCCAGTAAGACAGATAGCCATAGGCGACGGTGATCGCTTACCATCAGGCGGCCATCTGCTCGTTTGCCACCTAACATAAAAAAATATGTTGTATGTACTCATTCACTAGAACAATCACCATTGTGTTGCATTTTTATATAGTATAGTATAATAAACAAATTACTCCAAAATATCCGTTCGTTCTCAATGAAAAAAATCAGGAACAGTCCCCCCCTTCCCGCACCCCGCGGGGTATTGTCGTACCGCTCCCCCGTAGAGCGGAGAAATCACTGCTGTCATAAAATTCAAAATATGTATATGAATAGAAGGTTTTAGTTACTAAATCAGAGTACCTACCCTATACTAAACTACACGTATTAAGGTAGACTTAACCAAACTATTGGACAATAATAAATATCGCACTAAAATTATAATGACAAAAGTGTGTATGTTTGTTACTCCTTCACGCTCCAACGACTGCATTGATTTCAATAAATAAGGATGGCAGACTCCCATACATTTGCAGCCTAGAAGAAAGAAGCCGCATTCATGAATGAAACTTATACGTATCGATATACCAATAAATACATTGTATATTGTATATTCAATCATTTTCTTAGAAGTTAGGAGTAAAAAGTTATAATGGAAAATCATCTGTATAAGTATGCTAACTACACGTCCATATGCGAACCATTCAATGTATCGCCATCCATGTATAGACAGAGAAAGCAATATTGCATGGATCGCGCTACAGATGCAGATCACATATTATATTCTTGAATAAACTAGGCATGGGTGTGTTTATGAACGCAGTCCGGGGCTACAAAACAGCTAACAACAGATTATTGAGTCACAATAACAATTAATTTCAGAGCGTAAGAGTATTCGATCGCAACAAACATAATAATATGGGAACTTTATATATAATAACTATAATATTTTCAATTAAATAAAATAAAAGTACTTTTGATTCCCAACTTAACAAATAATGCACATTATTCACGGAATCCACAAAAATATAATCTAAATTTTCATTTATAAATGATACATGAACGGGTTGTCATTTCGTTTTTCGGGAGCGAGGCTGGTTCTGCCGTCCTCTTTTGATATGGAGATAGTTTAGACACAGTATAACACATAGGCAACTTTTCATCTTGAAAATAATTGCTGTTCCCATAGGAGTAAATGATAATCACACTTCTAATATTATAAAGATGAAAGTTTGTGTGTGTATTTGTATGTGTGTATGTGTGTATGTTTGTTACTTCTTCACGCTCAAACGGCTACACCGATTTCAATAAAATTTGCAAATGAAAAAAAAAACACATTAAATGCGAACCCAAAAGAAAAAAAATAGAAACTATATACAAAAAAATACCTTGCTTGTACTGCTTGTGCAGATAGGATCAAAATAATGGAACATCTGCATTAACTCTTCAATTCTATGTTCCACAAAGGCCGGATATAGCGAAAATTTTTCAAAAGTTCGCTGTATCCTGCTTGTTGATTGTACGCATCCAAGTGAAAGAGTGATTTTTTCAGACTATCCCGTCAGAAAATAACAAACAAAAGTATGACGTACATGCAGACATTTGTGAACTAGTCACGGCCAGGCACTGAGTATGAAATGAGATCCGCTTCAAAACAATGTTGCGAGAAATTGTGAGGGTAGGTTTTTAAAGCAGCGTTTTGTAAGCAAAAGTATACTTTGAATAAATCTGTTGGCATTGTAAATGATATGATGTTTTTAGAAAAAAAATGCTATCGTTTGTTTAGATATTTACAAATTGTCCGTTATCTTTTTCTACAATTCTTCTATTTTTATTTCGGCGACTAAGTAATGCTCATTGAAAATCCATACATACATAGCATAACCCTCCGACAGCCGCCAACATAAGGTGACTCCGAAAACTGTTATCAAAAATATACCATTCTACAAAATCCACTAATCCAATGAAAGTTAAAGAACGAAAATCTTTTTTTTTTTTTTTTAAAGATTATAAGCTTGCGTTTGACCACTGTCTCACCTGATGTTAAGCGACGACGCGGTCTAAGGTGGAGCACGCAAACTTAGAAGGAACCTATTCACTCGCGACTTGAAGACTCCGGGGTTGTACATATCGGGAAACACAGACTCAGGCAGTGAGTTCCACTCTCTGGCAGTACGTTAAATCATAATAGATGTCCTGTTTAGAAAAATCTTCCAGTGTTTGATACAAAAAACGGTAACTTAATTTAGTAACTTAGTTCCGACTATAGTTTAAACCATAGCGCACTTTATCTTTCACTTTCATTTCAGATATTTCTTCGACATCTGTGGCTTAACGCATCGACATAAAACTATTTAAAATTACAATACAATTGTAACCATAAATCATCAAAACATCTTTTAATCGTTTTACTCTGAAATTGTGAAACAGATTTTTTTGACGGTCGCTGTGGCGCAGTGGTCAGTGTCAGTGACTTGACTTCTATGTCTCCGGGGCCCTGGGTTCGAATCCCGGCAGGGGCAAACATTTGTGCGATGAGTATAGGTGTTTGTCCCGGGTCAAGGGTGTTTGTGTGTTGTGATTGTGTGTGTCCATGCCTCCCGCGACACAGGGAATCCTAGTGCGGGGGTCTGAGTGCTATAAAAAAAAAATAGCATTTCCTATTCCAAACTCCAATAAAACATATAAGTTATATATATATGTTCGTAATTACAGTTACAAATTCTTTATTTTAATTTTTTTTTTAAATATAGTAGACAGATCCCAGCGTAGGTATGTAGCGGTCGTGTGACCCTGTAGATACATAAGCATGGATCAGTTCTTCACAGAGGTCAAATCAAGGTCAACGCCAAAACATATCGAAATATATATTCAATTGGATCACTCAGTCTTAAACTCAGTCTCCGAGCGCCTACTTATCCCTTGATATATACCCAAGTGACTTTTTGACTTTTTACTGACTCCAAGATCAAAAGATCATTAGAAATGCACCCACGTAAGATGATACTGTTCGTGATATATCAATCTTAGCTGACAACTTAATGGATTATATAAAACATCTTGGAGGGGAGGCCTAGATGAACAAAAAAGTTTGAGACACACACACACACAAATGGTTTGTTTATGTTGATTGTATGGATGTTCAAATGTAGGGAGACTATCGTAAACTTGGAGATTTATAAAAGCGAAAACAGCACCAAAATCCATTTAAGAAATATTCTGTTACTGTAATGACTGGCCGGTTGGCGCAGTTGGTAGCACTCTGCCTTCTGAGCCGCTGGTCCCGGGTTCGATTCCCGGACAGGTCAAACATTTGTGTGTATGAACATGTCTGTTTGACCTGTGTCTGGGTGTGTATATGTATATAAGTATATATATCAGTCAACAGGTTACCATAGTATACAGGCTCTGCCTAGTTTGGGACCTGAAGACCTTGTGTAAAAAAAAAAAAAAAAAAAAAACATTTCTAATGTTTTTTTTTTTTCTGGACCGAACATAAAATACTAATGACGAATTACAATACTACAATAAACATTTGAGCCACTAGCTGTTGTCAGCCTATAGATAACTAAAATGCTCTAACCTGATACCAGTTGGCAGCATACTACCAATTCTACCAGCATTGTCATGTTGAATTGCAATGCTGATTTGTTGAGCCAAATATAAACCAGTATTTTGATCACATGTCACATCGATGAAACGCTATGATTGTTCTTTTAAAAACTATACTCGTATTGGGTAAATATCATAAATTAACATTTTTGTCGTGTTTTCTTAATTTATATTACACCCGCCAAAGTCACCTCTCTATACCAAATTTTATCAAAATTGGTGTAATAATATATTATATTAAGACTGTATTCCGAATCTATTATAAATAAATAAAAATATATTCTGTAACTATTTTATATATAAGGGTATGTAGCTACATTCTATCTAGATGCAGCCTGTCATCAAAGTTTCAAAATAAATCACACTGATGTAACACATTGTGTCGTTCAGATATGTTTCTAAAATTAGATTTAGCGTATGCACAACGCAGCGAACGTGTAAAACTGTAACTTTACTCTTTTCCCAAATCAAATTTTACATATAAATCCATTTTCGGCGCCGCGTTGTCGCGTTGAATGCAACCGGCAGCCCGGACATTTTATCCTGAGCCCGGGGATTTATATCAATGGCATCCCCAGCAAACACTACAAATAAATAAACAGTAAGGGTACTCGCTACTAATAAAAATGTTAAATTGCACAGTAGACTGAGCCAGTACCACGAAAAGATTGCTAGATTGTGATCGTACCGTTATAATATAGTATAGTTATTACTTACGTAAACGAAGCATATTATTTGACTTACAAATGTACCAAAATTGCCCTAGTTTCATAATATTTTGTACCAAGTTCGTGTTTGATAAAACTCTATTACTTTTCATTTTTCTGAATGATCTCTATCCATCTTAATAGTAAAACAAAATCAATATAATCTTACATGACATATTATTAAATATAGAAATGATTATAATATTTTTTTGCCATGTATTTTCTAGATAATATCTACAACAATGGTTATAATAACGTAACACACATTTTAATAATAATTTTAATCTAGTGTCAATGGGATTAATATGGAAATTATAATTTGTCTCATAGTTGTAAAAGAAAAGCACTCCTTATCATCCATTATAAAAAACTACACTTAAAAGAATGCTATGAAATATTTTGCTAAGTGATTTGAATGATAAGCATACCAATCGTTAAAATTGAAAAATATAAAATTAGCGAAAACGGACGCCCCAAACAAGAAGATTGAAACTAGAACAAGAAGAACCAAAATTCAGAAAATATTTTTACTTTTTATTCAGTGTATGTTTAGTTGAGACGCGTGAGACTTGAAGCTTTATTTATGATACCCATACTGTTTTTATAGAGAGCTATAGTGTGAACATTCCATGCAAGCGTTGGAATGAATGCATACTTCTCTTTAATAAGACGGTAGAATGGACTTGTAAAGAATATTTGGGTCCTGTCTCGCCAATAATGCTTCAACGTGAACTAAACGTTGTTTTTTTTTTTTTTTTTTTTTTATTGGGAATAGGCAAGCGTTTGACCACTATCTCACCTGATGTTAAGTGATGATGCGGTCTACGGTGGAGCACGCCTGCCTAGAAGATACCTATTCACTCGTGACTTGAAGATACCCAGGTTATATGTTTGCGGAAACACAGATTTAGGCAATAAATTCCATTCGTTAGCTGTACGCACTAGGAATGTGGTAGCAAAACGCTTCGTGCGACAAGTTGGAACGTCCACCATGTATGGATGTTGCATTGCCGTTATAATCAACGTTAAATTCCTTTAAAACTTGCTCTAAGAATAGCTGATTACGTGACGTGAATTCATATACTTATGCATTATTTGAACATATTTGATAGGTAAACAAAAAATATTAGAATTGGCAATCGTTACCGACTCCGAGACAAAAAGAGATAACAAATTATTGATACCAATGTACCCGCCAGCCAAGCGTGGCGAGAACAGTATGTTAATTTTATCAGTAGAAGGCGCTGCTGCACACCTTCTGGTACGTTATCCCTTACCCGACTCTTACAGCACCCATTAGGTAGAAATGGGGAGGTACAATTCTATGCCACTACCCAACGGTACTCTGGTTTAAAGTTATTAAAATAAAATCTACCCGCCAGTGGCCAATAATCCACAACAAGATTTGTATTGCAATTAACCGTCAATTCATAACAGTTCCAGGAATAAAGAGCTGAACTCAACAACCTAGGTATTGAGACGGAGTACTCTCGAAATGCGCATTTCTTAATAACGAATATTTTCACAAATAGGGTTATTTTTAACCGACTTAAAAAAAGAGGTTACTCAATTCGACCGTATTTTTTTTATGTGTGTTCGCGGTTCAACAAGTTATTTCACACTTTTGAGTGTTGAAGTCGGTTGCATTTTTTGTTAATTTTTTTTGTTGTGAACTATCATGGTACCGACTTTCACAAGGTTATTTCATACTTTTGAGTGTTGATGTCGGTTTCATTCTTAGATAAATAATATTTTTTTATAGTAAACATTTTGTTTAGATAATTCTTTTATACTTTCCATGATGTTTTTCATATAACATCAAAATTGTAATATGTCGTCGACGAAAGACTGAACCATTTATTATGTATGAACCATGTCTGTCACGGTATGAAATTCAAATGAGCAATAATAAATGTTTACGCGTTTGATGTTAACCCTCGGAAAACGAGAGATGATCTCTAAAAACATAAAACTTTACCGCCAACGGACATCGTTGACTTAAACCGGGCTTATGTCGGTATTTACTTTTTTAGGGAATATTTGAATTTATTAACATACGTAATGCAAAAAGTTAAGGTTATGTTGCCATATTTTTTTTTAATTTTTTTTTTATACAAGTTCACAAGGTCTTCAAGTCCCAAACTAGGCAGAGCCTGTGCTATGGTAACCTGATGACTGATATATACTTATATATCATACACCCAGACACAGGTCAAACAGACATGTTCATGCACACAAATGTTTGACCTGTCCGGGAATCGAACCCGGGACCAGCGGCTCAGAAGGCAGAGTGCTACCAACTGCGCCAACCGGCCAGTCATATATTGATAGAAGGTAAGAAGTAAAACCTTCAAAAATAGAATCGATAGTAATTTATTCTGAACATGGGATTAACTTAGCTGCTTATGTTAACAACTAAGCAGCTAAGTGATTAAGAGTCCGCGATATTCACACTTATGGGCATTAAATAATAAAATGTTCTAGAAAATGAAATATGGTACAATTCATAATATCAAACAAATAATTTATACAATAATATTCAAATACAATGTCAACATGACAATGCAACATTAATTAAAAAATGTCAAATAAGAATGTCAAGAACTGCATTCTTATCTTCTGCTGCTTATTGTCCGAGAGCTGGCAACAATTTTTGGGTAGGTATTTGAGGCAAGCTGACAACTTGGTACATACCTCTCCTGATATACCCCAACTCGGCACTACAGACCTGGCTGGTGAGTAGCGGGGCTACATAAACCTCTAAATTTTTTTTTTTGACGTCCTGGTATTATATGCACTTGCCAAGCCTTTTTACAGGCTTAGGTATCCCACCGTATGGTTTTGAAGGGATGATAGCTCAGCGGTGGGAACGTCAGCTGCCAAACAGACGGATACTGGTTCGATCTTTATTAACGGCTTGAACTTTCAGTGAAGGTAACACCGTTATCAAATTCTCAACATGGTGGTACTACCAACCCTTAAGTTTGATAAACTGTCACCAAACACATAGTGTGTTCAGGCAGCAGTCCTATAGAGCCACTAAACATTCTAGGCCTAGCGTGATATAATCTTCGGCCACAACATCACTGACCATCAACTGAGATAGTGGTTTAACGCTAGATCTATACAGTACAAAAACTAAGCATTTTCCCGTTCAACCTTAAACAACAAGATATTTCATTGAAACTGTTATGGATCAAAACTGCTCCATCAACGCTTCTCTGTGATACATTGGTATCAAAAATTTATTATCTCTTTTTGTCTCGGAGTCGGTAACGATTGCCAATTCAATGACTATAGGAGGAAGTTTCTGATATTAACATAAAACATCAGAACTCGCATTAAAGTGTCCAAATTCGAGTCCCTTGGAATTTTCCCCCTCACCCCTCTGAGCTCGGTGAAGCGGGGTCGGTAGACGACTTGTGGCCCAAGTGATAAGTGATGATCTGTTTGGTTCAAGCGTTAAATGTCAAGCAAGGAAACTGACGGTATACTCGTATAATAGTAACAAGATCAGAAGATTATGTATGTTTTGTATATTTGTAGATATGTGAGTTTTTTTTTTATCATAGGGCAAATGCCTTTATTAAAATAAAATACTAATAACTAATTACAATACTGCAGCTACTACAATAACATTTGAGCAATCCACTAGCTATTGGTAGCCTATAGATAACTCAAACGTTTAAACCCGCTACCGGCCGGCAGCGTGCCCAGAATGCTAGCAGCATTAGGTATATAAAAAATTGGTTGTCTGTAAAGTCGGTTTACGGACGATAGATTTACGTGATAACGACATAATCATGTATGACTTTGACTTTGACTTTGACTTTGACATTGACATTGACATTGACATTGAAATTGACATTGACCATTGACCATTGACCATTGACCATTGACCATTGACCATTGACCATTGACCATTGACCATTGACCATTGACCATTGACCATTGACCATTGACCATTGACCATTGACCATTGACCATTGACCATTGACCATTGACCATTGACCATTGACCATTCACCGTTACGCGGAACGTTACTATTTTTCATTTTGGCATTCATCAATTTATAAAACGTTATCACGTCAAAAATAAATAATAAAACTGCATCTTCTCTAACTTACGCCACACAACATAACAATGTCTATATATTATTCAGCTACATCGAAATACTTGAACAATATAATAATTATCATTTATCGTTACAGGTTTTATGTTGTGGAAGAAACCGAAGGGAAGAGCCGACAAGTTGTGAAGACGGTAAATCTAAACTTTGAAGCCGATAACGGATAAAAAAATGAATGCTGATTTGCAACCATGTTTTTTCGCATCACATCACACTAGTATTATAAAGGCGAAAGATTGTGTTACTCCTTCACGCTCAAACGGCTGCACTGATTTCCATTAAATTTGGTATGGAGATAGTTTACAACAAATAGGCTGGCATTACACTTTTCATCCCGAAAATAATTGCTGTTCCCGTGGGATAAGCAAATCATTCAAAACCTCTGTTACTCCTTAACGCTCAAATAGCTGTACATTCCGATTAAATTTGGTATGGAGACATTAACGAACTGTTCTCATAACGGGTATTTTTTACGTTCATTAGATATGGAGGACTTTCAACAAAAAAACCAGAAAAGACAAAGAAAGAAAATTGTCTATTTAAACAATTGTAACCTTCGGTATTTTGGTTACGGGATAATTATACCTCGGGTATGGAGCTCAGAAAACATGCTCGTATTTCCTAGGATGACTATCTTATACGTATTCGTATGTAGTAGTCAATACGACGTGGTCACTAATATTAATTATATATTTAATATCATACTGACATATAAGGATCGAAAACAGAACTTGAATGACAGTCTTTATGAACAATATATCAAAGTAAATATATAACATAAAATGTAACTTTTTAACCATTAAGATACAACTTCAGCTGGACCAAGGAGGTTGCAATACAGTTTTTCTACATATAATCTGTGGACGCGGCGCAACACGCATGCGCGACCAGCAAATGGATTTTGGCCAATGATGTTTTACTAAACATGACGTATATTCATACTGCGCGGTGCTCAGATTTTGTTCCTTTACGACATAAACATGCTTACTGCGACAGATAATACGGTACAAATAATATAGAAAAGGATAGCTATATGTTTAGACTTGCGCTTGAAATACGCGTCGCAATGAAAATTACTACAATTGACTTAATTTTGCCGCCTCAGTTTCCGTGCGCTTGTGCGACATCTACCCCATATAAACATATATGTTTATATATATTTTTATATAAACATGTATATATATCATTGATTTTGGCGTTAAAAAAACTTTAAACGTTTACTAATAAATGCAAGCATATGCTGTAATTTTACCTCAATTGAATTATCTGTTTTATGAGATTAGATAAAGTATTGTATGAAGCTGCACATAATTTGTTCTTAAAACACTTGTGTAATGATATAAATAAAACTCGCCTACGGCTCATTTTTTTAACATACGCATGTGTCGTCAGAACCTTAATTATGAAACATTTTCTTAAACAATGATTACCTCTGCGGGAGAATTATGTGTGCTGTTTTATGTTCATTTTGATTTAGTTGGATAATTGCGTAGAGGAATTTCAAACTTTAGCAAAATAATATCCTAGAAAGTAAGGTGTTATTTCACATTTACAAGTGACAAGAGACGATGAAAAAGAAGCGGGATCTTCTGTGACCAAGAGTATAAGGTGCCGGCAACTGTACAATACGGGTGTTCATAACCTCATTAAGAAGGGTTTTTTTTACAATATTCATGTCACTGACCACTGAGCCACGGCAGCCGTCAAAAATTAACCAAAAAAACCATCAATTATCTATCTGATTTTCGCTGGTAAAGCATTTCATCACAAATTGGCTGAAACTTTTGCTTACTATTTCAAGGAAGCGTATATACGAGTAGGTACAAAGCGCGGTTATTGTTAACCATCCTTCTTTTCATGCATCAAAAGTGCTCTCATCATCTGTCAGCGAGCAAAGTGGCAGAGCATTCCGCGCCAGTGCACACGTCAAGCACCCCGTCGCTTGTCACGCGCCTTTGTCCCAACCTACCGTGTACAGCGGGACATCCTTCCTGGGGCGGCGGATCGTGAACTGAGGATTTGTCACGCTTGCTAGGTGGAAGGGAATGTAAGGATGACTTCGTTATTGCGAATCTCTAATGTAAGATTGAATATCGTTTGGTAAAGAATAGATGTATATTTTGGCATGCCGATTATCACTGACTTCAGTGCAATAATAAGCCCTATTTTCTCATATTTCTAAGCTCTGTAGCATGTAAGTGGATTTTTATATTCGAAGGTTAAAGCCGCATTCTGATCTTGATAGCGTTTTACATTAGTTGTAATGTTTTTGTAAAAATGTGATAATATATTTTTTGGATACTGTACTTGTATTGCAATTTAGATAGTAGTCAAAAATGTTATCACGCTATTTTGTTATTAAATCAAACGGGGCTTAATCGCGAGAAAAACATTTAGTAATTTATACTTCTTCTCGTGACCACGACCAATGCAACTTGGTCGAAACGTCGAGGTAAATAAATTACTAAATGTTTTTCTCGCGATCAAGCCCCGTTTGATTTAATAACAATGTGTTCGAATCGCGAAAGTCTAAAAATTACAAAAGTTATCACGCTAGACTTCTACCTGTTTCTGGTGATAGTTTTTTAAACTTGAGGTAGCTAGCCAGTCAATTGTCTTTCCATGATCATATTTCAATTGTTTCTGTAGATACGATATCATTTATGAAACTTTAAAAACTAAAAAAACAACATCAAAAATGTGATTGAAGATGATGAATTATTGGCAATTGATGATATTTTTATTTGCATCTGTGTGCAATAAATTCTAAGTGGAGAATAATATAAAGAATGTAACTGTAATCAAAAGTTATACATCTACTTACATAATATCGTATGTCTTCTGCCTTTCCTCTCTTTTCATGCTTTTCAAAGAAAGTCTACAAAACGTTCTCAAACTGAGCTGTTTTCCGTTCCACAGACAGTGATGTGTGAGTGAACACGATAAATGCCGTGTAATGAGCCATTCGCTTCCAGAAAAGAGCGCAATCAACTGTGGATTCAGACGAGATAATACCTGGAGCCGTTTTGTAATATTTGGGTTATTTGGTAGCTTGCATAAGCTAAGGAAGCAATCTGTATATAAAAAAACTGTGATTGATTTTTCTACGAGCACACAGGTCAAGCTACTGAATGGATTTGAATTAAATTTGATACACAAACACCAGGTTTAAGTCTAGGTTTTTTTTTATTTACCTTTTACATAGTCTAACGCAATGATATTATATGTTTATATGAGGTAGATATCGCACAAGCGCGCGGAAACTGAGGCGGTCAATTTAAGTCAATTGTAGTAATTTTCATTATGACGCGTATTTCAAGCGCAAGTCTAAACATATAGCTATCCTTTTCTATATTATTTGTACCGTGTTATCTGTCGCAGTAAGCATGTTTATGTCGTAAAGGAACAAAATCTGAGCACCGCGCAGAATACGTCATCTTTAGTAAAACATCATTGGTCTTACGGGTAAAGAATTATTAAAATAAAAGTTCCATTAAGATAACAAAAATCATGTAGCTAGTTAGAGGCCATCCATAAATTACGTCACACAGATTTCCTGACATTTTGAGCCTTCCCCCCTCCTTATCACATGGTTCATATTTTTGACCACCCCTACCCCCTGTGACGTCACACACTAAGCAATTTCATCATCTCGAAATCCTACTAATATTATAAATGCGAAAATTTGTGTGGATGTGTGTATGTTTGTTACTTCTTCACGCTCAAACGGCTACACCGATTTCGATGAAATTTGGTATGGAGATAGTTTAAGCCCAGGATTAACATATAGGCTTTTATCCTGGAAAAAGTATAGTTCCCGTGGTATAATTGAGGTAGCGGGAAAACCGTAATCAACGCGGGTAAAACTGCGGGGCGTTACTGGTTATCAGATAAATATAACACAGGTGTCATAGGTAGTAAAAAAAACAAAACGCCCAGCGGTATCACCCGCATCGATTACCTATGATTTTTACGTTACCTATATTATCCCACGGGAACTATTATTTTTCCGGGAGTAGCATGGACTGGCCGGTTGGCGCAGTTGGTAGCACTCTGCCTTCTGAGCCGCTGGTCCCGGGTTCGATTCCTGGACAGGTCAAACATTTGTGTGTATGAACATGTCTGTTTGACCTGTGTCTGGGTGTGTATATGTATATAAGTATGTTTATAAGTATATATCAGTCATCAGGTTACCATAGTACAGGCTCTGCCTAGTTTGGGACCTGAAGACCTTGTGTGAATGTTGTCCCATAATAAAAAAAAAATAAAAAAAAAAAAAATATATTATTCCTTGTTTTAACCTATCCTATAGCGTGAAGGAATGACACAGGTTTTTGAATTAATTGCTCCCACGATAACATCAATTATTTTCGGGATGATAAGCCTATGTGTTAATCTAGGGTCTAAACTATCTCCATACCAAATTTCATCGAAATCGATGCAGCCATTTGAGCGTGAAGGAGTAACAAACATACACACTTGCATACAAACATTCGCCTTTATAATATTAGAGGGTTTGAACGGGTGCTGCTCGCCAGTTCTATTGGCATGTACTAGCCTTGACACGCTTCCACCTGTCTAGATCCATTAATTTGGTGTCTATCAATAGTGACTATGATATTATTCGGTAAATTCTTTACACAAAACATTGTGTTCGCGGCAGCGTAGTGGTTATGGTGTGTATATTGTTATCGTAGGCTAAATAAGCTTCGTACACTTTTACAATTTCGTATTGACATACGCGCAATAAAAAAAAAAATTTAAAAAAAAATCGTACCAACTTCAACACTCAAGTGTGAAATAACTTGTCGATGTTGGTACCATGATAGTTCAAAAGTAACTATTATCAAAATATTGTGGTCATGGTACCTACTGATATCGACAAGTTATTTCACACTTTTGAGTGTTGAAGTCGGTTCCACTTTTTGATAATTTTTGTTTTACACCCTTTTTAGAGACCTCTGCGACTCACAGGATCAATTGTCATTGTGTATGTTCACCGATGTCTTCAATCGTAATTAAATTGTCGTCGAGGTATACGTAGCACTTTTCATTTATTGGAGTGTAACTAAAATACCGCTTGTTCGATTTTGATGAAATTCAAATAGAGCCACACGGAAAGCACCAGCCATCAAATAAAAAAAGAATCATCAAAATCGATTCACCCAGCCGAAAATTATGAGGTAACTAACAAAAAAAACATACGGGTTGAATTGAGAAACTCCTTCTTTTTTTGAAGTCGTCTGAAAAACATTGAAAAGTGACTTTATGAATTTGGGAAAATCTTTTTGGTTGGTTAAAAAGCGTACTATCAATAATACAAACAATATACGGATTATGACGGCTGCTGAGTAACTTAAACAAATAGCTCTCAATGTCAATCAATGTGGGGTGGGAGACACCCCAGCAAAGTGCATTGCTGTGTTGAGGGCTCACCCGACATTGATATCTAGTCAGAAAGATAAAAACACATTGGTGATTTATTTCTCGTAGTTTGCACAAAGTATTTTTCTACGAGATGGATCTAAGATATCTTCCTTTCGTATTTGTTGTTTGAAATTGTTTTTGAAAGTGTACACGAGTAATTCAATTGTTCTTTTATAGATATTCAGGATTGTCATTAGTAGTACTTAACTTTAACCCTATCTTTAATGTACCCCTAAAAATTATACATAAATAATCTGAAATAGCAAACAATAACCATTTATCAAATTGTTTCTAAATTTGACGTATACTACATTAGCTACAAAGGTTGCAAATATCTGGCAACCTTACCTTAGTAAGTACGTCATCCAGTAGCAGATCTTCAACATATAATACTTGAATGCCGTCATTTTATTCTTCAAAGATTAATAATGATCTCGGACCATATTGATGTTACTTCTGATGTACCCCGCCTCCTTCAAGAATGTTGAACAATGTGGACACCTTTGTCGCATTATTTAATTATGGGGCTTCTACAGTGGAAAAACTGTAGTATCGCAGCAGAACGGCATGGAATTGAGTTGAATTTCGAAGTTCAGTCAGAAAACAAACAACAAACGATGATAGTGAATCCAGTCCATAGAATACACACATCCAGCCAATGAAGTTGACACTGACTGATAAAATAAGTTTTTTCTAAAGGACTTGTATCCAAGGCCGTAATATCAATAAAAAAAAATTTAAAAAATTAGTAAGTACGCGAGAAAGTGCATCACTATCTATTGAGATACAGTTTTCGGACTAGTTCGGAGGGTAGGACAAATTTAATTGTGTGCAAGCTTAGAAATAAAACTATGTGTTAATTAAAAATCAATTACATTGTAACGACATAACTTAGCAGCTACTGTGAACATAATAGAATAGAATAGAATAGAATAACTCTTTATTATCAGTACCAAATAACATACTAAACTTAAAGCTAAACTTAAATTGAATTACTTGATACGATAATGGGCGGCCTTATCGCTTGTAGCGATTTCTTCCAGGCAACCTTTGGATGGACAGAAACGGAGAAAGGAGCAGACGGTAGGTATAGTGCATAGAATAAGGATATCAAGGTTTTTCTAAATTCTAATACATAAATGTTTTTAATATATACTATAAACTAATAAATATTTTATAATTTAAAAATGAGAAACATTACAACACAAAGAAAAAAAAAAAAAGAATAAATATATATATAAATTGAGAAAATAATCATAAAAATACATGCTCATATAAGAATCGGATTTATGGGATTAATGATAAAAAATGGTTTTTGACCATGTTTTTGAAAATTGACAGTGATTTAGCTTGTCTGATGCCCACAGGCAAAGAATTCCAAAGATGTATTGCTTGAACAGTGAAAGACTTTGCATAGAATTGAGAATTATGCACAGGCGTACTAAGTAGAAGATTATCGGAGGAACGTAAAGATAGAGAGTGAGTGTCGTGCAAGAAGTGGAAACGCTCTTTGAGATAAGGAGGTGTAGTGGGAATAAAAAGGATAGTGTAAAGAAGGTTAAGAATGTGAGCATTCCGGCGAAGGCGAATGGGTAACCACTCCAGCTTTTTACGATACTCCGAAATGTGGTCATATTTACGTAGACCGAAAATGAACCTGATACAAAAATTTTGTAAGCGTTCAAGCTTATTTAGCTGGTCCTGGGTTAAATCTGGATATGACGAGTCGGCATAGTCTAAAAGAGGAAGTAAAAGAGATTGTGCAAGCGCAATTTTGGTGGCAATAGGCAGAAAATTCCGCAGCCTTCTCAGGCAAGAAGCGGAAGCATAGATTTTTCTACTGGTTTCTGCTAGTTGAGGTACCCAAGATAGTTTACTATCAATTAAAAGTCCCAGGTCCTTTACAGTTTCACTAATACTAATAACTTTTCCGTCAAAAAGTACCTGTGGAAGATGAAACCAGTCAAGCTTAGATATCATTCTTGAACTACCTATTATAATAATTTGAGTTTTCTCGGCATTGATACTAAGACCATATGAGTTACTCCAGTCCAAGATACGCTGTAAATCAGCATTTATGGTCTCAATTGCTGTCGATACATTATTTACTGGAGCTTGGGTATAAATCTGCAAATCATCTGCATAAAGGTGGTAGGAAGAAGAAATATGAAGAGAGATCGAATTTATAAAAATTGAAAAAAGAAGAGGTGATAAAACGCCGCCCTGAGGTACACCAGCAGTCGTTGTACACCAAGATGAGAAAGCGTCATCAATGCGTACACGCTGCCGACGCCCATACAGGTAACTACGAAACCAAGCAATCACCGTTGGAGATATGTTATAAGAGCTTAGAATACCTAATAATATTTCAAAATCTATGTTGTTAAACGCGTTACTAAAATCAAGTAGCGCAAGAGCGGTCAGTTGCCCATCTGCCATACCATGCCTGATATCATCAGTAATTTTAACTAACGCTGAGACAGTGCTGTGACCCGGGCGGAATCCAGATTGGAAAGTGTTGAGAAGGTTATTTTTGATTAAGAATGAGGTGAGTTGCTGGTGGACAAGACGCTCAAGAAGCTTCGAGAGGAATGGGAGAATGGAAATAGGACGATATTCAGAGTAAGAGGTAGGGTTGCACTTTTTAGGAATTGGAGTGATCTGGGCTTCCTTCCAGATGGAAGGAAAGATACCAGTGGTGATGGATTCATTAAGGATAGATTGGATCACAGGCACGATTTCATCAAGTATAAGAAATATCATTTTCCTCGTTATTAGGTCGCTTCCGACTGCATTAGAAGTAACAGCTTCTATACTCTTTTTAACATCACAATCGGTAAATTGCTTAAAAACAAAAGAATCGTGAATAGGAGTTGGAATGGATGAAAGATAATGTAATGTAGCCGCTTTTATAGGACCATCAAATTTAGTAGATGAGGAAAAATGCTGATTGAGCACTTCAATATTCAAATCATTAGGAATGTTGCTTTGACGCGATTTTCCAACTCCCAACGTCCTGAGAAACTTCCAGACTTTGGAAGGATCTTCATTTTCTAGAGAGCTATGTATATGTCGGCGTTGTGCATCTCTACACACCTTATTGCAGCGATTTCGTATTTCTAAATATTTAGATTTGTTTTGATCTGTCGGATTATACTTGTACCGTGCCTTAGCAGCTACTTTTTTATTCATGGTGGATCTGATCTCTGTGGTGAGCCAAGGTGCAGGCAGGTGCTTCATTCTGACTGGTCTTAATGGAGCATGTTTATCGTATAGCTCAGTTAAAATAGAATTAAAATTACAGATTTTTCTATCCATAGTTTCCGCATATACGACATTAGACCAGTCTAAGTTGCGAGCGTCACGTCTTAGGCTCTGCATATCAATACCACCAAAATTACGCCGCAGAAGAATTTTGGGCTTAGCTTTTGGAGGACGAATTTTGTAAGACAAATATATTAGGTCATGGTAAGAAAAAGCGTCGGCTGCGCACTGGCCATGTTTTTTGACATGAGGTATAGAAGATACAAGGATCAAGTCAAGAAGTGAGGGAATACAATGAGGGAAATTATGCGTGGCATTCAAAGGAAGAATATTTAAGTTGCTTGCCCTTATAACTGATTCAAAGGTGAGTTTCCGTGAATCTTGTCTAAGTAAACAGGTGTTAAAATCACCCATGATGATAGTGTGATCATAGGAAGGAATAAAGTCTTCTAAAAGATTTTCGAAGGAGGAAAAGAAATTGATGTAGCGTGAGGGACAATAGTAAACACCAAGAAGTATTTTAGTGTGTAAAAGAGAGATTTCCAGAAGAAGATGCTCACCAGCATTGGCAGGAGGTGGTTGCGCTGACATACTTAATATGGAGAAAACGATATTCGTACGAAGATAAATGGCAACACCACCACCTACACTACCAGTACGGTCGTTGCGAATAAGTTTGAAACCTGGCAAGGTATATAATGTGGAAGCGAGACTTGGTTTTAGCCAGGTTTCAGAAACCAGAATAGCATGAATATTTGTGTGCTCAAATGACGCAATCATATCAGTATAATGTGCCGGAATACTTTGAGCGTTGATATGAAGTACATTGAAGTTTTTGGGAACATCATTCACTATAGAAGAGATCGTGTCCGATAAGCTCATAACGCTATGAAAACTATCAGAACCGCCGTCTGAGGAACACACAGAGAAAAACTCATCACTGTCATCTTCACTATTTGATAACGACATAAATATATATATTTTTTTAAATAAATAAATAAATGTATATATACCTATATATTATATTTATTAACAATGTAAGTATCTATCATTTTCTGACCATCCGCCAGCTGCGTGAAAAACATATAAATCATAATATAATTGAAATCTACATAATACAATAGAAAAGAAAAAAAAAAAAAAGAAGAATACAATGTATTTACGATGATTAAATATACCAATGAATAGTAAAACTATCATTGGGAAAATATGATCACCTAAATTAATTATATTACAAGTATAATAGTATAATGGTATAATGTACAGCAACTGGGTGGTCTAGCTTACTACTGCGACCTACCAGCCCGAAGATTCCAAACTACTTTAGGGAAAAATAAAATATATTATATATTATGTGGAAAACCAAAAATTTCTGAGAAGCACTTATGGGCAAACTTCCGTAGTAAAATATAGCTGAAGTACAAAGTTAACATACAAGTACATAAAGCCAGTTCGACATAAGGATATATAACAACACAAAAAAGAATGTAATTTAAAAAAAAAAAAAATATAATAGAAACAATTAAAAATAACCAGAAACGCTTGTTTAATTTTATTAAGTCTGATAGGTAAATAACTCGCCCAATCAAGATAATAACGGTAACTTTATGCAGTTTATTATATTACAAAAGCGTCCGACCAGATAGGTACCACACAGTTAGATTCTCCGCAAACGGTAATCTGCTGTGGCATATTCAGCTCTGCTAAACGGTAAAAGACTACATCACATCTTCAATAAAAAAAATAATAATAATAATACATAAAAAATACAAATAAAAAGTTACAAAGAAGCATTACATTTAACATGAAAATAAAAACAATATTCTACACATTAATTATGTTGGGCGAAATTATCATTAGCAATATAAGTGGCGCGTAATAACATTCATCAGGTACGTTATGCCTTTGACAGTTAACAAACTATTTGGCTGCTGACAATACAATTGACATTTGACACCGTGTTCTATTTGAAGAGTAAATATTAGCACATGTAGGTAGACTGTGAAAATAAAAGCAGTAATGAGAAGTTGTATGAAATAACAAATAATAAATTGTGGGTAGGTTTTAGTTTGCAGTAAACATATAGTCAAAATAAATGCCGGTGACATAACTGTGAACTACTTATAAATAGGGCTATAAAAGATATATTAATATGGGCTTGGTCACATATATTTAGAGTTTTAGAGTTTAGAGTGTTGCTGAACTTAGTGTTGGTGAAATAGTTCGACTACTAAAGCTAGTAGGCAGTTACTGTACAAATATGATATACCTAGGTTCATCGTTTGATATATACTCGTATAGCACCTACTTTCTAGCTGCTGTCCGCCTGACTTTAACTGGGACCGGTGCTATCGCCTCTTTTGAGGACCCAGCCTGCTTTGGTGCTTCTGGCTTCGAAACCTCCTTGGAAATTTCATCAAGGTCACCCTGGCAGCTAATGCGACGTCGAACTCCATTAGGGCAGAGAACATAGACGTTGCCCTCTCTCGTCCAGCATTTCGCCATGCCGTAAAGCCCCCGTGCCGCCATGAAGACATTATGACGAGTCTTAGTCAAGAACTCGGTGATTGTTATACCGGTTCCTTTCAGATTGGACTTGATCGACCATATCTTATCACGGATAGCGATATCTCGAAACTTGCACAATATAGGCCTGGGCTTATTAGAGTTACCTATACGGCCCATTCTATGGCATCGGCTGATATCACCCAGCGAAAACGAAGAAAGTTTTAGACGCTCCACTGCTGCCTTGACGATAACTTCGGCTGCTACTTCGTTCTTGCCCTCGCTCAGGCCGTGAATCAGCAGGATTTTCCGTCTATTTCGCATCTCCTGCCTGTCGGTCTCATCGGCTAAGCATTGAATTTGCGCTTGAAGTGCCCGCAGCGAACTGACTACGAAGTTTTTGAATATGCCATATTCCGCTGCTAATGCTTCCGTGCTTGTCGAGGGGGCAGTCTTCTGTAACTTACCCTCGAAGCTATCCATACGTTTATAAAATGTAGTCATTAGATCTTGAAGTGAATCGTGATATGCCGTAGGGTCCATATTGAAAATGTTATACGTAGTGCAGCGAATTGATGTGAATATAACTTGTGTAAAGAAGTGATTGATTAAAGGATAACACAGAGTGGCAGATGGGGTATGTTATTTTTAATTTAATGCATTACTTTAGTGTCTTACTGATTTTTAATTAATAAAAACTCAGAGCGTGAAAAAAGTACGTGCACCAACTTTGCCTACCCGCAATGATAATAGAAGTAGGTACTGTGATTGTTAAAAAAAATTGGTTGTCTGTAAAGTCGGTTTACGGACGATAGATTTACGTGATAACGTCATAATCATTTATGACTTTGACTTCGACTTCGACTTCGACTTTGACTTTGACTTCGACTTCGACTTCGACTTCGACTTCGACTTCGACTTCGACTTCGACTTCGACTTCGACTTCGACTTCGACTTCGACTTCGACTTCGACTTCGACTTCGACTTCGACTTCCACTTCGACTTTGACTTTGACTTTGACTTTGATTATTTTATGTAATACAAAACTCAGGTGGAACGTTACGCGGAACGTTACTATTTTTCATGAGTGTTGCTGGTATTCATCAATTTATAAAACGTTATCACGTCAATAACTTTGTGTGGAAATATACACTGCTACACTTTAGAACGACTTCAATACTTGTCAGTAGTTGTAAGTACCTACATAATTATTATAATAGGCTATGTTTTTGGGATATAAACTATTTGTATTGTATTTGTATAGTAATTGGCACAAACTTCATGAGTTTGAGATTTTAGAATGAAACTTTTTTCACTTGGTATCTATGAGGTCTTCTTTTAACAATGGGCAACATTAGAATTTTGACTTTCTATTGTATTTTTATTCTGATGAAAAAATGAATCGGATTTTCGAAGAAATATCATTCCAGACTTTGGAATGATATTTCTTCGAAAATCCGATTCATTTTTGAATACGTGTCAGAAACCTCTTGCAATATCGCTGTAGTAAGCAAGTACATTTTTGTATTTACGCGTATATTCCGGAAGCTAGCTTTAATGCAATTAAAATCATCTCACAGATCCTTTCACTGTTGTAAATAATAAATCAAGATTTAGTCCCGCGTTAAAGTTTTCAAACTGAAAACTTATATTGAAAGAAAAACGCCAAAACCGTGTCGAAATAATCTATACCTACAGGGTTCGAATCTGTTTTTAGAAACGAATTTAAAATATTTATGTTGAATTTAACTTGATTCTTTTTCTTTCTTTATAGTTCAAGTGTTTGATTACTATCTCACTGATGGTCAATGACGATGTGGTCTAAAACGTAATCACGCACATCTAGAATGTTTACTGGCACTCAAAGACTGCTGCCTGAATACACTATGTGCTTAGTGATAAACATAAGTGTGGTAGATAGCCAGGCGGGTACTTGAAAGGACCCTAGAACATACTGGGAATTTGATAACGGTATTACCTTCACCGGAAGCTTAAGCTGTTGGTGGGATTGACCCAGAGTCCGTCCAGCGTGAGTTTTGTCAACTCACTCGAAATATTGTTAATCAAGTCTATTAAAAAATATTAATGTATTTCACACTAAAACTTAAATCTAATTAAATAATACACATGGATCTAATAACATCGATGGCTTGCAAATAATAGTACAAAAACAAAAAAAGTACAGTAAACTTTATTGTCTGTATTGTATCGATTTATTTAACAAGTTAGAGACACAAATTAGAAACTTTTTGCAAGACTGTACGTATAGTATTACAAGCCTTTGCACTTTTGCTAAACTCTTTTAAACAATTTTCGTACTTAATACGGAACCTAAAAACCAAAAAGCTTTCACTCGGATTTAAAAAAATAAGCAGTTCGAGAAAACATAAAGTTTTGGCACCCACTAAGTATTAAGAGATTTTAAAATTTATTCACCCTTCGATTTGGGAGTTTCTTGAGGAAAGTTAGAGGAAATTCAAGCGATTAAACCGCTCTAAGTGCAGAAACTTAAGGGTTGGATTTGCATAACGATCGACCCGCGCAGTATGGTGGTGACGATGTTTACCAGCGTGTCTCAGTATGAATATGCAAGTAATGGCAGCAAATCATTTGCATCATCTCCTATAAGTCAAAGACTTGTTAAGAAGATCTGGTTCCAATTTTAAAAAGTGGTTCCTCACTATTTCCGAAAATTCTTTATTTAAATTGCTTTCTCGAATTCATTACTTCCTCTTATGAGGCAGCATGATAATGATGATGATAGCATAATTAGACCAATATATTCCCAATGCTGAGACAGCCTTTCTCATACAGCTCCAGCCAAACCAAAAAAAAAAAAAAAAAAAAAAAATGTGGTCTGGCGAATAGGCTACTGGCTAACCAAAGTTTGTAGTATTTAGGCCGCCCAAAGGCTTTGGCCTTACAATCGTTTTACTAGGACTACAACCAGGACCGTCGGCGAGCAGTAACGTCCTGTTCCGATTTTCGTCAAAATCGATTTTAGTGCTCTTAAATGCGTTCCTAATCACTGTGAGCACGCTTTTCGAAGAGTGTGTAATCACGGGTGACGTACCAGCGCCTTGTTGGCCTTACAACGATATTGCTCTTCTACAATATCATTATGAGCCTAACGTCAAATTTGACATTTGTGCGCTGAGGGAAATAACATAACCTTATTTTCCAAAGAATAGTTTTGTAATGTGCTCAATTTCTTTTCAGTTTATTTGAACATTTGATTAATGATAAAAACAAGATGTTTATATCATTAAACTTTCGCATGAGTGATATTAACTGAAAAATAAATTACAATTACAACGATTTGGAGTATTTGAGGATATGAAATCGCTAAATTGCCGGTCCGATTCATTAGACGCGCTGACAGTGAGCGAGACGGTGAGCGTCGTAAGCGTGCTTTAAAAAACGGAACTCCTGTTTATTGTGAGCGCGCTAAAACCAATTTCGGTTCAATTCGGAACAGGAACAATTAAATAAATATTTTGTAAAATAATAAAAAATTTGCGTATGTTGCCACATCTTCCTATATTTTGTATGTCAAACTATAAAAATAAGTAGCCGAGAAGGGCCGGGGTATGTTACTTACCTCATTCGTTGAATAACTTACTGAAAACCTAATTTAGTTTAAGGTTGGATTAAATTTAGGTAAAACGAATTGAAGAATGTAATAAACTTACTTATGTAAACTCTAAGGCTTTCACGGCCGGCGTTGCATGTTGTATGTATTGCTTTCGGGCTGTTTGGCCGTGGTCTAAGTGAAACTTGTGTTCCAGACGTTTCGTCGATCACTGCGGTCGACATCTTCAGTGCTTCAGGTCCGAGCGGCGACAAGAGCGAGAACTCTCCTTCGCGGCGTCTTCTCTGATACTGATCTTGTGATGTGATGAGATGAAACTTACTTATGATAAATAGATTACATATTAATTGATATAAAAAAAAATGTGTATTATCAAAAATATAGAAGCCTTTGAAAACGCCTTTCTTTACTAGCGCCACGCGGCTAGGCGAACCGCGACCGCGTCCGCGAGCGCCCCGTATTCTCCTTGAAAAAGACCACCGAATGTGGATGAAACTATAGTCGGAACCCTCTGACTTATTACGTGAGTAATTCCCGTGTTTTGTACATTCATAAAATGTAACTGAACTAACTACGACTGGACTTTTAAAAACACATGCACTAGGAATACAGTCTATTTACAATTGTACTCTGTCATCAATATATATAAAGAATATAGTAGCGCCCCGCGGTTTCACCCGCGTGGATTACAGTTTTCCCGCTACATCAATTATTCCACGGGAATCATCCTTTTTACCGGGACAAAAAGTAACCATAATCTATCTTTGTGGCAAATTTCATCCAGATCCGTTCAGCCGTTCTGGCGTGATTGAGTAACAAACATCCATCCATCCAAACTTTGACATTTATAATATTAATAATAACACATTTTACCTCATAAACATTGAACGTAAATATACAATTTGTGAACGCGAGCATTTTATTGAACTAAAGTTACTTGAATACTTATACATACTGTATAATAAAATACTGTTGAATTTTAAGCAGTGGAAACTGTATATTAATAATTTTTAATTTAATACTTATTTATTACAAATCTACGCAGAAAGGTCAGCTGAGAAAAGGAAAGGTGTTAATGTTGATAGAAAATAAAGATATTTTCATTCTTTCTTTCTTTCTTTACCATTACTAGAAATTGAAATAATAATATATGTTTAAAATATTTTTGAACACATACTAAATGCTTTAAACGTTTTTAAAAATAAATAAATCCTCACAAAATTTCACATGTTTGTTCTATAGTCTATTTAATAGCATTCAATAACATACTAGATACGAAGCTGTTGGCACCTTTCCTAACCCCCATCGCGTCGCATCGTCCACGCTTGAGCGAGTTGATGAATCGTGATAAATCAACTCGCTCCTCGGAAACAATATCTCCACAAGATAGACGTTAAAAGCACTATTTGTTATCTCTTTTGTGCGAACTCGCGAACAGTTCTCTCGTGAAGACTAGATTTGTTATGTGCAGAGATAAAGTGAAGTGAGGTAAAGGTTCCCAACTTATTTTTATCTACAGATGTTATTCCGCCTCTGCGGTCCGTCTCTGGAATGCACTACCCGTCACAATTAGACAAGTACAATCACTCAATATTTTTAAAAATCAAGTCACTAACTTTTATCTCTCTTCTATTAGCTATAATATCTATAGTACTGAATTCCATGTTATTTGTGTACAATATTTATTTTATTTATTTGTCTGAATATGTATGTATATAAATTTATAAGTATTTATTTATTTAAATATATATATATATTAGGTATGTATAATTTTTTTTTTTTTTTTTTTTATGTTGAATTCTATTTAATATTTTATTTGACACACCACCCTCCGAGATTATCTATTATCAATTATTCTCCATCCAAAGGTTGTCTGGAAGAGATCGCTCGTAGCGATAAGACCGCCTATTGAACATTTCTATTGTTTTTTTTATTTCTGTTTTTTGTGTCAATAAAGTGTATTTGTATTGTATTGTATTATTTTACAGAAACTTTGTCGATATTATGACAGTATTTACTTTTTATAGCTGTGGCTGATAAAGCTATCAAAGCAACTAATTAAAAAACTTCTGTTACTCAAACGCCTGTATCGATTTCAATAAAATGTTGCTATGGAGATAGGCAAGACCCTGAATAACGCATAGACCACTTTTATCCCAGAAAAGTATAATTTCCGTGGGATAATTAAGGTAGCAGGAAAACCGTAATCCACGCGGGTGAAACCGTCGGCCCGACTATTAGTAGGGTACATTTACTATTCATAGTTATACTAGTCATATTTATTTAATTGTATAATATTCAGCATATGTATACGTTTATTATATAAATTTAAGATCTTGTTGCACATCACATCCACAATGTTCAATCTATCCTGTCCATCCAAAGGTTGTCTGTAAGAGATTGCTTTAGCGATAAGACCGCCGATTGTATAACCATAAGCTACAATTAGTATAAAATACACTTTTAATGTACATTTTATGATTTGCAATAAAGAGTTAATCCATCTATCTACTATTAGTACTTAACGTAATTTAACTGTCACAAAACACATAGTGTGTTCAGGCAGCAGTCCTTGAGAGCCAGTAAGCATTCTAGGTCTAGCGTGATAACATCTTCGTCCACATCGTCACTGACCGTCTATAGTGGTCAAACGCTAGATCTATACAGTGTAAAAATACGTTATAAATTGAATGTTTACCTTCGCCTAACCATTTCTTTATTCTTCTAACAAATATGACACCGACACTCACTTTTGTTATCCTTCCCATATCGCTTTATCAACAAAGTGAGGACAACCGAGTGTTTGTCCGCGCATTCGAGCACAGTTTGGACAAACATATCTCATATCGTTGGATAGAAATCAGTGTAGAGATCTTAGTCATTGATAGATTTTTGAAGAAGAAGAAGAAGAAGAAGAAGAAAAAGCTTTATTTGTGACATTACACCAACGTTCAGACACATTCAAGTTATACACCAGCAAAGAAAAATAAAAAATGCAGTATAATGTCACAAAATGGCCCCAACTCAGCATAGCATAGCTGAAGCGATGATAGCTCAGCGGTGAGAACGCCAGCTGTCAAACTGACGGAAGCCTGGTTCGATCCATCAATGGCTTAAGCTTTCGGTCAAGGTTACACCGTTATCTAATTCCCAGCATGGTGGTAGGGTACTTTTGAGTACTCGCCTGGCTACAACCTTCAAGTTTGAAAAAGATCACCACCAAACACGTAGTATGCTCAGGCAGCAGTCGTAGAGAGCCAATAAGTAATCTAGCGTGATAACATCTTAGATCATATCGTCGCTGACCATCAAGTGAGATAGTGGTCAAAGGCTATATATTCCTACTAATATTATAATATTATTATGTGTATGTGTGATTGTTTGTTACCTCTTCACGCTCAAACGGCTACACCGATTTCGATGAAATATGGTATAGAGATAGCTTAAGAGTGTTAAACACATATACTTATTTTCATCATCACCATCATCGGCACCGGGGGTCCGCGGAGCGCAGCTAGTGTAGTAATATAGTAATGTGTAAACACAATAGCACGTGTCTATAAAGCAACAAATCGGTGGACAGTCGCCATGGCGCAGTGGTCAGTGACATGACTTCTATGTCTACGGGACCCTGCTGGGTTCGAATCCCGGCAGGGGCAAACATTTGTGCGATGAGTGTAGTAGTTTGGCTTGGGGCTTGGGTGTTTGTGTGCTGTGATTGTATGTCCACGCCTCAGGCACATGACACAGGGAGTCCTAGTGCGGGGGTCTGAATGTGCTAAAAAAAATTAATATAATCATAACGCCTGAAAGAGCACACGAGCTACCTACATCTTGTATGACATGTACAGTTCTCATAGGATAAACCATTGTTATAACCGCAGACGCAGCTGTTTCTTTTCAATAAAAACAATGCTGTTATGAGTCAATCTAAAAAAGAATTTATTCATGAATTTGGAGGCTGTCTAGCCAGCTAAACAGTGGCGGGAAATTTTTTCAGCCTCAACCTTAGCCCTTGACAAGACGTCGAGAAGTACTCTTGAACTAAGCGCCCTCCAATTAGGGCCAGCCCTTGGCATGTGTACTCTGACACTGTGGTAGGTACTTTTAAATGTTCTCCGCGGAACCTACCTGTACTTACTATTTAGGAACTTGTAGATTTATCAGAGTCTGTATGTCTGTATGAATGAATGAATATAGAATGAATTATAGTGCATTTGTCAGAAAACTACAAGAAAATAATAATAATAAAAAAAAAATATGTACGAATTAAAAATAGCGGACTACTAAAGCTGTCAAAATCGCCCATTTAGAGCCGATTATATTGCCATAACTGAATAGTAGACTTTGGCCCCTGGTTGAAAAAAAAAGCACAATCACAATTATTAGATATAGTACCAAAAATTTAATTTAAAATTAGTTTAATAATTTTACTACAAATAAAATATTAAATTATGAATGTCAGAAATTAATCTAAATGTCAAAATATTGTCTTTAAATGTTATGGTAATGTTTTTATACATATATTTTACTTTTATATAATTATGTATGTTAGTCATTTTCTATTTTATAAGGTACGTACTAGAAATTACACTACCACCAAGTTAGGGATTTGATATTCAACACCGGAAGCTAAAGCTGCTGTAGGGAATTAAACCAGAGCCCATCAGAATGACGGCCAACACCAACAACAAATTGCCAGACAAAAAAAATGTTTATGAGATGAAAGGCAAGTAAGATCTGCGAACCTCATATAGGTCGGTTGTGAAATTTTCGACTTTTTAACCGACTTCAAAAAAAGGAGGAGCTTCTCAATACGACCCCTATGTTTTTTTTAAATGTTTGTTACCTCAGAACTTTTGACTGGGTGAACCGACTTTGATCGTTCTTTTTTTATTTGAAAGCTGGTGCTGAAAATGCGGTCCGTGTGGTCCCATTTTAATTTCACTAAAATCGGTCAAGCGCTTTTTGAGTTATTCTCCAATAACTGAAAAGTGCTACGCATACGTCGATGGTATTATGGCTACGGGTGGAGAAATCTATGAACATACACAATGACAAGAAGTCGGTTCCATTTTTTGGTATTTTTTGATTATATGAAATAGGTGGCAAGCAAACAGACGGGCTGCCTGATAGTAAGCAATCACCGTCGCCTGGAGATATCTGTAACATTGGGGTATTAAGATACGTTGCCAATCCTTTTTAAAACTCTGTTAGCTCTCCCTTTGAAGAATCCCACATAATCTTATATGTGTCATCAGATAGCCCTTAGACCTCCGTTTTCTTTGATGTATCAATGTGTTACATCAAACAACCAGAAAAGATCTAATGGTGTAAATTTACTTTCGTTATCAGTGCTGTCTATACAAAAACCTACGTGTGTAAATATCAAAATTAGTAAATGTTAAATAATATCATATTGGGATAAAATTATTTTTCGATTCTAAATCATAAAAAATCTTTTCATTTTTGGTGTCAATCGCTACGATTCATAACAACACACTTAAAGGTGAAAAAAATATATCGAATTTTATTTCGATCGATTTATATCGATTTTTTATCAAAACTAATTTTACTATTTATAATTATAAACTAAATATTCATCATTTTAATGTATCTGATAAATATTTAAATACTCCAATAACTAAAAAACCTTTTCTTTATTGCAAAACCCGCAGGTTACATTATCGGTTTGCGCCATTTGTTTAAAAAACCACAAATATGTGTATTGTTTTAAACTTTCATGGCTTTTCATAATATAAATATTGTTTAACACGGGAGAGACTGTCTCTGACCCGTGATCATAATCAAAGTGATTCTATAAGTGTTCCGTTTTTTTCCTTTTAAGGTACGAAACCCTAAAAAGTGGTATACTCTAGTCTTAATAAATAAATTTCCAAAGCAATAAACATACATAATAACCTTATTACGGGCCTACATTCGCACACGGCATGATTATGTAATTCCTCGCTGAGCTGAAAGCCGGATCGAAAACACGGACATAACAACTTTATCTTTATGACGGGCTTTCTTCAATATAGCGGAACGAGACCGTGTAACTGCCGTGCGCTTGTGGTGTAAGTCACATCCTCCTAGCGTGCAGCTTCGCTCTAGGACTACAAACCTGTCCACGAATTGCTTCGATGGATCTTTAAATCAATTAGTTGATTTGAAAAAAATTATGTGGTTATCAATTTGGTTATGTTTTGAGATTGAAATGAGAGATTGACAAGGAATAAATAAATAATACATTTTAATTTTAATTACATTATTATAGAAATTGGCAAAAAATAAAACATGCAGGTAAATTAAATTAAGTTAAGTTTAGAACTACAATGTTACAAATCCATCTAGATTTAGATAATCACAAAGATTTCACAACTGGCACTCTAGCTCTCACGGTAGGATACCCTGAGTCTGCAAGAGCTAGTAAATCCCCGGGTGACATAGGTTATATTATATATTTAAAAAATCAGGGATCCTTACAATTATTAATTTTGATTTTTTTTTCCGTGCGAAGCCGGGGTGGACCCCTAGTTCTGTATAAAAATATCTCTGAATAGTGGACGTCAGTTTCTTCATGTATATTTATCTTTATTTTTAGGTTCCTAATCTCAAAAGATCACTTTGTTATCCGTCCGTCTGTCTGTCAAGACCCTTTATTCCGGGAACATGTGGAGGTATCTAGTTTAAAACAAAACTATAATCTCGGGTCTCAGTCTCTTAAATCTGTAAAAAAAATATACTTCTAAGGTTGCGTGAACAAAAGATACGGCCGCTTGTGCCGCAAAAAACATATATTTCGACACACTCAAGGGAATCAAAATTTATATAGTATCCGTTGACCTAGAACTATGAAATTTAAGTAGTAATACTGTTTAGTACACCTATTATGGGTGTATTTGAATGGATTGGATAAAAACACTGTAATTTTATTATTTGAGTTTAATCGATACGTTACTTGTATGATGGTTCAGATGAGAGAGAGAAAGCGCTGTAGTGCAGTGTTGCCAAATCAAAGTTATGTTTTATACATATCTGAGGGGGCCAAAAATAACAATTACACGGTTTTAGCCTTTTACTTTGGCTGTTATATGAATTCTAAATAATTATAAGATAGAAGTTGAGTAGCACTGCACTGTAAGGTAAGTAAATACATAGAACTTATTAGATTCTTAAGTAGCCTTTATAAAGATAATTTAAGCTTATATTTAATAATTAATAGGTATATAAATGTTGGTTAATATAAAAGTAACTAATCTAAACAATTGCTGTTTTACCTTTTTACACCACATTCTCCTTACATTTAACTTTAACGTTGTGAACTTATTACTTTCTTACACATTTGCTTAACAATAAGCTTTGCATTGCTTTCAATGTAATGTTTATATTATACATAGGTTTTAGTTGAGCTGATACTAAAGTTGAGAGATGATTAAATTAATTCAATTAAATGATTATTCTACTGGTAGAACTACAATTTTTGATACAGCTCGAGTGTGCAATTTACCATTTGCTGTTTGGATTTCCACAACTCTCACATTGTTGTCATTGCCACAAAACACTTTTGTGACCCTGCCTAAAGGCCAATGAAGGGGTGGAGTATTGGCTTCTATTAATAAAACGACTGTACCTTCCTTAAGATTAGGTAATACCTTCCTCCATTTCGTTCTCTCATTAAGTGTGGATAGGTAGTCTTTCGACCACACCTTCCAGAAATGTTGCCTGACCTGTTCACAGCATTTCCAAAACCGAAGCCTGTTCGATGGTACATCAGTTATATCAGGCTGAGGGATGGCTGTTAAGGGACAACCAATAATGAAATGGCCTGGTGTCAAACATGAGAAATCTGATGGATCTTGTGATGTTTTTGCTATCAATGGGCGTGAATTTAATATACTCTCTATTTCAGCCATTATTGTATTGAATTGTTCATATGTAAATATTTTGAAACTTGAAATTCTTTTTAAATGGAATTTTATTGATTTAATTGAAGCCTCCCAGAGGCCTCCATGGTTTGGACTGTATGCTGGGATAAAATGAAACTGTATTCCCTTTTGAAGTGCATAATTATGAACCCTTTCTTGAAATTCGGGGCTATTATGTAATTTGTATAGCTCTATTAACTGTGTGTTTGCAGATTTAAAAGTACCTGCATTATCACAAAAAACGTCTGTGGGGGCACCCCGCCTAGCCACGAACCTTTTAAAAGCAGCCAAGAATGTATCCGCTGACATATCAGAAATAACTTCTAGGTGCACTGCCTTTGAGGCAAAACAAACAATTGATGCAACATAACCCTTGGTAACAATGCTATTGCGTTTCGATGACTGTTTTATGTCAAAGGCACCACAATAATCTATGCCCACGCGTTGGAACACCCGGGCAGGATTCACACGGTGTTTAGGCAATGAACCCATCAGCTGTTTAGCTGCTTCTGCCTTATGTCTACAGCATGTAATACATTTGTGAATCACACCTTTAATTTCCCTAACAGAGTTAATTATATAGTATCTCTGAGACAGGCTACTTAATACATGTTTTAAACCAGCATGCATTAAAGACAAATGCTCCTGTCTAATTATTAGTTTTGTAATATGACAATGTTTGGGCAATATTATAGGAAATTTCTTTGAATAATCTATGTCAGCATTATGTAGCCTACCTCCAACACGCAGTATGCCATTAATATCTAGAAATGCATGCAAAGACTTCAAAGAGGTATCAATGGGTTTACTTTTAGAGATGCATTTCAGCTCTTCACAAAAGTAATGATTCTGAACTATTTTTATGACCATTATTAAAGCCTTTCTCAATTCCTGTACAGATATTAGTGATGAATTTACTTTGAGTTTTCTACACTTATTTATAAAACGCAAGACATAGGCCATGATACATATAGTCTTATGTAAGCTTGAATATTTTTCAATTATAATTGGTAAACAGATCCAGTGGAATGCCATACTATCATGCATTTTGTTGCGCAAGCTAGACTCATTGACTGTGCGTCTGTTTCACTCCGAGAGGGACACGACTGAGGTGGTAACCATCGATGAATTACTGCAATATTTGGAGAAAAGAGCTTCCTCGCTAGAGGCCAGCCCCACTGCTGCTGAGAAAACCCAAGGAAAATCTACAGTTAATCTATCTGTGGTAAATAAAGGTGTAGTGTCTAAATGTGCTATGTGCTCTCAAAACCATAAATTGTTCAAATGCTCTATATTCTGTGATCTAACACCACAAAAAAGAAGTGAATTTGCATCTAAACATAAGTTATGTCGCATCTGTCTTGCATCTCATACACAACAGTGTCGATATAAGTTCAAATGCTCTGTTTGTAAATCTAATTTGCATAACACATTGTTACATCAACAGCACTTTGAAGATAGACCGGAAGCAAAGGAAAATGAGGGTATAAACACATCTACATCACCGGTAAGCTTACATGTTTCTCAGCCCCTGACTGACAGTGTTATACTGCCAACTGCCAAAGTTTTAGTGACCGGAGCCAACAACAAACAAGTCACTGTTAGAGCTCTATTGGATAGTGGTAGCCAGACCTCATTCTGCACCACAGCTTTGGCTAATCAGTTAGGATTACCTCTTTTTGATTTGCATAAAAATGTCTCCACATTAGGTAATATTTGCAGTAAGACCACTAACAAGGGCATCACAGTACAGTGTGAATCACCTATTAATCAGTTCAAATTTAATGTTACTTGTTCAGTAATAGCCAAAATCACGTCAAGTATCCCACAGAAGCAAATTGATATAAGTAGATTCACATTTCCAAGGCATGTCAATTTAGCTGACAAAGAATTTCACATTCCAAGTGAAATATCATTATTACTAGGTTGTGATGTATTCTTCAAAATCATTACAGATGGAAAGATAGAGGGTGACCCAGCAGATCCCATTTTATTGAACACTCGGCTGGGATACATCATCTCCTCGAACGGATCTTCCACATCCAATGCAGCCATCGCCATGCATACAGTCACAACTCCTGATCTTGATCATTGTGTGCGTCAATTTTGGGAGGCAGAAAAGGTACCGGATTTTTATCACGAGTCTCCACCAGAGCATGAGTATAGCGAAATGGTATTTAATTATTCAGTCTCTTTACAAAATAATACATTTGAGGTCAAATATCCGCTCAAGGTTGAATTGCAGGACATTGACCCATCCAATTCATTTGCAATCGCTTTGCAAAGATTATACAATTTAGAGAAACGATTTCTAAAAGATCCAGATTATTTTAATTTATACAAAGGATTTATAAATGAGTATATCACTTTAGGTCATGCAAGGTCAATTGATTTGAAAAATTGTGATCCTAAAGATGAACCATTATATTTCTTACCTCATCATGGGGTCCTTCGACTAGATAAACCTACCAACAAGTTAAGGGTAGTATTTGATGGCAGTGCTAAGAATAGAGGTGGCTTATGTCTCAACGATTTAATGTGCAATGGAAATGTTGTCCAGCGCTCGCTGTTTGACATATTACTATTGTTTAGAACTTATAAATATACAATACAATGCGACATTCGTCACATGTATAGAATGATACAAGTACATCCAGATCATAGGTGCCTACAAAATATTTTATGGAGGGAGAATGGTATTCTTAATGTCCTGCAATTGCAAACTTTAACCTATGGCATGACTAGCTCTGCCTATTTAGCAACTAGATGTCTTATTGAGTTGGCCAAACGGTATGAAGCTCAGTACCCATTAGCTAGTTCTACCATTTATAACAACTCCTATGTTGATGATATACAAGCAGGAAGTGACACACTGAAAGGTGCCATGCAACTTAAAAATGAGCTCATATCTCTACTTGGTTGCGCAGGTTTTAAATTACACAAATGGGTTGCCAACAGCCCAGATTTACTTAATGACATACCACAAATTGCTACCGGTACCTTATGCAAGGATCTTGATCAGGACATATCTGTAGTTAAGATTTTAGGCATGGTGTATGATTCGGAGAGTGATGTATTTCGGTTGAGTGGTCGAAACATAACTCCCACTACTGTGGCAACGAAAAGGAGTGTCCTCAGCTCTGTCAGTCGTTTATTCGATCCAATGGGTTTTGCTGGACCAGTTACAATGAAGGCGAAGCTATTTTTGCAGGAATTGTGGCATAATAATTTAGAATGGGATACACCGCTACCTTGCGAGTTGAAAAACTTTGGAATAGTTTTTATGCAAATTTGGTAGATATGCCAGCCATAATCATTCCACGATATTTACAAACTACAAGTGGCAGTGAAGTTTCACTCATTGGCTATTGTGATGCTGCAGCAGGCGGTTATGGATGTTGTTGCTACATAAAGGTAAAAAATGGTAATAAATATAGCACTCACTTGCTTTGCTCTCGGTCTCGGCTCAATAGTGTAAATTCTAAGTTAACTATTCCAAAATTGGAATTGAATGGTTCGTTATTATTGGCAAGAACAGTTTCCCATATAGCAAAGCTTTTAAAAATTGATACTGTTCATCTGTTTTGTGATTCAAAGATTGTCCTTAGCTGGTTGAATTCATCCCCTGTGAAGGTCCCTGCTTACATAGGTAACCGGGTTAGAGAAATTACCAAACTTACCAGCAATTCCGATTGGCATTTCACACCAGGAATATTAAATCCAGCTGATATTCTATCCCGGGTTTCGGCACCATGTTTAGTACACCTATTATGGGTGTATTTGAATGGATTGGATAAAAACACTGTAATTTTATTATTTGAGTTTAATCGATACGTTACTTGTATGATGGTTCAGATGAGAGAGAGAAAGCGCTGTAGTGCAGTGTTGCCAAATCAAAGTTATGTTTTATACAAATACCTAATTATATTAGAAGTATAGGGAAAAATCTGAAAACTATACACTTGTAATTAAATCATAAAAAACAGGGTCTTCATGCAAGGAACGGCAGTTCAAACTTTCAATCGAGTCAACTGTGAAATGTAGTGAATCGTATGAAAATTCATTATCGGCACAAGCTTAAACAGATTTTAAATTATTTTTATGATTTATTTATTGTGAAGAATGAGAAAAACCATTTTATTTAAGACAATAAAAAACTGTGTTTGTTAATTAATTAATTCATTCATAGCAGCCATAGGACGTCCGCTGGTGGACATATGCCTCCCCATATAGGGGGGTTTAAAAATACTCGCCACGCTTGGCAGGCGGGTTGGCGAGGACAGTATGGTTTCCTATCCTTGGAAGGTGCTCCTGCCCACCTTCTGGTACGTGATTTCTTAGCCGACTCTTACAGCACCCACGGAAAGAGATAGGGGAGTACTATTCTAGGCCGGTACCACCACGACAATTTTGTTTGTTAATACGTACTGTTACGCGGATATTCGAAATTAGGTTTTTAAAAAAAACTATATTAACTCGCGACTTATTTAATAGTCGGATTAAGTACACGCGAGATGAATATCTTTAGGCAACCGCTCAGGTCAGAGGATGGAAACAGACTGCCGGTTTATGGCTCCTACTAACTACGGCTAGTACCCAAGACTGCTGAGTAGATCAGTCAGGGATGCCAGGTCAGCATTAAGGGTAACAAGGCTGGGGTATAACAGTACCTTCAAATTTTTTTATACATACTTACAAATTTGTACGGAACCCTCGGTGGGCGAGTCTGACTCACATGTATCCGTTTTTTTTATACTATAATGTCAGCTCATGACTTACACCGCGGCACACGAAAGTACAGCTCTCGAGCTCGATCTCAATTATTAAACAATGCAATCGTCTGCCCGCGCAACCCTAGCGTTAATACTTGAAGACCTGTATCTAGGTCGGGGTACGTGATACATTATACCTACTTCCATGTTTGTGCATTTGTACACTTGCTGTATTTATTTATTATGACAAAAAAGATTCTAATTACGTTTATTACAAACTACCCGATTGTTTATTCTAATACTATCTAATATCCATATAATTAAAGTTGAAAATATGAAAGCATACAAGTCAAGAAATCGAAAATATGTAAACGGGGTTAAAAAATTATTATTTTATTGCCTTTATTTTAATAAAGGCATTTGACCCTTAAAAAAAGGTTAAAAATACATGGTCATACGGAATTATGACGAGACCACGGACTGGCAAGCGTAGGACGGCCACCGACAAGGTGAACAGACGACCTGACTAAGATCGCAGACAAGGGCTGGATGCGGGCCGCTTCCAACAGGTCCTTGTGGAAATCACTGGGGGAGGCTTATGTTCAGCAGTGGACGTCCTATGGCTGAGATGATGATGATGATGATGACGGAATTATGACACATTCTTCATCATCATTACCTCTCATTCATAGATTTTTTTTTTCATCACACTCAAACGTGAGATAAAGAAAAATCGATTCTAATTTAAAAAAGAAACTTCTGACACGATGTATCAGATTTTTTAGGTATACTTATACTTCAAATATTTTTATAAAAATACAGTCGAAACATAAAATAATCTGATTTTTTATAAAAATACAGTCGAATTGAGTAGCTCCTCCTTTTTCTGAAGTCTTTAAAATAGGTGTATTAGATACAATTTTCAGTTAGTAGAATAGTGAATAAAAAATAAAGCGTGATAGATTTTGTGATCGCCTTACTCCTTTAAGGCTGGTCCTTTTAGAATAGGGTTTAGTGGATTTAGATTGTTATTTGCATATTTATGAACTCTCATTGATTTATGTAGGTTAGTCCACTGGAGAGGTGTATGGGCTTATGCAATTTGGGCTGTATTTGAGAGAGTTAGGGCTCGACGTTTTAAGGGTTCCGTTTCCTCAAAAGGAACCCATATAGAATCTTGATTTTGTTTTCTGTCCGACTGTCTGTCAACACCCTTTACCTGTCATCGGGATCCAGTTGAAATTAAAACGATATACTGAGATCTACAGTCACTTGATGCTGTGAAAAACTTCTAAATTATCGAATCAAAGATACGGCCGTTTATGCCGATAAAAACGACGAGCTCGACGGGCTCGATTCGAATGGAATTAATGGGATATTTCCCGTTGACCTAGAACTATGACATTTGGCAAGTAATAACGACTTATGCAACAAGTATCGTGTAAAGTCTGAAAACTGTAATTATTGTCTGTCATTTGGGGTATCGTATGAAAGGGCTTCATTGGCACACGCTTAAACAGATTTTTAAGTATGATGAATAGTATTCAATTTATGACGAAGAATGAAAAAAAACCTTTTTATTTAAGTAACAAAAAAAAATGTTGATAGTATGTACCTACAACTTTGTACGGAACCCTCAGTGGGTGAGTCTGACTCGCACTTTTCCGGTTCTTTTTTCTTGTCTAGCGTTTGACCTCTATCTCACTTTGATGGTTAGCAACGATGTGGTCGAAGATGTTATCATGCTAGACCTAGAATGCTTACTGACTCTCCAGGACTGCTGCGTGAACATACTATGTGCTTGGTGACTAGCCAGGTAGGTATTCGAAAGTTACCTTGAAATTTACAAAACAAAAGGATAAGCAAGAAAAAGAAACTTTACTCACAAGACTCGCAACATATGTCCGTAGAACCTTTTGGTAACTTTTCATATTTTTTTCACTAAGGATATCTAGGATAGCTATCCTGTGTAGCTAAAAAGATCGTTGATATTTATATCTGTATCTAAGCGTAAGCCAGAATTTAAAGGAATGATATTAAAAAACAATTTCAAAGTATACTTTTATTTCAAAGTTTAAAACCACTACTCTGTTGTAAACTTAACTAATTTCAAATACTATATATTCGTGTATCTAATTTTGGTTCATTATAATTATGTACATACATCTAAATAATATGTTTTTTAAACATTCATCATTGTAAAATGTTAAGCAATTCTAATATTATTGTGGTGAATTTTTATACTACACATATACTATACAAGTAGTGTAAATAGTTTTACAAAAGTTACCAAGAAGTGTGTTACTACAAGTGTCAGTTTTATTGCTACAAAAATTGTAACTTAATCGATAATCGTCTATAGGTAGCTCTTAACATATGGCTCCAAAAAATCATCGGAAGAAGATAAAAAAAAAAAACGTCAAAATTATAGTATGGCGCTTAAAAGACCCGACAACATTGGAAAAGTGAAACCACACACTCACCCGCTAATTCTTAATATACGAAGCAATAGCTTAATATTGATCATCACCTGGAAAATAGTTACTTTTAAAAATTACATATACAGTTTATGAGTTACGCCTTTAAAATTTTTCTGTTTAAAGTTTCAACGTTAAAATCGGTATAGTTTAAAAGTTGAATTAAATTTTGTGTCTTAAAACAACAACATTTTTATTATTTCTTTGTAAAAATCTTTTTAGATACATAGCCATCGAACTTATATACCCCTCTATAGAAGCTTACTAAACGCGCGACATATCCGCCATTTTAATGAAGCTATTTGTAGCTTCGTTCGGAACATTGTGGTGAGTCAAGTAAATTGTCACACATAGCGAAATTGTAGCTTACGTCTGTAAGATGGCGCTGTAGGTAAAACACTTTCTATAGAGTATAAGTTTGATGTACACAGTACAGATAAAAGATTAACTCATAATATTTTTATATTGTTTATTATTAGTTGTTAATGAGCAGAATCCTTTTAAAGATGCCCAAATTGTCTCGATTCTTCATCTTAATATTTCTGTATGTATAAAGTTTAAACGACACTATGATACATTTTGCTAGGCCCAATCACAAATATGTTCTTATTAGCACTTTAAAACTCAACACAAAACTTAGTACAATACAATTATTCGTTTATTTGTTTATTTACTTAGTACAATAACTGAACTGTAAATTTCGTTTATATTGTGTTCCTCGTTGAACTTAGATAAGGTATATAAGATAAGTATATGTAATACAAAATTTATAAAGGTAATAATAATTCGTACCTAATTAGTCGAAGGATCTATTATTATATATATTCGTATAGAATCTTATTTACAACTGAGCCCTTCTCACGATCCTTTTTTATACAGACTACTGATTCTTACTTTACTAAAATTTAGTAAGATTTTAACATATTTTTTTCAAGTTATAATAGAAAATATGATGGGTATCTATGGCTTGGTCATAATATGTGGAATAAGTATTACCTGTCCACACGAAACTGTTCTAATTATTATGTACTGCATATTTTAGGCCGAAACTGGAATCTTCAGTGCAGTATCCTTTTACTCGAGGCTCTATGGTCTCAGAACGATAGCAGCGTTAAACAATAATAATTTAACTCAGCAGAAACTGTCATTTATCTAGTACAACTGATGCAAATAATTGGTACCTAGTCTTTAATCAAATATACTATAGATACACAGTCTCTATGAAAATCAAACCTCCAAAGTGTCCCCTCGCCAGTGTTTACTTATGCAGGTATTACCTCTCCATATAATATTAAATTAGTTCACAAGCGGATAATTGTTTCATTTTAATAATGAACCTTAACTCGTTAGAAATACCGCTGTAAAACATTTGTGAGAGTTTTTCAACTATTACTTCTTGGATTGTCGCTTGAGCATCAGAACACGTCACACGATTGGCGAGGTCACACGCTACTGAGAGGAAAACAAGGCATACGATTTGTTTTGACGGTGCCATTTTTGAGCGGGCGATCGGTTATCTACCCTATTTTATATCACTGTATCTAGTCTGTTAATATATGGGTGCGTCATTAAATTATTTTATGATACAAGCACCGAAGATATTCAAGCTACAGGATCTATCTATGATGACAAATCACTTAACAAAATATATTAAACATGGATAATCTTGACGAATTGCTCGGCTATCTCAGTGGCCATGGCGTAATTCACTTTCGTCGGAATACGCGGGCTTTATTACCATTGGAGGAAATAATCAATCCTCTTTCTGGTTTTTTGTGAAAAATGAATAATTATAATACCACATATATTCTCAAATGTATCGAAATACTTACACTTGAACTAAATAAACGATTAAGAAAATAATTTAAGCAGGAAAGCATCTTCTTTCAACAACCGTGGCGCAGTCCACCCTGCCCATTTCTCTAAACACTCTAGACATGTTGACAAGCATATTGACGTCATTGTTTCTACACAACCAAAGATTCAAAATATTCTCAGTTGGAGAACAAGTATTTGAAAAATAGTAATAGTATGACGATAGCTTTAACTTTTCAGCTAGCAATCGCCAGTCATTTCCTTTACCCGATTGACAGTCCAAGAGTTTGCACAAGATTACACGGTCAGATTTTGTTAATATGTTACTACGGTAGCTATTATCCATAGATGAGTTACTCCTAAAACTATTATTCTTATAAACGAAATCGTATCTACCCTCCTTTTTAGTCAACGAAGAATAGTTAAAAGGATTCTCCAAAATATTAACTGTCTCCACACTAGTGCAACTATATCTCTTGCAATTAAAATTGGAATTTAAATCATTGGTTTTAAGGTTGAAATTCACAGAGTTGGACTGCTTCTGCTTTTGGTACACGCACAAATTCAAGTCGAAACAGTTTATCGCGTCTGTCTGTTGGATCACGAATATGCAATGAAGAGATCTGACCGTCATGTTCCAAACTTGGGAATAACTTAACTCTTGGTATTTCCCTCCCGATTGGACCCTCCAACCGACCCCTACATCTCTGATATTGAAACATAAATCAGAGCAATTTTCTTGAAAGGCAATAGTTTTGGGATCGCAAAGCAAAGACCCGCCCGACCGCCTCTCGCTTTCGAAACATTCGTAGAACGCGTTAGGGGTGTCATTGAACACATGTATTTTCAAACTATAGCAACTATCGTCCATTCTTTTAGACATAAACACGGCAAGTTTGAGCAACTTAGCGTCTAGACCGCTGAAACTTCTGCCGACCAGAACGAAGTCGCTTAGAAATTCGCACACGAGGTAAACTTTGGCGGGGTCCACTTGAGCGAAAAGGGGTGTTCCGGGTGTTTCTTGGCCCAAAGTTAAAACTTTCCGCCATTCCCTTGTGTTGATGTCTTCCGGCCGCTGTAGGATGGATAGAAGCCAGCTGGTGTTTCTTAGAGCTGCGCAATGCGGGAACGACAGGACGACCCCTTTGCCGAAGTGAAAGTTTTTCGGCCCGCATCGAATCACCGGACTAAGCTGTGTGTCACCTGTTGAATAAAAAAGTTATGTTAAATAAAGCTTTCAAGCTATAGACATTGTTTTTTTTTTTATGTGATAAATACACGTGCGAAACGATGTATACAAAAAAAGCATGTCATCAAATGTATTGAAAACCCTCTATTTTATATAACAATCGACAGAAAAACGACTGCTAGCTTATTTGGACAAGGATAGTATATTAAGAAAATAACATTTCAGAATGAACTGCTGTTTTTTTAACTATATACATCAATTATGTTTTACTAAAGATGATACGACGCGGGGCTTAGATTTCCTTCCTTTACGACATAAACATGCTTACTGTGACAGAGAATACGGTACAAATAATATAGAAAAGGATAGCTTTATATTTGTTGTATCTGTATAAATACGCGTCGTAATCAAAATTAGTACAATTGACTTAATTTTGCCGCCTCAGTTTCCGTGCGCTTGTGCGACATCTACCTCATTTTTTTTTTGTTTTTTTTTTTCATTTATCATCAATATAAAAATTACAATAGTGATAATATATATAAACATATAATATCATTGATATACATCCATATTAAATAGTTAATCAAACTCAATTAGTATTATCTCCTAGATCAAATCTATATTGCTTTATAATTCATAATCCCACCTATCCTATTCTACTAATATTATAAATGCAAAAGTTTGCGTATGTTTGTTACTTCGTCACGCTCAAACAACTACGCTAATTTCGATGAAATTTGGTATGAAGATAGCTTATACCCTGGATCCATAGGCTTATTTTCATCATCATCATCATCAATCATCAGCACGCGGGTAATTCCACGGGGCGGAGGTAGTATTAAATAAATGCCTTCATAATAAATGGCCAACAAATTATTAATTTTCTATTTAAGATTCCAGCCGAACACTTTGAAATGTAGGTCAACCTAAAAGCTTACGAAACGAATTTCAGGTTGTGCAAATAGAACACCTAAAAGAGACTCCCAAATCCGTAACACACATGTCATCGCAACGTGACCTGACATTTAAGATTTAGGTCAGGTCGTCTATATCTGAATTGTAACTTTTGGAATAGTCTTGTAGGTCGCGTCCGTGCTTAATTATTTAGGTTTGAGGTATATTTTTTTATAGACTGTATAGATTTTTGTAAACTCTAAGGCTTTCACGGCCGGCGTTGCATGTTGTATGTATTGCTTCCGGGCTGTTTGGGCGTGGTCTATGTGAAACTTTTGTTCCAGACGTTTCGTCGATCACTGCGGTCGATATCTTCAGTGGTTCAGGTCCGAGCGGCGACAAGAGCGTAGAACTCTCCTTCGCGGCGTCTTCTCTGATACTGATGTATAGATTTCATTTGAGGACATCGTCATTTCATGGTCGCTGACGATGTGGTCGAAGATGTCATCAGGCTAGACTTAGAATGCTAACTGACTCTCAAGGACCGCTGCTTCAGCTAAGTATTTGGTGTCAGTTTTTCAAACTTTAGGGTGGTAGCCAGGTGGGTTCTCGAATGTACCCTACCACCATGAAAAGTATATTACATCATACAAATAAGTTGATCCTAGAATATACTTATGTTCTCCAGACGAATTTAAGAATAATGCAAATCCTTTTTTGATACTTACTTTACAATAATATTTTAATTAAAAGTTTCAAGTTTAAAGTCATTATACTTTAAGAGTAGTATCAAATTGTATGTCTTATAACGACACCATTTTTATAACTTTTTTCTCATAGTTTTTATACATAGAATTATTTCAAACGTTGAATATATAGATAAAATAATTATTTTATATTACTTGCCTGATAAATGTTTAGTTGTTAATGAGTTTCTATGCTTTTAAAGATGCCCAGTTGGCTCTATTCTTTGTTAAATAATCCTACTAATATTATAAATGCGAAAGTTTATATATGTATGTTTGTTACTTCTTCACTCTCAAACGGCTACACTGATTTTGATGAAATTTGGTATGGGGATAGATTAAGCCCTGGATTAATACGTAGGCTACTGTTATCCCGAAAAAAGTATAGTTCCCTTGGGATAATTGAGGTAGCGGGAAAACCGTAATCCACGCGGGTGAAACCGCGGGACACTACTAGTTAAAGTATATATGGCAACACAGTGTATTTTACATTCATCATCTCAGTCATTGGACGTTCACTTCTGGACATAAACTCCCCCATTAATTTTTACAACGACCGGTTGGAAGCGGCCCTCATCAGCATGTATAACAAACTAGTTTAATAATACAACTATGGTTATTTGAACAAACCAAAAATAAAATAATAATTATGTTCAAATATTTGAAGGAAAAAATTCGGCTGCTAGTGGGACTTGAACCCACGACTACAGAATACCGTCCTGTCGCTCTGTCCAACTAAGCTATAGCAGCCCATTTAGTTGGACAGAGCGACAGGACAGTATTCTGTAATCGTGGGTTCAAGTCCCACTAGCAGCCGAATTTTTTCCTTCAAATATTTGAACATAAGTTGTTCCTAGCATATGGTTAATGCGATACACAATAAAAACTCTTAAAATAATATTGCTATCTGGCTGAGATTATCTTTTGATACAGCCAAATAACCCCTAAGGTCATATGCCTTGACATTTTGGATGCAGGTCATGCCTCACCGCAGCTTTAAGGTAATCCGGTCTCTGTAGACACAATAGACGAGATTTAATATTAACGAAACTTTCTGGAAGGGTTGCAGGTGTTTTGACGGGACGGAAGCCGTGGATGTCATCCGGGTTATTATTAGGGGGCATGGTTTACCTAATCGGTGGAGTTTTGAATTTTGATGTCCGGATAACAGATTTTATTTTTATTTTATTATTTTATAAAATCCACAGCTCTTAATTAATAGAGTTTGATGTATGTTATTGTTACCTACAGCCAAAAACGGATTTCCATTATATAGGTATAACATTAATGTAAGACAGTCTGTGCCGCTATATAGGCACGCCAGATATAACTGGATTTACAAATGTTAGATTGTTGGCTCTTCGTGGTGTGTGTGTGTGTGTGTGTGTGTGTGTGTGGTGTGTGTGTGAATTTGAAATGATTTTTTAGAAGATTCAGTATGAGAAGAACAATGTTTTGTATAAGATGTTTCGTGTTATTTTACCTTTGCCGGTTCATTTATCACACTCAATAACTCTTTCTTGAATGAAGAGGGATGGGAGACCGATTACAAACTTTCACAGTACATATGTAAAGGGAAAAGTGCCATGGTGGTAGCTAGAATAGTACTCCCCCATCACTTCCCGTGGGTGCCATAAGAGTCGGCTAAGGGATCACGTACCAGGAGGTAGGCAGCAGCGCCTTTTGAGGATCGGAAATCATACTGCGCTCGCCAACGCGTCTGCCAAGTATGGCGAGTATTGGCAAATCCCTATATAGGGGAAGCATATGTCCAGCAGTGAACGTTCTATGGCTGAGAGGATGGTAATGATGATGATGTAAAGTGTTTTGTTTATAAAAATACGAAACTTAATTTATAATCGGTCTATAGTTGTATACACAAACAGTATAACATCAAAGTATCATTATTTTTGAGATTTAATGGTTTGAAAGTCTTCTATTATTGAATTGCTCGTATATTATACTGAAACTTACCTTCCTGAAGCAAGGGTCTATTCCACTCCTCGTCAACAACCTCTATAGAGAACAGCTCTTCTCCTTTCTCCACCACTCCATCTGGCACAAACAGACTAACGCCACATCTATCTATTCTCAACCAGTTGCCATCGACGGTAACTATCTTCGAAGTAGCCATCTCTATATTCCCGTTAGTATATTTTGATTCTATTGAAGCGTTGTTTTTGAGTGACGGTGACATTTCTACACTTTCGTTGCCATATGATGAGTTAGCTAAAATAAAATATAGCACTTAAACACAGAAATAGGATAAAGAATTGACAAGCATAAGAGCGCACAAAAATACTTTGAACTCACTACTTTATTCACGTGCGTGTCAAAGAGTATGTTTGGTGAAATTGTTGAAGATTTATAAGTAAAGAAAGAAAGAAAGAAAGAAAGAAACCAAATTATTCAGGACACTCACAACACACATTACACAAGAGATACATATAAAACAATATAGAAATAACAGAATAATAATGATGTTGTGAGTGTCATGAATATGGGCCCCGACTCAGCATAAAACTAAGGCAAAAGCCTAAATCATACACAAATCACTTTTTGTTTTGAGTGTTTTTTTTGTCTTTAGTGTTTTTCTAACGGTAGCAACAAGGCATTTCATATGAGTGATTGCAACATAAATAAAAAAGAACATCTTAAGATAATTAACACGGATATGATTAAGCAATTTTTTTTGGGCAAAGAAACTTGAGCAAAGACTCCGCATATTATGAGTCTGAGCTAAATCTCAATTAAAAGTGAATATAATTATAAATTACGACATTGCAACTTCATAAGTAAATACTCTTAATAGTCATAACTTAGATTATATTATATGTATATACTTGCGGTCCGCTCTGACTTCGCACGGGTAAAAAAATTAAAAATTATTTAGTACCCTAATAAAAAAAAATATAACCTATGTTACTCAGGGTGAATGTAGCTTTCAAATGGTGAAATTATTTTTAAAATCGGTCCAATTTTTTACAAACATACTTACATACAAATCTTTACTCTTTATAGTATTAGTATAGCTAAATACATAAATAAATATAAAAATATAATAGTAATATGATTTTTCGTAAACATATAATTTAATTAATAAAGCTCAAGTTGAGTATTATATTACAATCATAACGAATATCATGTATAAGATTTATGATACTTATGTTCTCTTTGTTTTTCTTATTTTTATATACTTATTTTATTTACTTTTAAGCTTTGTAACACCCCCGTTATTTAAATTTATTTCGATCCTTTCCATGCAAAGGTTGCCTGGTAGAGATCACTTTTAGTGATAAGGCCGCCCATTGTCACACTCTATGTAAGTTTATGTTTATTGTAAATATTGTTTTATATTTAAGGTGTAACAATAAAGTATTTTCTAATCTAATCTAATCTATAATCACATAATTACGCATTACGCAAACCACTGCTCTAAACCTAAATTTATCAGTCACAGAGTAAAAAACTTCATAGTGCGCTAAAACGGGACAAGGCGTCATGGCAGAGTACCTATTTGCGCAAGCTTCTGCATCGGCAGCTGTTAAGCCCTCAATGGTCTAAGTACGGCTTAAGAAAATATATACCTCCATCTGTTATTTAATTATGAGAACGTTTAAATGTTAGATAATATGTAGATGGATAAATCGCACATGGGTTGCCGAGCTGAGCCCCGCACCCATACTGTTATATAACCCAGTAATTATAAAAATCTCTCTGCGTCCTTGTCGCTCGCATAAAGTAGCGCGCGCAACGCTTCTCTTTCACTCTCTCTAATCGCCCTTGCATTTGAACTTTATAAAATCTAAGCAACCATGAACAAGACACAGTTTTAAATAGGCAACCTTATACTGTTGGATAGACAATAAATATGCATTTTTTTTTTAAATAAGCCGGTCAAATAACACGGTTAATTATTAGGTAAATGGAAAAGTAAAAGTAAAGTATATTAAAGTTAATTTTGTAAGTATAGTTACGGGATTTCGCTAGGCAACCCATGTACATTGTTTAATTCTACATAATATTTAACATAATAATCGGTGTCATAAGTAAATAACAGATGGGGGTATATATTTCTTAAGCCGTATCTGGTACTATACTTTAATCTAACGAGTATAGAAAATTTGCAAATGTCATGCGAAAACAGTAGTTTATGAAACTGTATCATGATAAGGGTTCTTAAAACACGAGTGTTTTATGATCAAATTATGTGCAGTTTCATACACTACTTTATCTAATCTCATAAAATAGTTAATGAAATTTACGTAAAATCACAGCATATGTTTCCATTTATTTGTAAACGTTTAGCGCCAAAATTCATTTTCTGGTCGCGCATGCGTGTTGCGCCGCGTCCACAGACTGCGTTGAGAAACACTGCATTAAAACCTCCTTGGTCCAGCTGAAGTTGTATCTTAATGGTATAAAGTTCACATTTCAATACAGTTGTCATAGAAGATCTGTATCGAAATGTTAACTTTTAAAATATATTTCTATATTGTCTATAAAGTCTGTCATTCAAGTTCTGTTTTTGATTTTTAATCTTTGTATTTTAGTATGAGATTAGATAAACAAATTTAAGCAATAAAGGTTACTATGACAGTGTGCTTAGGGTGTAGTGCAATGAACTCACAGCTCAAAAAGCAGCTAGAATCAGATCGGTCTGACTGAACGCTATCCTTGCAAGCGTGCGTCCTCTCACTGTTCGTTCTCTCGTTGCTTACCTCGCGGTCTAATGGTGCTATATAGCTGAAAATAATAAAAAAATAGACAAACATTTAGGGCAGTTTTTTGTTCATGACGTCAGGCTAGGCGGAACTTAAGCTAAAATTTTTGATCGAAATAAATCGTTACTTAAAAAAAAAAAAATTCAATACAAAACAGGTCCATATCAACTTACAGAATACTGCCAAACTGTGTAGCAGTTTGTATGCAGACGCTACCTCTCATAATTAAATTTATAATAATACATATGAATGTACGAGTAGGTAAGAATAATTAAATATGATTAAACATAGAAAAAAGGTAAGTAACTGATGTAAAATATTGCTGTATTTTACATCAGTTTTTTTTTTTTTATACATATTATAAGTTTGCGTTTGACAACTGTCTCACATGATGTTAAGTGACGACGTTGTCTAGGATTTAGCACGCAAACCTAGAAGGTACCTATTCACTCGCGACTTGAAGACTCCAGGATTGTACATATCGGGAAACACAGACTCAGGCAATAGTGATACTTGTGGTACTTGTTGAACCCACGACTACAGAATACCATCCTTGTCGCTTCGCGAACACAACTCTTATAGCTTAGTTGATAGCGTTTTGATTATTATACTTCATCAATTTATTTTTTAACTGACTTTAAAAAAGGAAGACGTTTTTTTGCATGTTCACAGACTTCTCCCCCAAATGTTGACCGATTTAAAAATGATCTTTTTATTTGACATATATATACATAGCAAGATAATGAGGTGGTCCCATTTAAATTGTATCACAATATGGGTTTGTAATTTATTATGATATCGAGAAAAATCTAAGAAAATACATATGAATGAAGGTGGTTGGATTAAATTAAACTACGCCCAGGCGGTCGGAGCGAACAAAAAGTTTCGTTACTTAGGCTGGTGTTCAACATAAATTAAAACATCCGATTATCAATTAACCGTCAGTTAACTGTATGGTAAAAACTGTTTGGTAGACGGTTAAATTGATAATCAGACGTTTTTAATTTTGGTGAAAACCACCCTAAGTGATATAGATTTGAAACGAATTTTAATGTAAGTACAATTTTATCGAAATAGTGATGTCATTTGCAAACAATCTCACCTATTTGCAAGTTGTGGTACTTCGTATAAGTGCTCATGTCTCGTATTGATCGATGTGCTTCTATGTCTGTGTGCTCTTCTAGAATCTATGGTGTGAAACTCTTCATGTATGGTCAGATCTGGTTGGTTCGTTAGTGTCCTCTTTAAAACGCTTCCTAAATAATTTGACCCTAAACAAAACAAATTGCCAATCAAAATTAAACCATACAAGACATTTATATAAATGCCAATGATTTACAACATCTGTTACCTGAAGGTGGTTTTACATACGGAGAATTTTCAGTGATTTTTATTTTTATATACTTTACACCCAATACAATAACAACAATAAATATTAAAAAAGCAATTGACAATGCGATCAATAGCGCCCAATACGATGACCCTGAAAATAAAGAATCTTTTGAAATTCTAAACAGACAACTTTATAATCAAAAACTTTCATCATAATAGCACAGTCTTATGGTTCTCTAAGTTAACAACATGCTAGGCCCTTAAGTTCAAATTTTTGAAGAAAAATTCGGCTACTACTGGACTTTGCGCTTTTTGAATCTGGTTATGGTGCCTTCGCTCAATACATTACCAACTGCAATATTGGTCTATCATTCCTATAAATAGTTCATACAATTAAAAGTAGATGGCGGTAAATACAACATCCTATCGAATGTTACTAAAAATCAAGAAATACATCCGGACGGCTAGTAAAGTGCTACTATAGCATAGATGGCAAAGCGACAGGACTGTATTCTGTAATCATGGGTTCAAATCCCAGTAGTAGCCTGATTTTCCCTCAAAGAATGTGAACATAAAATACACAGAATAAGCTAAGGGATAATCAACACGAAACAAAATCTCTTAGTCTATGAACAACTATGCTATGAGGACACTATATAAAGGGGGTTGTGTTGTGTTGATATACATTGGTATTTACGAAAAAGGCTTACCCCAACAACTGGGAGAGCAATCTCAAGATAAACATACACATAAGTAATATAGCTAAGAAGAAGTATCATGAAGTATTCCTTTCCGCCCTTACCATCGTGTCTGATCTCAGACTTAGACGTTCTTACGCACAATGAACACTGAGATACTTGGTAATCCTTGCCGAGGCAAGCAGTGCTGGTCAAGCATTGCCGTCTCCTTGTTTGGAGACAGTCGGTATCACACCTCGACCATTCTGACCATTGAGACCAACGACCTGTAAATAATTTTACAGGTAAATAGTATATTCATTTTTTTTTCGTAAAATGATGTGCTCTGTTTATGATCTTACCAAGTACAATGTCTGATGATTCATCTGCTAGTTCATCAAGGCTGTCTACATATAGATCTGGAACAAACCATTTATTTCAATTTATTATTTTTAACGATAAAATTAATATTAATTTGGCCGACAAATGCTTTATGAATGTTATGTTCCATAATCTCAGTAGGTATTTCTTCTTTTGATTAGTTTCTGTAAGCATGAAAAGTTTTGGTCCCAAAAATAATCTCGTACTGCCAAAACTATGAAATGAATTATTTTCAGTTTTATATATTTTTCATAAAAGAATCCTAAAATACATGAGCGCCATGAAAGAACGTAAATTGCATACATTATATTTCATAAGTAGAATACAAAATGAAAATAATTCTGTATTATACTTTATCATATAAATTTTATTTTTATTTTATTTTTTATTTATTACACTCAAACCCCTGCACTAGGATGCCCTGTGTCGCGGGAAGCATGGACCGAAACAATCACAGCGCGCAAACAACCAAGACCCGGGACAAATACCTACACTCATCGCACAAATGTTTGCCCCTCCTGAGGTTCGAACCCAGGGTCCCAGAGACACAGAAGTCATGTCACTGACCACTAAGTCTCGGCGACCGTCAAAATGAAGATAAAGATTATAATATATTTACCTACATTACTCTATTTCTATCTTTTCTTTTAAAATTATAAACTTATGTTTGACCACCGTTTCACCTGATGTTAAGTGATGACATTGTCTGGGATGTAGCACGTAAGCCTAGAAGGTACTAACTCGCGACTTGAAGACTCCAGGATTGTACGTATCGGGAAACACAGATTCGGACAACGAGTTCCGTTCCCTGGCAGTATAATATAACACTAACCCTATATATAAGACTAGCTGTGATCCGCGGTTTCACCCGCGTGGATTACGGTTTTGCCGCTACCTCAATTTTCCCACGGGAACCAAACTTTCTTAGGGGAAATCTCAAATTCTTAGGGGATGCCTACGTCATAGTAGCTTTATGCATGCAAAGTCTCAGCCCGATCCGTCCAGTGGTTTGGGCTGTGCGTTGATAGATCACTATGTCATTCAGTCAGTCACCTTCGAGTTATATATATTTAGATTAATTATTTTTTAATATATTAGGCTTGGTATTTTATTGTCTTACCCATATCACAGTCCGCACAGTCCTGAGTCTTCTGCACGTCAGGACCCATACATGGTTGACCACCATTCAAAGGTCTTGGTGCAGAACAACTCCTCACCCTTCTGCGCCCAGACCTTTGACTCCCACAGCTACATTCAGTCCATCCAGACCACGCACTCCAGCCACCATTCACTGGTAAATGAAATATAATTTAATAATTTAGTTATTTCCCGATTATAAAAGTAAATAACATAACCAAAAATTTGTTTTGATTCCTTTGATAAAATTACTTGATTTGCCTCATTTGCCTTATTCAACTTGCTTCAAAAATATAATTCCTAAAAATATATCTACTTACACCTAAAATAATATAACTGGTCTATTAAACAGTGGTAACACTGGTAGTGACCAGTTAGTTAGTGATGTTGAATACCAGTGCTTAATCTTTGAGTGAGATAAAGGCCAAGGGGTCATCTACCTAAAAATATTGCTTTGACTATTGCTATAGTTTTCGAAATGTTTTCCGTCTTTGTGAACCTAAGAACGCGCGAAGAAGAGCTTCAACAATTAATCAATTATTAATAAATTTATTATTGATTATATAGATATTGATGTACTCTTATTTGATTTATTAACAATATATTAATATGTTGTAGATTCTTAGGTTTGAAAAGACGGGAGAAAAGTCGGAAACTATAGCGATAGACAAAGCAATAATTTTAGGCGGATGACCGGCAGAACTTTAGTCATGTTTTGCTTGAAATAAAATTGAAATGAACTCATTTTTTTCACTGCTCATCTCATCAACAGACATACATTTTAAAATAATAAAATAAAATGAAATTTAAATATTTTTTTCATCTATTCAAACTACAAATTAGACCATCATACAATTCCCATAACTTCACAGCTCAATTCAACTATAACAACTCTAAAACAGTTAACAAAAGAAAAGTCTCGCTCAACAATCGAGCAATGCTGCAATGCGAATCAGAACATACCAAATACTGTAAGTAGAGCCGGTTCGGAAATCCGCTTGCCTGCTAAATTCTCCGCGACGCACGTATAGTTCGCCATGTCCTGAAAATTGTATTTGTATATAGTATGTTTCCATTGTAGCGTAACGGGAAATCGGATATCAATACGTCAAACTTTTGTTACCATCAAATTTTCAGTTACACATAGGTGTAATAATAAATTTTCACAAAACGATAAGATCATGTAACTTATGTGATTGATTTTCTCTATTATGAACAAATATTTTAATTAGTGCTATTTAAGTAATCCTGAACTGAATACTATGTTTATTAAAGTCTACCAGCTTTTAATAAACAACCACATAACATACATACATAACCTTAATATACAAAAAGAATTTTTGGTTTTAGGTGTTATTGGTGACAGGTTTATTAATGTTGCAATTGTTGGTATTATTGTTATGAATACTTCCATAAACAAATAAGGGTAACTTTGTAGGTTAATTTCATATTATTCTGATTGATATTGACGATGATTGGATTCACAGAAAAATCAAAGATTATTAAAAATTGAATAATATATTGGTGGTCTATCTCAATAATATTAGCAAGCCTTTTTAAGACAGCAAGATTACTTTCATGTTATATTGAATGGTATTTTTCCTAAAAGGTATAATTTATAGGAGTCGTTATTAGAGGATTATCCAAAAAGTCCATTCTCATGAAATTTAATATGCATTCTTGTTGTAATCATAAGCTGCGTAGTGTTTTGTTTGTCCATTTTTTTATCGGAACGATATTGCTGTTGTAATGAAAACAAACTCCAACGTTGTTAGTAGTTCTGTAGTGGTAGTTTTTGCGGCTACATTTTACTGGTAAATATTCATGAGCTGTACGATTAGGTTTTAGCATCATAGGTATTTCTCATGAATTGATTGTTTGCAATATTGCATTTGTTCGGCGAATTTCAAAAGTACATAGATACGTGTCAATTTAAGCCTTTTTATTTCTAATAGATGGTAATTTCTAAATAAATAAATGTGTAGTACCAGCAATGTCGCTTGTTTGATACCCAAGTCGCCATCCTTCGAGACCTGGACGTTATCATCCACAACCACTGGAGCGCCATTTTTCAACCAATACTGTTGAGCAAAAGGTGCAGCTGGTGGAGGTTCACAACGAAATGTCACAGGGCTGTACTGTTTTACTAGCTGCGATTGGGGAGCCACAGAAAAGTGTTTTTTTATATCTGAAATCAAACACATTGAAATAATTGGGGTACACTATACACAATCTTCCAAACATGGAAAGATTTTGACGTGATAACGTTTTATAAATTGATGGATACCAGCAACACTCATGAAAAATAGTAACGTTCCGCGTAACGTAATAGTTACGTGAGTTTTGTATTACATAAAATAATCAAAGTCAAAGTCAAAGTCAAAATCAAAGTCAAAGTCAAAGTCGAAGTCAAAGTCATAAATGATTATGACGTTATCACGTAAATCTATCGCCCGTAAACCGACTTTACAGACAACCAATTTTTTTATTTAAGCAACGATACAAATATGAATATATTGCATAGTGGTTTTTATTCGTCCTTTTCTTATCAGAATTCATGTGCAGTTAGCCAATGTCAAGTACATTAATCTCTAAAGTATCTTTCATTGAGTTGTGGGCACAAAATAATAGTAATATTAAAACTCACGTTCAAAATTACTTTACACTGTTTTTACGGGTATAGCGTGATATCTACTACGCGTAAGTACCACGCTATACCCGTAAAAACAGTGTTAAGTAACAAGATAATAGTATTATTATTGGTTAATAAGTAATATTAACACGCGAAGGTAAGTGTCCCTTTCGCAAATTAAAACAAAACGATTATTTTCTCTATGCTAAATTCTCGCCATCATTATTTTATCCGGCAAATGATTTGGTTTTTAATTTGCATAGATGTGTAACTCATTTGAAAATGATATGAATAACTGTAGCGAAAGTGAAAACAGAGCTGGTGTAACTGGGCCAATAATTGGTCCAAAGTACGTTATTTGTTTTTCAATTATTGGAAAGGAAAGAACATAATCTGATAAGATTGCAAATGTTCTAGAAAATGGTAAAGTCATGAGAAACTGTGCGCACATGGAAAATCTGGTGATTGTAAAGGAAGCCAAAGAATTATATATATGTGGTATCCGGCTTTACTCACGTTTATAGTCGAAGTTTCGACCTAGGTTTCGAGCATGTCCGATGCTCATCCTCAGGTGAGTTTACGCTGCCAGACCGCGGCGACCACGAATCCTAGGTCGAAACTTCGACTATAAACGTGAGTGAAGCCGGATACCACATATATATAATAATGTGTCAAACTCACGAGAATTTCCAATCAAAAGAAGCCAAAGAAATATGTAAAGATGTTGATATCATTATAAGCTAGTGAAAATCCGGGAAGCATGCCTAAAAGTAACAGGTTCAGGCATGTTCCTTGTGCTATAAACATGCTTAAAGAGATGTAATACAAGCAACATCTCTTGTATGCTAAAATGAACTCACATGCTAACTCAATAGTGGCGGGTTGACTCTTTATCTGCCCGCGACTTGTCCAGGCAAAACAGGAACATTGAAACTTTTCACTTCCAAAATACTCTTCAACATTTTCCCTTGTGACTTTATGTTCTGCCTCAATTATCCTGACTCCAGTTTGTGGATCCACAAACTCAAAATTGGCCGCTTGCTCCTTGACTCCATTGCATTTGAAATATATCTTAAAGTTAAAAAATATACCATTTTGAGTACTAAGCTTAGAGGGTTAGAGCATTTGAGTTATGTATGGGCTGACAATAGCTAGTGGATAGCTCAAATGTTATTGTAGTAGCTGCAGTATTATAATTACTTTAGAGTATTTTATTTTATTACAATGAAAGCTTATTTCATTCTTTATCCAACAGTATTAGGTTGCCTTGAGAAAAAAGGGGAATCCCAATTGTTCGTCAGAATTTAAATGTAGAGCTTTAAGCGCGAGCCGCGTTAATAGTACGCGCGGTTCTCTATGCGAGACAAGAATTCAGAGAAAGTATTACTCGTAAAATTAATCAATGAGTATAAATTATAATCATTAAATTATATTTAAGAGCACGAGTCCTAAATGTACTTATGCCACCTGTCTTAACAATCTATAATCACTTATTGTAATATATAATGATTCAATAATAAACTATAAAATAATGAAGGTAAATATTCAGTTCAAATATTTGAAGGAAAAAATTCGGCTACTAGTGGGACTTGAACCCACGACTACAGAATACCGTCCTGTGTCGTGGGTTCAAGTCCCACTAGCAGCCGAATTTTTTCCTTCAAATGTTTGGACTGAAGTTCTGTTTAGCATGATGTTAATGCGATACACAATAAAATCTCTTAAAGGTAAATATTGCCTAAGCTGTAGCTCGTAGATTAAATTTATAAATTTATTTCATTGTTAGAATTTGTCACAAAAACTATAATAAGGATTTAGGGCTTTTTAGGTCAATTGTTCTTTCAATGTGTTATGATTTATGTATTCAGATAAGTCTTATCTGAGTAAAAAATGTGTGAAATACAGAAATTACTCAAGTAGTAAGTCAGAGCGTTCCGACTATATTTTCAACCACATTCAGTGGTCGTTTTCAAACATCGTACGGAGCGCTCGCGGACGCGGTCATTATCTTAGTTTTTTTTTTTTCAAGATGTTATAAGGTTAATTAATTCAAGGTTTACTTATCTGACACTATCTTTTATTTGTGTAATGGAAACAAACTCTACTGTTGTTAGTAGTTCTGTAGTGGTAGTTTTTGCGGCTACATTTTACTGGACAATATTTATGAGCTGTACTATTAGGTTTTAGCATGGTAGGTATTCATTTCTCATGAATTGCTTTTTTGCAATATTGCGTTTGTTTGGCGAATGTTTAATTAAGTATTTTTGATAGATGGTATATATTTTGATGTATACCTTAGTATTTTATAATTTACTTACTTCCAACGCATTTGCAGCTCTGCATTTTAACACCGCAGGTTTATTTTTAACCACATACGTATTTTCTGGTTCCAGCAAAAATATTGGCAAGTTATCTTTTGCGGAGTGTAAAGGTATCTTATCATCTACGGTCAATACGCCTTCGATATTACTTTTCACTGTCACCAAATCTGGTGAATCTCTATAATTGTTATCTTTGTTATCATATTCATAATCTAAATATGGGTTTTCATCATCTTCTTCGTCTTCTACATCATCGTGGTTCGTGAAAACTGGTGGTAATAAATAGTCTTTTGCTTCGTTTGGATGGTTATACTGTAGAGGTTTATCGTCATTAGTGTCTTGGTTGGCGACGTCATCTTTGAGGTGTGTCTCTACAAAAAAGAGTTCCAAATATCAGAAACTTCATTTTAAAATTTTAACACCCATTTATTAAATTAGTAAATATTGAAATCGACAAGCGACAAATGCGTAAAGAGAGACCGAGCACATCTTACACATACACCTATAACACATCAGGTCAGCTATATTGCAAAACATGTGATCGAATATTTAAAACTAAATTTGGTCTGGCCAGCCACATCAGGGCTCATGCTCGAAAGTAACAGATTTTACGGGTCGCCGTCATCGAAATCGATGAGGAGGACTATATAAATATTGAAAATAACCCTTTTTTAACTTACGCTTATTATTACTTTAAACTTTTTCTACGGGATGGAGACTTCTGTAAGGAGTCGAAACAATTGTCGACTGTGATATCAACTACGCGTAAGTGTCACGTTATACCCGTAGAAATAGTTTAAAATAAAAGAAACATGCCGTCGTGGTACCGGCCTAGAATAGTACTCCCCCATCTCTTCCCGTGGGTGCCGTAAGAGTCGGCTAAGGGATCACGTACCAGGAGGTGGGCAGCAGCGCCTTCTGAGGATTGTAAATCATACTGCGCTCGCCAACCCGCATGCCAAGCGTGGCGAGTATTGGCAAGTCCCCCCTATATGGGGGAGGCATATGTCCAGCAGTGGACGCACATGGCTGAGAGAAGAAAAGAAACATACTTATTTTACGAGAACGTAAATAACTCCCTACGGAAAACACTATATTAATGCAGTACGCATATAATAGCACTTGTAGTCTGAGCTTATGTGGAATAATGATTACACACTGAGGCTGCACGATACACACTGGTTTCAACCAGATAAAAGTGGATGTGCTATTAGTTAAGTGATTATCTAAAATAAAATACATTCAAAAATATTAAGCAAACATAAGAACTCCATCAATTGTCTTGCAGTTTTGCCATATTTTATTGAAGTGTTAATCAATAAATCAATCAATCGTACCAAAGATATTTAAAAAATGTCTAATATGAAAGGTTGATACTGGATATCGGAACATTTCATTCTAATAATAAATATTAAAATAAACATAACAGCTTAGAAAGAAAAATAACTCACAATTCCTCTTCCTGTTAATGTATACAGATAATATTCTGTGTAATATAAATCCCATTAACCACGTACTGTAAATTGTATCTATTTTTTTTTTTTAGACTTTATATACTATTCTGTATCTCCATTATCTGTGGAGGCTTGTAAATGGCTCTTCCTTATAATATTTGTTGTGCTAATTTGTAACATTAGCTGTAAGCCACCCAAAGAAAATAAAATAAAATAAAAATAAAATTAACATTATCTTTAATATCTGTAAATAACATGAAGCTTTAGTTTTGATTCATCCCTGTATATAATTATAATAAACTAAGTATGTTCATAAAGGTTTTATATTTTATTTAGTGTAAATTATAAACATTATTGTATCTATGTGAGATATTTTTCTTTGCTACATACTATCTAAACTCAAAATTACCTCATTCAGTTTAGTGTAATTTCCATTTTGAAGTGACACTGGCAATAATGTTCTCTAACATTTGCAGAATGCAAAATAATGAACTAACTAATTGTAATTAGTTATTGGTGTTTTATTTTAATAAAGGCATTTGCCCTATGAAAAACTAAGTAAGTAACTTAGCATAATATTAAATAATATCCAACTTATTATAACTACATCTACATTAAAACATAACAATGCTGGCACATATTTGGCTCAACGAATCAGCATTGCAATTCAACGTGGCAATCCTGCTAGCATTCTGGGCACGCTGCCAGCCGGTAGCGGGTTAGAACATTTGAGTTATCTATAGGCTACCAATAGCTAGTGGATTGCTCAAATGTTATTGTAGTAGCTGCAGTATTGTAATTAGTTATTAGTGTTTTATTTTAATAAAGGCATTTGCCCCCTAAAAAACCTATAAAAAAAAAATAACATACCAAATCTACTTGGGTTCAGATCATTAGATTCATCTCAAATATGTATAATAAAAACTGTAAATGACTTTTTAAACGTATTCTTTAATTGGTTCCATTATAGTCCAGTATAGATCAGAGTACCACTCTATGAGTAGCACTCTATGTGAGAGTTCTCCCAGGGTACTCATGAGACCGTTTTTTTGTATAGTATAGGATTGCGTTTGACCACTGTCTCACCTGCTGTTAAGTATCGCAAGCCTAGAAGCCACATATCCACTCTTCGAAGGTATTTTAATATACGTCGAAGATTTCCACCGCCAGGCAGTAGTGTTCGCATTACTGTGTTCCTGGTTTGAAATGTATGATTTCCGGTGAAATTACAGGCACATGAGACTTACCAACTTTATGTCTCGGGGTGACGGGCGCAGTGCAGCTCTTTACGAATTGCATCTGTCTATAGGCAGACGTTACCACTTAACATCTTGTGGGCCTTTTGCTTGTTCCATCATCTTATACCATAAAAAAAAACTCATCTATCTCAGCGTTCACAACTTACAAACACTTACAGACTTTCGTATTAGTAAGTAAATGTAATAAAAGTAATAATTAAGGTTAAGGTATGTTAAGGTTAAGCTTAAATTAGTCTGTGACTAAATCTTATTTTTATTTGGTATAGAGATTGGAATGAATATTGACTTACTTTTGGGTGTTTGATCGCCATTCACTTGAAACGCCAACAGCAAGAGTACAATCAAGATGCATGTCCAAAAATTCACTTCCATTTATATATTTGAACGAAGCAAAAATATTTAAAATAACTCCATTCACTTCCACTAGAACATTGTGTTCCATAACTGCGATAACTTTGTTCACATAATATTATAGTTTATGTTTAAACTTCGAACCTCAGAATATAATTGTTACTGTCAGTTCATTTCACTTAAATCCTCCTTACGATGTCGACAAGAACACTTATGGCGAAAATATTTTTTTCACAATCACTTATTTTAAATTGTCGTAAAAAAATCGTAAAAGTTTACGAGCGATTCCGAAGGAGAGAAGTATGTGTCGACGCCGCAATGATTTCTTTAACACTGGCGCTTAGGTTGGTCTGTATGGGGAAGCTTTCAACCCCTAAGACACCTACTGCGCACGCCCGAAACTTTTTAACAATTGACAATCGGTGTTCAAGTTCAAAAGGAAATGGAAATTTAATTTCTTTTGTTTCCATTCAAATAGAATTATATAATGAAATAATTTCAATTGAATCGTGGACAGAATAAAGATATTATGGCCGCTAAGCGTGTTTTGTTAATATATAAAACTACATTTCACTTGATATTCTTAACATTTGATCATATCATTGTTCTTGTTGATTTTATATTGAAATGGTTCTATATTATAGTAGTATATTATATATAATAATAATAATAATAATGTTTTATTGTTAAACAGTAAGTTACATGCTTCACTAATAATAATATAATAATAGTAATAATAAATACAATAACATTGGCGTTCAGAGCCCACACTAAGAATAAATCTTGTGTCGTGGACATCTGTTTCCTTCTGAGACACAATATCTTATATTACGTATACATTATCATTATTTACATTCTATCTGTATTTATAATTATATATATATATATATATATTCGTGTGTGTGTGTGTGTGTGTGTGTGTGTGTGTGTGTGTGTGCGTGTGTGTGTGTGTGTTTGAGAATGACTGGGATGTTTATGTGTGTGAACTAGATTGAGGATTTGATGCAGGTGGGGAAGTTTGAAAGATATCATTATATATTATCACGTAGTAAATTTTCAGTCTCTTTATTACCTATCACCTATAGGTAATAATAATAATAAAGCGTTTTATTTTTCTTAATAAAATAATATTATGTTACAATTGTTTATATGTAAGTACTTAACTAACTTACAACATTTAAAAAAATATATAGTAGTATACTCTATATTAATTATAGTGTTAATAATCTTTTTTATAAAAAACTAGACCAGAGAAAAAAAAAAAAAAAAAATTGTAACCCGGATCGGTGATTGGCACGAAGAAGCTGTATTTAACGATTAATTGACGATTATTTCAGTTAATTACGTTAAATCTCCTACATGTGTAAACTTAAAAAAATTACCACTTACGAGAACAATTCATGAACGTGCATTCTGATGAACAAATTATATTTCATAAATCAGCATATTTATTATTGAAAAAGTATTTTTGTGCAACCATATTTTTCCTATATCAAAAAGTTCTCGCAGTTAAGTCAAATGCGTTTGAACAGGGTATCAATTCTACTAACACATTGCTCATAGATTGTAAAAGAATTGTCGGTTTTGCTAGATTTGCGATTCTACTTGGAGTATAATTCTACACAGATCTATTTTTTACTGCAATGCAATTAACTACAATGCGATCGAGATGCAATTGTTTTTTGAGTGGAATATCAAGTTATCTATTATTACATTTGAATTAGTATTGCATTGTTTATGAATTGCTTGTCTCAATAAATAAGAGAATTGGCACCCAGTGCCTTACACCAGAAGAAAAGAAATTAAAAAGTCTAAAAATTAGATTAATAGTTTTTTTGAGCCTGTAGGTCATTTGTAAAGTAAATTTTTGTCATATTTGAAATCAACACGGATCAGGAATTGCCCCTCCCTTTGCCTGTAAACTCCCGCAACCCCCTGTAATGTCATCTGCACCTGTAAAAATCCTTTAGAAGCTACAAAGGCCTCAAACACAAACACTAGATTTCAAAAGTTTATTTTTAAAGGCTAATAAGTTTATGTTTGACCGCTGTCTCAAGTGATGTTAAGTGACGACGCGGTCTAAGGTGTAGCACGCAAACTTAGAAGGTACCTATTCACTCGCGACTTGAAGACTCCGGGGTTGTACTTTTCGGGAAACACAGACTCATGCAGTGAGTTCCACTCACTGGCAGTACGCTTTTTTTTTATCCCACTTTGACAGTCCGCACTAGGATTCCGTGTCGCGGGATGCATGGACACACAATCTATACTCATCGCACAAATATTTGCCTCTGCCGGGATTCAAACCCAGGGTCTTGGAGACACAGAAGTCATGTCACTGACACTGACCACGGCGACCGTCAATTATAAAAGTGGAAGCAAAACGCTTCGTCCGTATCAGTGGAATATCTATGAGTATCATGTAGCAGTGGCGTATAGCCGTACGTCAGGTTGACCGATGATCCGATAGAAAACCGATAGGCAAGCAACTCTACGCCGATGTACAAAGCTTTGAAGCCTATGTTCGACCAACCGGGCTATGATGCGACACCCGAGATAATTTATGTCGTGGTTTTTGCCTTTGAAAAACAAAAAGAAGAAACACTTAAAATGGATATTTTGAAATAAAAAATCATTAAAAACATTAATTACATGTTCTTTAGTTAAATATGAACAACCATTATAAAAATGTTAAGGTTCATTATAAGCTCCCGCAAATAGTTGTTCCCCACCAGCCATCACATAAAATAAGAAAGGATGGTCTGCTTGAAATCTCACTATGTTCATATATGCAGATGTGAAGACTAAATTCAGGTCTGAAAAAGATCAATATAAAAAATTGGTTGTCTGTAAAGTCGGTTTACGGACGATAGATTTACGTGATAACGTCATAATCATTTATGACTTTGACTTTGACTTTGACTTTAACTTTCACTGACTTTGACTTTGACTTTTTGCGAGGTATGAAAAAAGTTTTTTGACTGACTTCGATTATCAGTGGGCTTTATAAGGTTTGAAGTGAAAACTTCTATATGCGCGTTGAGTACTTTTTGGGTGAACAGAAAGCGTGTAACTCGCGTCATCGTCACCGCACGCTTTCCATATTAGCTAAACCATGTAGTTTTCACTTCTATCGACAGTCCCCAAACACTGCTCCTTTGCTTTTTTTTCTTATAGTATTATCTGTCTAATACGATTAATGACATTATACATAATACAGAATATATTTATCGCTTACAACTCTGTACATAAGATGGTCAAGGCTATATATAATTATCAACAGTTCGCCCATTGTATTATATTTAGTTATATGAGATATAATTATAACGAGACTTCTGAAATGATAAACAAAACACAGATTAGTAGTATTAGTACTAATATTATAAATGCGAAAGCTTGTGAGTAGATATTATGGATGTATTTTGTTACTCTTTCACGTCCAAACGGCTAGATGGATTTGGATGAAATTTGGTATCAGTACCTGTAGATACTTTAGGTCCCGGAATAATACATAGTCTATTTTTCATCATCATCATCGACAATCATCACCACGCGGGTGAAACCGCGGAGCGCAGCAAGTAAGTAATAAAATTATAAGTGGTTTAGGGTTTAATACATAAAGAATTTTTTACATATACATAAGGAATGTTACATAAGGAATGTTTATTATATCTATTTCTAATAACAACTTCAAGGAAGCATTTTACATCAAAATATTCTGCCTAATAATAAAATGCTTTGGATGCAATTAGTAAAGGTTATTTTCGAGTGTATGTGGTGATCTATTTAAACTTGCATTTTGAATGGAGATACATTGAATTAATGCTCGTTTTTTGGATCCAGCAATATTGCAGCTATGTTTAAGATTTAATTCGTAATAGTTGAAATATTTCGGTGATTGGTACAGGTTTCAATTTGAATTATTTTGAAGCGTTGATAGTTCAGCATGGGAGCGTCGGCTGTCAATCTGATTGACGCTGGTTCAATCCCCACCAACAACACGAGCTATATAGTGAAGGTAGAAGGTACGGTACGGTGAAGGTAACGCCATTATCAAATTCCCAGCATGGTGGTGAGGTTCTTTTGAGTACCTGCCTGGCTAGCTTAGAGAGTAGTCCCTCAAGTTAGAAAAAACTGTCATCAAACCAAATAGCACATTCAGGCAGCAGTCTTTAAGAGCCAGTAAACCTTCTAGTTTTAGCGTGATTACATCTTCGGGCACATTGTCACTAACTATCAAGTCAAATAGTGGTCAAACGCTCAATCTATAAAAGGATAAAAAAAATTCGTTTGCTTTAATATTCTAAGGTTTACAACTACTTTTTGTTTATTATTACATAGATTTTTTATGCATATATGCCTCATTGATGCAGCCTTATGCCAATATTCTCTCTAAGGGTGACTCTTTGTTTTCTTTGTTCTTCTTTAATATAAAATAAACGAAACAACTGATAAAAGTATATTTTAATCTCTAAGGTTTTTAAGGTTCAATAAAAGCTCCAGCAAACAATTGTTCACAACCGGCTCGTATATAAAACAAAAAAGGATGGTCCGCGTTAAATACTGCGTTTTTGAGGTATTGAGATAATGGAATAACCATAGCAGCTGGAAAGGAAGATTGTACATAGTTAAAATTATACATAAGGACAAGACTATGCAATACCAGCCCCCAGATTCAGAAGGTTCGAGAACCGACCCAATCGTTTTGATATTATTCTTTTTTTTTACTTATTATAAGTTTGGGTTTGACAACCTGCGCGCAAACCTATTTACTCGCAACTTGAAGACTCTAGGATTGTACGTATCGGGAAACACAGACTCGGTCAACGAGTTCCATTCCTTGACAATACGCATCAAGAAAGTGGCAGCAAAACGCTTCGTACGTATAGGTGGTATATCTACCATATAGCGATGGCGAATTGCCGTACGTTGAATCGACCGGTGATAGAAAGGGGATGGTGGAATCAGATTGTGTAATTCCAGTGCACATTCCCCGAAATATATCCGATAGAAAACCGATAGGCTTCAAAATACTATCATATATTCAAACATTTTAAATTACAAATGACTTGAATACGCGTATATTTTGAGAATGTGAGGGAAATCTAGCGATGGTACCTCAGCGGTGCGAGCGTCGGCTGTCAAACTAAACGGACGCTGGTTCAATCCCCAACAACGGTCTGAGCTTCCGGAGAAAGTGACACCGTTATCCCAGCATGGTGGTAGTGTACTTTTGAGTACCCGCTTGGCTAGCTACCACCCTCAAGTTTGAAAAACTGTCACCAAACACATAGTGTGTTCGGGTAGCAGTCCTTGAGAGGCAGTAAACATTTTAGATCTAACATGGTTCACTGATCATCATGTGAAATAAAACATCTATAAAGTATATAAAACCTCGGTTGGGAATAGATTATTTTATGTAACATCTTACCTGAAGCTGCAGCCGCCTCAGTACCTCGCTCATGAACTTCTATAACAGCTTTCTGGATAGCACTAGAAATGCTCAATTCTTCGCCTTTAACTATACCAGTGAGCCCTGATTTCTGACTAAATAAATGCTTCATCCCTATCTGTAATTTAAAAATATGAGAAAATGGTTGAAATGGTTTTTTTGATCATACTCAAACCCCCGCCCCAGGATTACCTGGGTCGCGGGAGGCGTGGACACACACAAACATCCAAGACCCGGGACAAACATCCAAGACCCGGGACAAACACCTACACTCATCGGACAAATGTTTGCCCCTTGCCGAGATTCGAAGGCAGGGTCCCGGAAACACAGAACTCATGTCACTGACCTGACTGAGCCACGGCGACCGTCAGATATTGCCACAGAGAAACTACTCTAAGTATTCTCTGTGCTATTATACATACCTCAACTAACTGTTCTTGATACTTTCAATAATATAACTTTACCTTTTTATACATATCTTTCAAGTCCAGTGTGGTGGTTATTGTGAATTTTGGTATTGTTAATTTCACTGTTTTCGGTTCCAAATTGCTCAACGCATTATTGAGCAGTTTTGGAGCCAACTTCAACTGATTCAATAACATTGGTAGACCATTATTGTTGTTTGGCAAGACGATGACGAATGATGCTTTAAATCCTTCATAAGGTATTTCAATTATCTGTACAAAAAAAAATTTGAATTAATAAGTAGTCAATAGTTTAGTAAAAAAAAAAATGTTTACACTGTATAGATCAAGCGTTTGAACACTATCTCACTAGATGGTCAGTGATGATGCGGTCGGACAGGTTATCACGCTAGACGTAGAATGGTTACTGGCTATCAAGGACTACTGTACTGTAATGGCCGCCCTAAAACACAGACGCCATAAACGCCCTAAAACGGAGCGCTCTGTAGGTCTCCTTGAAAGTGACCACCGAATGTTGTTGAAACTATAGTCGAAACCCTCGGATTACTTTGTGAGTAATTCCCGTGTTTTATAATTCATAATGTCTCTCAATGCCTAACTTGTGGAGAAAACGTTACTTAGTTTAGTTCGGTTTAAATCCCATAGATTAAGGCCGCTACGCGCGCCTATTTATTGTTAGCCTCGGTTGAAATGGATTATAACCGAGTTATTCACTGACCTGGGCATTCAGGAGACTACTTTTCACGTGATTATATCCTCCAGATCGCGACATCATCTGAACCTTCTTTTGGCCTGAAGGCGCAAAAAAGTCATTAACGCCGACGTTTTTGAACGGATCCTTCCATCGCCCCTAAAAATAATAATCGCAACTATGAAAAATAGTTTTATTTTTAACCGAAGGTGTCATTAAACTTGGCATGGGAAGCGTAGCGTACAATATCCTCAGATAAATGAACCAACTGGATACTCAAAGACAAGATCCGTCGATAATGTATAGTCCGGTCGCGAGCTCCGTGGAATCATAAGGAATGGTGACGTAATGAGCTAGAGTTGTGACTTAGTCGATATTGCGCTATCGATACTAACACATCTTAAGCGGAGGTTTAAGATGTGTTAGTATCGATAACGCAATATCGATCGGCACGAATGTAAATTATAAAATAATTCTATGTAGGTACATATTAAGTAATTGTAATAAAAAGAAAATTGTATAACGTATGTTTTTCTAATTGATGAAAAAAATGAACGTAAAATCCAAGGCAATCAGAATAATCAGCACTTGAAGAATTTGATATATTATTGTCACTGTCCTCAAGTACTTTAACAATAAATAAAAAATATCACAAAATGGAACCGACTTCAACACTCAAAAGTATGAAATAACTTGATGAAGTCCGTACCATGATAGTTCAAAAGTAACTCAAATCAAAATATTGGGAGCATGGTACCGATTTCGACAAGTTATTTCATACTATTGAGTGTTGAAGGCGGTTCCATTTTTTGGTAATTTTTTTTTTCACTCTCTGCAGTGACCTTAGTTACTCATGAGATCAATTGTCATTGTGTATGTTCTCCGATTTCTCCACCCGCAGCTATAAGGTCATCCACGTTTGCGTAGCATTTTTCAGTTATTGTGGTGTAACTCCAAACCGCTTGGCCAATTTTGATAAATGGGACCACACGAGAAGCACCAGCTTTCAAATAAAATAATAATCCTCAAAATCGGTTCACCCAGCCAAAAGTTCTGAGGTAACATACATTAAAAAAAACATACGGGTCGAATTGAGAACCTCTTCTTTTTTAAAGTTGGTTAAAAATCAAATAAAGACTCACCTTAAAATAAATAGCGTTGACTAAAATTAGCGACGTTAATGGTGAAATTTGTTCTGGTCTGATCAATAGCGGAATCATGCCTTTAGTTTGTCTGGAAACCTGTAAAATAGACTTATTAGACACTGAATGTTAGTTTATTCGCCAAAAACATGTGTAAATGAGTGGTTTTGTAATAAAAAAATACGTTATATGATCTTTGCACTTTTAAGACATTCAATATTTAGTACAATATAGATAGAGCCGAAAGAACTGGCACCCATGTTTATGATACACTTGTTTTTCTCCACCGGTCTTCATGAGTGTCAAAATCATTGTCAACCCTTTGCCGAACATTTTGAGGGAGTATGGTATGTAGAAAATTCTAAAAAATTCAGCTTACCCAGCCATTGATTTCATCGGCTGCATTTTTCGGGTTTTTGAATGACACCGTTTCTACTCCAGAATGAAATATATCCTTTGAAGCTTTCAGGAATTTGCTCTTCAATTCTGCTTTATCTGATACGTATATCCTACTGGCTATGTCTAGTTTTACACCGGGGAGGTACTGCAGGTTTTTGATCGTCTTCTTGAAGGATTTTGACAGCTTTGAAAAACAAAAAACGGGGGATTTTTTAGCGCCATCTACCTTTAATTGTTTGAACTTTTAATAGGTTTGATAGACCAACGTTTCGATTGGTAGCGTATCGAGCGAAGGTTAAATTAAAGGTAGATGGCGCTAAGATAAACATACCCTCAGATGTAAATAAGGAAGAAATACATTCAGACGGGTCGTAGAGTGCTACTATAGCTCATATATTAAAGCGATAGGACGGAATTCTGTCGTCGTCGACAGAATTTGAATCGTAGGTTCAAATCTCACCAGTAGTCCCGAATTTTTCAGTTTTATCAAGAGTATCGTGTTGCGAAATAACTGGGTTGTGGCGGTCTGAGAGGCAGCCGCTCCATGTAAAACTCGGGTATTCAGCCGCATCCGGTTAGACTGGAGCCGACCCCAAGCTAGTTGGGAATAGGCTAGAGAGATGATAATTGCGGGTACTCTAAAATAATCCGTCACGTAGTATAGTATCGACTAAAATTACCTGCAATCGACAAACTGTGCAAATATTAGGAACAGCATTTTTAATAATACCAATATCAATTTTATCATAAACAAAATAAGACGTTTGTGTTTTTAGAGAATTACCTTGTTCGAATAAATCACATACCATGCAAAACATACCAGAGCGTATTGTTTAGTGATATCTTCTCAATCTTTAAAAAAAAAATATACAGATATGATATGTAATGTAACAAACCGACTAGGACTCATGTGCTAAACACTGGCGACGGGAGAATTACCTTGTTCGAATAAATCACATACCAGAGCGTATTGTTTAGTGATATCTTCTCAATCTTTAAAAAATAATTATACAGGTATGATATTGTTGTAATGTAACAAACCGACTAGGACTCATGTGCTACACACTGGCGACGGGCGCGAGCTTCAACACGTAACTGGCCAGTTACGTGTTGAAGCTCGCACCCGTCGCCTGGCACGATCATAACTCCCCGATGAAGAAATGCAAATAAGTTCGAAACTGGTCGGAGAGTAATTTTCCAGTGTTTAGCACGTGAGTCCTAGTCGGTTTGTTACATTACAATTATGGAAGAAACTCGCGATAGTTTTCAGACTCAGATAAAGTCGATATTGCGCTATAGATACTAACACATCTTAAACCTCGAATCCGCGCAAGTTTAAATTATGAAATAATTCTGTGGAGGTACATATTAAGTAATTGTAATAAAAAGAAAATTGTATCACGTTATGTTATGTGTTTCTACTGAATAAAAAAAAATAATGTAAAATCCAAGGCAATCAGAGCAATCAGAATAATCAGCACTTGAAGAATTTGATATAGTATCGTCACTGTCCTCAAGTACTTTAACAATAAATAAAAAATATCACAAAATGGAACCGACTTCAACACTCAAAAGTATTGATGAAGTCCGTACCATGATAGTACAAAAGTAACTCATATCAAAATATTGGGAGCATGGTACCGACTTCGACAAGTTATTTCATAAATGGACTAATCACCAAAAAATGGAACCGACTTCAACACTCAATAGGAGTGTTGAAGTCGGTTCCATTTTTTGGTAATTTGTTTTTACACTCTTTTCAGTGGCTTTTGTTACTCATGGGATCAATTGTCATTGTATGTTATCCGATTTCTCCACCCGCAACTATAATATCATCCACGGCGACCATTAATTGATAAGTTGTTGAAAAAACCATACATAAGCGGAAGGCGATTTCTCAAATGTTGGTGCAAGAATTCTTATTTTACACCAAAACTTCTCAAGTAAATTATATTCAAATGCTTTCATACAGTTTCATATTTTTGTAATTCAGTAAGTTCTACCTGGATTGGCCACCCACGCTATCGCATTCTACCAGGGACGCATCGCTCGTAAATATTAAAATCTTTGGCGGACCATATTTTCTTCACCACTGCGAACCAATAGTCACATAGGTCGGAGTAAAAAAGTTCTTAGTGTGCTAGAAGATGAGACAAGGCGTCATGGCGGAGTATTTACTCAAGCTTCAAAATATACCAACCTCTTTGCTCCCCGTGACTCCAACCATTTGAAATAGCTCCCGTTGAGTTAGATCCTCGGCTCCTAGAGCCAATTTACCAAGAGGAAGTAACGCTGACACTGGTGAACACACCACATTTTCCGAGGTATCTGCGAACGCTGTTTCCTGGTTGACAAATCAAATACACATTTTTTACAAATGCAAATAGCCTGCCTCGTTAGAATATACAAGATGTTCCCGGGCAGATTCTTTTTTTTATTTTTTATTCTCAATAGGCAGGCGTTTGACCACTATCTCACCTGATGTTAAGTGATGATGCGGTCTACGATGATTCACGCCTGCCTAGAAGATACCTGTTCACTCGTGACTTGAAGATGCCCAGATTGTATTCATGTGGAAACACAGACTTAGGCAATGAGTTCCACTCGTTAGCTGTAAGCACTATGAATATGGAAGCAAAACGCTTAGTGCGACAGGGTGGAACGTCTACCATATATGGATGTCGCATTGCAGTACGTCTGGTCGTTTTTGATGGAATGGGGAAGAAGGTACCATGTTATATAACTCTTGTTCGATATACTTTTTAAAAAAAATTATTATTATAAGTGTTCACACAAAACAATTAAACTAATAATTCTATCTTCATATTTATTTATTTATTAACATTCACACAAGGTCTTCAGGTCCCAAACTAGGCAGAGCCTGTGCTATGGTAACCTGATGACTGATATATATACTTATATACATAAACACACCCAGACACAGGTCAAACAGACATGTTCATACACACAAATGTTTGACCTGTCCGGGAATCGAACCCGGGACCAGCGGCTCAGAAGGCAGAGTGCTACCAACTGCGCCAACCGGCTAGTCAATAGCATAGTATCTACCTGTCAATGTACGCGCCTCATCCTACAGATATACGAGTGAACATAGCCGCGCCCCTCCACGCCAGCTGACTTCACTTCAGCCAAAGACACCGAGCAGAAACTTCAACAATATCTACAACCAATATCCGTCGTATGTTCAATTCTCAACACGAGCAATCCTCAACAATAAGCTTGCGCTTGATCATTGTCTCACCTGATGTTAGTTCACGATGCGGTCAAAGACAGAGCACGCAGCCCTAAAAGGTACCTATTCACTCGTGACTTGAAGACTCCAGGATTGTACCTATCGGAAAACACAGACTCGGGCAACGAGTTCTATTGCCTGACAGTACGCACTAAGAAAGTTGAAGAAAAACGCTTTGTACCTAGGTAGTATGTCTATCATAGAACGATGGCGCGTTGCAGTTCTTCTGGTTGACCGATGATAAAATGGGGAGATACCTTAAATTATGTAATTCCAATGCACATCCGCCCGGGCAGGTGCCCGTGGTGGTACCGGCCTAGAATAGTACTCAACCATCTATTCCTATGGGTGCCGTAAGAGTCAGCTAAGGGATCACGTACCCAGCACGTGGGCAGCAGAGGGTCACGAAACATGCTGCGCTCGTGTACCCGCCTGCCAAGCGTGGCGAGTATTGTATTACCCCTCCCCCCCCCATAATTTCCTTGTGGAAATCAATGGGAGAGGCATATGACCAGCAGTGGATGTCGTATGATTGAGATGATGAATGCACATTCGCGACTTTTTGCAAATGGAAAGTTTTCGACCCAGCAGTGATGAAGTATGAATGGTTAATGATCATCCACAATATTGTGTAGATAGATAGATAGATAGATAGATAATGCTTTATTGTATCACACGCTTACTATAGAATGTAAATCCTTTTATTGGCTGTAGGTTTAGATTAATTGTCCAAAAATGTTAAATTAAGAGCTGTGGATTTTGTTTAATAAATAAATAAACACATTTGTACATAATATTACAGTACTTAACAATTAATATACTTAGTGAGACAATAGACGGCCTTATCGCTAAAAGCGATTTCTACCAAGAAACCGTGAATGAAATATATCGTAGAACTAATAATTACAGGATGTGTTCAATAAAGTAAGAATTAAAAAGAATTACTCAGCTAATTATAACAAAATTTGTATGAACTATCGATATAAATATATATTTATATAATGGAACCACTATTACATAGCCTAACTATTTATTTATACATACATAAATAATCTTTCTCATATATATAGATATGTAATGTATATAATATAATAAATACATTAATATATTTAGCTTAATGTAAGAATAGAGATAAACGCAGTGAACAGGCTTTAAGTCTTCCCTTCTCCTTCCCATTTCCAACTTCATATCCTAATTCAAATCTACGCGGCACTACCCTGCCAACACACAAAAGAACAATCAGTGCGCATCTAGCTGTCGAATCGTGAACTGTGTCCGTCACCTTCAACAAAACGTGTCACCCGCGGGCAGTGATTACGGAATAAATATATACTTAAACACAAAAACAAGGACAAAGTGAAGTGTGTGGTGAATATCCTGGTGATAGACTGTGAGTACCCAACTATTTCTTCCATCCATCTGATCCTGACAAGGCCTCAAATCTCATCTCAATAACTTAGCATTTTTTCCTTTTAATCTAAGCTTATCCACGCAGTGAAGTGTTACTTAGACAGATATTATAACAGTTTAAGTGTGTAGTTACTTACTAAAGCAAAACTTTGCCTCAATATCCCTTTAAGGACTAATCCTCTTCTGGAGTTTCTCAACGCTGTCTCTTTTTCGTCAGTAATATTCTTATCTCCACCCGAATTAGTATCTGACAATGTAGTTTGTCTAAGTTTATGTGACTTTTTTCTGCATATTCCTAATGTAATCGACACGAGAAATATAACTGAAAACACGTTAAAAACTTTAGAATCAAGTAAAGCAAACTTCAAGCTTTTAATTGCCATTATTAGACATAATCATTATGTTTTGAATTAGGTAGTATTAAGCATTATTTTAATCAAAATATGCAACCACAAAAGTTTACTTACAAATGAATATTTTCATGATAAAATTTCACATTACCGTAGATTGATACAGCTGGCGTGTACCATGAAAAAAATCAGATAAAACACTCAGTACCTAGATGAATAACGTGATTTTAGTCGTAACAAAACGATTGTAGTATGCAGTCTGCTGATAATATTGAATACTTTATTTCATGCTTATTTATCGAGCAATGCTTATTGTTGATTTAATGTAACAATTTGTTGGTTACTTCAGATATTTTACCGTAAATAGTATTCACTCGTTTTTTTTAAAAACTTACCAAGAAACATACGGGTCGAATCGAGAACCTCCTACTTTTTTGAAGTCGGTTAAAAATGGAACCAACTTTAGCACTCAAAAGTGTGAAATAATTTGTTGAAGTCGGTACCATGATAGTTCACAAGTACCTAACTATTATTTAAATTTATTATTATTATTATTATATTTTATTATTTTTGACGTGACAACGTCTTATAAATTGGTTTGCCGGGTGACACTTCAAGAAACTGCGTTACGCTCCGCTCACGTTATGCGCTCACAATGAGAGCGAGTGAGAGGCACGCGTCCCTTCCACTCGGCGGGTTAGCCCGCCTAAGAGCGAGAGAGACAGACATAAAAAGTGAAAGGCACTCAAAGTCGTTGTCACGTAAAACTTTCGCCCGTATACCGACTTTACAGGCAACCAATTTTTTTTATTGTAAGCATATCTTTGAGATATAACGTTTTATGTTTAGACTCGTTATTTTTCGGGACATTGTATGGGCTAGGCCCGTCCTTTACGTACTTTACTGAGGTCGTTGTGTCCAACACATATGCCCGAAATGTTGACTCTGCGACCAATGCTATAGAAAATCCTACTAATAAAACTACTAATAAAAATACTAATAAAACTAATATTATAAATGCAAAAGTTTGTGTGTACGTGTGTAAGTGTCTATGTGTGTATGTTTGTTACCTCTTCACGCTCAAACGGCTACACCGATTTCAATGAAATTTGGTAGAGAGGCTTATACCCTGGATTGACACATTATTTTCACCATAGCCTTCATCACCACGCGGGTACAAGCGCGGGGTTCAGCTAATATGTCATAAGATAATTCTTTATCTTATGCTATGTAAATAATATTTTCATAATATATTATTTTAACATTTTAATATTTTCTTATGAATGTATTTTTTACATTACTAGGACTAATTTGGCTACTTTAACTCAATGTAATCTATTACGTAAAAATATATGATTTCTTATAAACATTTTACATTTTAGTAATACCGTACAATAAACAGATCATTTTAAATTGATATTTTAGATGTAGTTTGGAAGTTTTATACCTTTTAGGAATTTGGTAGATTTACAGCCACACATTAAAATTTCTATCGTAAAATGTTGCGTTGAAATATTCTGAGGATTTAATTTCATGCTTATTTTGTTTTTCCTATGATTTAGCCTCTCAGTTGCGCAGAACAATTGATTTCGCGGAAAACCTTTACTTAAAATATACAATCGGCATCATGCGATCCAGTAATTTTTTTAATGGTCTTATTCGCTTGTTGCTTAATGTATGTACGCAAAGGGTGCATTGTTTTCAAAGGTGTTTACAAAGGTCTATATATGCTACTTCTACAAACTGCTACTTATAAGCCTTACGGCACAAAAAAAAACAGTATGCGAAAAATGAATAAAAAATCATTGCATTCAAAAAAAATTAACTTAGTCTGTAAGTCTAATTAAGATTACTTCGGTTGTTCAAGTTTGCCCCCAAACCTTATATCCTCACATCGTCACTGACCAGTTGAAATAGGTCAAACGATAAATTAAGAAAAACAGTAATAATTTTTTTTGGATAAAAATCTACATGATTATAATGTTATTATCATTTATTGTCAATATGCATATTATTGCCATTATGTCTAATTTTTTTCGTTAATGGTATTCAATTTTCAATTAAGTTTTGGGCTAAATTCTAATTTTTATGTTCTACATTAAAATTAGAATTTCGCTCAAAACGTAATTCGATTTTAGCTCAAACTGCTAATTGAAGTAAATAAAGAATGCGCCCTAAATTAAGAATGCGCCCTAAATTAAGAACCTCAATCCTCATCTAATCGTATCTATTAAGTATTGTTAACGGTGTATTATTTTAATACAGTTATCAATTGTATTTATTATTAAGTATCATTAGTGTATACACAAAGTAATTAGAAACTAAAATACAATAAACTTTCAATTATTAAGGTTCATTTAATATTCCAGCAATTAACTGTTCTCTATTTGCCTTCACGTAAAATAAAAAAGGATGGTCGGCCAGAAATTATGTCATTTTAATTTTGTTTTCGCCTACAGTACTGCATACCCTCTAAATATTATATGCTGCTACTGCCCTCGGAGATCATACGACATCTCCAAACCCCAAGAAAATTTGAGTTGGTAGGTACTTACTTGCAACGGATTGTGAGATTTGAAAGTTGCAAGATTTCCATTTAAGGAAACTTTCCAAGACTGGTTTAGCTAAATATAGGCACCTATGTATATTGGTACCAGTTGGCAGTTTCGCTTTCCTGATCAGTGATTGGCAGCACTGAAGACAGGCATATGCACAAACACAAAATAAATAGTGAAAAGTAGGACTGCTGAATTTTTTTTTTTTAAATATCGGATTCCCGATTATCCATATATTATATGTAAATACATCAACATAGGAGTTTAATATAATTTTGTCGATTTAATTTATTCGGCTATGTTTTAAAAAAACAATCGTAAGCAGGCTCAAGATTTACAAGGTTTATAATCCAGTATATTTATTAGTATTATTATGTGATCATTTCGCTTTTCAACATCGTATTGGTTTTTTTTATTGTACCTACCTAGTATGGAAACTGATAACAAAATTGTCTTGGATCTTTGAAAATTGAAGTTTCCCGGCCTAGCTACAATATCGAAAACTATTAGTGTGAAATTTAAATGCGAAATGTGTCTTATTTATGTAGGTAATACTAGGATCATTCCAATGCATGTATAACAATATCTATAGATAACCACGCAATACCTATGCCTATATAGTAATCTATAAAGCTGTATAAACAGTTTAAAAATATCATAATACACAAAATGTAAGTAGCCACAATGAAAAAAAAGCTTGCTATCTGTTTTTAACATCGAAATATTAAAGTACTACGTACAACTGGAATGTGCACGTACCAAAATACTGCAAACAAAAACAGATTTTTATAAAACTTGTAGGTATTTGAAGGAACAGGGGCCGCGAGCCGACAGAGAAAGCTAGCACGGGGTCAGTGTATCCTTTTTTAGCAATTGCCAGGATATGTTATGATAAACTTTAATAGCTTTCTTACTAATAAAGCGAAATATTGAAAGCACCCTTTTGCAATATAGAATCCTGTATTATACGTCACTTTCATGAAATAAACTTACTAAAACATGACATTACATGACTAGAATAATAAAACAAAGAAGAGTTGTTATTACGGGGAATTTCAAAAGTGTAAGAAAAAGTACGGGAAACTTGGAGCCTTACAAATTCCCTCTCAAGAAACAAACCAAATACAAATATATGGCCATGTTTAAAAATAAAATTAAATGCTATGTCATAGAAAGTATCTTCTGATTCTATCAAATACTTCATTATTCTTTTCAACATCATATATTTTAAGTCTTAAAATTAAATAGCAAAGAGTGTACGGATTTACATTCTTAATTTTTAATTTAAGACAACTATGTGTGTGTTTTTTTTTTTTTTTTTTTTTTTTTTTTCCCCTAGGTGGGTAGGTGTGATAACACATTTTTAAACTAGCTCTAGTGTAATAATTCATTTAAAAATAACTAAACTAAATATCAAGTATACATTTATGCATAAATTAGTTATTTTATAAGCATACTTCACCTGCCACTGTTGTTTTATCCTCTACAAGCTAAACAAACAAACTGAGTTATTTGAAAATCACCAACACAATTGTTTCACAATGGAAGCCACTCAACAACAAACTTTTATAGAAGTTATGGAGGCTCTCAACAGGCGCATGGACCAATTTGAGGGTGAGCTTCAGAATACTCCTCCTGCTAGCAATACTACTAGTAGCTTAGCAGCAGAGTTTGCTGCCTTCAAAGCTTTCACTGCACAAATTCTGCGTGGGTTCCAGCAACAGTTGGGAATTCTTGCACAGAATGTAGACAATCTGGAGATGCATAGTCGCCGTAAAATCCTGCTCTTTCATGGTGTGAAGGAGAATGAAGAACCTGGAGAACTGGCTGCACTAGTTACTGGTGTTATCACTAACCACTTAAAAATGCCTGATTTTGTCACTGGCTCAATAAGTCGTTGTCAAAGGATGGGTCGAAATAGCACTGACAAGCCTAGACCTATTCTGGTGAAATTCAGAAATATGGAGGAACGAAATAAAATATGGTCCTCTAAAACATTGCTAAAAGGAACCAATATCACTCTGTCTGAATTTCTCACAAAGCCTCGACACCAGGCTTTCATGGAGGCTAGGCAACGCTTCGGTCTGAACAAATGTTGGACTAGAAATGGGCTAGTTCACATCATTGGCCCCGACGAAAAGCACCACCGCATCAGCAGCATTAGTGAGTTGCAGAAGATAGCACCAGCTGTAATCTTGAAGCCGCCTTCATCCAGGGTGCCTAAAGAGAGCACCGTCGCTTCTTCGAAATCAAGGCGGACAGCCGCAGCTTCGAGAAAGTAGGCTAAAGTTTGTTTATTATCATCGATTTGGTTACTTTTTCCTGACTCTTTGATACCCTCACAAGATAGTTATATTGAACTACATGATCCGCATAAGTGGGTAGTATCTAGTAGGTAATTCAAATAAATATAGGTAAATTTTCAATAACAATCAAAATACCCGCTTTTAGTTTTTTTTTTAAACACGGACAGTGATGTTACATTCAATGACATTGACATAAGTTCAATGACGTACAATCAGTGGCAGTAAGGTGCGTTCCATTTACATTAAGTTTCAAATACATATATATAATGTTACATTTATACAACTCTAAGATTATTTTTAATTTATTCTATAGAATTAGACTTTACTTTTGCCATCCTGTACCGTTAAATTGTGCTATAAAAGATGTAACCGCATATGTTTCTATTGCCTTCTCATTTTTTAAAATTGTTTTTTTCTCTTGCCCACTAAGTTAAGAAATGATAATATTGTTCGAGTTATTACTTTAATTTAATAAGCTATAGTTCTATGCATTTACTGCATGTTAGCTTTCTCTTAACAGACCACCGGCAGATGAAGTATGTATAAGAACTCATATATTATTACTATTATTATTAGTTTATTTTAATATAGTTTATAACTTGTATTTTATATAATAAGCTTTTAGTTGTATACATATTTGGTTATTCCATCATGACAAGTAGTGAAAATAGTAGTGACAATGATGAATTTCTTTCTTTTCTGTCAAAAAATAGCTTGACCACTGATGATAGTTTTGTAAGTATTCCAACATTGAGTGATACCTTATTTGCTCAGTTTTCTGATGTACCTAAAAATTTTAACGTTATTCACATAAACGCTCAAAGTATTCCGGCGCATTATTCCGATATGCTGACGTCATTTGATAACAAGAATGTGCATGCTATATTAGTCTCCGAATCTTGGTTAAAGCCTTGTCTCCCTTCGACATCTTACTCTCTTCCCGGTTTTACTCTGATTCGTAATGACAGGACTGGCAGCGTCGGTGGTGGTGTGGCAATTTATTTGCGCTCTCACATTCATTATTCAGTTGTTAATATATCCACGCAACCCCCACCGCCTAACGCAGGAGAACACCTGTTCATAGAAATAGAGCTTTCTCATGTCAAAATTCTTCTCGGAGTCTATTATAGCCATTCGCTGCGAGTTAACTACTTTTCTTCTTTCGAACAGATTTTAGAACTACTTATTCCATCTTACAGACACACCATCATCATGGGTGACTTTAACACGTGCCTGTTGAAAAATGATTACCGTTCTACTAGTTTGGAATCTCTCGTGAACTCCAGCAATATGCACATTTTGCCTCTCAATGCTACCCATAATTTACCAAACTGTAACCCTTCTCTTCTTGACCTTATATTTGTATCATCTTTACAGCATGTCGCTAAACACGGTCAATGTTCGGCTGATGCGTTATCACATCATGATCTTATTTTCTTATCGTATAAAATTCGTCCTCCTAAAGCAAAGCCAAAAATTCTTCTGCGACGCAGTTTTGGTAGCATACATACCGAGAAGCTTCGAAATGATGCTAGTAATATTGACTGGGCTCAAGTCTTTGAAGCCAATAATGTAGACGAAAAAATTGAAATTTTTAACTCTTTTCTTATACGTTTATACGACATCCATGCTCCGTTAAAACCTGTTAAAATAAAGCAAATTCCTGCTCCTTGGCTGACCGACGATATTAAAAATGTGATGCAAAAGAAGGTTGTTGCAAAAGCTAAGTTTAAGAGTCGTCCCAATGACTGTAACAAAGACAAGTATATCTTAGCTAGGAATCGCTGCAATAGGATGTGTAGGGATGCACAGCGTCGCCATATCCATCAATCTGTTGAAAATGAAGATCCAGCGAAAGTCTGGAAATTCTTAAGATCATTAGGAGTTGGTAAATCACGACAAGATTCTATTCCAAGTAATTTAGATATTAACTCCCTAAACCAATACTTCTCTTCGTCACCTGTTATAAGCGCAAATGACAAACTTGCAACTATTAATTATCTTTCTTCTCTACCAACTCCCGATTACCCTCCCTTTGTCATAAGTCAATTTGCTAGCTGTGATGTTAAAAAGAGCATCCTCTCCATTTCCTCTAATGCAGTGGGTGGTGACAGCATTAGTCGTCATATGATCGTTCCTATATTAGATGAAATTCTCCCAGTTATATGCCACATAGTGAACTGTTCTGTGTCGACGGGTGTTGTACCATCTTGCTGGAAGGAAGCGCAAATTATCCCATTACCTAAAAAGTCCAAACCCGAATCCTTTTCCGAATACCGTCCCATTTCCATTATTCCTTTCTTTTCTAAAGTTATCGAACGCTTAATCCACAGCCAATTTAGTTTATTTCTCAATCAAAATAATCTTCTTAATCCCTTGCAGTCTGGTTTCCGTCCCGGCCATAGCACAGTGTCTGCCCTTGTCAAAATCACTGATGACATTAGGTTGGGCATGGAAAACAAACAGCTTACTATCCTTACTTTATTAGATTTTAGCAACGCTTTTAATAGTGTTGACTTTGATATCCTCCTAGCCTTACTCAGCTCTATTAACATATCTCCATCGGTAATTGACTGGTTTCGTAGTTATCTGCAAGGGCGACGGCAACGTGTTCGCATAGAAGATTCCTTTTCTTCTTGGTGTGACATAAATGCTGGAGTTCCTCAAGGCGGCGTTCTCTCTCCTCTTCTTTTCGCTGTTTTCATTAACTCTATTTCTTCTTTTGTTACTTCTTCCTACCAACTCTATGCAGACGATTTACAAATTTACTTTCAGGGCTCTTTTGAACGTTTAACTGAAACCATTAAGACAGTAAATGATGATTTGCAACGTATAGTATACTGGAGCAATTCTTATGGACTTAAAGTTAACCCATCAAAAACCAAAGCCATTATCATAGGGAGTTCTAGAATGATCTCTCGGATCGACTTCAACACTATTCCTGAAATTGTTTTTAATAATGTTACCGTTCCATACAGCCAACATGTAAGGAACCTTGGAATATTAATTGATAATTGTTTGTCTTGGAATTCACAACTGCAATCTGTAAGACAAAAGATGTTTAGTTCAGCATCATCGCTCAATAGGTTGCGCAACTTTTTACCAACTGCTACCAAATCTGCGCTTGCACAGTCTATTCTTCTTCCCATTCTAGACTATGCTGACGTCTGCTATCTCGATCTTACAGAGGAACAGCTAGATAAACTTGAGCGTCTTCAAAATTTCTGCATTCGGTTCATTTTCGGCCTCCGAAAATACGACCATGTTTCACAGTTTCGTTCAAAGCTCAAGTGGCTTCCCATCCGCCTTCGCCGGAATACACATATACTCTCTTTGCTCTATAACATTCTGTTCAACCGTTTCACTCCCAGTTACTTAAAAATTCGCTTTGCATTTCTCCATTCTCGCCACCCTCATGTTCATCTTAGGTCATCAGATAACTTACTCCTTAACGTACCGGAACACAACACTGTGTTTTACGACACATCTTTTTCAGTGCAGGCGGTCCGTCTCTGGAATGCACTACCCGTCACAATTAGACAAGCACAATCACTCAATATTTTTAAAAATCAAGTCACAAACTTTTATCTTTCCTCTACTAGCTAAAATATCTTTATCGTACTGAATTCCATGTTGTTTGTGTACAATATTTATCTTATTTATTTGTCTGAATATGTATGTATATAAATTTATATGTATTTAATATTTTTTATATATATTAGGTAGGTATGTATTAACACTATTATTATTATTATTTTGTTAAATTCTATTTAATATTTTATATGACACACCACCCTCCGAGATTATCTATTATCAATTATTCTCCATCCAAAGGTTGTCTGGAAGAGATCGCTCTTAGCGATAAGACCGCCTATTGAACATTTCTCATTGTAAATATTCTTTTTTTAATTTCTGTAATTTTGTGTCAATAAAGTGTATTTGTATTGTATTGTATTGTATGTAAAAAATAAAGAACCGCATGCTCACTGTAAAATATTAAAATGAGTTATATAGATGTAAGCACAATTGTCTTGTAAGTGAAATTTTGTATTTTCTTAAGAGTTCTTTAAACCGAAATTAACAAAAGTTCAAAATTGGTAACTCTTTTGGTAGGTTTTATTTATTACCATCACAACATCAAAAAAGAAGATGGCGTGATTAGGGTGACAATATTTTTGTCAAGATTTAGTTCGATTCGTGTTTCAACTTTATCACTCACAAAATAAATATTATTTACCTACGAGTACATAGTATATCCCATCTGTTACTACTATTATTTTATCGCCATGGCTTTATTAGGATTTATTTATTTACAGAATTGGCCTGCGCCAAAAATTACATAAAACTATTTTATTTAGTAATTTGTGTTTATAAAATGCAACATATATGGAAATGTTTTATTTAATTACATTTAAATCTTAGTTTCGTCCATTTAAATCCTAAATTATCATATAAAAGTAAATAAAAATAGGTGGTTAGGATATTATCTATGTCATATGGTTAATGACTCCACAGTTGTCTCATTAGTTGCTCAAATTATGGTCATACCGTGGAACATCAAATACAGAATGACTCCGTGGTAGCTATCTCTATCGGCTCGTTTCGTTTTACTTATTATTTCGATGGTTTTTAAACTAGCAACTCCTGCTAGCAACAGTACAGCTTCGACATAGATTAAAGACGACCATCTGAAAGCGTAGGTTTCCATATAGTATTCTGTGTAAGAGGGCTATCTGAAACCACTGATTAGAAAGAGAAATAGATAATAATCACACGAAGAACGGACCGGTCCTTATGGACTTTGCCGTAGCGATCACTGACACGATATTTGACAGATTTTAGTGTTGTTCTCTAGTGTATTATGCAGGAGTATCGATATCGATATTTATAGGGATGGGAAAATCTTTATTCAGGCTTTTTGCTCTAGCATAAGAAATCCTCATAGCTATAATATATATACACCTACTCAATGCCACATTGCATGGCAATAAAAAGTCAAGTATTTCTAAAATAACTTTTAATTGTTTAAAAAAAATGTAAATGTAGAGGTACAATTTGCTTAATATGTGTATATCTATAAGTGAGTATACATAATGCATAGACATACTAAAGTTAATGTGTTTTAAACAAATAGAAATTCATTTTTTAAAATTTGACTGCATCGAACTGGTTTCTGTCTGTTACAAAACCGCAAATATTTTACCTGAAATAGAAAAATACTATAGAGGTACATCTCATTAAATACAAATATATTTGCTGAAAATAGGTAATATATACAGTGTATTGCATTTATGATACTTGTGAGGCAATTATACAATTTATCTAAGTCAGATAACTGTGCTATTTCCTAATTTTTATGCCAATTCAACTCATATGCTCATTTTTTGGCACTTAAAATAATGACTGAAGATTATTGTCAATCTTACAATCCGAGATGCTCTAAGCCGTAAAATGCGACACTAGCCATTTTTAAACACGTAGTATTAACGATAACCTTATGCCTTATATTAAACTATTATAATTTATTAAAGGAGCATTAGGTTATCGAGTGTAGATCTCATAAATAAGTTTCATGCTCCCTTTTTGTTTTTCTCAATCGGGCCAGCAGTTGTGCAGCACATGCAAGGATCAAATATTCATATAATCAGGCAAATATAATGGGATATTCAGACACGTAGAGAGATATTTGCTTTCAAAACATGGAGCTCTAGCTCTCCTTATAACAATTGGTTGTGACATTGCCTGTGGTTGTATGTAGTCCAGTTTTTAGTTACTTCCTTAGTTTTTTTAATATCATTATGTATCTATTGATACTAATATTATAAGTAGGTAATGTTTATGAGGTTGTAGCAATGATGTTTTACTAAAGATGACCTATTTATACTGCGTGGTGCTCAGATTTTGTTCCTTTACGACATAAGCATGCTTACTGCGACAGATAATACGGTACAAATAATATAGATAAGGATAGCTATATGTTTAGACTTGCGGTTGAAATACGCATCGCAATGAAAATTACTACAACTGACTTCATTATGCCGCCTCAGTTTCCGCGCGCTTGTGCGACATCTACCTCATTTATACATATAATATCATTGGGTTGTAGGTGTTAAACTCTACTAGATATCTACCGATATCTGAACCGATACTTTAACCAATAGAAGGCAACGTAGGATTATCATCATCATCATCACCACGCGGGTGTAACCGCGGGACGCAGCTAACTTAATATATAATTAATAAATTTATTTAATTTTTGGACGTATAAATCCTGTATTACAAATTTAGGCATAGGTTAGGACTTAGATTAGTAATAGTACATTAGCTACTTACGATGAAATTAAGGTTTCAGCTGTTCAATAATATAAAATAGTATCACGAAGACGAAACAAATTTCGCTTTCTGATTAATGAAAAAATGTATTAAAATTTCTATTTTACGTGAAAGCCAAATGTCAAAGATTCCCGAGTATTTATTGGAATGAGTTTTTAATATCTGTCGTTCGTTGAATGCTTGGAGTATATAAATGTAAGATGTATGTAATGATCTGTGAAAAAACGAGTAGTAAAAAAAAAAAGATAAATATTTTCAAAAGCTGCACTAAGTCTTCGAACAAGAATCAGCCTTATCCCTTTAGTATACGATTTAATGATTTCGTCAATCCGTGGCGGTTAGATTCTTATCGTCCTAGGTTAAACTATAAGGACCATAGCATTTGGATGGCAGATTACCCACCCTGTCTGAAACCATAAGTTTCATCAGAGGACTGCACTGAGAAAGTCACAGCACTGTATTCGAATACTCCTAAAAATAAACCACACTAATAAATAAATACACAATAAATACTCTTGCTGCTTCATTGTTGAAGACCTCAAGAAAATATTGAAACCACTATTTGTGTTAATTCGGTCAACGATTTTATTTTATTGTACATATCGATCAGTTTAATTACCTTTTTGCCTTATTCATTCTAAAATGATTCCCGGCGAAATTTTCGCTGAAGATTTGATGAGCACTGTGATTCGTTACGGTCTATACATTGGTGCAGCTTTCCAATTAGTCTGTCTGTTGGCATGCGTTACTCTTAGCGATGAGCAGAGTGATCCACATCTTTATGAAAAGGTTGGTAAACACAATTCCTTTAGGCTCGACTTGAATTTACCAAACAACGATATAAGGGGGATGAGTATGAATAAGTTGTAATACCATAAGTTATGTTTACTGATTTCATGTTTTACTTTTTTGCAGAACTACACAGACAGTGATGAGTGCAGTTCAGAGCAATCGTCTCCTGGTCACCGTGCCACAATGTCTAGAGCCAGACGTCATGACAAGAAGAAAAGGCGTTAGATTTAATTATCTTTTGTTTTATAAATTACAATTTAGAATTCTCTCATGGTCTAGAAATGGAGCTAAGATGTAAGTGTATTTTGCAAACATATACAACAACAATGAAATGCTACATAATGTATGTTAAAAAATCTACATGTATATTTCAATTAAATTAATGTTATATGTTTTGGGTAGGTAACTATCATATACACCTTCAAACATGCACTTGATCCGTTATATTTAGTTTAAAGAACCAGTATGACAGTCTAGTGATCAGGTATGCACAATGGGATCTCATGCAATAATATTGACAGTTTCTAATACTGACCCTTATTGTTATTGTGATAACACAGAAACTTTTATCATAACTGGTAGAACATATTCTTTGTTGAATGTAATCTGATGGAGTATATATATTTCGCTTTGGGAAAAAGACTTCTCATAATTCGAAGATTTCAATATAATCTTCTACAATAACACTTTAGCTTGAAGGGTAATTAAATGTGGTGTAGCATAATCGGCCCAATACATTCCCACTGCTGAATGGGCCTTCCTCAGAGAGGTGTGTTGGGCATAATTCACCAAGCTGGCCAATGCATTTTGGCAGATTATACATTAATATAACAATATGTGAAATAGGTGATCAAAGAAAAGATGGATTGGCGACATACTGGCAACTGCTGGAAGCGACTGTTGTAAGAAAACGAAGGACAGAGTTCTGGAATAAGCTGGAGGAGGCCTTTACCCAACAAGGGGTGCCTATCCTAAGCAGCAAGCATTAAGATTAGCAATGCATTAATATTAATACAAATTGTAAATTAGATAAAGGAGGGAATAAAAAAATATAAAAAGTGTAATATTTAAATAGCTCATTCAACTTATCCTGGGAGGGATGATTAAAAATTATGTCCACATTCCCTCCAATATGGGATTATAATAGGTGATATTATGTAAGGTTGATCTAATAGTAGTACCACATGTTGGTTTTTATGACAGTGCTAGCTGTCATTTATGTGGACCCCCTAGTGTGGTCCACATAATTGACAGTAAATGTACTCTATAACGCAAACTCTGAGTCCCTGTTCTTTTGATATTATTTGATATGTGATTAATTTGTGCACTACAGACCAGTTTTTTGATCCATATTTAAGTCCATTAAGTCAACCAATGGTTATAAAATGAAACTATTTGTCAAATTCCTCTTACCATTTACTATGTTAACTTTGCTTGCTATGGTATTATATAATAGTTCTATATATACCAAGTCTTAATGAACCATGTAAAGAAAAAAGTCTTGAGTGAAAGTGTAATATTTATTAAGTATTTTGTATAGTTAATCCAAGTGATGTATTTTTTCTCTACATAACAGACAATATTTATTGGGGACTAAATTGATGATAAGATGTATGAGTGGATTATTTTTGTGTGTAAGTTGCTGTTTCTTTTCCTCAGGGAAAATAATAGATTCAGAGCTGTTGCCAGCAATAGACAGTAGAATTCCCTGCATATTTGATCTTCTAGTTAAATTGTTTTGTTTTAAGGTTATTTTTTTAATTTAGGGTTTTACTTAGTTTGGATAAATAAATGGATTTATACAAACCTTATTCCGATAACAAGATGGCATCTTTTTGAAAATATAAAATCATGAAAGATGACAGTCGCTGTGGCATAGCGGTCAGTGAAATGACTTCTATGTTTCTGGGACACTGTGTTCGAATCCCGGCAGGGGTTAACATTTGTGCGATGAGTAGATGTTTGTCACAGGTCTTGGGTGTTTGTTTGTCCATGCATTGCTGGACGGAATCCTAATGCGGGGGTCTAACAGTGATAAATAAAAAAAATAAACAAAGTTTGTATATATGGATGTGTTATTCTTTCGCGCTGATACGGCTGAACGGTTTTGCATGAAATTCGGAATGAATGTAGCTTATAACTTTGAATAATATATACGCTACGCAACGAACTATAATACCAAATTTGTTGCAGCTACTTTATATCCTAAAAATATACCCTTCCCATGGGATGAGGCAAGTACTATAGTAGTGTAGTTACTATATTGTCAAGAAAATAAAACATGTCAATATTAACAAGCGTTTATTTTGTTACGTGGACTAGATTTTACAGCATTACATTATTCATTGGCAACTAATTTATTAAATCTTATTGGTAAAATTAATCAACATTTTGTATATTTTAAGCACATCATAAGTACATTATTAACATTTAAGACAGTTCATTATAGTATATTATAGCACCATAATTCATTTGTATACATAGAAAATCTTTAAAAATTGGGCCTATTATTATAGATATGGCACATGTTACAAACATTTATATAATATGTAGCATTTAATTAACATTTATTTATAGCAAACACTAATAAAGGCATTTTGTTCTTGGTCTTAAGTTGTATTAAAAGTTTCAAGATTACCCTTTTTTACGCAGGGTGCAGTTACTCTTCTTATATGTGTAACATGTTTTTAGTGATATGATAGATATTTGATGATCTCTTAAATATGTAGGAAAATAAACCATGTCAATATTAACAAGCGTTTATTTTGTTACGTGGACTAGATTTTACAGCATTACATTATTCATTGGCAACTAATTTATTAAATCTCATTTGTAAAATTAATCAACATTTTGTACAATTTAAGCACATCATAAGTACATTAATAACATTTAAGACAGTTCATTATATTATAGCACCATAATTGATTTGGATACATAAAAAAATATTCATAGGTTGGGCCTATTATTATAGATATATGGCACATGTTACAAACATTTATATAATATATAGCATTTATTTAACATGTATATATAGCAAACACTAATAAAGGCACTTTGTTGTTCTTAATCTTAAGTTACATTAATAGTTTCAAGATTAAATAAATAAATTTGTACTTAGTAGAATATCGAATGGACAATTAGTAAAAATTCTTGATAATCTCAATTAAATTATATTAATTTAAAATTAATCTTAGTATTATTATTAAACAAGTATCATAGTCTGAAGTCTATGAAACTAGTCAGATTTCGACAGAGCAATCAAGTTGATATTAAACCAAATTCCAAATAGTTATTGTGTAGTTTTTTTAGTCACTAAGTCATGGACATATCATTACTATTATGAAATAGTTTTATTAAATATAGAAGATATGTTAGCTTATGGCATAAAATATATCTGATTTTGACTTGTATATAAAAATCTTAAGTACTTGGAAATATCTTAACAAGGCCTCGGGCTGGAAATACGAATGAACAAGTCATATAATACATGCTTATTTGTTCAAGTCATTATACATATATTAATATCTTTGGATGTTACATTGCACTACCTATCGTATGTAAACTTGTTATACAAATCCATTTGCAAACATACACTAGAGATGTTCTACTGCTCCTCAACCAACATAGAACATTAATTTAAAACGAAAGACTTAGATTGATATCTGCAAGCTTATGTTCAATACCATATTTACGATTCGCAGTTTTAAACATATAAATAATTGTTTGCATAATAATATTAATATTGTGTCAAATTACTCATTTTTTTATATATAAATGATCAGTTACAAAATGATTGATGTAAATTTTTTTTTTTCATGTAAATAAAGTTGATTTTTAGCTTAAGTGGATTGGATTGAAACATGGGAAAATGAAAGATTCTAGCATCGAGATGAACTCTGAGCGTAGCGGTTTCAAATTTTTTGGCATTTGACAAAAAACTTCACCCATTAGTGATCCACAACAATTTTCACCGCCCGGCGGGAAAGCCTCTGTCCTCTCTGATTGGTCAGAAGGTTGACAGTAGCATAGCCAGGGTCGTTCATAACTTTTAATAACTTTTTATTCAAGAATTAAATACAGTTTTTATGACCGATATAGAAGAGTAAAACTAGCGACTGACAGCTAGTGTGGTGAAAAAGGTTTTTACAATACCAGGCCTCGTCAATTAACTGTTGCATACATGGGTTGGGGTACATGAGACACCAACAAATTGCATAAATATATCGCAAGGAATATACAATGAAATATCCATCACTTCATAGAATACGTCATTCAACATTAACATCAATAAATAAACATTACGACAACAAAATGCATAGATGCTTAAAAATGAACAAAATATCACAAACAGCAAACTTAAAGACAATGCAATTCAATGCCTCCATACAGTGTTAAATGCGGGGTTCGTAAAGCCACTAATTATAAGCCTGTGGTTAGATTATGCGATTTGAGAGCGTACACTAAATCATTCTCGTGAAGAAATTGTTTTAATGCATCTAGTTTTTTAAAACATATTGTGACACAGCATGACTTTTTAGTTGCACTGGTGTCACTTCCCCCACAACACGAGCCAGTTCTCTTCGGCTCAGATTTGGATTTACAACAACCGGATTCTGATGCACTGCATGAACATTTCAAACTGTCTACGATAGCTGCAGAAGACGCGTCTTCGTCACATTCATGCAGTGTATAAATACCAAGCTCTTCCAAGTTCGAGTTATTGTGCCGCTTGTGATAATGAAGGAAAGTATTATGATTTGTATCAGTGGCACGACCACATCCAACTTGGCATTTCATCTCAGCGTGGTTGCATTTACAATCGATGCAAGAACAAGTATCCTCTCTGCAACTAGATGGTTTAGCGACATCTTCAGCATCTAGATTGCAATCTTGACATTCTCCATCTGTAGGGTCACACTTACAGTCCATACATTTGCAGATCCCTGTATCAGCAGCCAGTTGTTCTAAAGCATTCCTCTTTGCTATCTCTTTACCAAAAATGTTTTCAGTTTTTACAACATACATATCTGATAGCGGTTCATTGTCAAACAATAATGTATCTTCTAAAGCTAGCTCTGTGTTGAACAAAACGGAGTTAGCTGGATTTATTTCAATGTTCTGCTGCACTTTACATGGTGGAGGAGTGTTTAAAGACCTATCATCATCAGATTCCAAAAATACATTCATATCTGTGTTCAATTTAGACTCTGAGTGTGTCTCATCATTATTGTTTAACAGTTTGGCCTCAATTTCTGCACCAATACCACAATCATTAAACATTTTACTGGGCTCAATATTCGTGACGATTTCACTATCATTGAAGACTTTGATGTCTCCAACGTCGAGAATATTCGGAGTGTCCAAATCGAAGGCTGTATGGGTCATTATATTAGCAGTTGGAGCGACTTCTGCACTCAGATCTATGTAACTTTGCATATGAGTGGGTACGAAAGTAGCCATTGTGAAGATGCTTTCAGGTGATTCCTCCTTTATATTGACAGGAGTTTCTGAAATGGAAGCTGCAAGTGCACTGACATCAACCCACGGCGCTTGAACTTCTATCTCATTGGCCAAAGCTAGCTGTAAAGCTTTAGGTTTGATTTCAAATTTGGGAGAACTGTCTGGTTGTAGATCCATTGTTGGCTGAAGATTGTTAATATCAACCCAAGAGTGATTGGAGTCCTTTTTGTCCGCTCTATCGACAAATGGGGAGAGAGTTAAGTTAGCAAGATCGTAATCAACTGTTATATCAGCGTCGTTAGTCTTAGTGTTGTTAGTTGCGTTATCGAATAGGAGTTCGGTGATGTCTACTGCGTTCACTGCGGCAATGTTTTCGAGGCTCTCTGTAGAGTTGCATTCCGTCGTGATTTTGCCAAAGGACTCGAGGAGTCCCTCCCAACTCATTACCTCGTTGATTGTAGACGATTTAACTGGTGGCGTGTTTTCTACGACTTCTACTGTCGCCAGTTCTGCTTCGATCTGAGAATGTAAAATTAGATAAGGTTAGCTTGTAGGTACACATGCAATGAGTTGTGCAAGGTTTATTGTCGGGGTTTCTCTATAGAAGTGCAAGGATTAGCGATGAGAAAAATTGTAGAAGAGTCATCGATATAGCCTAGTAGAAATATCAAACAGGACTCATTTAGTTACAAATAAAATTACAACAGATTTCTTACATATAATGATAGACACGTAAGCAATGGGAATTTGTGGGGCTTCACTTCAGTCAGTCTGTTACTGTTTGGAAATTTGTGAGCGATGATAGCTCAGCGGTGGGAGCGTCGACTGTTAAACTGACGGGCGCTGATTCGATCCCCACCAACGGCTTGAGCTTCCGGTGAAGGTAACACTGTTATCACGTTCCCAGCATGGCGGTAGGGTACTATCGAGTAGCCTGGCTAAGTGCCACCCTCAAGTTTGAAAAACTCACGCACAAACACATAGTGGGGTCAGGCAGCAGTCCTCGAGAGCCAGTAAGCATCCTACGTCTAGCGTGTTAACATCTTCGACCACATCGTCTCTGACCATCAAATGAGATAGTGGTGAAATGCTAGATCTATAAGGTATAAAAAAATATAGGCTTAGTAAAAAAGGACAACGCATTCGTACCATAGCATAAGTCCCGACACAGCAACACTAAACCTTGACAGTAGATGGCGTTGTTAAGCAACAGTAAGTCAATGAGTGTTTGGTTTGAGGTTAGACCAAGAAAATCAATTGTTTACTTATATTATTAAAAACCGAGCTCGGTCACCAAGCAAGATATTATGAATATTATAAATATTGCAGCATTCCCTTACACAGTCCTTGTAATTAGGTTTAAACATCTCTAACAAGACAAAGTACTTAAAATATTTACTGGGGGGATAAAAATGCGTTGGCAATCATCCGTGTACGTGTAGATAGAGGGTACGATATTTATATAGAGTACCTGATGTTTTCTGGCGTGTGCCCGCAAGCTGGTGGGTGTAGAGAAGAGCCGAGTGCAGCCGGGAGAGTCGCAAGCGTGCGGCCGCGAGCCTGAGTGCGTACGTCCGTGCGCCTTCAGGTGATGCGACGCAGTGAACGACTTGCCGCAACCTTCTGTTCTGCATCTGGAGTTTGGGACCCATCCTTGGTCGTTTTATAGTTTATTGCATTAACGACATGCTAGGCGGAACTTACGTACAATTTCAAGTAGCCGAATTTTTTTTTTTTTTAAATAATTTGAACGTAAGTTCCGCCTAGCATGTTGTTAATGCAATAAACCATGAAACTCTTAGGATAAGGGTATGGTGCCTTCGTTTGATATTATATCAACAGTAATGTTGGTCTATCAGTCCTGTTAAAAATTATTCATACATAAAGGTAGATGGCGCTAAGAACAACATACCCCCAGATGTTAAAGTGAAGGGAGAAATTCGACGCTAGTGGTACTGGCTGCTATACCTTAATTGGATAATGCGACAGGACGGTATTCTGTAGTCGTGAATTCAAGTCCTACTAATAGCCGAATTCTTTCCTTCAAATAATTTGAACGTAACATTATTGGTCACTTAAAACTGTCGTTATTAGATATTATTGAAAAATATATCATCATCATCTCTGCCATAGCTGGATAGAGGCCTACCCCCATGGTTGGCGCAGTTGGTAGCACTCTGCCTTTTGAGCCGCTGGTTCCGGATTCGATTCCCGGACAGGTCAAACATTTGTGTGTATGAACATGTCTGTTTGACCTGTGTCTGGGTGTGTATATGTATATAAGTATATATATAAGTATGTATATAAGTATATATCAGGCATCAGGTTACCATAGTACAGGCTCTGCCTAGTTTGGGACCTGAAGACCTTGTCAGAATGTAAAAAAATAATAATGAGTAGTTTCAATAAAAAAGGAAGGTAGATGGATATCGATAACACTAGAGGCATTTGTAAAATACCATGTTGTCTGAAGTAAGTATGTTTGTTGTATATTAAGTAAAGTATGCACTTACTTGTAAGGTCTTTCCTGTGTATGAGTGCGTATATGTTTTTTCAGATCGCTGAGTGTTGTGAAGAATTTGGCGCATCCATCCGCTTTGCAGTTGAAGGTGTCACCGCTGTGTAATCTCTGATGCGCTCGGAGTCTGGAATGAATAGAATAAATACTATTCTACTATACTATTCAATGCAATTCAAAACATTATTGCAACCTGACTTTGACTGGCCGGTTGGCGCAGTTGGTAGCACTCTGCCTTCTGAGCCGCTGGTCCCGGGTTCGATTCCCGGACAGGTCAAACATTTGTGTGTATGAACATGTCTGTTTGACCTGTGTCTGGGTGTGTATATGTATATAAGTATGTATATCAGTCATCAGGTTACCATAGTACAGGCTATGCCTAGTTTGGGACCTGAAGACCTTGTGTGAATGTTGATAAATAAAAAAAAATCTGTAATAGTACAAGTGTCGGTAGTATTACAATAAAATACAGTTTTATTATTAGAGACCCTATCGGGCACAGCAACTTTAGAAGAGAGGGAGGCGCGTCAACTTTTACTAAATATAACATTCACTAGAGAAAATTTAAACAATTTTGGAAAAATAATTTACTTATTAAAACTGGCGTGGTTTTGACACATTATGAATGTATAAAACACGGGGCGCTCGCGTTCGCCACTAGGCGAATAGCGACCGCGTCCCCGAGCGCCCGTTATTCTCTTTGAAAAGACCACTGAATGTGGTTGATACTAGTCGGAACCCTCTGGCTTATTACGAGACTAATTACCGTGTTTTATACATTCATAATAATTTACTAAATTATTATTCCAATATTATTTTAATTTTCTCGTTATATTTAGTAAAATTTGACGCGCCCCCCCTCTCATAATTGAGTTAATAGGAAAATGAAAATCTGGCGAAATATGGCGTCAATATTTTATAGTCATACATTTGTATTTAGTCAGTCACTTCTGTGTTTTAAAGGAAACTATTAAAATAGAAATAGCAATATTTTTATTTACCAAAAGATTATAACCTTAATAAACTAAACATGTAATTACTTATATATATTCTAGTAACTGTATATTATACATATATATATATGTATAATATACAGTTACTATAATATAAGGTTAAGTGAATGCTTGTGAATTCTGCACTAGGCAAACCTATATCGCAGGACCCACGATTTTGCGTTTAAACAATTTTTATTTCAGTAAATGTATAGTGCGGTTTATACATTGAACAAGAATGGATACCTACAATTATAACGAAGCATTTTTTTTATTTTTACAATTTCCCTTAGATGTTCTGTATGTGGTGAGCATGTGTAAGACGATATAAAATTTGTTTCGATGTAGATGGTGTAGTTGATGTACTTCCCGCTGCGTAATCGCTTCCAATTAATTCTTCGGCTGTCAGACTGTCAGTTTGACGGACGCTGGTTCAATCCCCACCACCGCCTTGAGCTTTCGGTAAAGGTAACGCCTTCATCAAATTGCCTGCATAGTGGTAGGATACATTATAGTGCCCGCATGGCTAGCTACCATCCGCAAGTCACGTAACACATGTTTAGTGCTTGTGAGGTTGTGTTCAGTCAGCAGTCCTTGAGAGCCAGTAAACACCTAGTTTTAGCGTTATTACATCTTAAAATTATTTACGACTCCAACAAAGTGCTTAATCGATGAATGTAGGAGATTAAGCGAGATAAATACTAGAGATTCCGCTGTACCCGTATGACATTACTCAACTGTATGTGTTTAATTAATTTCAGAATTTTACATGTTGCGTTATGTTTTGGCAATTTATGTGACTGTAATACCATATTACTCTGAACGTTTATACTTTTAATAATATGTAATGTGTATTGTTGACTTATTTTTTTAAATATACCTATATATGTATTTTAATTTTATAATAATTAAGGATACCATTCTGACATAATAAATAATTTGTATTTTTTATGGTAAAATTGTCAGATAGAAATAATGTGATTAGATTATTATGTTGTAAATTAGTACCAATTTGTAACACTTTGGTAAACCAACTGTTATGTTACTTATTGTTATGAAAATAAATAAATCTTCTACCACATCGTCACCGAACGTGAAGGGAGATAGTGGTCGAACGCTACCTATAAAATATTTAAAAAAAATTGAATGCCAAGAACAAAAATGAGCAATGTTGATGATCATTATATATACTACTCTGTTCTAGTACAATCCAGATTACAATTAGGTATGTGCTTTCTCCGGTACCCGCCTTCGTCGACGTAAAATATATCTTATGAATCAGCTCCACAAAAGCCATGTTCAAATGGTAGTGTAATTATTATAACAAATAGTTTAACAAGATCAAAACATAGTGCGCAATTACTACTCTCGACGATGCTAACCAATTTTAATTATTATGTCCATAGGAACTAGACTCCAATTGTAAATTGCATTGCACCATATAAAATTAAAATTTCTGGCAGATAACCAAAGAAAATGAATTACAAAACACTCTCTGACTCACTTATTTTTGTTTTGAATTCATGTGATTTATAACTAGATATCTGTCAGTTGTTAATTCTGTTTTTGTATTTTATTCTAGTATTTATTTCATTACGTGATAAAAACAATGCTTAGCTTCTCTCTTCTGTTTAGAGTAAGGTCGTTATGGATAATTTTATTTTTATGGCATGTTAGTACTGCAAGATATTTCTATCAGCTCGTTCTGTATATCCGTCCAAATCTTTTACATCTTAGGTATTGACTTGGCGATTCAGGTACTTATCGATAGAAACGCATAACGTTTCAAACTATGCCCTTGAGTTCCAGCAGACGATTCAATCTTCTGCTGAAACTCAAGGGAAAAGCTCCTAAGATAATAGTGAGACTTGTCGTTATATCTGATTGTTGGGCAGCGAAAGAGGTAGATGTTAGAAAAGTGCATGTGGCAGAGATGCGAATGTTGAGATGGATGTGTGGTAAGGCTAGAATGAACAAGATAAGGGATGAAGCTTGAAACTACCACCAGTGAATCATAAGTTGAAAGGCAATAAGTTATTATTATCTCTTTATTTTCTTTCTTTCTTAGGTTTAGTTTTTTTACAGTATAAATATCAAAAACAAAAATTAATAAAGATATAAAAAACCTAAACCTAGAGTTCCGCCAGCAGCGGGGCAGGGCCCAAGCTACCGGTTATTATTATTATTATTATGTAGATGATGATGAAAAGTAGCTTATGTGTTATTCCGGGACCTTCAGTATCTGCATACCAAATTTCATCCAAATCCGTCTAGCCGTTTGAGCGTGATTGAGTAACAAACATCCATCCATCTAAACTTTCACAATTATAATATTAGTGGGATTTCACTCCACAACAGATTGGCTTGGTATGGGCATGTCATGAAGCGGGATGAAAAACATACATTCAGTCTAAAAAGTATCGGAAATGAATGTGTTTATGTTTACAAATTCAATTTTTTTTTTGTTGTTGTTAGATTGGCACAACTGTTTTCCATTTTGGCGCGGAGTTTGAGTTGCATCTATTATTAATTATATTAAATACAGTGCTGTTTTAGTTATATCATATCTAGTGTGTATTGCGAATTTCATAATGGGCAAAAACATCTAACAAAGAGTTTGTCTTAAATTTTGCATCGCCAATGGAATTTCGTGTGCGGAGTCACTGAAAATGTTACAGAAGGGTTACGGTGAATCGACTTTATCAAAAACACGTGCTTATGAGTGGCACAAAGCGTTCAAAAGCGGTCGAGATGTGATGGACGATTTGCCTCGCTCTGGTAGGCCATCAACTAAGTTAACATCGCAAAAGTGAAGGAAATAGTCACTGAAAATCCTCATTCAACTTTGAGAGAGATAGCCGCCGAACTTTCTGTATCTCACGAGTAGATCCGTATACCATTTTAACTAATCATTTGAGTATGAAACATGTTACCGCTCGGTTAGTCCCAAAAGACCATAAATACCATAATAAATAACCAAAAGAATATAAATCTAATACCTAGTTACCAAAGACAAAGAAAAAATGTTTCCCGGCCAGAATGGTTGAACGTATGTAGATTAAACTTAGCATGGAGATTGATTATATTATATAGACAATATCTTACTGCTAATAATCTACTTCCAAATTAGTAAAATACTTTGCAGGTAGATTGAGCACAATCGCTTTCCGTGGGATAACTGAGTTAACTAAAAACCGTAGTCCGCGTGGGGTAAGTACAGCTTTTTCTTAATTTTTTTTAAAGGTTTATAAGCTTAGTTTCGACTGCTGTTCTAGCTATTCAGTTGGTAGGTAATATTTTGTGATAGGATATATAGCAAAATAGAATGATCTGAAAAACTATTTGACCATATTCTATATCAAGTATTTTTTATACCATCGAATTTGGTAGACTTGGACTGTTGTATCGTTAGTTTTACCCGGTCTTTTTTGGTGAAATATAGAACGTTTTTCCTATTTCGGTATTTCCTCAAAGACACAAGACGGGATCTTTTAAAAAATTTGAATCAACAGGGTCCTTTATGGTCGGCAATGCTAATGATACCAATGATGGCAGATGCGCATAGACTACGGTACTTACCTACACACATCAGACCAGCAGACCATAGCATTATGGTTTTTTGCAGTTCATCACATCAAAAAGTAGAGATTTCAATTGTTTTTACGCTGCCTATACGGATACGTTACTGTAAGTTATTCATGGTACTAGTGATGACAGAATGTAACTAACGACTAACCTGTAAAGTGTGTTAAATGCTTTTCTGCATCCTGTTGTGTTGCAAGCGAAAGGTTTCGCCTTTGTGTGTGCCCTCACGTGTATTTTCAAACTGTATGACGTGAGAAATGCTTTGTCGCATGATTGCATAGGACATTTGAACCTGTATTCACCTGAAAAATTAAACGATTTGTACAGTTGTATGCGACTGTCTTGTTATCTGTATACAGGGTGATAAACATTGTGTGTTAAGTACAAGTGTTAAGTAAAATTGAAATGTTCAATGTTCGTAGACGCGAGCTATTCTATTTAAAATAAACTAGGAATGTATTCCTGTAAGCGGTTCGCATAAGTGGCGGATTTACGAATTTGCCGCCAGGGGGCTAGTATTAGGGTGTATTTCTAAGAAAAGCTTAATCCTGTAAGTCCTATATGATGAGATAAGGTTACCTATATACTACTCACACAATATGAACACATAGCTTACACATAATAATTTTCAGTCCAAAAAGATTTTAAATACTTTTTATTGTACTAAAAGCTTAAACAACTATGAATAATATTTCTATCATTTTGTAAAATGTATATGCTAACAATCCGCTTCATGGTAACAATGAAATTAATCAAACCATGAAGATTTTACATTGTTTTTTTACTATGATTCACTTGTATAGGTCGACCTAATAACATGTATGTACACAATAAGCGGCTGTTTATTTATTTCTGAACGACAAATAAATATTTCCGGTTTTATTCACCGCCCCCAAAAACTGCCACTCTAGGCTCCAGTCTGCTGGTAAATCCGCCACTGCCTATAAGAAAGCAGAACGATCAAGCATAGCTCCGATGTTGACAGTGGTCGCGGTTAGAATGAAGATGGCGGATAGTGGCGCGGTCTAGCCAGCTGAAGTAACGTGACACTGGGCAGCAGTAACAATTATTCAAAATAAATTCATATAATCATCAAGTGGTTTTCTTGTACAACTTAACTTAAATTTTGGACAATAAGATAAGCAAGATAAGATCTTATAAGGTTACAATAAAGTCTAGTTAGTAAGGCATTTATGAATAAGAACACTAAAATTAGATATTTTTATAAAAAATGCGGATAGTACTAAAACTAACCGCAATTGGCACGCAATGGAATAAAAAAACGTCTAATATTAGACATGGCATTGTATGATGCTATACGAATTTGAATTTTAGCGTGCCTAAATATGACACGAGCTAATTCATTTTGAAGAGTTTTAGTGATTTTTTCTTGTTCAAGTGAATAACAGAATCGGGGCCATTATGCATAACAATTTTGAGCGTTACTTGACTATGATGAAATGTCTTTAGATTTTCAACTCAACGCCTTTAAAACATCACAAATGTGTTGAAGACAAGTTCGAGTACAAGATGTTGGTGTTTGGTCTTATGTGAATTACAGTAGCTGCATATTGAGTCCATAGTGATTAGAAAAATCTGTTTCTTGATTGCAAAAATAATTTCTGAATGAACGACAAACCACATACAAAATTTCTTGCAATGATTGTAGCACCTATATGACTATAATAATAGGGTTGTACCTGTATGAAAAAAAATTACGAGAATAATAATCTTCTATACCTAGCACGACTGAGCAGACAACAGGTTGGCCACACACGCTTTTTTTAATTCATTAAAAATAAAAATAACCTTTGATTTTGCACAAACATACTTCGCTAGTATATTGACTATGTATTAGCTGAGACGTTTGATATTTTCACAGCTTCAAGACACTAGACGTGACTATATCATTTTAATTTTAACTCAATACTTCCATGCATTCCTGAGGTAAAGAATCTTGACAGACAAACAGACGGATGGAAGTACAGACAACAAAGTGATCCTATAAGGGTTCCTTTTGAGGTATGGAACCCTAAAAAGTAATCAAATTTATTACAACAATATTCTGTAAGACTATATATGCAGTGTCTTTTCCTCTATTTATGATAAACTCATTCACACTCACACACCTCCACTAGTACAACCTGTGATGAGATATGGACACACATAAACATCACATTAAACAAACAACCAAAAACAAACATCTATGCTCATCACAGAAATGTTTACTCCAACCAGGATTCAAACACAGGGTCGCAGTTATAAAGTCGGTCTCACTGAGCACTGAGCTATGATGGCAGTCAATAGCTTTACCTTTATGTGTTTTCATGTGTGTTCGCAGGTTTCCAACTGTGCTGTATGTGCGTTCGCAGCCATCATATTCACACTTGTATCTCGCTGCATTGTCCTCTTGTTTCCGATTGTTCTTCTCCATGATAGAATTTGTGACATCACTTGTGATAAGGTTAGGCTTTGACATATCGGCTTTTGGGTCATTGTTACTGAAATTTTTTTTTATTATTGTACTTTTCTTACAGATACTTAATTCTCCATAATAACAACTGAAATTTTTATTCTTTTTAAGTAAAATTTATCCTGTATGTGTGTAATGTACCTGTGTCTGTGAATGCCCCACAGGCCAGTAATACAAGAATGTGACTGCGAAAGTGAAGAAATGTTTCATGTTAATCCAGTAGCAAGCACTTCCCATTCGAGCCCAGTATCTGCCTTAAATACATGTCTTGAATGGGCTGACCCAGTAGAGATTATTATGCCAGAAAAATGCTTTTATGCAAAATGCGAGACAAAGTTTTTTATCTTTCAGTACCTCATGACGAATTAAAATATTGGATTACTTTAAACAAGCTTAATAAATGTTACGTTTGTTTGTTAACTATAGGTTAGGAGGAGTTTAAACCAGCAAAATAATGACTTCCAAAGATATTTACATAAATATAACTATTTTGTACCTTTCGGTCTTCTTACAATTTATGAACTCTTGTGAGAACACAAAATTAGGATGTTCGCATCACATCGTGATGGTAATGTACCAAAATAGATTTCCCAAAAGCGATACAACGCAAAAAAGAACAACTAAAAACAACACTGGTGCGAAAGAGATAAAAGCTTATTGACAAACAGCTTGGAAGAAACTGTTATTATTATTGTAATGGATTATCAGATTATATTAACAAAGAAAAGTTAAGAATAAATATTTAATGATCACAGAACACGAACTCACAGTGATAATTTGCTAAAGTTTTCATTCGGATAATTGTTAATGTCCTTTGGACTATTTTCCAGAGTAGTCTCACCGCCTCCGATAATTGAATCGTAAGTCAACTTTTGGAACGGACTATTATGTGTGTCGATACTTTCATGTTCAATATCTGTCTTATTTCGTTTGTATACCCCTATTGAAACAGTGCTATGATTTTTTTGCGTAGAAATTTCCCTTGAACCTTTGTCACCTAGCCATGTGGCCATTGTAATTTGAATTTGACTACATTTACAAGTCCCTTTCACGGCCAATACCAATAATCCGTGTACACCCATAGACAAAGAAAGCCTCGCTTGCACGATCCAGTGCAATCAACTAATCGTAGGACACAGACTATAAACATGGTCTTCCAAAGGATTATGACATGTTCCCAAATTTCAATACCCTCAATTAAGAAAAATGTTTGGAGGTTATATGCATTGAGTTTATATTTTGTGACTGCTCCGGCGCTGCGGGAAGTGCAGCCCCTCCGCCCTTGCGTAACAAAGCACAGACATCAATGTTGTTGCTGCTCTCCCTCCGCGCCTCCGGCTTTTTACATATACTCAGGGGGTAGGGCAGACAAGTACCAGGTAGAGTCGGGGTTGGCAGATTTAGTTTTCATATCATCAGTCATCACAAACTGACTGAATATCATATTTATCTAGAAGTCTGTGGCTACTGGCACAAGGCAAAGGAAGCATCGACTTGCAAGCTGGAAATTTTAACTTGTCTCCCACATTTACCATTGTTTTGACTTTTGTAAAGTTTTTTTTGATATAAAGTATGTGGGCTCTGTGGCTATGCAGTATGTTTTTTCCAAAGAGACGATAATTGTCTGGAGCGCGTTTGGGATCATAGAGCACAGAGGATATAAAATATAGTCTGTCGAAATAGTATATAATTTAATGACATTGATGATAAGAATTACGACGTGCATTAGGTAACTTTATCAGACACGATAAATAAGTTGGTCGTCTTGAACGTCTTGCTTAACTTAACCAAACAAATTAACTGAGATTAGCGCCTAATCCCTGTTTAAATCCACATATTTGGAGGCAAAAATTGTGATGTGATTTGAGAATCTCAGATAATTTGGTTGGCGCGAGTGGGTCCTTCTAATAATTATTAATTATAGTTAGGCAATAATATTGCTATCTTAATGGTATAAACGCAAAACAATGGGGTACTTAATTATTATTAATTAATTTTGTATCGTCTATAGGATCAGCCGTGCGAATAGCTTAAATAATCTTAATGCGTCGTGGAACAGAAGATAACAAAGAGATAAAATCATTATATAATTATTTTTTTGCCTGGATATCCAAAGAGCAACCGAATGGAGGAAGAAGGCAACCACAAGCATTCCCCTCCGTCAAAGTATAAGTCCACGTGGTCCTATGCGTACTATAATAAAACTAGTTGCAGCCCAACTGTTGACTAGACTAGACTAAATCTAGCCGTGCTATTGAATTGACGTCGTAAAAAATGCCTGCGAAATATGTTTTCTTCAAAAAGTTATATTTTAGTTATACTTATTTAAGTTAGTTATATTATAATTACAATAATTATTAAAAGCAAGTCAACCCGATGGCTGTTATGTTTCATTCCAATATTACCTGTTTAGTTCCTGATTAGGTAGATAAATCACAGTGACTCCTAACGTAGCAGTAAATCCTAGTACCTCGGCTGAGTCGTGCCTCGATGTGTCGAGTATTTAATTACAGTATTCAAAACCATTAGTAATTATATTTATTTCAATAAAAATAGGATTACAGAATGAGTTTAACCTTTTATTTTCGAACTACCCACAGTATACCATTTTATTTTAATCTAACACATGCTTCTGAGCTAAATATAAATTCAACACAATTTAATACTTGCAAGCCTAAGCAAACTTCAACATTCTAAATGAATCCGATATAATGATGTATCACGCGGACAGATCTTCCTAAATTTGTGGCGGGAAATTTTTAGATAAAAAAAATTTTTCCGTAACATTTTACTGAATCAAATGCACATTAAATGCGGACTCAAAAATATACATGTGGACAAACAATAAACGGAAAGCGGCAGCTTCGTTCGTAGCATCGCCGCGTCGTCGCGGAAACCGTTAAAAATGTATCTGTAAAGTTTATAACGATAGTACTCCATTATTATGATAGATGGCGCTCGTTTAAATAACTTGAAGAGAGTTCTTAACCTGCTAAAGATCGCAAAGTAGGCTTGCGTCTGCTCTGAGGACTCCTGGCCGAACTCCCGTTATAATGAACACCACTTGTTGTCTGAGCGGGCAGTGCGTCGACCGCACGCCCTTCCACTTACGCGAATGTGTCATCTTTACATTCGTGAAAATATTCGCGTTTAAAAGTGTGTCGTTCCAGTAAAATAGTATTAAATAAATAAATTGTTACAATAAATTTTAATTATGTGCTCAAGAAGTTTTTATATATGTTTTCAATTGGTAAGTAAAACTTAAAAAAATATTTTAAAGTTATAGATGACAGAGAGCATTTAAAATGAATTAAAAAAGTATATAGATTGGCAATAATTAATATCACTTGTTTTATAAATAACAGCACAATACTTATTTATTTGTAAACTATGTTTTGCATCTATGACAAATTAATAGGACGATAAAAATATAACTAGCTATTTTAATATATATTTAAGTATACATGGATGTATTTACCCTCATTACCCATTTCTCGACCCGATATGAAAGTTTAAACAATTGCTTCATACCACCTATATTGCAACCGCTATGTACATACGTTGTTGCCTAGAAAAATGATTACTATAAAGCTATGGTTAAGGAATTTAAGGGTACATTTAAGCTGTTATTATCTACCTACTTACTAGACGGTTGAATGACTCATTGGCTATGCATTTGGAGCAAACGAACGGAGATAGGTAAAAAGTATAGAACAGTAAGTGAGGTTTATCTTGATTTACTGTTAACCACGGCACCCATTCGCCGTCTAACGATCATTTAAACGTGTCATTAGTTGAAGGTTGCTGACCGACATCATGTACCTAGGTAACTATTATGGCTAGACACTTTGGTATTGACTTTGCCGTTGACCATGGGGAGTTCTGAATTGTATGGCAAAATAGTGAAGGCAAAGTAAAACTAACAGAATATTACCCTTTGGTCTAATGGAAACTAAATACATTCAGACATCTTTATCTTTATATGACCATTGACATGCATGCTTCTCAGCTAATTGGAGACCAAATATTAAAAAAAAATAATCGATATAAAATTTCAGTAATCCTCAAAAGGTTCTTTCGGTACTATAATACGTTGAAATTAAGATTATGATTGAAATTAATGATAAATCTAATTTTTCCTAGTATTAAAAAAAGAAAAGAGTTTGACCACTAGGTATTTCATTTTAAGGTCAGTGACGATGTGGTCGAAGATGTTATCACGCTAGACTTAGAATGTATACTGGTTATATTTAGATATCGCTATCTTGATATGTGTTTAATTATGAGGAAAGTTTTATATTATTAAGTATATAGAAAGAAAGTTGTTTAATTTAAAATGACTCAATGCTAGTGGGATTTCACCTTTCCACCTTGACGAACACCTACTACTTTTACTTCTCGGTGAACAATGTAAATGTAAAAGAGTAAGGGCTTCTTATGCAGTTATATCCTGTACTCATTTTTACCTAACTTAGGGTATAGTTCACCAAAATTAAAAACATCCGATTATCAATGTAACCGTCGGTCAAACAGTTTTTAACATACAGTTAAGCGACCACCATTGGGTAAGTATCATTATTTATACAAAATTAGTCGATATAATAGTACCTATAGTCTGCCGTGGTGGTACCGGCTTAGAATAGTACTCCCCCATCACTCCCCGTGGGTGCCGTAAGAGTCGGCTATGGGATCACGTACCAGAAGGTGGGCAGCAGCGCCTTCTGAGGATCGGAAATCATACTGCGCTCGCCAACCCGCCTGCCAAGCGTGGCGAGAATTGGCAAATCCCCCCTATATGGGGGAGGCGTATGTCCAGCAGTGGATGTCTAATTGCCGAGAAGAAGAAGAAAGTGTGTAGACGCACATCCCTAAAATTATTCTGGCGGGGCGTCTTTGTATAAAGTTATGGCTGTCTTGCAAATTATCCGGGAATTTCGGATTAAATCACATTTTTGTCTGCAAATTTGTGATGTAAGTAATGCAAGATTTTAGCGAATATCTCAAATATTCGCCAAAATCTTTATTGATTTGGTTGACTCAAGTGGGCCTAAGTTTAAGAGTAGTAGAAACGACATGACACTAGAAATTACAATCGCTGACGAACAGTGGGCTGAAAATCGAGTTTCATAGACCGTTTAATATAAAAAACAATTATTGTAAAACACACAATTTTATCAGGAGGCCTAACTATGTCATATTTATGCATCCATCACGCTTATAATGTCTGAATAATGGTTTTTGGTAATCATATGTATTTGTATGGCGAAAAACGTGAAAATATTTTTTTCGTCTTCCGTGCGTGTATTCATATAGACAAGCAATGATGTTTTACTAAAGATGACGTATATTCATACTGCGCGGTGCTCAGATTTTGTTCCTTTACGACATAAACATGCTTACTGCATCAGATAATACGGTACAAATAATATAGAAAAGGATAGCTATATATTTAGACTTGCGCTTGAAATACGCGTCGTAATGAAAATTACCCCAATTGACTTAATTTTGCCGCCTCAGTTTCCGCGCGCTTGTGTGACATCTACCTCATATAAACATATAATATCATTGTAGACAAGTACGCGTCCTCAATCATACATAGTGAACGTTGACGTTGTCAAGATTATAATTGATAAAGTTTCATAAGCAGCATTAATAATCTATTAAGTCATGACGGCATATAATTTATGAGCTGTTAAATAGCCAGCTGCAGAAAAGGTGACACAGAGCGTTAATAATTTTTAGCTAAGTCTAAGATTATTATTTTCATATAAATTCATTTCTTCCCACACTTTACCTACACACATAATTAAATTGATTCCTTAATCACTCTGAGGGAAAATAATGATTCATGCAAAAGTCATAACAAAACGGTTCGCGCCATCACACATCGAAACACATTTAAATACCTACTATATGTATGTACAAAATGTAACTTCTTGAGATCTCGTTCGACATTCGGTCGAAATTAATCTTGGTAAGTACCAACCTAAAAAAATATGTTTCGCTCGCTAGATTGAAATTGCATTCATCTAGTGTCTAAAGTGATTAATCAAATATGTAATAAAAGGGAGACGTCACAGATCAAGGCAGATCTGTGGGAAGCGCAGACTTAGGCATCTGAGATTCTAAATATTCAGCAACAATATTATTTGTATCAATATGATATAAGAGTTCAACGCGGACAATTTATGTGAAATTTGATTAGTGACAATAAAACTATTTGATTGATTTGAAGGTAAGTAAGTACCTCGTCTCAGAATGGCCATACAAGTATAATTAGTATTTTTAAATATCGTATCAAAAACTATTATTAACATAACCACCTAATACTAAAAGGTGGAAAGGCTTAGCCTGGCCACCACAAACAAAAGAACTAGCTTAAGAGCTTGATGGTTTCAACCAAACTAAACCTTTTTTTTACTTATTATAAGCTTGCGTGTGACGTTACAACTGTCTCACCTGATGTAAAGTGATGACGTTGTCTAGGATTGGAGAAACTATAGTTCTTATGCGTTACAATAAAGTCGAAATTAGTCACTAATCAATAACAATACTAAAATTGGATCCTTTTAGTAAAAATGCGGGCAGTTTTAGGTAAAATACACAAAAACAGAGTTGCTATAGAAACAAGTGACTAGTGGTGTGAACTGTTCTTGAAGTACAATAAGTAAAGAGGTTACAGTAATTTACCTATTATCTAACTATTTCTAGTCTGTGGTGACGCCTTCAAAACTTCTCAAGTTCATTGGCACTGCAGCTGACGATGACGTAACTACACGTAGGTAGGTTATCTGGTATCTTCTAGCAAAAACACTCAAACAAATAACTTGATCGATCGCATACCATGGAGCAAGCATTAAAATAAAAGCAAATATAGGGAGTCCTAGTACAGTATCAGGAAATGACGATAATATAAAAGTAAATCTAAACAAATAATCCATTGTGATAAATAACATCTAAATATGCTTTCTTTATGTCATAAATAATTAATGAAACATAATGTAAATTATGTTAAATATAAATTCACCATTCGAACTAAATGTACACCTACTTTAGTTATTATGGAAAAGCTTGGCTTTGATGCTTGCAACACAGTTTTTCGAAAAAACTTATGCAGGTACCATCGTACTCTCTTTATTATGTGTTCCATTATTAAAGTTTCAATAAAGAATTTATTTATTTATTATTATTATAATCTTAATACAACGACCTTTCTAATTTACGTTTATGGTGATACCTATCTAAATATTTTGAAAATGCTTATTGTATGATTAAATTGAATACTTGTTGCTAGGTATTTATATGTAACAACTCAAATAATGTTTTGCAATTGGTAGTAAAAATAATAGTAATAGTATAAATGACTTATTTACTATTGTTTATAATTAAAAAAGTATAATATATAAATACAGAAGCATAAAATTAAACTAACACGATTTTGGGAGTTCCAAATATGTATTACTAGTGATATTAATTGTTATTTTTATTCAAACTGCTTAGCATGATTGCAAAATTTACCCTTTCCTAACTACAAAAAAGTATTCTAAAACTATTAGCTAAGTGTGCCTATGAAAATACGAATAGCCGGATATAACCGTATTCCGGTGAAAGCTAGCCATGCGATTGTCTTCTTCAAAAACTTGAACTTTTAAAGTGCGCAATCTGATCTTCTCATGTAGGTACCTTGTAAAAATTGTAATAGTAGCGTTATAATATAAATATTAACAGCTGATCAAAAATTACTACCCTGTCATACATAAACGATAAAGCAGAGTAAAGACATGTGCAAGTACGAAAGTTCAATGCCTGCAGTGTGATCACGTTACAGTATGCTCTAGCTAGGTGGATCTACAAAGTGAATGAACGAAATGAAAATATGTAACTAAAAAAAACTAACTTATTTTTAACCGACTTCAAACAAAGGTACTATAAATAATTAAAAATAATATAAATATAAATTATACAACGTAAAATATATATAACACTTCTTTATGTGTGTTCGTAGATAACTTCGTGGATTATGAACCGATTTTGATGATTTTTTCTTTTTTTCATAGAGTATACTTTCGAGGTGGTCCCATTTGAATTTCATCAAAATCAGTCAAGCGGTTTTTGAGTTACACCAATAACTGAAAAGTATTACGTTATCTGGATGACTTCTTCATTGAGGGTGAAGAAAACGGTGAACATACACAATGACAGTTAAACCCGTGAGTAGCAAAGGTCACTGAATAGGGTAAAAAATAACTTATACAAAAAAATGGAACCGAAGTTACTTTTGAACTATCGTGGTACCAACTACGACAAGTTATTTCACACTTTTTAACCGACTTCAAAAAGGAGGTTACTCAATTCGACCGTATATATGTTGCTTTTTACAAAATATTTTTAACAAAACATGGAACTGACCTTAACACTCACAAGTTATTTCACACTCCATTTTTTGTTAAAAATATTTTGTGTTACCAAGATCAGAATGTATAATATCATACTTCTTATAGAATCGGTCACTCTACTAACGCTTAGGTTAACAATTTGACTACCTAGAAAGCCTGTGACTACAAACAATGAAATATTTCTAGGTGAAAATTATGTAATTATGTCATTTAATATTCGTTCATATTACCATGCCCATAATCTTTCGTCAATTCGGATTAAGTATAAAGTCTTCAAGCACAGCGGTAACCTTATTACTAAGAAATCGGACATAAAAATGTCGTCCAAAAACGTGCTAGGCATTCAATAGACCCGAGAGACTGCTAAGCACTTTCGCTGGTTTTTCTGTACCGACTCAAATTTCACTTTTAAATCAATTCTTCTATCATGCGAGCATTGGTGCATAATAATAAGCTAATCTATCCCAAGTGACAGAATTGCATAAATAGATCCATTTCATTATAACAAATGAATTAAACATACATATATACTGTGATATAATAAAAGTGAGTTTGAATTATTACTGGCATAATGATTTGAAATAAGTATAGAAAATGTCACAGTCACCTATCAAACTCCCGGTAAAATTCAAAGATTGGCAAATGTCAGCGGCGACAATTTAGGCACACCTGATAATCCACCTGACGATTGAATCATTCATTCAATAGTTCAATGACATGTTATTCACACATGACCCACAAATGTGATACGGGCGCTTTCTTGTTACCTGCTTTAATTTCACTGCACATCACTAGTTGCCCTTTCGCTTCTGTGTAGTTTAATATATACGTTTTGCGCCTGCAACAAACACAACCCTTGATAGTAATAATAATAATGGATTCATAAATATTCAAAACGCGATTTAAGAAGTTTGTATATAGTAGGTCTTTAAAAATACTCACTCGCTGATTAATCAGCTAGCTTAGCCGATCCACGTGGATTATTTGTGACGTACATTGAATATTTTCTCTCTGTGCAACTAAATATGGCATGTAGATGTAGGTATCTATGTATAGGTACACGAAAAAGGACGGGTTTCTCTGTTAAATATGGTCCGAAGTAGTCGTTACGGGATCTGTGTCATTCGGCCACGGCATGGCACACATACCTCCTTTATGACAACTCACGCGCACAATATTTCGTAGTTACGATGAACAATCAATTTTTAACCGATCTTTTAAAAAGGAGGTGGTTCTCAATTCGACCCGTATGTTTTTTTTATGTTTGTTACCGCATAACTTCCGACTGGGTGAACCGATTTTGATCGTTCTTTTTTTATTTGAAAGCTGGTGCTTCCCTTGTGGTCCTATTTCAATTTCAATAACAAAATCGGACAAGCGGTTTTTAGTTACACTTCAATAACTGAAAAGTGCGTGCTTATACCTAGACGATATTATAGTAGCGAGTGAAGACATCGGTGAACTTATTATCTACACCACAATGACAATTGATCCCATGAATAACATAGGTCACTAAAAAGAGTGCAAAAAAATGTTTAGGTACCAAAAATTGGAACTTACTTCAACACCCAAAAGTGTAAAATAACTTGTCGAAGTCGGTACCATGTGCACAATATTTTGATATTAGTTACCTTTGAACCAACATGGTACCGACTTCAACAAGTTGTTTCATACTTTTGAGTGTTGAAGTCGGTTCCATTTTTTGGTATAAATTTTTTTTTTCACTCTTTTTAGTTTAAAAAATGCAGTTTCAAATGTCTATGTCAAATTTACGGCGTGTGTTATTTATGAATTAGAAGATCTAGTAGGTATAATACAATATATTCTTAAGTATATTTGCGAATCTTAGCATTCTATTTTGTTATATTTTATTGTGTGTCTATTTCAGTTTGATGGTCAGTGAAGATGTGGTTGAAGATGTTAATCACGCTAGACCTAGAATGCTTACTAGCTCTTAAGGTCTGCTGCCTGAACACACTATATGTTTGGTGCTATACCCTTAATAAATAATATGTAATATCAGAATGCACTATTTAGTCGTTAAATTAGGCTTGAGTCAATAATTATTGAAAATAACTTGATCCAAAATATTCACTGCTAGAGTATCATTAATAAAATTAATGTTTAAATTTAACATGGATAATTATAGGAATAAATTTATAAATTTCAGGCACTCCTATCATGTGTGATAGCAGACTGTGGACCAAGATTAAAATATGCTTGGGGTGATGCATTGGAAGGAACAGACTGCCCTGGACCAGATGGAACTCCATATCCCAGGTAAATAGAATAAAAACTGAAACTAAACTAACTGACTGAAACTACCAAGGCGCTAGCAACACCCTGCAGCGGCGCAATAATTATGATACAGTTACGCGCAAACAAAACAAAGTGAAGAGGTAACTTCCCACGTTTCATGGGAATATCCCCGCTGGTTAATAACGTCATTTATACTCATTTACTGTACATACAGACGAACCTAATTACAAGCAATCACTGAATTGTCGGGAATAATAGGTGTCGATTCTTTAACGGAACTTTTTGAGGTTAATTTAGACTTAAGTCTTCTTTATCTGTGACGCAGTCAGGGATGCTGTAGAAGTTTGTGATGAGAAGTGTTTATGAAATTATAATTGATATTTGTAACTATGTATATAAGACTGTATTAATTATTACATACAACATAATAATATATTATTTACTGGCTACGTCCCGTGGTTTCACCCGCGTTAACTACAGTTTTCCCGCTACTTCAATTATCCCACGGGAGTAATTGCTTTTCCGGGATAAAAAGTAGTCTATGTGTTATTCCAGGGTATAAGTTATCTTCACTCCAAATTTCATGCATGCTTATTTACTATTTTTTTTGTTCTATTTCTTATATCTGGAGTCCACAACACTCAGGACTTGGCTGAAAATCAGCGCTGTGGGATTCTCCGGCAACATTTTGCTGAGCCAAGTCCATGTTTGGACTACACAAGGCAGAAATGTTACTTTTACTATCTCTATATATTTTTGATTTGCGTAATTATTAATTAGTTATTTATGAATTTGTATCTGTTTTTCTTCTTGATTTTTGTTGTTTCTGTTTTCCAAAATGAATGATTTTTCTTTCTTTCTTTCAAATCCGTTCTGCACTTTCACCGTGAAGGAGTAACAAACTCGAACGACAAACAAACTTACGCTTTAATAATGTTAGTGTGATTACATTTACTTTAGTTCAGTTGTAGAACATGTATAGGTAACGTGTATTTCCTAAAATCATGAATATATTGACACTGAAAATAATATTAAAACTCATGTTCATAATTACTTTACACTGTTTTTTACGGGTATAACGTGGTACTTACGCGTAGTCGATATCACGATCGACAATTGTTTCGGCTTCTTCGGGAAGCCTTCATCAGGATCTTGAGTGCGGTGCGTTAGTCGTAACGTTCCGTCTCGCACTCGCACAGTGCGATTCACAATTGTCGATCGTGATATCGACTACGCGTAAGTACCACGTTATACCCGTAAAAAACAGCATAAAGTATTGACACTCAACTTAGAATGCTGGGTAGGTAACACAGGTCAGGATTTTAATTACAATATCCATAAAGGATGATTTGATACGAATTCATTTCCAATGCCGCGTAGTATCACGTGAACTCAGATGGCTACTCTGCGTCAGAAATCAGAAATCAGAAATATTTATTGAACAACTGTGTGATATAAAAATAAAGATGTTACAATATAAAATAGTATCAACAGCCTGCCCAGTTTGAGCATTCAATAGTGGTCTGTAAGTAGTAGCAATAGTGTAGCTTTTTATACAAATGTTATATTATAAATGTTACAAATTTTACATACTTTACTACTACTTAATTTTACTAATTATACTACTTAATTTTACATATTTACTTACATACAAAAATTGTATACTTAATCACAATTACTCGTCGCTCTCCACTCGCTCATTCTGACTTTCCCAGTATAATATGTAGTCTTTGATTCTGACCAATGTCAACGTCAGACCTTTGATTGATCGCTCTGCACTCTCACGTACATTCCTAGGTTCTTTGATACAGATACGTTCGAACGCTCTTTGTCTAAACTTTTGGGAAACAATAATGCACTAGCATTATACAGAAAGTAGTATCACTTCAAATGTTTATGATAATTTTATGTACCTATGAGATCCTGCCATCAGACAAATTAGTGTTTATGCGCCCCAAGCCTATACATCTAAACTATCTGTCTAAATTTTTGGGAAACAATAATGCACTAGCATTATACAGAAAGTAGTATCACTTCAAATGTTTATGATAATTTTATGTACCTATGAGATCCTGCCATCAGACAAATTAGTGTTTATGCGCCCCAAGCCTATACATCTAAACTATCTGTCTAAATTTTTGGGAAACAATAATGCACTAGCATTATACAGAAAGTAGTATCACTTCAAATGTTTATGATAATTTTATGTACCTATGAGATCCTGCCATCAGACAAATTAGTGTTTATGCGCCCCAAGCCTATCCATCTAAACTATCTGTCTAAACTTTTGGGAAACAATAATGCACTAGCATTATACAGAAAGTAGTATCACTTCAAATGTTTATGATAATTTTATGTACCTATGAGATCCTGCCATCAGACAAATTAGTGTTTATGCGCCCCAAGCCTATACATCTAAACTATCTGTCTAAATTTTTGGGAAACAATAATGCACTAGCATTATACAGAAAGTAGTATCACTTCAAATGTTTATGATAATTTTATGTACCTATGAGATCCTGCCATCAGACAAATTAGTGTTTATGCGCCCCAAGCCTATCCATCTAAACTATCTGTCTAAACTTTTGGGAAACAATAATGCACTAGCATTATACAGAAAGTAGTATCACTTCAAATGTTTATGATAATTTTATGTACCTATGAGATCCTGCCATCAGACAAATTAGTGTTTATGCGCCCCAAGCCTATACATCTAAACTATCTGTCTAAACTTTTGGGAAACAATAATGCACTAGCATTATACAGAAAGTAGTATCACTTTTCAAGTGTTTATGATAATTTTATGTATGAGATCCTGCCATCAAACAAATTAGTGTTTATGCGCCCCAAGCCTATACATATATACATTTCCGTTTCTTAATTTCTACTGCTGGATCCAACTAATTGAGGTAATATTACCGTTATATTCGATTTGATGGAAAGTTTAACGGTAATTTATCATTTAGCCGCCATCTTTTTCCAAACAAAAGAAAGTTGAAATTCTTTTATATTTTAATTAAAGAACAGTAGCATTCTATGTGAGAGTTTGCCTGGGAAAGTACTACCACCATATCTGTTTCTACCACCTGGCAGTAGTGCTTGCATTACTTTATTCCGGTGAAATAAGAGACACATGAGACTTACCAGACGGACGAAGTGCAGTACTTACAAATTGTATAAGTCTATAGATGTGAGCGTTTTGCTAGGTCCCTCACCTTATGTATATAACTTGTGTAAGTCCAATATATCACTTTTAGGACTATAAGAATTAGCAGCTTAATAGACATCTGATAAAAAAAAATTTACCAAAGAATGGAACCGACTTCAACACTCATAAATATGAAATAACATGTTGAAGTCGGTACCATGATAGTTCAAAAGTAACTATTATCAAAATATTGTGAGCATACACACAATTTTTTCACCCTTTGCTACTTACGACCAATAGTCATTCACCACCCGCAACTATAATATCATCGACGTATGCGTAGCACTTTTCAGTTATTCAACTCAAAAACTTTTGTTTTTGAGTTGACGCACTTTAAAATTTCTGAATAAATGACCTATATAGTGCCCGTGGAGTATCAAAGAAAATGATTTAATATGAATTTAATGCGCACTGACATTGGCATTTATAGCATTCGAGCGCTTTTACACACTATCCGTTCCGATTTGCTTACGACCGTCAGCACTGGCAATACTAAATCCATCTCGGAACAGCTAAATCCTTACGTACGAACGTATGCACTGTGAGCGCAAAAAGAAACGCACCTATTAGACTAGCGGATTAGTAAGTTGAAGTGGCAGCGAGCAGGGCATATAGTTCTAAGAACTGATGGCCGTTGGGATCGAAAAGTTCTTGAATGAAAACCACGGACAGGCAAGCACAGCTTAGGACTGCCAACGACAAGGTGGATAGACGACCTGACTGAAGATGGCAGGTAAGGGCTGGATGTGGTCCGATTCCTTTCGCTCCTTTCGGAAATCAATGGGGAAGAAATATGTCCAGCAATGGACTTCTTATGGCTGAGATGATGTTAATGATCTTCTTTTCATCTCCGCTTTGACACTTAATTTGTCTACACTAGATTTCTCAATAAGAATCATTCTTTTTCAGACATCTAGTAAATAGACTGCTAAAGTCGGGACCATGGGGGTCGTCGCGACAGGGTCGCACGGCACGGACGCTTGACCCTCAAATCATGCGGAGAGCCCTTCTGGACGCACATGCTGGGTATGCAGAGAGCCAGGCCGGGGCTCACAGTGGTAATAGAACTGGTAAGCGTCTTCAATTGTTTATTCTTCAGGTCATAATAATGCTGGGAATACTTTTATCTAAATGTGGAAAAGGTTACGTGTGCAAATCGCCGACATTGGGTCAACTCTAAGGGTGGAGTTCACCATCTTTTATCCAATTATCAATTTAACCCTCGGTTAAACATTTTTTACCATACTGTTAACCGACGATTAATTGATAATTGGACGTTTATATTTTGGTGAACTGGCTAACTGGCCTAAAACTAGTAAAGACAATAAAATATCAATCCGATAAATCTCTTAATTAAATTTTCTGGTCTTAATTTTCCAAACACTATCCGAATTATTGCAAGAAAGGTTTGTATATTATTCCGTATTACGGCGGCAAAAGTTTTACTGGTATAGATCTGTGTTTGGTATTTAGATAAATAAAAAAACTGTATTTTACACTATAAGCGTCTGAAGTTTAAATTAATTCGTATAAATAAGGATTGATACTTACCAATTTACTCGCAATTTCATGTTTTTATATATTTATAATACAAATTAAACGTTTCGTTGCACACAACTGAAAAAAAAATACAAATAACTTAACTTAAACCTAATAATCCAGGACAAGGGGCGGACATTTAATATATGACTTTTATGAATAAACTTTAGTCAACTGCGAGCCGGTAGCGGGTTAGAGCAATTGAGTTATCTATGGGCTGCCAAAAGCTAGTGGATTGCTCTAATGTTACTGTAGTAGCTGCAGTATTGTTATTAGTATTTTATTGTATTTGATTTTTTATTGGATTCTAAACGCCCCTAAATGTTATAAGATGACGTGTGAATTTTAATAATATTACCGCCTGTAATTTAGGGTGAATAAAATTAATAAATCATCACATTAAAAGCGTATTCAACTCTCTCAGTCCATTGTTTTGTCGGTAAGGTTATTTACCTGAAGACATTTATCTGCAAACGTATATTAATCTTCTGATGTATCATACAAGAGGGTAGGTTTAGAGTACTTTTCACTTGACCTTTACAGTTTCATTACTAGTTCGGATGTCAATGGATCCTACGTAAACAAATCACAGTCATATATTAAGGAGCATGCCTATTATACTACCTATTAATTATTCTGTAAAATGTGTGTGAATTTGTTAGCTATGTATGTTACTTATTGGCAATAAATTATTTCATTTCATTTCCTCTCTTAGACCTTCCTCGCACTTGGCCTCAAATAAGCATGCAAATATTAAGAGCATATACGCAAATCCAATAAGCATAAAAATATTAAACCTCTAACAAAAACGAGCAATGTTTCCATTTTTTCAGAATTTTCCTGATTCAATCTAATACTAGTGCCGTGGTGGTACCGGCCTAGAATAGTACTCCCCCATCTCTGCCCGCGGGTGCCGTAAGCGTCGGCTAAGGGATCGCTTACCAGAAGGTGGGCAGCAGCGCCTTCTGAGGATCGGAAATCATACTGCGCTCGCTAACCCGTAGCCAAGCGTGGCGAGTATGGGCAAATCCCCCCTATATAAGGGAGGCATTTGTCCAGCTGTGGACATCCTATGGCTGAGATGATGATGATGAATCTAACACTTGGCAATATAAAGGTTTCCTTTATGACAAATATCACATATTTTTTTCCGTACTGACAAGTCTTGAATTAAAAAAATAACAATACAATAAATTACTTCAACAATCAAGCGCATATAACCTACTTAGGTAGTGGTTACATATTTGAACCGTTTGGGGGCAAGACAAAAAAATCGTCAAAATACCTTCATGTAATTTATGGATGCGCCCTTTCGAACAATGATATTATTATAATATACTACGTTCAAATTATTTGAAGGAAAACAAATCGATTGGCAAAGCGACAGGACGGTATTCTGTAGTCGTGGGTTCAAGTTCTACTAGCAGCCGATTTTTGACGTGATAACGTTTTATAAATTGATGAATACCAGCAACACTCATGAAAAATAGTAACGTTCCGCGTAACGTTCCACCTAAGTTTTGTATTACATAAAATAATCAAAGTCAAAGTCAAAGTCAAAGTCGAAGTCGAAGTCAAAGTCATAAATGATTATGACGTTATCACGTAAATCTATCGTCCGTAAACCGACTTTACAGACAACCAATTTTTTTTTCCTTCAAATAATTTGAACGTAAGTTTCGCCTTGCATGTCGTTATTGCAATAAACCATACAACTCAATGATATATTAGCGTTCAAAGGACATGTTATCTTTTATTCCAGGTAGAGCCACTTCTTTTCCCGGCCTAACATCCGCGTCCTCAAGCACTTGCGGTAGTGGGCGTCTCTGTCGCACTCGCTACAATACAACGGCGCCAACCTATGGCGTCTCGCTCACTTCTGGCCAACCAGTGACAATCGTGCAAAAGTTCCCGGATCTGTTACAGCAGGTTGTCTTCGAAGTTTGCGAGTGAGTATTCTATCCTATCTTTATTTCTTATATTTCTGTGTACTTACGCTCTTTGGGAAGTAAACATAGCTTATAGCTATAACTATAGTCTAAAGTGCAATTTTAAAATCGTAGATGTTCAAGTCAATCGATTTCAATAAAAAATGTGCCGTAAAACCTCTTCATCTTCAATGTACATCTTCAATTTTAAGAAATTGGTCCAATAGCACAAACGCAGATCCAATAGCAGATCTAAAAAGTTAAACAACTTACTAGAGCATGATATTTATGTGTATATAAAATTTAATTAAATACTAATAACTAATTACAATAACATTTGAGCAATCCACTAGCTGTTTGCAGCTTATAGATAATTGGAATGCTACCAGTTGGCAGCGTGCCCAGAATGCTAGCAGCATTTTTTAATTTTTTTATTCTGTATAGATAGATCTATACAGAATAAAAAAAAATGCGTTTGACCACTATCTCACATGATGGTTAGTGACGATGTGGTCGAAGATGTTATAACGCTAGACCTACAATGTTTACTGGCTCTCAGGGACTGCTCTACTCGAAAGTACCATCATGTTGGTAATAAGATTGTCCCATAAAATTTTATTACAGTATTTGTTCTTTATCTTCTCTTTCTCTTTACTTCTAGTTTAGTTATAAACGTTTCCTGGCTTGTATAGGGACGCTTCCAAAAAAATAATGCGGATAGTTTATTTTTACCGTAGGATAAAATTAACATTTAAAAAATTGTCTGTACAATATTTCAATCTTGCACAAGTAACAATATCAGTTTAAAACAAATAATAATATAAATATTCATCTATTTATGACATTTCATAACATAAGTCACTTTTTATAGTTTTTAAAATATTTTTTTAATTTTCCAGGTCCAGCGAGTGCTCCGTAGTCCGGGGGACATGTACGCAGACCTACATGCCCTATTTATTCCTTGTCCTTCCTCTAGGACCTGTCACTTTGACAGGACAGGACTACGTGCTGGTTGAATCTGGCTGCGTCTGTAGACCTGATCCTGTCCCATAATAGTTAATTCATACCATCACATCCAATATTTGTACAATATTTTCGTGATAGAAAACTAGGATGTTGATCTAATTATAATTTTTCATAGAAATGTTCCATAGCTCAGATTCTATGCTTCTTAATAAGTACGGCGAACATTTTTTGAATTTCAAATTTTAAGGCACAACAATAGCGTTGTTTTAGATACGTATACCAAATTCAAAATGTCGTTGTTATTACTCATTTATAATTTTCCATTCTGACGTGATGACACGGGCAAAAATGTTATAAACAATTGCCAAAAAAATAAAAAAAGAATAAAGTAGCAACTTATTTTTTGTCTCAACGAGACTTACTCCTTTACTAATTAATGTCTCAGAGTAATTAGACTAACGATCATGACAGTGTTATGCCACGTTGCTGTGCGAAAATTCTGGCTTCTATCTGCAGGCATCTGAGTTTTATAACTATATATATAAAAATTATAACTATTTTTAACTTCCAACATTTCTGTGAACAATGTGTACAAACTGTCAAAATTTCCCGCCACTATCAATTTGAGTTCTTCTTTTTCTTCTTAAATTATGGCTTCTGTGGCTACTCAATCAAGTTGAGTTTTAGGGTTAAACTATAAAATTTAACCTCTTTTTATTTTTCTTAACTGTGGAACAGATAATATACATGATGAACATACGTCACACAGAATTTAAGTTACACAGATAACTAAACACTTGGTCTGTTATTCGTAGAAAGTCGCTATGGAACTTGATGAGTCAGAAAGTAGTTTGACAATTGTCGAGAACTTACCTACTGATATTCCATATTATTGGGTGTATAACTAACGCATTTATTACACTTTATTTAGGCAACCGTCCACATGAGAAGGTCAAATAAACATAATTAGAAAGACAAATTCGATATTCGGAACAGAGTATCGGTAGTCTGCCAGACTCAAAACTTATAGATAGCGAATCGAAGCGATTTATTTATCAGTTGAAAAGGTTTTACTCGAGGCGCTGAACCACAGAATATATTGACTTCTTTTTGGTCTGTAAAATCGTTCTAATTGACCTTCTCTGAAAAGACTACGAATGTGCATTTAATTATTATGTATTAGGAACTTATTGTGTTTAATGTAGTTGTAATGAATAGGATTTATATTGCGAAGCTCCGTCCGTTGTTAATAAATTGGCTAGGTGTCCAAGGGTTATTTGTAAAATTACTGTAAAATCGCCGAATAATTGTAAAATTGAATCAATTTATCGGCCATTTTGCGGTTCATTTAATTTATTGGTGTTTATTATTTATATAGACTGAATTTATTTCTGTTATGTTTATATTTAAAATATTTATTGTGTTTACTCCGTTTTGAAACGGTGCTGAATATTTAAAATCCAATTATAAAGTTATTTTAAGAATAATGAACAATTAAACATCGAATGTAACAATGACGAATAAATTATATTATAAAAAGGTACATGTAGTATTTTTTATCATTTTTAGATAACTTGAATATTTAGATGCCAAGATTAATCTCTCCATCATATATATAGTCATTCTTGTGCCCACCATCCCTGAAAGTCTATGCGTCGGTAAAGTTAAAGAGAAACTTAGAACTAAGGAGCTAATACATGCTTACATATGCTTACATGCTTAATGTAAGCTGTGAAATAAAAACTACATGATTATTACTTATCATTTATTTTCTATCAATTTATAAATTTCTACTTATTAACTAATTACAATATTTTATTAAAAATATTATAAGTAACGACTAAGGCACGTAGCATGTAGGTACCGAACATTATTTTTAAGTTACATTAACCTAAATAGAGTTGATTGGAACTTTCTGGAACGTACAATAGAATGAAATAAGATAGAATAGAAAGACATATTTTACACAGTAACGCAAGAGTTTGAAGAGAATCGAAAGCCTTCCTACTAAAGAGGCGATTATAAGAAAAAAATAACTTTATGAATAGACAATAATAGAGAGAAAAAACAAAGAATGCAAGAGTTATACTTTTTCTATGATGCAAGGGATTTAATCCTATGAAGGTGGAGGTAAGAATATGAAAACAATATTGACCCAGAAAATAATGACTATCACTCCAAACTCCAACCAACAATAAAGAACAAGTCTTATTATATTACTTTTTCCTGCAACAGAAACGAGTGGCACTTTGATGCTTTTTTAGAAAGAAATTAAAGTTTATTCATACGTTTTTGTCATTTCGGGAGTAGCACCCAGCACCCCTTTTTTAATATGAACGATGTATCATTTTTTTAAGATTTTCGCAAAACAGCATAAAAAACGTGTGAGTGACCAAGCAATGATTTTACGAATAAAAATCAGTTTGTTAGATACAGTCTTGGAAGATTCTGATCGAATAAAAAGAACTGGTGTGAACGATGTAGCAAATCCACCAGAAAAAAACTAAGGTCTATTGTATGTCTGAAATGAAATGAACCATGTTTATCATAGAGAATAATTCTGTAAGAGACAAAGAACTATGGAATTTTCTTTAACCGATGAAGAGGATTCTAGGTTGCGTCAAACGATTTGAGATTCATACACATTATTGCTCATAACGGTAGTACTGCTGAGGTTGCGCCTGGGCTTGAGGTCTGGCTGCGTGTTGCTGAGGCTGTGAGTATTGCTGAGGCTGCGAAAATTGCTGAGGTTGTGTGTATTGTTGAGGCTGGGCTTGGTGCTGAGGTTGCAACGTCTGGGGTTTGGGAGTGGGGACTTTGACGACGATATCTGTAGGCTGGCGAGAGACCTGCGAAAAGAAACATTCAGAGATTAGAAAAAATGTATAATATTTGTTAAATATAGTAAGTATTGGGATATATGAGTATGTTGGTTGACGATCCAAACTAAGTCTTAAATAAAAAGATACTGCCTTTCCATCGTTCCGACATTCGTTATTTAGAATAAGTATTCTAAGCAAGTATACAATCAATCTTCTTCCAGATTTTATATGTTCTTGGAATTTTGTATGCCATGTCAGCTTTTGAGGTAGGTGTGCATAGTTGCCACATTTCTGAGGATTTAATGACCTATTCTTCTTTTATCGTACTCGTTCCGTCAAACCCTGCGTGTTGGATGAGGCATCAAGCTTGAGGTCATAGTCTCTACAGGACGGGTTTGGCAGATGACCGCCGCTTCTCTATCCATACCGTACGACATGATCGCCTACGGACGGAGGGTTACTGCTGTGCAATTGGGGGGGTCGTTATTCTCATATAAATAGTCTTTACTTTACTTTGGCTAAGCCAAAGTATTGCTTTCGAGCCGTGTCAAGTACGGCTTTCACATGTCTTACAGACAGTACTTTAGCATCGTACTTTCGACGAAAGTCCACCTAATAGTTAGCAAAGGCAGAGTCTTGATTCTTGACGACTTAGCGTATTCGTGATTAGTTGGTTAAACTTACGGTTTCTCGCCTTAATTTAAAAGATGTTTTCATCAATATTTTCGATTCGATCACGTAAAGAAACCCCGATCATAGCCCACTTCATAGCTCGTTGTGCGACTTTGAGCCTGCTCACAAGGCCCATAGTCAGAGATCACGCTTCAGTTCGTTACGTCATCACTAATACACAAAAGCTATTGTTACGATCCAAAAAAACTTGAGAGGTGTCAAGGGACACCCGGATGGAACAAAGTTCCTTTCGATTAATTAGTGAAGGAATTGTAATATCTGGCTTGCTTTCTATAAGAGAGAGAGAGAGACAGACAGAGAAACATGCGCACGCCGCACAGCTTACAATAGCTTACTATAGCAAAAAGTGTCGTGACAACTTTTCGTAAGAATTTTTTCCGTCTAGCCCCCTTTCACAACGCGCGATAAGGAACTTCGTTCCAATACTAATAATATAATGTACATTCAATCATTTAAATAATTCCTCTAAGCTCATATTATATACCTTAACTTAAATGATTAAATGACAAAGTTCTTATCGAAATAAACTCAATTAATAATGAATGCTTCTCATAGACAACAAATTGCCAATCGCTTAGCCAAAGTCGTAGTTAGCTAAGTATTGTCGAAAGTAACGTTTATAAAAAGGCTTTATTTGCTAGAAGTAAGTACATACTTACTTTTTAAAGTATCACTCTCATCGAGTGCTTAGCATGGTATATTTATCCAGATAGTCTGACTCGATCTCTCTGTGTGCTAGAATCACCACTGGACTCGGAAAATGGACACATGTGTTAATCATGAAGAGAACAACTTTCATTTGCAGAGTAATGCAATTAGTTAAATACATACCAACTATAGATATACAACGCCATTTTCTTACCTCGGCCTTAAAACCTTCTTTGGGGTCAGCAGTGTACGATACAGTCCTGATGAAGCCATCACTGTCAACGACGGAGTAGGAACCCTTGATGACGTCACCGTCTCTCTGCTCCTTGCGGTTCTGGTAGTTGGTGTACTGGTCATCGTTCACATCAAAACCGAACTGGTAGGAAGGATGAGGCTGAAATGTAAACATGTTAATAATTATATTATTGTCATGAAAAATTCCAGAAATACTTTAGAGGATAATAAACCTTATGAATGAAAAGTCATAATTTTATACGACTTTGCCTAATTGTTACCTACATACGATGAGGCTATTACTTATAAGTAAAAGAATAATCAAGGAGCTTAAAAAACTACAAAAAACGACTTTTACCACTTTGAAGAGTATATGATTTTTTTTAAATGAGATGCACAGTGTCGTTTTCCATAAATTGTTTAAAGAATCAATCTAAAGGTATATCATTTCCAATACAAAATAGGAGATTGATTTACAAGGGGCTAAAATTAGTCATTATACACAAGGTACTTTTAATAAGAAGTACCCAGTAGATAAATAGAAACTGAATTATATTGGGTTTTTAGCGCCGTACGTGTAACACTCTACTTTTCACTACGATTGTCAGAAAATAAAATAGTCCAACATAATTATAATACTTTTTTATGTAGCAGCAGCGCATTGCACGCGATCATAAAAAAACGCGCCACAGCGATCGCCGCTTTTAGTTCCATTTTCAAAAATGCATGCGCGAAACATCAGGCTATGGTGATGCAAGATGGCGGAGTTTAAAACCTAATAAAAACTTTTTCGCTTTCGTAGGCTTGTTGGTAAGGAAAAGAAAGAAAAATAAGTTTATTTATGAAATGACACACAGGTAAAGAAAACACAATTTTTAGAAAATTATCAAAAAAAAGATATGTGTATGTCATAAATTGGTCCCCTAATAAGCATATGCTAGATTTTGAACCGACGCTGGTAACACACAATATTTAAAAAAAAACTTGAGCCCTAATTTATTTATCTCTAGGTATTACTTTGGAACTAAATATGCTATATTAGTCCGGCTCTTTTTAATGACAATCATTTCGAGCAAGAGGAGTGAAAAAGTATTTGCCAAATTTGTTCTGCGGTAACAACCATAAAAAAACAAATAAGTTATATAAATAATTACCTTTTACTTTGCCTAAGTGCTTTGCGCAATAGCTTCCGTTAAACTTATCTCATTTACGATAGTTCCTGTTCTTGATTCGAGTTTATTACTAAGATTATAAAGACTCAGTAATTATGGTAACGATGGAAAACAGTCATTAACTTGTAAAATTATTTTTAGTGTAACAGAACTAACTAGATAAAATAAATTCCTTAACGAGAGCTGAATTCGGGTCATGAGGGATTTAATATGGCCCGCTTACGTCTCTTATAAAGTTAGTCTTGATGTTAGTGAATGACTCTTGGAATCAAAGGACTTAAAACTAAATTTGAATATTATTCACAAGTTACCATATTGGATGCCTTTTTACTATTATTTAAAACTCAAACTATTGGCCCATAATCTAAGGTACCTATATGACTGATTCTGATGGAAACGCATAGTCATGAACCTATCCTGCACAAGTGTTGTCAGTTGACAGCGGTTGAGTTGTAATGTGATAACGATAAAGTCCAAATTAGTTTGACATATTTTATCAATAACAAAACTAAAATTAGATATATTTAGTAAAATTGCGGGTAGTTTTAGTTAACATAAGTTACCACTTATTTTATGCCGACTAAAACTACCCGCCAGCAAAAGAATAAAACTCGTCTAAAGTTAGAGATAGCGTTCTATAAAGTTATACGAATTTTAATTTTAGTATTTTAGCTAGTACGAGTGATTAACAGAATTAAATTATGTAATATCATTAGTTACCAAGAAATATTTTTTCTGTTTCACTTATCTAAAGCGTACGTTTTTGAACTGACCTTTAAAAATATTGCCTTCAAGGTCTTCTGAATACCGCAATTGGAATATACATAACTTTTAAAGCGTTACTAATTCTCAAACCTTTCATAAAATAAGGTCAAGAACCGTAATGTTTGAAAATAAAACGAAATTCATAGCCGTTTTTCATTTTCTATAGACATGGTAATACCCAAATCACGGAAGAAGTGAATCAGGTTTCGTTCCACACGAACGGGTTCGAGACGGCAGCGGCAGATTAGCTACATCGGACAACTTTCACTAAGGAACTGGCTGGTAGAACACCGGACTACATCTATGTGAACGGTTACTTTCTACAGGACAAAGCAATGAGGAAATAAGCGCTTTAAGCTGCTGTTTGTATCGATTTTATAGTACCTTGAGATTGCAATGTGGAATTCTTAGCATTATATTTCGTGTCAACAGGGCAAGTGATTCTTTTTTCAAACGCGATTTAATCATTTGTAATTTCGTGAATGTTGAAAATGCATGACAACAATATCAATCTAACAACTTTCTAACAACATCATGACAATCTAATGCGAATAAGTTTTATTATACTGTATAGATCTAGGTTTGAGCACTATCTTATTTGATGGTCAGTGACCATGGTGGTCGAAGATGTTGTACGCTAGACCTAAAATGCTTACTGGCTTTCAAGGACTGCACTAATGCAAATCTATTTTGATTACTTATAAGTATTATTTTTTGCTAAAAATGGGGACAACCGACTTCAATCGCCTTAATTCGATATTTGGATGGCATGTGTTTCAGTTGTTTTTATTTAAAAATCAAACTACTAGATCGATTTCAAGAATATTTACATGGGACCACCTATGAGGCATTACCCAACACAAAACAATGATCAAAATCCATTCATAACTGGCGGAATGATCGAGAAACATACATACAAAAAAAAATGTATGTAAATAAATAATTAAAAATATTTATACATTCAAATTGAAAACCTTCTCCTTTTATGTAGTCGGTTAAAAATACACCTTCAAGTTTACAATTTAATGTTATCTGAGTGAGTGGAGTATCTGTGGAAAGAGTTTTTAAATACTGGGTAGCTTGTCTACCTCTCGTCAACATCTGATTGTTTCAGACGGACCGATAAGTTTTTTAAAGATTAATTTATAAGAATAAAAATCATAATTAATAGAAAATATTAAAAAAAAGCATTTGAAGAAATTTTAAAGAAATGTGAGTCTTGGTACTAGAATTCATGAAAATGTGTTCAGTTGCTTTACGCTTAGTTGTAAAAACATATCTAATAACTCACACGCAAACTTTCATATAATTTTATAATATTATTATTATACGGATCAGGTTCATTAGGACGCATAAAATAGCCCTCAGATCTTCGTCAATTTAATCATTATTCTATGAAATGTCATAGATTAATGTACGTATTTGTATGAGCTAGGTAACTACCTATATATCAAAGCAACTTGACATTTTGTGAATAAAGGTGCCTAAATAATGTAGGCTGTGATGTAGGTAAGAGAGCAGTAAAAATGGATTATGGAAATATTAGCCCCTTAGTGGTAATTATAGATAACTAGTAACGCCCCGCTGTTTCACCCGCGTGGATTATGGTTTTGCCGTTATCGCAATTATCACACGGGAAGTACTTTTTCCGGGATAAAAGTAGCCTATGTGTTAATCCAGGGTTTAAACCATCACCATACGAAATTTCATCGAAACCTGTGTAGCCGCTTGAGCGTGATGAAGTTACAAACATACACACATACACACACAAACTTTCGCATTTATAATATTAGTAGGATAGGATAAAATATATTTGTATGAATTTTCGTCACTTTTCAACTTGAAGAATGAGAAAGAAAGAAGAAGAGAAAGAGAAGAAAAAGAAAAGAAAAAAGCAAAAAAGCGGGAGAAACCTCAGAATGCCGCTAGTATACAAATTGTCTTGCTCAGCTTTATGATTGCTATCAAAAGTGACATAACAAGAAACAAAGCTTTACCTACTGACCCCGCAATAATCAATTATCTTTGGAAGCCTTCTGATTTCCTAAATGGCACTTGAGTTTATTGTATTCTTCCGATATTTTATATTCTCTTTACTTCCATCAATAAGGTGGACTCCAATGATATTATATGTTTATATGAGGTAGATGTCGCGTAAGCGTGCGGAAACTGAGGCGGCAAAATTAAGTCAATTGTAGTAATTTCCATTACGACGCGTATTTCAAGCGCAAGTCTAAACATATAGTTATCCTTTTCTATATTATTTGTACCGTATTATCTGACGCGGTAAGCAAGTTTATGTCGTAAAGGAACAAAATCTGAGCACCGCGCAGTATGATAAAATCCACCAATGATAAAACATCATTGGTGGACTCGCAAACTTTTCAATCGAAACACACCTTAACCTAGTGATTTCAGTATATTTATAATGTATGAAAATTTGTTCGAAGATTCATGAGAGCCAGTATAACTTAAAAAAAAAACTAAACGGTTCACCAGAGAAGCAAATTTTTCCGACAGGCAACAGAAAAAATTTAGTCTACGCAAGTAAATCCGCGGAGCGCTACTCGTATCAAACATTTTCAGCAATAACCGACTTCTACACTCAAAAGTGTGAAATAACTTGTTGAAACCATGATAGTTCACACAAAAGTAACTATCATCACAATATTGTGCTCATGGTACCGACTTCGACAAGTTATTTCACACTTTTGAGTGATGAAGTCGGTTACATTTTTTGTTAAAATTTTTTTTTTCACCCTTTTCAGTGACCTGTGCTACTCACGGGATGTCGATGTCTTCAACCGCGACAATAATATCATCAAAATACGCGTAACACTTTTCAGTTATTGGAGTATAACTCAAAAACCGCTTGTCGGATTTTAATGAATTTGTTTAATGAAGTTGAATGGGACCACCACGGAATTATACTCTATCTAACAAAAAAAGAATCATCAAAATCGGTTTATACACGACGAAGTTATTTGCGAACACACATAAAAAAACACATATATAGGGTCGAATTGAGCAACCTCCTTCTTTTTTGAAGTCGGTTAAAAAGACGATACAAAGGAATGTAACGTAAACGCAAAATTAGTCTAAGAGTCGTCCGCTTCAAAACAGTAACATTGAGATTGACATGTTATTTTTACCAATATTATTTTTAATCACTATAGATCTAGCGTTTGATCACTTCATGGTCAATGACGATGTGGTCAAAGATGTTATCACGCTATCTAGAATGCTCACTGGCTCTCAAGGACTGCCGCCTGAACACACTATGTGTTGGATGACAGTTTTTCAAACTTACGGATGGTACCTAGCCAGGCGGATATTCGAAAGTACCCTACCACCATGCTGGGAATTTGATAACGGTGTAACCTTCACCGGAAGTTCAAGCTGTTGTTTGGGGATCGAACCATTGTTTTTACAGAATGACCTGAATGACGGCATGACCTTTTGCCCCAAATGGCAAAAGGTCATGCCATGAAAGGTCACTCACGTCATAATCTTCAGGCTCTTGCTGTTGTCTTTGTGACTGGTACTGCGGTTGAGGCTGAGCTTGGGGCTGTGGCTGCGGTCTGTATTGAGGTTGTACTTGGTACTGCTGTGGTTGATATTGACCTTCATTCTGGATGCTGGTGTATGCCTGTGGGAGAAACAACATGTCTCAATCACCAAAGCAAAAATATTCTTATATATAAATGTCTAAAATTCCACCATCCCCTTTCTATCATCGGTCGATTCGACGTACGGCAATTCGCCATCGTTATATGGTAGATATACCACCTATACGCACGAAGCGTTATGCTTCCACTTTCTTAATGCGTACTGCCAAGGAATGGAACTCGTTGCCCGAGTCTGTGTTTCCCGATATGTACAATCCTGGAGTCTTCAAGTCGCGAGTGAATAGGTACCTTCTAGGTTTGCGTGCTAAATCCTAGACAACGTCATCACTTAACATCAGGTGAGACAGTTGTCAAACGCAAACTTGTAATATATATTAAAAAAAAAAAATGTCTTGCAACGTTTTATAGCTTAAAAATTATCGGAAGTTTTTATGGTTTATTGCATTATCAACATTCTAGACGGAACTAACGATCAAATAAGGGAAATAATTAGTGACAATGTGTATATATATATACACACACATGTATATATATATATATATACATAGCTAGTAGATATATACCAATAGCTAGTGGATTGCTCAAATGTTATTGTAGTAGCTGCAGTATTGTAATTAGTTATTAGTGTTTTATTTTAATAAAGGCATTTGCCCCAAGACAAAAAAATAATAATATAGATATATATGAATAACGGATGATAAGCTATTTATGTTTTATTGTTTAGTTTCATATATATGCCAACTATTGCAACAATTTCAATAGTTGGTCATTTTCATTTCTATTTCTTTATCTATAGTACACAAGCGTAACTCGAAATGGTGTTAACTACGAAAGAGTTATGTTTCAAGCTTCATTTACGAAAAACATCTTTCAAAAAAATGTAAATATTACTAATATAATGGTGGTTTATGAGTAGTAAAGATATTTATGATTAATTCCTTACTTAGCTTTAAAAAATAAATGAAACGGAAATTGAGCTAATAATTCGAGGCGAACCAATATTACAAGACTGTGCTATATTAATAAGTAAAAAAATAAAAAAAACTCAAATAAGAATTATCATCACAGAGCTAAACATAGTACTATGTATTTTTTTTTTTTTTTTTTCTCAGCCATGTGCGTCCACTGCTGGACGTATGCCTCCCCCATATAGGGGGGATTTGCCAATACTCGCCACGCTTGGCAGGCGGGTTGGCGAGCGCAGTATGATTTCCGATCCTCAGAAGGCACTGCTGCCCACCTCCTGGTACGTTATCCCTTAGCCGACTCTTACGGCACCCACGGGAAGATATGGGGGAGTACTATTCTAGGCCGGGACCACCACGGCCCTACTACTATGTATAGTATAAAAGAAGTTGTCCCGATTGTCTGTATATATATCAGTTTTTGGATTTTGAGATGGTGCGGTGACGTAAACTCCTTTCCGGCAGTATAGTATTCTTTGCGTTTACAAGATTGCGATATGAGCAATATCGATTTGTGCAAAATCGTTTTTTTTTCCCAAGGAATAAATTGTTGTTCTATTAGTAAAATATTATTAATATTTTGAACAAAAAAAGGGACAAATATTTATGTTTGCCATTACTAAAAAAATCCCTTAAAAAATCCTTAGTAATAAAATCTTTCAAAAAACTTTCTTTGAACGATTTTTTTGTACAAATCTTCATATTAAAATAATATTAATTTATTCATAAAAGAGTTAACAGCTAGAACTAAATATTTTTTTGAATACCATAGCAGTTTGACTTGCTTCGTTAGGTTTGAGAAAGATCTTTATTTTAAGTATATCATGCAGACTTTAAGGCGACATAAAGGCCGTTATATCCATTATAATAAGGTCCTTACAATTCTCCCAGGCGCTCCAGATGCGTGTGCTGGCCTTGGGATGACTTGGGTCTGTGCTGGTGCTGGACCGTGATTACCCTGGTCTGCCAAGTACTGTCTGAGTAGGTGTGAAGGGATCTCTGCTGCCTGTAAATAAAAAGTTCTTTAGCAACAATGCTGTGAAAAATGATACAAAACATTTTCAAGTGTATATTTGAAAAAGGCTAGGAATATTTATGTAGGCTTCCAGAAGAAGCCGAAACAATTGTCGATCGTGATATCGACTACGCGTAAGTGCCACGCTATACCCGTAGAAACAGTGTATAGTTTATATTTATAAATGTGTCACATGAGAAAGACGTTTGGTTATGGACGTATTAAGTTTTCTCGGGCTGCGTTTCAATTTGGGCTCACAGTGCATACGTTCGTACGTAAGGATTTGGCTGTTCCGAGATGAATTTAGTACTGACAGTGCTGACGCTCGTAAGCAAATCGGAACGGCTTTTTGTGTGTGTGCGCGCGAGTCCTTTAAATGTCAGTTCCCATTAAATTCATATTAAATCATTCTCTTCCGTACTTCATGGGCGCTAAATGGATAATTTTTTTTCTGATATATAAAAATACGTTTTTAATTTTTTGTGGACGAACTACCAATTTTTTGACAGATTCTCATAATGAGTCAGATGTTTGGCTCTCAGTGCATAGTTATTTATCTATGTGTTTGACAGCGCTCACGCTGCTCTACGTCGTACTCGTGAGCGTTCTAAGCACAGGATGATGACGTCATATACATTTTGTGTGCAGTTGTCAGTGCATTTTGGAATGACTGTAAGCACGTTCTCTGTGCTCAAAGTGCTCAAAGCTCAATTTGAAACACACCCTTGATATAGGTAAAGTTAACTCGCTCGCCATTTGACACACTATTTCGATATTAGAAATCCTTTACCAACAATAATGACAAGATTATGCCAGTCAATGGCTTGACATTGTAAGTTAAGATCGATGGGTTGGGATAAATTATTTTAAGTCGCGCGTGTGGTCGCCGCAATCTGGCAGCGTAAACTCACCTGAGGATGAGCATCGGACATGCCCGAAACCTAGGTCGAAACTTCGACTATAAACGTGAGCAAAGCCGGATACTACATCTATATAATAATGTGTCAAACTCACGAGAATTTCCAATCAAAGATAGATTATTTTAGTTGTATTTCAATGAAATGGATAGATAAAGATGAAATATTAAAATTTTAAAGAATTATAAATATTCTTATACATATTAATTACACTGATCGAGGACTTTGCAGAAAACATGCAACGTCATTTATAGAGGGCTATCTTTTGAACCTTCGAATAGTCATCTCTCTCGATGTCATTGAAACCTATACGTATATAAGCTTTTATTTAAAAAGTATTTTTATTTAAACGGTATAAATAAATATGACCACTGTTAGCAAACCCTTTTAGACGAGCCCAAACGTGATGGGTTTATCTTTTTTAGCTTAGTAGTTGACTGGTCGGTTGGCTCAATTGGTAGCACACTGCCTTCTGAGCCGCTGGTCCCGGGTTCGATTCCCGGACAGGTCAAACATTTGTGTGTATGAACATGTCTGTTCGACCTGTGTCTGGGTGTGTATATGTATATAAGTATATATATCAGTCATCAGGTTACCATAGTACAGGCTCTGCCTAGTTTGGGACCTGAAGACCTTGTGTGAATGTTGATAACTAAAAAAAAAATTAAAAAAAAATAAAATAAGTTCCTATGACCAGCTTTCGACTCTATCATCAGACCCTGAATATTATATAGCACCAAAGAACTTACCAAGATAAAACAAATGAGTCCAAACTCGGTAGTTTTCTCTTGTTCAGTTTAGAAGTTCCTGAAGCCACCTTGAAACTCCATCATCAGACCCTGGATATTACGTAGGACCGAAGAACGTACCAAGACAAAACAAATGAGCCCAAAGTCGATGTGTTTATCTTGTTTAGTTCAGGAGTTCCTATGGCCGTCCTCCGGCTCCATCATCAGTATAGCTCCGTGGTACCATATTATTGTACTGTCACCAAAGATACATAACTGTACCAAATTTCAGCTCAATCGGTTACAGAAACTGATTTAAAATTCAGTTGCAAGATTTCATTTCGGACAAACATACATACATTGCAAGATAAATAAAAGCTTGCAAAATACGCTGACATATAAAAAATTGCAACACATAATTATCGGCCTAGTTAATTATCAATTAATAAAAATAGCAGCCGCAAACAAGTCTCAATTACGTTACATAAAAGAATCGGCGAGATTACAGAACTTAAAGACTGCTTGTTACGAAACTGTAACACTTCGGTTACTGGGTTGGTTTGTGTCTCGGACTATTGGTTACGGCTTTTCAAAATGGACACACATGCGGACTTTTATTCAAATACTCTTCACTATTCTGTATCTATTGTCAAGGAATAAACAGCCCTATTGTCGTGGATGATGATCGGATACTGCAGACATACAGTGGTTGTCACAAATTCAAACGCGAGTTCATAGTGCTGTGTGGGTCGATACTCCATTTTCCGGTCTGTTTGTTCTTAATGACTATTGGTGAAGAATTCGGTGATGCAAGGATGACAAAACTATGTTCGACTCTCAGGGTGCACAAAGGAAACAATAGTAAAAATTGGTTGTCTGTAAAGACGGTTTACGGATGATAGATTTACGTGATAACGTCATAATCATTTATGACTTTGACTTTGACTTTGTTTTTGACTTTGACTTTGACTGACTTTGACTGACTTTGACTTTGACTTTGACTTTGACTTTGACTTTGACTGACTTTGACTTTGACTTTGACTTTGACTATTTTATGTAATACAAAACTCAGGTGGAACGTTACGCGGAACGTTACTATTTTTCATTTTGGCATTCATCAATTTATAAAACGTTATCACGTCAAAAAAAATGTAAACGTGTGTAAAATTCCATTATCATACCTAGGTTGTACGGAAAATTGTTTTAGATACAGAATAAATACAACCTCTTTATTCCTAAAACTATTTTAAATTTATGGATTATTTCAATGCGAATCTCTTTGGTGAAAATCATTAGCCACGGGTAGTTCGATTTTTGAATATATGTAAGCATTATCTGTCACTTTTCTTTATTTCTAACAATTGACATCTTTGTGGACCGAACAATGGACTATTTGATAACTTTGTGGGTAAACTTTATACCCCATCCTCCGTACAGCCCAGATTTACCTCCATAATGTTTATTTTTATACGCCAAATAAAAAATGTTTCGTGGGTAAAAATTCAACACTGCAGAGGAAGCCATCGAAGAATTTCGGCGGTTTTTTTCGACTGCGCCATACATTTTCAAATATTTTTAGAAGCTAGTTCACCAGAATGCATAAACTTTAAATAAACTTTTTTCATATCAAAACTATTAATCATTTAATTAACTATTTGTGAGATACGAAAACGAATAAACTGATCGTTTTTGATATACACCTTCAAAATAAGGAAAGATCCCTCTGTACTCCCAACCGAGTATCTATGAGATATAATATAGGATTCTTCAAAAAGATAGTCCTTAAAGAACTGGCAATGTGTAATGCCCCATGTGTTCGATCCCATCCATAGGCGACAGCGATCGCTTACCATCAAGCCACCCATCTGTCGTTTGTCACATATTGCATAATAAAAATTGCGGCTCCCAACTAATGCAATAATAGCCCTAGGAAAGGGCTAAGCTAAGCTGCCTGGTTTAGTATGCCTTTATACAATGATGTTTTACTAAAGATGACGTATATTCATACTGCGCGGTGCTCAGATTTTGTTCCTTTACGACATAAACATGCTTACTGCGACAGATAACACGGTACATATAATATGGAAAAGGATAGCTATATGTTTAGACTTGCGCTTGAAATACGCGTCATAATGAAAATTACTACAATTGACTTAATTTTGCCGCCTCAGTTCCGCGCGCTTGTGCGACCTCTACCTCATATAAACATATTATAATATCATTGCCTGTATAGGATCTTTAGCGCTGTCACCTCGTCGTAGCGTACTGACTGAAGTGATGATAGCTCAGCGGTGGGAGCGTCGCCTGTCAAAGTGGTGAACGCATTCTATATTTTCTAAGTTTAAACTAAAAAGCAAATTCGTATAACTTAGAACTCTATTATTAATACTGGTTCACTTATATAGAGACTCAGGTGTAGTTTTTGTGAGCACCAAATGATATATATATATTATTTTTATTATTATTTATATATAAATATACCTTTATGTCTTCTTATTTAATGTAAAGCATTTATAGAAAGAGAAAGAGAGAGAAAACATATTTATTATACAATTTTAAGATTGCATTTATAGGTATTATACCAATAAAGACTTTATGGTAACGTTATTAGAGCGTATTTTATTCATTTGAAAGTGAACTTCTAACTTATTCCTTTGATACCAAGGGTAAGCATAATTATATGGGACATAGTTCTTTTTTTAATACAATATATGTCCTCATTTTCCAAAACCCAAGTCAGAAAGTAATTTTTAAGAATGAGAACTCTATTTTAATACCTATATTCACCACAGAGGGCGATGTCAAAAAAAACAGTCAAATTGGGAACCTCCTTCATTTTTTAGAATTCAGCGAAAAAAGTAAGATGAGTATGAAATTGGAGGATCATTTGCCGTTGAATTAACTTAAGAAGGGCCCGATGCTTTTATTAAAATAAAATACCAATTACAATACTACAGTTACTACAGTAACATATGAGCAATCTAATCATGTCAGCTTATCTCTTTCTCAGCCTTGTGCGTGCACGGCTGGACACACGCCTCCCCCATATAGGGGGGATTTGCCAATACTCGCCACGCTTGCCAGGCGGGTTGGGGAGCGCAGTATGATTTCCAATCCTCAGAAGGCGCTGCTGCCCACCTTCTGGTACGTGATCCCTTAGCCGACTCTTACGGCACCCGCAGGAAGAGATGGGGGAGTACTATTCTAGGCCGGTACCACCACGGCCTGTCAGCTTATAGATAACTCAAATGCTTTAACCCGGTACCAGATGGCAGCGTGCCTAGAATGCTAGTAGCATTGCCAAGTGCCAGCCAATATGTGCCAGCATTTTATCACGCGTCGCATCGATCAAACGGTTTGATAAATTTTTGGAAGAATGTGTCTGATGTTACTCACTTGCTGTGGCTGGTATTGATGCTGCGGTCTGGCCATCGCTCCCACCACAAACACCGTCAATACAGCACACCTGAACATATTGCACTCACGAAAATATTACAAAAAAAAATGTACTAAAATGTGACACCAGCACACGCGCGCATCAAAACGTATCTGCGATGCATATGAACGAACACTCGTCTTATATAGAGACACCCCTTCTTTATGGGGGCGGGAGGGAAAAAATGCATTGATACAATAATTCAAAATAAGAACGTCGCTTTTGGTTATGGATTTTAGTTAACTTTGTCAATGGCTTTGTGTTCTTACAGTCCTATTTCGTAATTGACGCGGTGTGTGAGGTCCTTGAATGCGGTTGAAATGGTTTTCAGCGGGCTTTTGAATGCCGTCTTCGAATTTCATAGTTCATAAATAGTTGAATTAGCATACGTCTTACATTGGGAGTTTTGTATGACAAAAGTGCTGCAAGATTTTTTAAAAAAGAATGACAAAATAAAAAAATAATTATAAATAAATCGTACATTTCCAACTCCGTATCAAAGATAATTGTGGAATCTACAAGCTGCCGCTTGCAAGCTATTATTAGTAGGTACTAATAATAGCTTGATTGCATCATAATATTACAGGAAAAAAAACTATAATTTAGTAATTTTTTCCCCTCAACAATTGCCGAAATTTTCATTAAATGTACTAATCCCACTAATATTATAAATGTGAAAGTTTGGATGGATGGATGGATGGATAGACGGACAGATGGAGGGATGTTTGTTACTCAATCATGCCAGAACGGTTGAACGGATCTGATGAAATTTGGCACAGGGATAGATTGTAGTTAGACATAGCACATAGGCTACTTTTTATCCCCGTAAAATATTGACTCCCGTGGAATAATTGTGAAAATAGTAATCAACGCGGGTAAAACCGCGGGGCGCTACTAGCATTATAAATCCGAAAGTTTGTGTGTATGTATGTTACTTCTTCACACTCAAACGGCTGGACCGATTTCGATGAAATTTGGTATGAAGATAATTCAGGTCCCGGAATAGCAAATAGGCTAGTTTTCATCATCATCATCAATCATCACTACTCGGATAACACCGCAGGGAGCAGCTAGATGTAATTAGAGTCTGAAAACTATCGCGAGTTTCTTCCATAATTGTAATGTAACAAACCGACTAGGACTCACGTGGTAAACACTGGAAAATTACTCTCCGACCAGTTTCGAACTTATTTGCAGTTCTTCATCTGGGAGTTATGATCGTGCCAGGCGGCGAGCGCGAGCCTCAGCACGTAACTGGTCGGAGAGTAATTTTCCAGTGTTTACCACGTGAGTCCTAGTCGGTTTGTTACATTACAATTATAGATGTAATTAATTTATGAACGCTCTTAATATCTTAAGCCCATGCCTTCACAGAGTTCGTGCGAGAGTACAAACAAATTTAAACTTACTGTGTCGATACACAGTCGCTTTCTTGTTCTTCTTATCTTTCTTATCTTGTCCTATACTTCATTACTGAAGGTCGTGTCCCTGAAAGGCCTTCATAGCTTTTTGTATGATATTTTTCCATCCCGTTCGGTTTTCGGTTTCTCTTAAGGCGGTAGTTACAGTGAGACCAGTGAGGGTAGTCAATTGGTCTGACCAACGGATAGGTTAACAAGGTTAAAAGATCATCTTCACTGCTGTGCCAATAATTTCTCACTGAATCAAAGGATTCGTGCAGTTATAATGGCTTTGGCCTTGCATCCTAATACCATTGCACTTTACGTGCTAAATATCATTGCGTTCACTTTTGTGTGCGATGCAATTGTAGTTAGATAGCGTCGGTGCATATCGATCGATTATACGGATGATGTTAAGGTCAAGGGGCAAACGAGTGAGAATACTTGCCTATAATATTACGGTCGCCGTGGCGCAGTGGTTAGTGTCATTGAACATGACTTCTGTGTCCCCGGGACCCTGAGTTCGAATCCCGGCAGGGGCAAACATTTGTGCGATGAGTGTAGATGTTTGTCACGGGTCTTGGATGTTTTTGCGCTGTGATTGTGTGTGTCCATGCCTCCCGCGATACAGGGAATCCTAGTGCGGGGGTCTGAGTATGATAAAAAAAGCCTTACCGATGGTACGTGTGGCTTATGACAATTCTATCAAAAATTGTTAAAAATTTCCTCTGTCAGCAGGTCCTGGGGCCTTACTGCTAGCTAGCTTTGTAACTGCAAAAACTGTTTTTGTAAAAACCATGCAAGATCCTAGCAGTTCTAAAACCTGGTTTAAACCGCTTAGTGTGAAATCATACCATCACCACGGCATCACGCTCCTTTAGGTGAACGGTTCGAACATTGATATTCTCAAAGGTGAACAGTTATTGTTGTCTTTGGCATGTTTAAATTAGGTTTTAGAACTGCTCGGAACTTGCACGGTTTTTGTAAAGCTGATTGTAGGCCCGGGTTCGACTAATAAAATTTGTGTCTGTAACGGGGGGCATTATGATTTTACATTTGACAAGTCTATTGCGTGAATTTCCAAGTAACCAAATTATAATTATTGTTGTTGAATCGTGCCGTGACGTCACTTAACTGGGACCCAACGGAAGACGAGCGCTGGTTTAAAACCTAGCATATGCTGAGTTGGGTACTCATTTATAACATACACTTGTCTTTTTTAACCGACTTCAAAAAAGGAGGTTACTCAATTCGCCCGTATATATATCTTTTTTTTATTTTTATGTGTGTTCGCGGATAACTTCGTCGTTTATGAAACAATTTTGATGATTCTTTTTTTTTACAGATTTAAATTTTATTAACATCGGACAAGCTATTTTTGAGTTACACTCCAATAACTTAAAAGTGCTTCACCTACCTTGACGATATTATAGTTGCGGTTGAAGACATCGGAGAACATACACAATGACAATTGATCCCGTGAGTATGGCAAAGGTAAAAAAAAAATTTTTACCAAAAAATCGAAACGACTTCAACACTCAAAACTGTGAAATAAGTTGTCCTATCTCTATACCAAATTTCACCGAAATCGGTACAGCCGTTTGAGCGTGAAGGAGTACCAGAATGTTATGAACTATTTGCTTATCCCGCGGGAACAGTAATTATTTTCTGGACCTATGTGGTCGAAACTATCCCAATACCTACCAAATTTCATCGAAATCGGTGGAGCTTTGAAGAAGTAACTATCATACACACTTAAACACATACAAACTTTAAATAAACATCGGGGGGATTTTTTTTTATCACACAGACTCATGCACTATGATTCCCTGTATCGCGGGCGGCATGGTCACACACAATCACAGCACACAAACACACAAAAACCGGGACAAACATCTACACTCATCGCACAAATGTTTGCCCCTACCGGAATTCGAACCCAAGGTCCCGGAGACCCAGAAGTCATGTCACTGAGCCACGGCGACCGTATTATTATTATCTTCATCTTCTCAGCAATTGGACATCCACTGCTGGACATATGCCTCCCCCATATAGGTGGGATTTGCTAATTCTCGCCACGCTTGGCAGGCGGGTTGGCGAGCGCAGTATGATTTCTGATCCTCAGAAGGCAGCAACCACTGCGCCACGGCGACCGTCATATTGATGTATGCCTAGGCTTCTACTCCATTACGTTGAAGCTATCTATTAAGACCATCGACATCTACGTGACTTGTTAGAATGATTGCTTCAACAAATTAAAACTTAAAACATTTGTATTCAAAACAGAGGTGAAGTAAGGAAGCTTGAGTGATTTCCTTAAATGATATATCTTCAGATTTGAAACCTTAGGTTGTATCTTAGCAATATTATAATGTATGTAGCAACTAGCGGCGCCCTGCGGTTTTACCCGCATGGTGAAATTTGGTATGGAGATAGCCTATATCCTGGATGGACACATAGGCTTATTTTCATCATCACCATCATCACCGTTTTTCATCACCGAACCGTAACATCACGGGATGCAGCTAGTATTTCTAGTACTTTCGTAAAGTTAAAACACGCACTTTTTGAAGCCTAATTTTATCTCTATATACCTATAGACTACCAGCGGCCCGCTCCAGCTTCGCACGGGTATAAAAGTATTTCTCTACTATGTAATGGATGTTATTATACATATGAACCTTCCTCTTCAATCACTCTATCTATTAAAAAAGAACCTTATTTAGCGACAAACACACTTTTGACTTGTGTCCATGCCTCCCGCAACACAGGGAATACTAGTGTGGATGTTTGAGTATGAAGAAAAAAATAAAAATATATGTTTAATAATGTGTCAATCTCACGAAAATTTTCAATGGAAATTTGATCGCATTGGGTCAGTTAGTTCAAGATGGTCAAAAATTCGTACCTAATACATCAAGATATTTTTTGTCGATGTTTGCTAATTAACAAAGAGATTGTTATAAATAAACATTTTTGACTAATTGGCCCAGCTTTGTAATTTTAGCAAACAGCTACCCACTCAATCTGTTCATGTCACAATTGATATCTTTATGAGCAGTTTGGTAAGTGCTCTTTTGTTACACTGAATGTTAATGATTACCTACCAACTTTCAAGGAACATTAGGTAACATTATGCCGTCGGAAATGTCCTTTATGAAGCTAATATGAGAAAGATGGACATTTGTGGTCCTCCATCCTCCAGGAAGAGATACAAGTGTTTTTTTTCAAATCTTCCCGAGACACATTGCGCCACGGCTTATTCGGCGGAGCAATTGAAGCGGCGAAAATATGCTAATCTAGGTAGTGGCTATTTGAACCTTTTGTGGTCGAAACGTTGGGCCCGTGGGAACCGAGAGCTCATCGGGTTTTCCAAAACTTAACAGAGCGTATGATCGAAGCGACGCGTGATCAAAATGCTGGCACATATTTGGCTAGCATTGCAATTCAACGTGGCAATGCTGCTAGCATTCTGGGCATGTTGCCAACTGGTAGCGGGTTAGGTAGAGCATTTGAGTTATCTATAGGCTGACAGCAAGTGGATTGTGTTCAAATGTTTTTGTAGTAGCTGTAGTTTTATAATTTGTTATTAGTATATTATTTTATTTAGTTTAAATCTCAAGCTTTTTTAAAAATGTTGTAAGTATGTATGTCATTGACGGTGGGAATCTAAATGAAAAAAATCTTTTCCAAATTCAATGAACATTTTTACAAAACCCATGATTCAATAATTATTCAATAATAATAAATAAATATCAATAAATTATACAATATGATTCTTTTTTTATTTGAAGGCTGGTGCTTCTCGAGTAATCCTATTTAATTTTCATCAAAATCGGTCAAGGGTTTTTTGAGTTACATTCAAATAACTGAAAAGTGCTACGTGAACGTGGATGACATTATAATTGCGGGTGAAGAAATCGGTGAACATACACAATGAAAATTGATCCTGTGAGTAGCAAAGGTCACTGAAAAGGGTGTAAAAAATTGTTTATTAAAAAATGGAACCGACTTCAACGCTCACAAATGTGAAATAACTTGTCGAAGTCGGTATCAATGAGCACAATATTTCGATGATAGTTACTTTTTGAATTATGAAGATTTTTTTTAGATTAAGTATGTCAGAGAAATCAATTGTACCCTATAGAGGACAGGTTAAGAAAAAAATTTTTACGTCGTATCCATTGCACATCAATCTAAATGTAATTTTAATAAAGGCATCTAAATGTAGGTTTTAATTATTTAACTTTTTTTTTTTTTTTTTTCAACACTGACCAATTGCCAACTGAGTCGCCGACCTAGCCTTATCAACTTATCAATACTCATATGTAGTTCATGCCGTATTGATAAACCGGTCCTATTGAGAAGGCGGGCTAGGTATTGCGAATTTAGCACATGTTACTGTAATGTGACCTAATATCGGTCTATCCGGTTCGAATCTCAATACAGCTGCTGCATACAATGTCGTTCAAGTTAGTTTTATGTTAGTTTTAACGAATACTAAGGTCCGGATAAATAGATGATGAAAGTATGACTTTGTAAAGTACTACTTTGACTTAGCAGAGCAAAGGCAATAATTAAACTTTACATTCGACAATACTTAGCTAAGTACGGCTTTGGCTAAGCTGAAGCATGCTTTCAATCGTTTTCTATAATAAAAGAAGCGTTCATAATTAATGAATTTCATTTCGTTAAGAATTTTGTTATCTAATAATTTAAATTAATTTTGGTATTTAAATCGTAATAATAGTTCTAAAAAGAAACAAACAAGAGTTAACGGTGATCGCATCAGTAAAGAGACAAACGATAAAAGAGTATCTATCTTTGTTATACTACGGAAGCTGTAAAGTTTATCTGTAATAATAGCCACAGAAGCCAGAATTCAAATTTTAACCAACCAATTACGCACCTTAAGCCATTGCTAAGTCGACAGGAATCATGACTCTGCCATTGCTAAGCATTAGGTTGACTTTCTTTGAAAGTTCGGTGCTAAAGTACTGTCTATTTGTGAAACCCGTACTTAGCATGGCTCGAAAGTAAGACTTTGGCTTAGCCAAAGTAAAGTAAGGACTATTTATACTATTGACTGGCCGGTTGGCGCAGTTGGTAGCACTCTGCCTTCTGAGCCGCTGCTCCCGGGTTCGATTCCCGGACAGGTCAAACATTTGTGCATGTGCATGAACATGTCTGTTTGACCTGTGTCTGGGTGTGTCTATGTATATAACTATATATATCAGTCATCAGGTTACCATAGCACAGGCTCTGTCTAGTTTGGGACCTGAAGACCTTGTGTGAATGTTAATAAATAAAAAAATAAAAAAAAATAAAAAATATTTATCTAGACATAAGTAATGTAAAATAGGTACTGACTTTAAATAAGCATAATTAGCCTAAATACGTTTCCAAAATTAAATTAGGAGCTGGCAAAAACAATTCCCTATGATAATAGTGTAAAATTTAACGGTGATGAAATGACATTACACAGACTATTTATTACATCATCATCATATATGTGTGTAAGTGTAACGCACACGCAACTACATGAATTCCGAAATAATTATGTACTGTTGTCCTCACACAAACCCTACACACACACTCGATTACACACTCTCATGCATAATTATCGAGTATAAGTTAGACACACTAGCCATTTGCGTAATACACTTTTCGCGGCCGTATTATTTTTATGTGACCCATAAAGAGAAAGCAATCTTACGACACAAGAAAAAGAGTAAAATCTTAATGTAACCTACACTTGAAGTTTTTCTATAAAATATTTGTTTTATTATCTTACCTGCATATAAAAATACAGTGAATGAATTAATGAATGAATACTTTACATTTTTTATACTTTATATAATTCAATTCAATTTCAATTATTTATAAACACAATAAATAAAATGAATATTGAAATGAATATTATTATTTTAATAATGTATTTTTTATATATTCTCTAAATTAAATTTCAGAATAGCTATCAAGCATAGCGATGTCTCCTGATGCCAAGGTAAGCAAATTACTAAAAAAAACCTGAGTTCGTAATAATGTACATCCATTTTATGCTTAATTATAGTACGTATATATTTAGGTTTTTAGTTAGTATTTTACTATGTTTCTATAAGTAAATATACATTTATGCAAGTATATTCCGTGAAAGATGTCAGATTCATTCCGAGACAAATACACTTTTCATTAAAATCCCACTAATATTATAAATGCGAAAGTGTGTGAGTGTGGATGTATGTTTGTAACTCATTCACGCCTAAACAGCTGGATAGATTTGGATGAAAGGCATGAAGATAGCTTATACCCTGGATTAATACATAGGCTTATTTTGATCATCACCATCATCATCCTTTTTCATAAGCTCGCTGGTAAAACGGATTTGGTGTGTAGGATACGGTCCTGGAATAATATATAGACTGCTTTTCATCATCATCATCATTATCAATCATCACCATGGAGATACGAACCGCTGGGCGCAACTAGTCTAAAATAAATTTATTGATGCGACGCGTGACCAAAATGCTGGCACATATTTGGCTCAACGAATCAGCATTGCAATTCAACGTGGCAATGCTGCTAGCATTCTGGGCACGCTGCCAGCCGGTAGCGGGTTAGAACATTTGAGTTATCTATAGGCTACCAATAGCTAGTGGATTGCTCAAATGTTATTGTAGTAGCTGCAGTATTGTAATTAGTTATTAGTGTTTTATTTTAATAAAGACATTTGCCCCAAGAAATACAAAATATTGAAGCTTAACATGTCTCTGATGTAATTATTTTCTAAATGAAATTACATGTGCTGAATACGTCGTAACACGTGGACTGTTATGTTGTAATCTCAAATTATATGACCTCACCTGCCTTTAAGGGGGGGGCGCGCCGGTAACCGACCCAGTGAACCACACCTGACAGCTTTGTATAACACGCATGGTATAAAAGGATTAAGTAGATAATAATAATAATAATTTATTCCAATAAACAATAAACAACTACACCGATCACATCTTCACCGATCACATTATGGTAGGAGTAGTTTGCTACTGTCAACAATAAGGTTTACGTAAGAATAAAAACTTGCATTTAAAAGGATTGTTTGACTGCCCCCAAGTAGGCCACCATAATGCAACTCGCACTGTTTTCTTTGACCCCTAAGCAACGCAACTGTATAACTCATGCATAAGCTACACTTGTTACTTGAAACTTCAAGGTTATCTACAGTGAGCTCTTTTTGTCTTGCGCTTCTAGTGATAAATAATACATTTGTATTGTCACGCCTCTTTCCAGTTGAGGTAAGCAGATACTAAATCATCCCACTTCACACGATTCTGATATACAGTAAGATAAAAACTACTAATGTGGCACTATTAAAAACTACGGGTTGCCAGATTATTAGAGTTTGCGGATTGTATAGAAGAGGTTTATAGGTCATAAGTTTATGTTTAAACTAGTAGCGCCCCGCGGTTTTACTCGCGTGGATTACGGTTTTCCTTCTACATCTATTATCTCACGGGAACTATACTTTTTCCGGAACAATAGTTGTAAAGTTTGAGCGTGAATGAGTAACAGAGGTTTTTGAATTATTTGCGTATCTCACGGGAGCAACAATTATTTTCGGGATGAAAAGTAGCCTTTGTAGCAAATGTACGCAGGATCTTAACTATCTCTATGCCAAATATCATCTAAATCGGTGTAGCTCAATGAGCTTGAAGGAGTAACAAACATACACACAAATTTCGCCATATTAGTGGGACAAAATAGAGTCCTTCGTATGTCAAGATAAGCTGTCATGTAAAATAATACAAAATTAAAATTACTTTAGAATGTGGCAATGATCTATCTCGAAAACGGTATCAATCTGGTATGACAACGTCGCCTAGGTTCTACCCTTGCCAACAGTAAAAACAATCGGAGCACGCCTGATTAAAAACCAGCATGGTAGGATTCACTAAATAACACCGATATGCTCGTCGTCAAATTAATTCCTTCGTTAATTATGTTGTAACTTGCGTGAGACAGAGGCGTGGTCAGCGTAAGTGGAGCATATCGTCCACCTGGGCTGCGTTCAGGAGCTTCGTCGGCCCAATTATCTATATCTATTATCTATAGATATAGATAATTGGGCCGACGAAGATCCTGAACGCATCTATATCTATAGATAATAGATATAGATAATTGGGCCGACGAAGATCCTGAACGCAGCCCAGATGGACAATATGCTCCACTTACGGTGACCACGCCTCTGTCTCACGCAAGTTATTTATCAACGTTTTAAGTTATTATATACCTATTTTCTTTTTATTTCTCCTCGATTTTTCTTTTTCTTTCATTGTATTATACATATAAAGAAGATTAGATTATATAAGTAACTGGAGAATAGTTTTATATGTGGAAACTGTATTAGCTTGTTCGTACTACACTAATTTTGTCCTATAGACTTATTCATTAAACTGTTTGTTTTCCATTAAATAAATAAATAAATAAATATTGCTCGACCAGTATTTGATCGATGTCTCACGGACGGCTACTTCATAGCATGTTGCAGAAGAAGAAGAAGACGAAGTCACTTACATTGTTAATGGATCACATGATAGTTAGTACTGCATATGTCACTATTGACAGCCAACCAAGATTTGATCGAGTCTAGAGGTAGAAAGACTATGGTCTCGTCGAGCATGATTTGCTCTGACAGGTTGACGTGAACGGTCTTGATCAAGTATTGGGTGGTGCAAGTAATGCTCTAATTGAGTTTGTGAACGCCGCATATCCGCTGTCAGAGTAAGATATGGCTTGGCCGAAGCCGCTCCCGAACGCAGCCCCCTATGGGCACGATTGCATGACCAGGGTATGACGAGAATGATTTCCTAACGAGTAATAAGTGAAGTACTTAATCATCTCGGAAGCGATGATTAAGTAAATAAATACCGGCCGGCACTCTACATTGTACGCGCGGTGAAGGCTGCTGTCATGCGCTCCATTTTCGCCTTTATTATCATTGATATTGGAAGTCGGCAATGGGGTGACGGAAGGTGGCCCTCTGTGTGCGTGCGCTGTGTGTGAGCGTAGTTAACTGAACAAGTTTTATTTTTTTGCTGGTTCCTGTTGCTAACTGCCGATCTTTTTGCACCTACGACAGCGGATTTTCGCTAGCTAGGTTTTATCTAATAAGGTATTTAGAACTTAGCCGAGAGGCTAAATTAATCGCTGATTATTGACATGTAAAAAATGTTCTGTTATTTCTAAAACGAACATAATAAAATATTTGTTTATTTAGTATATTTGTACATTCAAAATTTCCAAACATTGTAACCACTACATTCTTATAAGTTTAAAATAGGCATTCTAGCTTGCTTAACATTGTAAAAAGTACACTAGAGAAAATGTACACTAGTTTATTACAAAAAAAAAAAAATGTTAATTGATCAATAAAGAAATTTTAAAATGAAAAATGAAAATAAGTGAAGCATGTGAGATGAAAGACAGAAATTAAGAGCAGTAGCATGACTCTATGTGAGAGTTCGCCCGGGGAAGTCCTGCCACCATACTATAGTTCTGGTTTGAAGGGTATGGTTTACGGTGAAATTAGAGGCACATGAGACTTACCAACTTTATGTCTCAGGGTGACTATCGCAGTGCAGTTCTTTACGATTTATATCTGTCTATAGGCAGAGTATAGGTCTTTTTGTGACCTTTGTTACTCATGAGATCAATTTTCATTGTGTTGTAGGTATGTTCACCGATGTCTTCACCCGCTACTATAATATCGTGTAGGTATAACCACGCATTTTTCAGTTTTTGGAGTGTAACTCAAAAATTCCTTGTAAGATTTTGATGTAATTTAAATGGGACCACACGGGAAGCACCATCTTTCAAATAAAAAAAGAACGATCAAAATCGGTTCACCCAGTCGGAAGTTATGCGGTAAGAAACATAAAAAAAATAACATAGGGGTCGAATTGAGAACCTCCTCCTTTTGAGGAATTATTGAAATCAGTTAAAAACAAAGAAAACTCAAGCTCATTATTAGGTAATAATGAGCTTTAAAACCGCCTTAAAATTGTACCCTCCCCCCCCCCCCTCCCCATCTCTTCTCGCGGATGCCGTAAGAGTCGGCTAACGGATCACGTACCAGGAGGTGGGAAGCAGCGCCTTCTGAGGGTCACAAAATATACTGCACTCGCCAACCCGCCTGCCAAGCGTGGCGAGTATCGGCAAGACCCCCCGAAATTCGACTTATATATAAACTTTTATTACAGCAATAATCCGTGCCTCCATTTTTTTTTAATTTTAAACATTCACACAAGGTCTTCAGGTCCCAAACTAGGTAGAGCCTGTACTATGGTACCTCAAGGTGGCGTCTTATCTCCTCTCTTATTCGCAGTTTTTATTAATTCTATATCCTTCCACATTACTTCTCCCTATTACTTGTATACCGACGATCTCCAGATTTATTCTCAAGCTCCACTCAGTGACCTAGCTAGTGCTGTAGAGACCACAAATTCAAATCTCCAAAGAATACTTGAGTGGAGTCAAAACTATGGGTTGAAGATAAACCCACTGAAAACACAAGTCATGGTCCTTGGCAGTTCGCGCATGATTGCAAAAGTAGATTGGTCATCTTTACCCAAAGTAGAGTTTGATGGAGTCTGCTTGCCATTTACTAAATCTTTAAAAAACCTTGGTATAGTAATAGATCAGTGCTTAACATGGAATATTCAACTGGACACCATCAGTCGTAAGCTATTTGCATCAGCTGGTTGCCTTAGAAAACTCCGTAACTTTTTGCCAACTGCCACTAAAGTTTCGCTAGCGCAGTCTCTTCTGCTTCCTGTTCTTGATTACGCCGATGCCTGCTTTCTCGATCTCACAGAGGACCAGCTAAATAAACTTGAGCGGCTTCAGAATTTCTGTATCAGATTCATATTTGGCTTGCGCAAATATGATCATGTCTCCCAATTTCGTAATAAGCTCAAGTGGCTTCCTATACGCCTTCGTCGGAATACTCATATACTTTCTCTTTTGTACAATGTTCTTTTTACTCCCTCTTCTCCGCGCTATCTGAAGGAACGTTTCGAGTTCCTGCACAGTTGTAACAGTCTCTCATTAAGGTCATCAGAAAATCTAACCCTATTGATCCCTGCGCATCGCAGTACTTTTTATGGTAAATCTTTCTCTGTGCAAGCAGTTCGTTTATGGAATGATTTACCGGATTCTATCAGACACGCACAGTCATTGCCTATGTTTAAAGATCAGTTAAAAAAGTATTATCTTTCTCAGGCCACGTCTTGCTAAATTAAAGATTATTGTTAATTATAAAATATATTCACATAAATCATTATGTAAAATAATATCGTATTTTGTTTGTTATATAGTTATATATCAAGTATATATATATATATATATATATATATATATATATATATATATATATATAACTTATATATATATATATATATATATATAAGTAATAAATATGTATAATAAGTATGTATATAAGTATATATCAGTCATCAGGTTACCATAGATAGATAGATAGATAGATAACACTTTATTGTACAAGTACATCAACTTAAAATAACATTTATAAAATAACATATTAACAAATACAAAATACGTTGCACAATTGGCGGTCTTATCGCTAAGAAGCGATCTCTCCCAGACAACCATTGTAAGGAGAGGAATTATATTTTTGAGAAGCGGTGGTGTACTAAGTTTAAACAGGATAAATAAATCTTTAAAAAAAATAATAATAATAATATAAAAATAAAATAGTATTAACCAAGATAAATGCATATTATACGGTCAATAGAATATATAAACAGTATATACACAATGCATACCTTTAATATGATACATATAATTATATAATATACATATATGTTATGTATATTATATATATATATATATATATATATATATATATATATATATATATATACTTGATATATAACTATATAACAAACAAAATACGATATTATTTTACATAATGATTTATGTGAATATATTTTATAATTAACAATAATCTTTAATTTAGCAAGACGTGGCCTGAGAAAGATAATACTTTTTTAACTGATCTTTAAACATAGGCAATGACTGTGCGTGTCTGATAGAATCCGGTAAATCATTCCATAAACGAACTGCTTGCACAGAGAAAGATTTACCATAAAAAGTACTGCGATGCGCAGGGATCAATAGGGTTAGATTTTCTGATGACCTTAATGAGAGACTGTTACAACTGTGCAGGAACTCGAAACGTTCCTTCAGATAGCGCGGAGAAGAGGGAGTAAAAAGAACATTGAACTTTTGGGACACCCTGTATATATATATATATAGATATATATATATATATATATATATATAGATATATATAAATATATATATATATATATATATATATATTATATATATATATACTTATATACATATACACACCCAGACACAGGTCAAACAGACATGTTCATACACACAAATGTTTGACCGGTCCGGGAATCGAACCCGGGACCAGCGGCTCAGAAGGCAGATTGTTACCAACTGCGCCAACCGGCCAGAAATGGGTGAGGCTATGTACAACAGTGGATGGCCGACAACAAAAAAAAACAATATGATAATAAAACAACAAATCTTCAGACTAAGTAAATATACCCCGTTACTAATAAACGTTGCATAACCTCTGAATAGTTATTCAGTGTTTTGTCTTTGTCGCTTATATGACAGTTTGACGTTGAAAGAACGGAACAAAACACTGAATTACTATTCGCAGCTTATTCAACGTTTATAAGTAAGGGGGTTAATGTTTAATATAGAAACACAACAATAACATCTACAATTATAACTAAATAAATTAGATAACTATATTCTACAATCCTGACGATGCAAAATCTACGATGAGAACTTGTCTCCGACATGGTGTCTAACCCCCCACTTGTAGTTCGCATTCTTGTCCGTCTTCACGAAGGTATGTACAGGACCGGTGACCCCAGAAGATCCGCGGTGGTCATTGTCATAGTCGTGACCACGCTTCGGCCTCTGTCTTTGATCGTGGTCATCTTCGGCGACGCTCTCGTGAATGGGTTCGTGAACTGCCGGAACTGAAAACAATAATTGCCATTAATAGATAATTATTATTATTATTACCAGGTGGACAGACGACCTGACTAAGATCGCAGGCAAGGGCTGGATGCGGGCCGCTTCCAACAGGTCATTGTGGAAATCAATGGGGAGGCCTATGTCCAGCAGTGGAAGTCCTATGGCTGAGATGATGATGATGATGATGATATTATTAAAACTCTCTTTATACTGTTTCTACGGGTATAACGTGGCACTTACGCGTAGTCGATATCAAATGTGTAATGATTTTTGGGTCTGCAATCACCGGCAAGGGTTGGCGTTGGCACAAAGTTGACCGGCAAAAATCAAAAACAATATTGATTTTTTTTCTTATTTTTTATACTGTATAGATCGTTTGACCACTATTTTACTTGATGGTCAGTGACGATATGGTCGAAGTTGTTTTCACAATAGAAAAAGAATGCTCACTGGCTTTTAAGGACTGCTGCCTGAACGCACTATGTGTTTGGTGACAATTTTTCAAACTTGAGGGTGGTAGCTAGCCAGGCGGGTATTCGTATGTACCCTAACACCACGCTGGGAATTTTATAACGGTGTTACCTTCACCGGAAGCTCAAGTTGTTGTTGGGATCGAACCAGTGTCCGTCAGTTTGACAGGCGATGCCCTCCCCGCTGAGCTATTATCGCTTCAAATTCAGAAAATCTTCAAAAAATGTAGATTTGTTAGTTTCGCAATTACTGGAAAAGGGTAAAAGTTAGACAATAAAGTTTTGAGGAAAAATTGTAGATCTTAAAATTTTACATAATAAAGTTTATAAAAAAATTAACCGTATTAATACCTGTGTTACTAAACCGTTTATGGTATTAGTAAGTATAGATACGCCAAGCCAATAGAAGTCACATAGCATATTTGGGCATTGAACAAATGATTTCGTGGATTCCCCTTACATAAAGTATACAATGGGCACTATAACGAGTCGTCGCAATAAGTTGCAACGTTTAACTTTAATTAGAATCTTGTCTTATTTGAAAATGTTGGGTTGCAAGTTTCAGTTCTTGAAAATCTTTAAAGCTAGAGTTGTAGATGAGAATTGAGCCCCAAGACTTTGAGTGTCTGTACAATCGATTAATCGATTTAAATCGTATTGCCGGAAGGGATTCGATTCAACACGGTTACAAAATTAACAAACGTCGCGAAGTGAGAGTAGTTACATACCACTCTACAACTCTAGGTAATGGATGTTAGCTAACGGTGGTAATTCTGAGTCGGTATATATAATCAGATATTGTCAGAAACTCTGATACGAACTATTAAATACGCGCGTAGTTTAAATACATTTCAATAAATTATGTATAATCCTGTTGACATACCTCTATATCTAATTTTCATGACATGTTATTTTTAATATAACCTTTATTTTATTTTGTTATTATTATTATTTTTGTAATCATCACCACACGGGTATAACCGCAGGGCGCAGCTAGTTGATTCTTATTTATTTTTGTTTTTTGTTTTTAACAAACTGTGTGATAAATGTAACTAGACCTACCGTTTTTGTCACAATAAATAAATTGTAAATAATAATCAACTAGCTGCCCCCTGCGGTTTTACCCGTGTGGTGATGATTGATGATGAAAAGTAGCCTATGTGTTTTTCCGGGACCCAAAGTATCTACTTACCAAATTTCATCGAAATCCTGCCAGCAGTTTGAGCGTGGTTGATTACAAAGATCTATCATCCATCCATCCATCCATCCATTGCTTTAAACTTTCACATTTATAATATTACTAGTAGCGCCCCGTGGTTTCACTCGCGTGGATTACGGTTTTCCCGCTACATCAATTATTCCACGGGACTTATCCATTTTACCGGGATAAAATGTAGCCTATGTGCTATTCCAGACTATATTCAATCTCTGTGGCCATTTTCATTCAGATCCGTTCAGCCGTTCTGGCGTGATTGAGTAACAAACATCCATCCATCCAAACTTTGACATTTATAATATTAGTGGGAGCAGTGGGATTTCTCAGTAGCGGGATATTGGGGGTTAAAAAGTTATAATGTGAACTTAAAGTAGCGAAGAAATGTCACCAAATACATAAAGTGTTCAATGAGGTCTTTAGACCTTCCCAACGTCCTTGGCGTAACAGAATTCCACTTCAGACCATAATCCTAATTCTCCTCCACAGCCAGACGAAGCAGCCCCATCTACTACATGAGCCACTGATCAATGAAATAGTGTTCAAACTCAAGATCTATAAAGATTTAAAATGAATCCCGTACGTGACGTACATTGCTTTTAGAATTTAGTGGTATAAACAGAATATCATACTTTGTTTATTACCTATTTATTTACAATATTTTATAATTTGGTTAAAATTAGATATTATCACATCTTTACGCGAGAATCACCACAAGTACCTAGATATGTTAACAAGTTATTACTAGAGCACGTGAGTTTATTTAAATGTATTAGGTTCAATTCACACAATGTTGCTACATAGGCTTGATTACTTTTTTTATTAATGAAGTGACAAGGCTTAAGTCGTGTTCTTAAATCAAATTTAAAATGTATCGATTTTAAGTACCAATGCTAGCGCGCACTTACGTAACTTTTATTGCAGGCTTTATGGCGTGAAGTAAAGATGTAATAATTGAAATGTACTTTTAATTTTAATTTTAAATTTTCTTTATATAATTCAAATCAGATTAGTCAGATGTCAATGTGTTATAAAACTTTCATTTAAACCAGTATGTCGTATCGAGTATACATATACTCGTAAAATAGAACAAAAAGGAAATTTTGTTGATTGAAATTGAAAATTGATTTTATCTTTTTCCTCTATCTAAATAAACCTCACGCGGTAACGACAAATATGTTTGAACTTTGTCTTATACCAAAAGTGAACTACTGTGTTTTACACCATTGAAGAACCACCATTAAAAATCTAAGAATGTGATTAGTAGAATTTTTAGTTTCTCCCGCGTGGATAACAGTTTTCCCGCGACTTCAATTATCTCACGGGATAATTAAAATTAAAATATACTTTTTCCGGGATAAAAGTAGCCTATGTGTTAATCCAGGGCTTAAACTATCTCAATACCAAATTTCATCGAAATCGGTGTAGCCGTATGAGCGTGAAGAAGTAACAAACATACACATACTTTCGCATTTATAATATTAGTAGGATACGATTTTTCACTTTGCAGGAATGTGCATATAAGTATGTAGATCATCTTACCAGGAATTCTATGGTGAGGTGGCGATGGTGGACCATGATAATGCTGGCGTGGTGGAACAGCATACCTGACGACTCTCACTGGAGCTCTAGGTACAGGGTAGTACGGCAAAGACCAGGCCGTTGACGATATCACCATGCATGATAACACCAACTAGGAAATGGACATAGACATTATAGAGTACACGTCAGGAGACTCGCTCTATGGATATTTTTTGTACAGCATAATGCGCAAACGAAGATTATCAAATATGCTCAAACGTTTATACGCAAAGCTTTTGTAATAATAACTAAAATATTAATTTTATGCGAACACTTTTAGTCATTGTAATCAATGAACCGACTAGGACTCATGTGGTAAATACTGAAAAATTACTTTCCGACCAGTTTCAAACTTATTTGCTGTTCTTCATCTGGGAGTTATGATCGTGCCAAGCGGCGGGCGCGAGCCTTTGAAGGTAAGCCGTAATGACACTTTTAATCAATAATATAAGAAGCAACACTTTTGATTAGTAGTCGGATATATCCGATAGTTCTTGAGGGCTGCTCAGATGTTAAAATACTTTTGAAAGCCCCTTCTAAATACTAATATATAATTAAAAGGTAAGAATAATGTCATAAATAGCTGTAGCAATTAAAGCGCAGCAAAAATATTGGGCAATTGTTTTTTATGTTACTAACATAGTATTATTTATTCTTTTAGGTTTATTTGTTTGTTTGTTTATAACTTTCTGCTTGTTCGAGATTCGAACACAGGGTCCCGGGGGTCATCCGCCTATAAATATTGCTTTGACTATTGCTATAGCTTTCGACTTTCTTTCCGTCTTTTCGAACCTAAGGCCATCAGGGAACCAGGGAATCATCTCATAACCGGATCTCGGTAAACTCCATCTTTGAACGCTTCATTTGTATTTAGGTACAATGTAGTTTTTATTTGAAAAAATGTTAAGTGACTCACCAAAATGCATTTATCCATTATATTCAACTACTTGCAGCCTTGATCGAATCTTGACGGTAATGACTTGCAAATTGTCGGTCATGTCTCTTATAAATAAGAAAGAAACCGAATTCGTAGCACTTTCTACCGAGTCATGGTTGGATGCGCCGATTCGGTCTGATGGTATAATGCCTCCGCCGATCTTAAAGGAGTTTATTGAAAAATTTGGTGAGCATAATGGAAATTCTCAATGAGTACCATCACACGAACGTGTAGTCGCACTTTAAGCAATGCAATACAAAAATACTTTATTGACACCAAAAATAGAGGGAAAACACAACGCCTGCCTAAAAGATAGATTCGCTAGTTAATATTAAAAACTTATTAACCTCGGGATTTCTCTAAGCTGTCAAATCAGAAATTAGGAGATCTGCAGAAGAACGAAAATCTCCGACAAAGTCCAACGGATTAATCAATATAAATAATGCAATTGAAGTGGCAGTGGCCAGAATATATTATGCGCCGGCAGAGGTTCAGCAGGCGCCTATACCACTTACCAACAACAACGGGCGTACTGTACTGTCCTTCTCAGCCGCCGGTACCAGCCACACCGATGCGTCGCCGTAATCGCCTTATTTTGGGGTATAGCTAACGTGACCATTTTTTTTTTGCGGGACATTTGCAGAATTATATATTTAAAAAAAGTTATTTGTGCTTTACAAGATTTTTATTATAAAAGACAGAATAACAGAAATTAATCAAAGCACTAAACACAAAATACCTAGTTATATAAGCACGTCTTTCCATTAGTGGCGTGAATTTATTTCCCCCAAAGTTTCAGTTCGTGTTGTCTCTTCGAGCAGGAAAAATACATTTTAAATAATCTTTTCAACTGTTTGCAAAAGCGGGACTATGTCGACTTCGCTGGGGACACCGGGACAGTCTGCCTGAAAGCGGGACTGTCCCGCTCAAAGCGGGACGTATGGTCACGTTAGGTATAGCTATAGAAATCTATGTTGTGCGACACGCGATTATAAGGCGGCCGTAACTATGGAGTGAGCTAGCTGTTCCTATGAGCTGTGCCTGTACTGAGGCATTTCATGCGAATGATGACGGAGGTTGAGGCAAACTAGGTACCTATTCATTTGCGACTTGAAGACTACGGGGTTGTACCTATCGGGAAACACAGACTCAGACTGTACTCCCTGGCAGTTCGCATTATAAAAGTGGAAGCAAAACGCTTCGTGCGTAACGGTGGTATATCTACCATGTAGCCGTGGCGCATAGTCAGATATAACTTACGCCTGGATGTTAGTTGGAGTCTAAAGGTTCTCGAATGGAGACCACGGACTGGCAAGCGCAGCGTAGGACGGCCACCGACCAGGTGGACAGACGACTTGACTAAGATTGCAAGCAAGAGCTAGATGCGTGCCACTTCCGACCGGTCCTTGTGGAAATCAATGGGTGAGGCATATGTCCAGCAGTGGACGACCTATGGTAGAGATGATGATGATGACATAGCTTCAGTATAACTGGTCTATATAACAATTGATTTTTTGAATTAGTGGTTTCTTTCTCCCAAACTAAGAACACGTGATGTAGCGATTTTCCATAGATGAAATAACGCGCGCCTTCCAACACACATAAAGCGTAGATTTTAAGGAAACGGACTTGCTTTCAACGTCATATGACGTAAGGTCCAATGGAGATAATGACATACTTCTCCTTGATCACACGCTCCATTTACGCAAGTTGGAGCTTAGATAGATATCTACTTAAAGACAAACAATCTTGTATATATAAATAATGGAAATACAGTAGAACCTCGTTAAGTTAAATACCAAGGGAAACACAAAATATTTGAAGTAATAGAGTTTTTTAATTTTTCAAAGGTTTATGTTAGAGAGTGATCATGTTCCTATTTTTCCTCGAATGCATCACAATAATTGTTAAATAATTTACAAACACATGTTACATTAAAAATAAAACTTTATTTAGTCCACTGAAAAAAATTGTGATTTTATTGAAACAGTTGTTGGTTAACAGTTTGTGAACAGCGATTTACAAATCGATTTGGTTTTCCATGATAAATAGAGAGAAGAACAAATTATCTTGTATGTTGCTACATTGCTCTATAAATGTATCTTATAGTCATTATAGCTCTTATCTCTCCGGTGAAGCTCCCTCCGGTGGAGCTGTAATTGCCGGTAGAGGCAAACAGAGAACAAAGACATAGAAAAACAATAGCTCTTATTGCTTCGTTGATAGATACGCAGCACAGTTCTGGACAGAGATCAAGAACTAATGATTCATGAAAGCCACTGTCTTAACCACCGCAAATACAGCTTATAGGGGTTTCAAAGAAACATTATTGTATTTTTTTTTTTTTTTTATATGGGACAACATTCACACAAGGTCTTCAGGTCCCAAACTAGGCAGAGCCTGTACTATGGTAACCCAAAGACTGATATATTATATATTTATATACATACTTATATATATATTTATATATAAGTATGTATATATTATATTACAGGGTATGTATATACACACCCAGACACAGGTCAAACAGACATGTTCATACACACAAATGTTTGACCTGTACGGGAATCGAACCCGGGACCAGCGGCTCAGAAGGCAGAGTGCTACCAACTGCGCCAACCGGCCAGTCGATATACGTACAGTATACTTATTGTGTGTGTTAACAAGTTAACTTATATACACGTGCAAGCAATAAATTTTGATAAACTATTTGTTTTGTACATTAATTCAAAATGGCTCGTTAGTAGACAGCTAATGTTTTTCTTTTTTTTTTTTACTATTATAAGTTTGCGTTTGACAACTGTCTCACCTGATGTTAAGTGATGACGCTGACGATGTTATAGAGGTTGTCGAAACATTTCTTTATGTAACTGAGGGGTAATACTGACATAATTAGTTTAAGTTGCGAAAGGGTGTGCATTTTAAGCAATAGATGTTTTGAGCTCTGATGGGAAGACACCAGATTTATTTTTTGAAATTATAGGGGTTTTTACTATTTCGAGGTTTGTATCATCGAGGTTCTACTGTATTAGAAAATCTGTGTTTCATGGTCATAGAAAAACATTCCCAAGTTCTACCAGTCACGTTGTTTTTTGTTTGTCCGGATGGTCGTACTCATTATTACAGTTAAATACAAATACACAGTAAGAATCTGACACACTTTCCCAATTCGATGTATCGAATTTCACAAGACTACTGCAGGCCGGTGAGACTACTTCAAGAGAGATTGGGTGCCTTCACTGCAACTTTAAACAATGGCAGGTCCAAAAAATAGTTTAAAAAAAAAACCTACAATTGGAACCGACTTCGACACTAAAAAGTGTGAAAAAACTTGTGGCAGTCGGTACCATGATAGTCCAAAAGTAACTATTTTATCAAAATATTGTGGGCATGGTACCGACTTCGACAAGTTATTTCACACTTTTGAGTGTTGAAGTTGTTTCAATTTTTTGGTAATTTTTTTTTCCCTTTCCGAACCTTTGCTACTGACGGGGTCAATTGTCATTGTGTATGTTCACCGATTTCTTCACCCTCAATAAGGAAGACTTCCAGGTATGCGTAACACTCTTCAATTATTGGAGTGTAACTCAAAAACCGCTGGCCAGAAAATTTGATGAAATTTGAATGGGACAACACGGGAAGCACAAGCTTAAGCAAATAAGAAAATTATCATCAAAATCTCTTCACCCAGTCCAAAGTTCTGAGGTTGACAAACATTAAAAAAACAGACGAATTAAGAACTTCCTCCTTTTTTGAAGTCGGTTAAAAATCAGGCAAGCCGTTTCGTAAGAGTTCGATAACAAACACTGTGACATGAGATTTTTGTGTATTAGAGATTTAATGTTTATACTGTAGCTTTTCTTGATGATAATCATAAAAAACTAAAACGTCAGTTTGCTCTTGTCTTCTTGCCATTGTTAATGATAATAAACTTACTAAAACTACTGAATATAATTATATTCCATTTAACAGTAACGTTTTGTTTCTTTTAGTTTTTAAGACAAACAAATTGATTAATTAACATTGCGACTGTATGAAATCAATCAAAAATATTATACCTGCATGCAATAAACAGATGCGTTTTCTGTTGTATAGGTAGACGTATATTGTATAGGTATATATAGTATGAGTGAAGAATACAAAGATTTAGTTTCAAAGCTCATTAAATACATAGACATATACTTTATTTTGTGACAAAAAATATTATACATAAGCACAATCTGTTTCAAATTATATCAAATTTGTTTTTGACGTGATAACGTTTTATAAATTGATGAATACCAGCAACACTCATGAAAAATAGTAACGTTCCGCGTAACGTTCCGCGTAACTTTGCACCTGAGTTTTGTATTACATAAAATAATCAAAGTCAAAGTCAAAGTCGAATTCGAAGTCGACGTCAAAGTCAAAGTCATAAATGATTATGACGTTATCACGTAAATCTATCGTCCGTGAACCGACTGTACAGACAACCAATTTTTTTTTGTCACAAAACCAGCCCCAAATCATCATAGGTCTTCGTTTGGGACCGGCAATACGTGATGTAAATATAAGTACGTGTTAATTTGTACGTGATATAACAAACCCAGACTAAGTGTACGACTTTTAAAACAATTACGTGATCGTTACGTAACAATTCCATCGGTCTCATTACACGCTGACCGCTTACGATTATTGTTTTTATTTTCACTATAATGATTACAGATTAGGTAATAATCAGTACTCAAATTGTTAATTTTCGCTCTATTTCATCCGATGCGTAATCTGCGAGAACACCTATCTATAAAATGTTGCCAATTGGCTGCGTTAAAAAGTAATTATAATGACTAAATAAATTTTGGTTGCTGCCTTTCATGTTGCTTAAAGTTAAACTGATCTTTGGAAATGCCGATATAACTAAAAACCTAACACAAAATTAAATTTTAGTCTATCTGGCAAAGATAATTAATTCATTTAATTTGAAAAGTGCTACTAGATTGCACAGCTAAATCTTCATTACTCATCTAAGGCATAAGACTACAGGTTGTGCAATGATATTATATGTTTATATGAAGTAGATGTCGCACAAGCGCGTGGAAACTGAGGCGGCAAAATTAAGTCAATTGTAGTAATTTTGATTGCGACGCGTATTTCAAGCGCAAGTCTAAACATATAGCTATCCTTTTCTATATTATTTGTACCGTATTATCTGTCGCAGTAAGCATGTTTATGTCGTAAAGGAACAAAATCTGAGCACCGCGCAGTATGAATATACGTCATCTTTAGTAAAACATCATTGAGGTTGTGTATTTACCCATTTTTCTTTATTGCAATGACGTACCCTTTCGGCCTACTTGCGCCAACCAAATTACCCGAGATTTACGCCGAAATCTCGGAGGAAATCACAAATTTTCATGTTACAATTTGGATTTAGATTCGTGAATCTCGGATAATTTGGTTGATGCAATAAGGTAAATATAAGGTTTTAAGGTTATAAGGTGTCTTTAAATTTGGTACATAAAGTATATTTGTCTGTGTCTTTTATGTGCCAACTTCTCAACCTCATTTTCACATAATTAAGTAAGCATTTTTTTTTAACATCACAGAAAGCACGTAATTATTGCATACCTTGAGTTAGTCCCTAGTCCCAGTGCTGGATCAAGTCAGCGCAAGGCCTGTAGCAAGTTCTATCAAGGGGACCTTAGAATGCTAGGGTTGGTACGCTTTAGGTAGTTTGAGTTATCAAGTTTATGGTAGGTATTCAATAAATGAAACTTTTAAAATAGCGTTAATTATAAATACTGTTCATAACGAATTCTGTAAGTAAATCGTGTTCAATATTTCTTCTTCTTCTCTCAGCCATGTGCGTCCACTGCTGGACATATGCCTCCCCCATATAGGGGGGATTTGCCAACACTCGCCACGCTTGGCATGCGGATTGGCGAGCGCAGTATGATTTACAATCCTCAGAAGGCGCTGCTGCCCACCTTCTGGTACGTGATCCCTTAGCCGACTCTTACGGCACCCACGGGAAGAGACGGGGGAGTACTATTCTAGGCCGGTACCACCACGGCACACGGTTCAGTATTTAATTTACATAATACAAGTGAGGTGATTAAAACTTTTTTTGTTTCGTCGTGTTCCACTCATTTTTAACAAGGTTTAATGTTTCAACGTTTGGGAAAGAAGATAGTAAGTAAATATTTAATGAAAACTTGTAAAACTGTAATTCCTGAGGTTTTTACTTCTTGCTATCAATAATGTTAGTCACATCAGAATAAAAATTTTCACACTTCGATGTACATTTGACATACTTTTTTTGCGAGTTTTTATTGTGTATCGCATTAACAATATGCTAGGTAGAACTTATGTTCAAATATTTGATGGAAAAAATTCGGCTGCTAGTGGGACTTGAACCAGGACAATATTATAATATATTATAACTTGGAACAGGACGGTATTCTGTAGTCGTGGGTTCAAGTCCCACTAGCAGCCGAATTTTTTCCTTCAAATATTTGAAAATAAATACTTTTTTGCGGCCCGAAATCATTGGTACGCGGGGCCCTCATATGCGCGGGGCCCGTAGCATTTGCTACTATTGCTACGTAGTTAATCCGTCACTGCCTAGTATCTCAGCTCCTTTATTATCAAAATACTGGCTCTTGAACCACAGGTTCTAGTTTCCGTATTAGCAGTGCGATGGACCTTTTTTGTCAATCAACTAAAACGACGGGCTTCTCTGAAAACTTTAAGAAGCCAGTGGCTTCAAACATTTTTTTTTTTTCATTTTCCATCTTCTTAAACATTGCTTTTGTCCTTTCTGTTTTACGTATTAAAATTAGCTGAAAATATGAAAATAGCTTAATCATAATATATAACTGTAATCAACTCGGACACACATATTGTAACTGAGCAAAGTACTATGAAAATCTTGATAACAAAATAAGTAGACCTCTACTTTTTAATGTGCGTTAATTTTTTAGGTGAATTTGAGTTTGTTAAAAAAAATCCAAATTCCCTGTGTGTTATCTAAGAACAGTAATGTAACTAGAGTGGTGTTAGCGGCGCACTGCGCAGATATAGGGCGCATCGGGAAACGTTAATAGCAACGTTAATAGAACGGGCAAAGTTAATAGCGGCCATAGACCAGGGTAAGATCATCGTACTTAATAGCATATTTATGTAACCTATTGTTAATGGTGTAATTTGTATAATAATTGTGTACTATTTATATAAGCACATGACGGCACGGATATAACTTGTACAACACTACTATAAAGTTGAAGTGAATATATGCGCGTGGCGAATACCACTCCCAATAATATTATGATGATGCATACTGTTTTTTGTAAGGCGCAGTACGAACACAAAACCCTGAACACAAAAGGATAGTTACGGAACTGCCTACATAACTATTATGCAACTAGAAACTGTTAAATTATGCGATAAAATAACATTTATAATTATTATTTTATAACATATATGATTTATGTATATTATGTCATATATATAATTAAATACATATACATATTATATATAAATCATACATGTTATAAAATAATAATAGTAAGCAAGTAAGCAAGTATTAAGTAAGTAAGTGAATAAAATGTTAGAAAAATAATTAAACAAATAATTACTATTTACTACATTTTTAGACGCACACACCTTTCAAATATATAATATACTAGTAGCGCTCCGGGGGTTCACCCGCGTGGATTACGGTTTTCCAGCTATCTCAATTAACCAATTATTCCACGGAAACTATACTTATTCCGGGATAAAAGTAGCCTATGTATTATTCCAGGGCTTAAACTATCTTCATACTAATTTAATCGAAATCGGTGTAGGCGTTTGAACGTGAAGAAGTAACAAACATACACACATAGACACAAACTTTCGCATTTATAATATTATTAGGATAGGATAGGATTATTCTTCACGCAGTCCATATCTTCTTCGACATTCCCCTTTATCTTATCTTATCTTTCTCTTATCTATCTACGTTCTTCCTCATTACTCTTTGAATATCTTTTTAACTTTTTTATGACCAAATTAATAATTTAATAAATTACATGTGGCTAGTAACACACTAAACAGAAGATTACACATGCCCTGGTATTGTACAGTTATATAACAAAAATCTGTTTAAAATGAACCAAATGAGAAAATTCTCGTCAGTCTTCTCGTGACCACGACCAATGCAACTTGGTCGAAACGTCGAGGTAAATAAATTACTAAATGTTGTTCTCGCGATTAAGCCCCGTTTGATTTAATAACAATGTGTTCGAATCGCGAAAGTCTAAAAATTACAAATGAGAAAATGTTGCTAACCACTGTCCGAGACGAATTGTTACTGTGTTGTCTATAAATGAAGTAACGGTCACCGTTGCTACTGAACTGCTATCAAACTATCGAGATGTCACAACGTATAACAACGGTATTTTACAATATTAATTACTATTTTACTAAAGTAAACTATTCAAAATCATCGTAATATAATAAAAGTTCACAAAGATTTACGTTTTAATCTTTTTGGTGAAAATTAATATAAAATCGTGATTATCATCCTTTTGTGCGTTGCATTAAATAAAATTTACACTGGTTTAATTTAAGTTACTTAGTGGTGAAAAGAAAGTTATCGTTAGTGGTTATTACCTAATCCGTGATGCTTTACATTTATTAAAGTTTAAACAAATGAAAGTTCAGTTTTTGTTAGCGACGCGAGTGATACTTAGCTCATACGTGTAATAATTTGTATCACACTAATAATATAACGGCGAAAGTATGTGTGTATGTTTGTTACTTCTTTACGCTCAAACGGCTACGCCAATTTCGATAAAATTTGGTGTGGAGATAGTTTAGACCCTGGATTAACACATAGGCTTATTTTTATCATCACCACGCAGGTAAAACCGCGGGGTGCAGCTAGTAGTAAATATAGTCTAGGACCTCAGGCAAGCCTCACATGGGAAGCACCAAAAATGCAAATATGCATAAATATATGGTAACGTTTTGGTCCGAGCGGCCCCGGGGACATTAATTAGTGTTGGTGAAATTAATTAATCACTAATAATATAAGGTTATCATTAGTGACACTTATATTAGTATCTTTAGTGACGTGAACATGAGATGAAAGTAAGTTGATTGGGTGTGGAAGTGCTGTAAGTGATAAAGTGAAAAAATATTTGGGTAATTTTTTGCATTGGTTAGGTTAAAAAAATCTATAAAAGTTCTAATACATTATACATAGATAATTATATATATATATATACTTGACCTATCTGAATAATATATTATATTATTTACGTTAACTGGATTTTGTACAAAACTACAACCTATGTTTAATAAATTTATTTATTTATAAAATTCAGATTTATTCAAACGCTTCTAAAAGTTTCTTTTTTTTACCTATTATGAGCTCGTGTTTATGTAATCATTACTAATATATAATATATGATAAGATATAATATATAGATAAAAAAATATTTTCTACATCTCTGAAAAAGAGACATACTTTATAATTGCTGCCATAAAAAACAGGGTATTTTTCAGTAGAGTTCTTTTTGAACTTAAAACATTATATTCTTCTCAATAATCTCATTTATAAGCACATAACGTAATTAACTACTCTCTGCTTTCTGTGGTTTCACCCGCGTGATTTACGTTTTTTTATTATAACAACAGTACATTTTTCTGACTAATATTTAGACTAATATAATGTACTATTTCAGTGTAAAATTTATATATGTGCCAAATTCTAACTAGATTCGTTCAGCTATTATTGAGTTAAAAATATTAAGTTAAAATTGTGAAATTTTGTAAATTCGTTGAAGGTTTACGTCACACTGATGCTAAACAAATTTAAAGGTACTGAGCATTTAGCATCCGGGGGTAGAAAACTCCCCCCTGTTACCAGGATCCTATAGAGCATATTAATAATAACCTTACTTCATAACTTTAGGGAAAGAAACCTCCTCGGTTGGGGAAATTATTTGGTTTTTGAAAACAATCTTGATGAAACATCACAAGCAGTTCGGTGTGCTCAGGAATCCAGATAATCAAAATTATATATATTTTTCATAGCCTTTCGCTTTTTTCTCAGGTTTGATATTTTGGAAAATTGATGTAAAAACCAATAATCAATGCTTAAAATTTGTTGTATGTATCGCTTTCGGGCTGTTTGGCCGTGGTCACGTCTGGAACAAAAGTTTCACATAGACCACGGCCAAACAGCCCGAAAGCAATACATACAACATGCAACGCCGGCCGTGAAAGCCTTAGAGTTTACAAATACTTAAAATTATTATAAAAACCTTAAGCCTGGAGTGCTACCGGCAGCGGGTCACGGTGCAAGTTACTGGTGGTTAGGGCTGCAGAGAGAGGAACCTCCGGACAATACGCGCCGTGTCAAAGAATACCGCCTTCTCCATCTGATTATTATTAATTTGTTTTTGTTCGGTTTAAACTTTCAGATATGGCTTTGCTATTTTCTTGGAATCTATGCAGGCTCACTATGGACCCCAGCTACAGGAGGGGCAGTTACCGTACGTACTCCCCCGAACAACCCATCAACCATTGAAGCACAGGCTAAGTTTTTCCAGTAAGTTCTACTTTTATTTTCTTTCAAAACTGGTGTAGAAATTTTTGATTTTTCCAGTTTTAATTATAAGAATGCCTAAAGTTAGAGTTATTTACATTTACTATAACGACGAAAGGTTATCAAAAATAAGTTAGATCTAACCAGAACTTCGCTTTAGTCAATTTGTGTTTTTTCGGCTTTACCTTAATATGCCTAAAATAAGCCTGTATATAAAGTTTGATGTGTACTTATTCTGTAGTTATTTAATAAAAAAATAAAAAAAAAGTTTTGTCATAAACGATTATAGGCCTTATAATTTTTTATATATTTTTTTTATTTTGACCTTTTTTGTATTGTGAATAGGTAAGCGTTTGACCACTATGTCACCTGATGTTTTTTTTTTTTTTTTTTTTTAATTTATTCAAGGATCTTCAGACAGTACATAACAAAAATTTACAATCCAATGCGAAAAATACAAGTATAGGTAGTTGATGTACCAACAGCGAAGACCACAGATTAATAACATAAATAATTACATAGTCTAACAGAACAAGAAAATAATTAAATTGCTGCTCAAGAGACATTGGACGGTGATGAAGCAAGCATTATATTATATATTGTGTGTTAAGAAAGAAATACTGATTCAGTGTCTACTACCATCACCACCCAACATCTCTAACACTAACTTAGAGATGTTGGGTGGTGATGGTAGTAGACACTGAATCAGTATTTCTTTCTTGTTAAGTTGTTAGCTTTAATGTTAAGTGATGATGCAGTCTACGGTGGAGCACGCCTGCCTAGAAGATACCTATTCACTCGTGACTTGAAGATACCCAAGTTGTATGTTTGCGGAAAACAGATTTAGGCAATAAATTCCATTCATTAGCTGTACGCACTATGAATGTGGAAGCAAAACGCTTCGTGCGACAAGTTGGAACGTCCACCATGTATGGATGTCGCATTGTCGTCCGTCTGGTCGTCCTAAGAGCGAATGGGGAGCTTATAAGTGAGCACAAAGTCGCGTAACGAACTTTATAAAAGCTTGGAGTTTAGTTCTCTACGAATCAGAATTGAATAGATTTATTGAAAAGTCACCGACTGATTGCTGCTCTGCTAACTTGATAACTCTATGTAATACTGGAGTACTCGTATTATAGAAGCGAGTTTGAGTTAAAGCAGGCATGGCAAAAATAGCAGTGCTGAAGCTGTTGGAGCTTTACCATAGATAGACAAGCGCAGCATAGGACGCACACTGAAAATATATGAAAATGATCTGATAAAGGTTGTAGAAGGAAATTGAATGCCCTTCCAGATCCTATTGAGATCGATGGCAGAGCCCGGCAGAGTCCTGTTGTCAAATCAAATCAAATCATATCAATATTGATTAACATGATTTGATTTGATTCGACATCCTATACCAGAAATGATAATCATCATCTCAGCCATAGGACGTCCACAGCTCGACATTGTCCTGAAATGATGATGGCCATTAACAAATATGAATTAAGAATATAAATATTTAACTAAATGAAATTCGTTTGAAAGCGAAACAATTGTCGATCGTGATATCGACTACGCGTAAGTGCCACGTGATACCCGTAGAAACAGTATAAAGTAATTATGAACGTGAGTTTTGTTGCTATTTTTTTTTATTTGAATCGTGAAAAGATCAAAACGTTTGTATTATGTAAGTGACTTTCCAAATATGACGTGGACACACAGTTATATTACGGCCCATAAACGATTCTGAATCTGAATATATTAGTGTCTGTGAGACTCAAAAACTAAATTCTAGAGATGAGTACAGTATAGCAAACAGTGAAGCTTAATGCTGATGTTCGATGACGCAAAACAGCATTAAACTTTTCGTTTACAAATTTAGTACACATAACAAATGAAGATAAAAACTTGTTCACTTAGCCATGTATTTATTAAGTATTAAATTAGTATTCATATCCAATCTTTTGTTATAAAAAGGTTATTACTTCATAAATGAGAAAGCGACCTCAATAGCCTTTGAAGCCTTCAAACGAATTGTCAACTTGACATGCAAATAAGTTTCACCACAGACTGATTGCTTTTATAGGGATTTTTTCTCAGTACAGTTGAGCCCTTACAAGATAGAGTTCGGCCACGTTTGCGAAGACCCTAACACATGGGAGCAGCGGTACGAGAGGAAAGACTTTAAGAACCACAGGGATATGGGAAAAGTAATGTTTTGTATAGCTGTCTTCTTCATTCTCTCATTGCCTCTTTCTAACTCTACATCACTGTCATAACGCCTGCTATTTTAGATAAACGGAGCAGACAGCGTAGCGTATCAGGGCTGCGTTCAGGAGCGGCTTCGGCCAAGCCATATCTTGCTCTGACAGCGGATATGCGGCGTTCACGAGCTCAATTAGAGCATTATTTGCTCCACCCAATATTTGATCATGACCGTTCACGTCAACCTGTCAGACCAAATTATGGTCGACTAGACCATAATCTTTCTACCTCCATAATCGTTCAAATCGGCTGTCAAAAGTGACATATTCAGTGGTAACTATCACGTGATCTATGATCAATGTAAGTGACTTCTTCTTCTTCTTCTGTGACATGCTATGGTGTAGCCGTTCGTGAGACATCGATCAAATATTGGTCGATCAATATTTGGCCGAAGCCGCTCCTGAACGCAGCCCAGTGCATACCAGTATATTTTATATCCACATTATAGGTTTATATATGTAATGCTGTCGTACAAGGCAATGTATAACAAATTAATACAGAAAATGTTCTATTTCGTAGTTGTAAATTATTAGTGACAGTTCATGATTACTTCATTTACTATTTCATTTAATGTACCTATATTCTGCGATACGATAACGAGGCGTTTTCTAAAAAAAAAGATACTAGCAGCAATAAAAATACCCAATAGATGGCGCTCTACAGATTTGGAAATAGTTCTGCCACTGTCAAGATGGCAACTGTTTTCACTTACTAGTCTGCGACTCAGGTGTTTATCGATCCTAGAATATTCCCGTGTGCTACTCTCAATTGTCTTCTTTTTCTTAAATTATTCTTTCAATTGACAGTAACAGATACGTTTCTATGACTATTACGCCATCTCTTCGTATAACGTACTTCGAACTAGTTTTTAAAAAAAAAGAAAATGCCTCATTGATGTAATTATTACTTTGGAAGGTACAGAACACATGTCCAGTTGTCACCTCAACAATATGTCTGTTATTACAGTCTTGTAAAGACATTACTGTTAAAAAGTGTGTCATTATTTTGAAATATATATTTATTCGCTTTTTCCAGTGTATTTACATTCAATTGATATGCATAAATGCACATCGAGCACGCTGTCTGTCTCGTTTCTACGAATGCGTGGCCTAACTATCTGTTTCTTTCTTTCCCGCTTTGCTTCGCTTGGCTGAAGGTATAGACACTTGCCTACTTCCGAGGACTTCGATCAAGGTCATCGACAAGGGAGCGACCACCACTTCACTGAGAGACATGAGAGGTCCAGGCCAAGGGATGGACTATTTTCAGCTAAAGTACGCTTTCAATGCAAATAACACTTTTCATCGTCTGACTTACTGAAATTCACTTCTGTAGAATCTTTAAATCGTCTCAGGACATATTCCAATTGATTGAATTCCAATTATGATATATCAGTCGCCTTACATCAAGATTTTTATGCATTAATGCATAGATCAACCATTCATTAGCATTACGCATCTGTATTCTAAGAATAACTCAAAATCACTTCCTCTAATATATCAATTTAATTTTCTCTTTCTTATTACTTACTAATGCATTTTCTTGTTTTCATTATTTATTAACATCAAAATTTCATAATTTAGAATAAATATAACAAGTTGTTTCTCATTAGGTTCGATGGGGGGATAAGAAAGGAGGTTATGGTGAACATTACTGGGATTTGAACCACGCTGGTCATGCTGGTAACCATGGAGATGATAGCTATGACAACGGGTCAGATGATGGCACGTATCATGAGGAAGCCAATGACCCCTATGACGAACCGAGCGAAAATTCCGCTTCGTACAGAACAGCACAATACGATCCAGAAAATGAAAGCTACGATGAAACAGGCAGAACCAAAAGAGCACACCCTAAAATTAAGATTGAAAGAAAACATACTGTTGAAACTTATGAAGAAGACCAGCCAAAACTGAATCGCAAGCATAAAGAACAGTTGCAGGCCGCCGATACACATCAAGTCGAAACAAAAGACGAAAAGAAGAAACGTTATCAACATAATACCAAAGATGATAATGCAGAGGAATATAAGCCAAAAGAAAAGAAGCAAGTAGTCCTCGTGGTGACTCATAAAGACGAAGAAGCTGAAAATCAGCAAAATAACCAAGCAAGTAGACTTGTCCCAAATAATCATCCAGATGTGAATCAATTTGTACCTTATGAGAGCGGCGCTGGAGTGAGACAACATCAGCATACAGAAGCGACAGTTGCAGCATCAGCTCCAAGGTTGTTTCTAGAATCGTCTACGGGACATGTTGTAGATAGAACTACTGGGCAGGCGTATGTGTTACAGCCTATCACAAAGTACTAGAAAGTAGAGATAAAAGTAAATTAGTTATGTTAGTTATTTATTTTTGTAATTAAAGCACTATTACGTCATTCTGTTTTTTATTATCACATCTGTAATGGAAGCGATTTGCCCGAAAATAAGGTACAGTTGTTTAAGTACTTATATGAAAGTTTTGCTCGATATTGGTTTTAAAGTACTAACTACGTAGGTACATACAAATGCTCATTCGCCAGACGAACACTTTGTAACCCGCCTTCTAAAAAAATGAGGTTACTCAATTCGACCGTATATGTCTATTTTATGTGTGTTTGCTGATAACTTCGTCGTTTATGAACCGATTTTGATGATTCTTACATTGTTTGATAGAGTATACTTCCGTGGTAGTCCCATTAAAATTTCAAATTAGTCAAGCTGTTGTTGAGTTACACTCCAATAACTGAAAAGTGCTACTCATACTTCGACGATATTATAGTGCGTATAGTTGCTGTTGAAGACATCGGAGAACATACTCAATAACAATTGATCCCGTGAGTAGCATAGGTCACTGAAAAGGGGCAAAAAATATTTTTTTAGCAAATAATGGAACTGACTTCAACACTGAAAGTGTGAAATAACTTGTTAAAACTAGTAAAAAGTATTCTTTTCGCAAACTATATAGTTTAAGTTACCAGTCTTAACTAGAAAAAAACATGTAACATATTATGCCTAGCATCATGCTAGTTATGTAAGTAATTTAATACTAGCATCATGCGAGTCATATGTCACTTTTTTTACTAGTTATGACTGATAACTTCAACGATGTATTTGGTTTGCGAGACAAAATATTCGGCTGGGGAATGTGCGTTTGTATGTATGTAGTAATATTATATATGAGAAATTTTGAATGGGTGGATATTTAAAGCCCCATCACACCCGAACGGCTTAATAAATCTGGATGAAATTGGACACAACTCACACTAATATTATACAGTTTGTTGTATGTATTGCTTCCGGGCTGTTTGGCCGTGGTCTAAGTGAAACTTGTGTTCCAGACGTTTCGTCGATCACTGCGGTCGACATCTTCAGTGGTTCAGGTCCGAGCGGCGACAAGAGCGTAGAACTCTCCTTCGCGGCGTCTTCTCTGTTACTGACGGAAAATGATGATGATGATTTGCGCAAGTAAAAATGTAACTTCATTCAATCCGTTAACTCGTTCTAGCGGGATAGAGCAACTTGCAACTTTCACATTTATATTAGTATATATATATATTTTTATACTTGGAATTATACCATGATTAATATTAAATGATCTCTTACTGTGTGTGATACGTCCACTAAATGTGTACGAGTTACGTTATCTCTCTTTGATTCCAACTTTGAACTCTTGCGCAAGTCACAAGTTCTACCACAATACGATACAAAACATAGCCCCAAGGAACTTTTATGTCAGAGTATATTGTCAATGCAAATGAAGGGTCAGCAATTCTCACGTCGACGCCATGCATTCAAGCAGGTTTTAAGGACAATTATTGTTAGTTTATCTGTCGGTTATTCACCGCTAGCTGCATGCGGGTCATTGTAAAAGAAAACTGATGGTATCTCTGTTCTATACTCTTGTATAGTGTGCATATTATAAACAGACATTAAGACAGAAGCTATCAAACTTTTAAAGAGTTTTTACCTTATGACAACGGTTAAAATCTGGAAGAGATCGCTTTAAGTTTGAAGTTGTGCAACCGGTAGGTAACCATATTTACATTCTTTGTTAGGCTACTGAAAATTCCGTTGCTTTGTATTTAGTGTATTGGACTATTGAATGTTTGCTTACTAGCGCTAACGCTATGTTAATATGATTATTTAATTTTTATGTACTTGGTAAAGCGGTGCAAAATGCGAATATTAATACTAGGACAAACCGTGCGGTTCTGTGGTTCAATATATTAATAAACTTTGTATTATTTATCAACAAATAAATAAATAATAAAAGCGATAAGCTCGCCAATTGCACTGGTTAGGTACTTATATATTTTATTTTTATTATTCTTTTTGTGACCGGTGTGCAATAAAGTGTTTTGTATTTTTTTAAATTATTTATCTCTGTAGATTGTTAGAATACATCACCCGTCCGTGTTCTTGAAGCGATGGCCTCAGAGATCTTCAGTGCCGGCCGTTTTTCTGAGATTAATTGTTTTAAAAATGCCATGTAAATATATATTTTTACGCCTATCATTTATCCATCGATACATAGCGACCATTCAAAATTTTCAGTACTAGGTACATAAAATGGCCACTTAAGTATTTTTAACGTATTTAAAATACCCAATGAAAGCTAGGGTGAGCCATCTGTTTATTTTTTAATTTCGCCATAGAATTCTAAAATCGCAATAGACCAGTAACTTTCTCACAGCCCAAAACTGGTCAAACTTGTTTTGGACAATGGTTACGGAAGACACCACTGTCCTTGCATATAATTGGCATAAAGGGTCGTCCACAAACCAGTTTGACCGCTTCCTTATGTGGGAAAGGACTGTAAGCAAAATGACCCCTTATTTGCATGCAAAGAAATGATCAAGGATTATTATCTTTGCAGAATGTGACACACTGTTCTAGAGTTTGGCGGGAAAAATAAAAGTGTTTGGTTAGATTTTAAAATTGTTTTTTTGTTAATAACATAATTATAGAGCGTAATGGTTGTTAAACAGAATAGAAACTATTGCGAAGTAAAAGTCACATTGTATGTCACGTCTCATAGCATGTCGGTTTTTTAAATTTTGAAATGTCAGTTCTTTCAAATCTGCTATAAATTGAATTGATTTTCATAACACTTTAAGTTAACTTTCTGTGGTATGTCTGAGTAACTGCATATTATTTATAAATTTCCAAACAATAAAGGATTAATGTAAACTCTAAGGCTTTCACGGCCGGCGTTGCATGTTGTATGTATTGCTTCCGGGCTATTTGGCCGTGGTCTATGTGAAACTTTTGTTCCAGACGTTTCGTCGTCTGGAACAAAAGTTTCACATAGACCACGGCCAAACAGCCCGGAAGCAATACATACAACAATAAAGGATTAAATTCCGATACCTACCTATTATTCTATTAGTCGTATAATTTTTACTTTGGTAACATTTAATACAAAATGTATAACACATAAACAAACGTCCCTTCACTGTTATTTTAAAAACAATTCAAGCTTTTGAGTGTATATTCTTACCGACCCGTGTATCACAAATCTTTGCAACCCTAGCTGCAACAAGTGCAAAGGACACCCTACCTTTTACACAATGGGTTATGTTTCGAAAGACGGACAGTTTCCCACGTATGGTCGACTGGTCAGACAGGTTTCTCTAGTCTGGCCCTTATTTGTACCTTTTGACCATATTATTTCAATTTTCTTTCCGTTGAAATCTATGACTATTATTTTGCAGCAACAAAATTTACCTTATATTTAAAATGTCAGGTTCTTGCGGTTCGATTTGTAGCAAAAACAGAAACATGGTACACGGTTTTTGTATTTCTGAAATATCGCATTTTTTATTAACAGTCCACTAGCTATTGGCAGCCTATAGAATACCTATAACTCAAATGATCTATCCCGCTACCGGCTGGCAGCGTGCCCAGAATGCTAGCAGCATGTATTTGATGATTTGACTGGCCGGTTGGCGCAGTTGGTAGCACTCTACCTTCTGAGCCGCTGGTCCCGGGTTCGATTCCCGGACAGGTCAAACATTTGTGTGTATGAACATGTCTGTTTGACCTGTGTCTGGGTGTGTATATGTAGTGTACATAAGTATATATATCAGTCATCAGGTTACTATAGTACAGGCTCTGCCTAGTTTGGGAGCTGAAGACCTTGTGTGAATGTTGTTGAAAAAAAATAATTGATAAAACACCTACCTATACCCTACCTATAAGGCAATATTCTTTCAAATAAACCTATTTTGTTTAGTCTAAGGATTCTATCTGTTCATCCCAAGTTTACCTACCTACTACTTATAAATGAAACCAGCACCATCTCACACTGAGGTTACTACTTAATAATAATACATAATATTGATACATAGTAATACTACCTCAGTGCCATCTCATCTGTTTACCGAAAGGTGTTGAAACATAAAGTCTATTCAATCATTTCACTCTGATGCCTTTAGCAATAATTGTGTACAACACAGCAGCCCTAATTTTCAAAGAGCATCTTTACTACAATAACGTTTTTTTTATTGAAACTTCGAGACGCGAACAAGAGTCGCGTGCGCATTTCTTCATACTTATCATTCCTGGACAGCACCCCTATGCGGAGATGTGAGTTCCCTTTGTGTATTCCCTCAATTAATGGTCCGTACGCAGGATAAAAAACTACCTGCATGATTTGCATACTTGCGTATTACTTTAGTGAGGGTAAACAGGTCCCTTTTTAACATATTGTTTTTTTTATTATGTCTATATTGTTGTATGTATTGCTTCCGGGCTGTTTGGCCGTGGTCTATGTGAAACTTATGTTCCAGACGTTTCGTCGATCACTGCGGTCGACATCTTCTTGTACTGATGACTCAGTATCAGAGAAGACGCCGTGAAGGAGAGTTCTACGCTCTTGTCGCCGCTCGGACCTGAACCACTAAAGATGTCGACCGCAGTGATCGACGAAACGTTTGGAACACAAGTTTCACATAGACCACGGCCAAACAGCCCGGAAGCAATACATACAACATGCAACGCCGGCCGTGAAAGATTGAAGAAATTGATTCCTTACTTCAATACTACAATCTTATACAGTTATCAGAATTTATTAGTTTTTCTCTCCGTATCATAGCGGTTGACACGCTTAAACAATGCTTCTAAGAATCTTTTGAGGAAAACGTTATTTAAATTGGTCAAGCCGTTCACGCGTGATGCTGTGACCAAGGGAAATAGCGATTGCGACCGTGAGTTAGGTTAGCTCCCTTTTATCCAAACATGTAATATGTTTTAGCGCTAGAACGGTTAGTGGCCTTTATAATATGCTAAGCGTTACAAAGCTTTCGATGCAGCATCGCGTTAAGAAAACAGAAAAAAAATACCAAAAAATGGAACCGACTTCAACACTCAAAAGTATGAAATAACTTGTTGAAGTCGGTACCATGATAGTTCAAAAGTAACTATATTATCAAAATATTGTAGACATGTTACCGACTTCGACAAGTAATTTCATACTTTTGATTGTTGAAGTCGGTTACATTTTTTTGATAAAATTTTTGTTTCCCTCTTTTCAGTGACCTTTGCTACTCACACAAATGATCAATTCTCATTGTGTATAATCACCGATTTCTTCTATCCTTCATTAGGAAGTCGGCCAAGTAGACGTACACATTTTTCAGTTCTTCTTTCTCAGCCATGTGCGTCCACTGCTGGACGTATGCCTCCCCCATTTAGGGGGGATTTGCCAATACTCTCCACGCTTGGCAGGCGGGTTGGCGAGCGCAGTATGATTTCCGATCCTCAGAAGGCGCTGCTGCCCACCACCTGGTACGTTATCCCTTAACCGACTCTTACGGCACCCGCGGGAAGAGATGGGGGAGTACTATTCTAGGCCGGTACCACCACGGCCTGTCAGTTATTGAAGTGTAACTCAAAAACCGCTTGAAATTTAAATGGGAGCCCTCAAATAAAAAAAAGAATCATCAAAATCGGTTCATCCCGTCAAATGTAGGTAATAAACATTAAAAAAAATACGGATCGTATTGAAATCTGTTTTTTTTAAGTCGGTTAAAAAGTTGAAAGTTACTCATATTGTAATTATAAAAAAACAATATAACACCAAAGTTCTCAACGTCATTGTTAATGCAAATGAAGGGTCAATAATTCTCACAATTCCGACAAGATCGCAGGGAGATTATTGTTGGTTAGTTTGTCTGTCCTTATTCAGAATAAATGCGGGTCTCTCAAATACAAATGATTATGTTATCTTTAAAATATTTTTGTCATCTTTTTACACATTATATTTCTAGTTACCCGCCCTCCTTGCAGTATTGTGATAAATCTAGAACCCCTCAAAAAGTGGTAAACTATTTTTTTATATCTTTCAAACATGCTATAGGGTTATCTTTAAAATCAGCTCGCAGTTATTATTCACGCATGACATGTAACACAAATAAAATATTATATGCACGCCATTATCACATATTACCTATCTTGTGAAAGTACGTTTGTACTCGCCATTAGACTTTACAATAATTTGCCTATTTTAATATAATCACGGGAAGAGATCTAATTATAAAAATATTTAAATATGATTGAACGATTTTTTTCCAAATTAACACAAAGTATTGTGTGCCAAAGTAACGAAAACCAAAAACAAATTAAATACATGCCCAACAATAACGTTAAAAATCTTTGTTTTTTTCTACTAGACAAACTGCACAAATCGGCGTAGATCAAGAATTTTCTCACAAGCCATAACTGGTCAAACTAGTTTTGGACAATGCTTAGGGAAGTTACCACTGTCCCCGGAGATCATTGTCATAAAGGGCCGTCCACAAACCAGTTTGACCGCTTCCTTACCCTTAACCCTCAGTGCAAGGATTATCATGGGCAAAATGACCCATTATTTGCATGCAAATTGCATAGGTAACTTCTTTAGAAAATGTTACACACTGTTATAAAGTTTGGAGAGCATTGCAAAGTATAAAAAGTAAACGACTGGCCGGTTGGCGCAGTTGGTAGCACTCTGCCTTCTGAGCCGTTGGTCCCGGGTTCGATTCCCGGACAGGTCAAACACTTGTGAATATGAACATGTCTGTTTGACCTGTGTCTGGGTGTGTATATGTATATAAGTATGTATATCAGTCATCAGGTAACCATAGTACAGGCTCTGCCTAGTTTGGGACCTGGAAGACCTTGTGTAGATGTAATAAAAAAAAATATTAAAAAAAATATATAAAAAGTAACAAATATTTTGTAGGAGCAATTGGTATGTACACTTGTGCAGATATAGCAAAAATAAAACAAATGGTTTTATAATACAGAAAAAAAAAATTAATACTGTTAAAATATGTAGGAAACTCTCTCACTTTGCGAGCTTTTGGATCTTTTTATTTATTTTTATTTGCCATAATCGAATCACTGAATTGTTCCGTCGACCACATGGTATTCGCAGGCAAATACCAAATTATTAAAATTACTAAACTTAAGCCAACTTCCACACTGCCACGAGCACATTCAAACCCAAACAAACCCGTATATCACAAATCTTTGCAACAAGTGCATCAAAGGACACCCTACCTTTGTCACAATGGGCTACCTTTTACAAGACGGACAATTTCCCACGTTTGGTCGACTGGTCAAACAGGTTTGTCTACTTAGAAGGGTGGACATGTGTGCCCTTTGACCGTCGTCTATGTGAATTTTCTTTTATGAGTCTGTAGGTAACGTGACGACGGTTATTTTACATGGATTAATCCTACTAATATTATAAATGCGAAAGTTTGTGTGTATGTGTGTTACATCTTTGCGCTCAAACGGCTAGATGAAATTTTGTATGGAGATAGTTTAGACCCTGGCTTGTAACACATAGGCTACTTTTCATCATCATCATCATCATCATCCATCATTACCACGCGGGGAAAACCGCGGGGCGTAGCTAGTTATTTCGTAACCGGGAATATTGTAGTCCGGTATCATGGTCTACCAGATACAAAACGTAGGTAAAACCATAGATATATAGGTTTTACATAACATTGCATTGCATTGCATTACATATATACATATATAATATATATATTACTATATATATATATATATAGTAGGTCCTACCCTTAACGGTTCAAAACATGTAAGATAGATAATTATGTAATAGATAGATTAGCATATTTTCGCTACATTGATTTCTTCGCCGAATTTCGTCTTCCAAATATAGGTACATAATATACACTTACCTATATATACTTATAAATGGGTTAGTGTAATATATATATATATATATATTACACTAACCCATTTATAAGTATATATAGGTATATTATGTCCGGGAGGTCATATCTATCGTCTACCTATTTTTCCAAATTTTTCAGAGCGATTGATCGATGCGCCGCTTGACCAAACAGAAAGATACTTAATATTTATTTGGCTTAACTAATCAGGATTAGGTACAATAATTCAACAGGGAAATGGAGTATTCTGGGTACACTGCCAATTATTATTGAAAGCGTACCCATATTGAGGTATAAGGCAACAGCTAGTGTTTTTTTTTAAAAATTTTATTTATTTACATTCACAGTGTGAATGTAAATAATGTTGTGTGAATTTCACACAAGGTCTTTAGGTCCCAAACTAGGCAGAGCCTGTACTATGGTAACCTGATGACTGATAGATATACTTAAATACATATACACACTCAGACACAGGTCAAACAGACATGTTCATGCACACAAATGTTTAAACTGTCCGGGAATCGTACCCGGGACCAGCGGCTCAGAAGGCAGAGTGTTACCAACTACGCCAACCGGCCAGTCATATTACTATATTTTGGTGGCATGAAAGCTATGCATTGTCAGCTTCGCTGTCAGCGTGACGGTCACTGGTTCAATTTCCTTCCCCCATTTTGGTTTCACTATGTTTTCAAGTAGGCTGGATAGGTAGAAAACACTCTAGTACCCGACCAACACAGTGTTCTGGTGGCTGTTAATGAGAGGCAATTCATATTCTTGAGCTACCGTGATGTCCCAGATCAGCTCTGACCATAAAGTGATCATCTCAGCGATAGGACGTCCACTGCTCGACGTTCACATATGCCTTCCCCATTGGGACCGGATGGAAGCGGGCCGCATCCACACATACTTTCGTTATTTCTGTGCAGTACCTGCTTATATCCCCCCTTGCGTATCGGACTCATTCCTAAATATGATAAACTCATCTTTGTTTGTTGACTACACGCTGTTAAAATACACTCTTGAACATCTTTCAACTGCAGGTACATACTTTTATTGTATCCGTTGTATATACCATATGCTATAACAATAAATAACTAGTAATTAAGTAGGTATAAGGTTATGTATGTATAAAAATTTTGGCCTTATCTATCAAAATTTAATTATTATTTTTATTTATTTATTTTTTCTATAATTTGTAAATAAGTAGAATACGATTTTCGTAAGACTTTAAGGAAGAGCCTGTACTCCACGACACAGGTTTAACCTAGTGTGGAGCACAGTGCCCCCCGAGTTTAGAATAAGTTAGCTTCGCCTAAACTCGATGTATCCTAGATTTAAGTTTTTCTGTGCCTAAATAAATTATTATTATTATTATTATTATTATTATCCAGCTCTTACCTGCGATCTTAGTCAGGTCGTGTGTCCACCTGGTCGATGATCGGTATCTAGTGAAACTCTAGATGAGGCATAAAAAAGATTACAAGATTAACGTAGAAAAGAAACCTCATATTTGACTAGGATAAATTTTGAAGAGTTTTTCATTTACTCTTTCTGGTAACGTTTTTGATCAAACGCGCCACAAAAGATCTTCGCATACCTATTTCTACGACGTTCTATACTCATACGATAACAATTAAACACCTCCAATCTAGTTTTTATTCTGCAGAGGTGATGAAATATAAAGTTTAACATAAATATTCTACTCCGAACAATTGAGTTACACAAAACAGCAGCCCTCAGATCTTTTGCGCCCTTTCTAAAAACCTGAACATGCAATTGTTTTTTTTGTACCTTTTTACAGTCGCGTGTGGATTTTTTTGTGTCATTACGCCCTGTGAAGAGATGCATGAGACTCTCATATTTAAATTAATGAAATAAAAAAGTGATGCCCTATTTTCCTGGGTTCACGCCATTGCTTTCAGAAGACTACTAAATAATTCATCTACAATTAAGTTTTCTGTAGAAGGTTGTTACGGAAAGAAAAAAGTAATGAAATTTCTAATGATACTATGAAAAAAGAAGATTAGGTAGGTACGCTCTAAGATCGCTTACATCTAAAAACTGAACTAGATACAACTATAGGCAAACGTATACCTATAGTTGTTAGTTGCAGAAGAGCTTGTCCATTTTGTGAAAATACATGAAAGCATTAAGTATTTCTGCCCTATTGTAAAAAAAATTTGTGATTACCCTTTTTACTAAAATGATTAAAAATTTCGCAGAAAATTGTAAAGTCCCACAAATCATACGGTAACGGGTAGTCAAGCGGCTGAAACCGCGGGGGGCAGCTAGCTATCTTTATATAAGTAATACCTACCTCCGCTGGATAGAACGAGCTTTCTTGCTTAGTTATAATTATTATGGCTGCGTTCCAAAAAAACTTAACATTTACACAAGTCGATTAAATTAAATTGTAGTCAGTATGGTATTTATTATCCAGAGATTCTAGAGTGAGATTGTAGCGGGAAATTTAATTTGAGAAAAAACACATTTTGTATTATTTTCCAAAATAAGGGGGTGTTTTTCGGGTGTTAACGTGTAATAATGGTAGATACGTTACTGTTATGGTCGGACAATATCGTATTTATTAAAGCTTAGACCTACGTTTAAAAAAAACTATTAGGTGTTATTAAGTTAGATAATACAATTTGATTTTTGAAATGTTACAATAATCAGAAACGTTATTTCTATTTTGCATTGCCGTAATTGAAATAAAATAACCATTTATTGCATTACCTACCTGTAACTTTAAAACTCAGTATATCTCAATTATTCTATAATTTTATTTTGTAATAATTAATGAATTGTAAATTGTAAATTATATATCTCATTTAATATTTTTTCACACGAAACTGTATTAAAACTAGATTAATTATTCATAAACTTAGCGATACTACAAGCAAAAACTATTGAAATATTGTAATGTTATTTAAATTTGTAACGTCATTATTGAAATAAATTATCTTATCTATCTTATAATACAATTATAAATATAACTAGCTAATGAGTATATTTTTGTTTCAGCTAAGTATTACTTCAGATATTGTGAACTCCATTACTTAATAATTATGTAATTAACATTCAATCCATTCATATATTTTGGAAGAAATGTACAGTCAGTGAAAAAATACTATTAATGCTTTAAATTCGATAAGAAATTTGAAAGACGGTATTTTTTTAAAACTTATAATCTTATGTTTGACTCGCGACTTGAAAACGGGTTTGAAACTATCGGGAAACACATTATTCGGTCATTATTGAGAAAAAATATACTTATGTAGGTTTAATATTAGTTGTCCCATGTGCAAGCTCATGGTTTGCAACTTTCACATGGGAAAAACCGCTACACTCACGGTTTTCATAGGATATAATAATATAGGAACACACATTTTCAAATATATATAGGACATATACGTAAGTATACATACATATATTTCCTTATATAAGTTTAACTTTGAAGAGGAAGGACCAGTCAAGTTCCTACAGCATGTGACCTTTGACAACAGACCAAGATTTTACCACACAAAGAGGTATAATTTGACTTTGTGGGGCATAAGTAATATGGTTTCACAGGATGTCAAAACTGGGTATGCTAAAACCTAGAGCAAAGTAAATAATTTCCTAATGCTCATACGCCGCATATCAGCAGTCATAGTATGGATCACCGAAGGGCGGCAGCACTCGCGATAGAGCGGCTCGGCGCGGCTGGCGGTGGCGTGCGGCTCGCCTGATGCTCATTGCAGCGTTCCAAAGATAGGGCGGGGAAACACTACCCCTTTCGTATCGAGTAACAATAGAGTATGCAAATAGCAAAGTATCGTGTTCGCCATTTGAAAGTAGATGTCAGTGATCAGCAGGTCCTTCTAGTGGCCACTTCTGATTTAATATTCAATAGTTAACCATTTAGTTTGTTACACATAAGTCAGAAATAAGTAAATCAAACACAAAGTTGTGGTGGTGATGTTTATTTTCTACAAATAGGACAACATAAATATTATAAAAAGGAGGTATGATCAAATTATTCGTTTATGATTAATGTGGTTATAATGTTTTATTTGTAAATTAGATAGTGTGTATGATTAGGATGATCATGTTTTAATATGTTCATTTCTGAACATTGAATCTTATGTAAGGCGTGAAATGATTTTTTTAGTGCTGTATAATGTGATCCGATTAAAAGGTGTATATCATAATAGGTGAGTATTCGTAGTAACTTTCTTGATTGTTTACATTCTTTTTGTAACATTTTAAAAAGTTTTCTCTTTTTTTGTTTCATTTCTAAATGACTCGGTTATTCAGGTTCGTTCATCCTCAGACGAGCAAAGTCTTCAAACACGATATTATCTTCTTCCTCATTGGTGTAAAGTGAATTTTCGTAACGATGTCTTTCAATGGACTGCATTTTCTTCATTGCATTGAAGCGTTGGCGCTCAACAGTTCCTGTAATTTTATTGCATTGCTATATATCTTTATTATAAACTAGCTGCGCCCCGTGGTTTTGACCGCGTTGTGATGGTTAATGATGATGATGATGATGATGAAAAGTGCCTAGTCTGTGTGTTATTCTGGGACCGGAAGTATCTACAAATCAAATTTCATTGAAATCGGAGTAGCCGTTTGAGAGTGAAGAAGTAACAAACATACACACAAACTTTGGCCTTTATAATATTAGTAGGAAGGATAGGATAATAACAATTGTACCGTCGTTCAACTTTTAGATCAATCGTCAGAAGAAGTAGCTGGAGATATTTAACAATAATTATTCACTAAATAACTTGCGCAGAGTAACAATTGTAGTTCTGGTGTTTCATGCATTACTATTTGCATTGCAAGAAACACTGTTTGGTTTTAGTAAACAAAATGTACAATGGTGAAATTCGTGCAATATTGCAACTCCACTAATAAAATAAATAGTTAACTTGATAACAACATAATAACAGAGTTATAATGTTTAATTAACGAACCCCATCAAAGATTATTTGTCTAGTCTGTCTATAAGTTTCATATTATATAGAGCAAGACATTACGATACGAGACGTATTATTTTAAACATCATCATCAACACAGCCACAGGACATCCACTGCTGGACATATGCCTCCCCCATTGACTTACAGGACAAGGGCCGGATGGAAGCGGCCCGCATCCAGCTCTTACCTCCAATCTTAGTCAAAGTAGACAATCGTTTGTCGACATTTAAATATAAAGCTTTCTGAACTCTATTCCATTAGTCATTGTACAATATTAAAGCATATTTTATCATAATCACTTGATGTTGTTTTGTATTACTAACCTTCAGAAGGATGAAGCAATTTGAACGGCACATCAGTAACAAGTTCACCTCCAAGAGTTCCACAATTCAACTTAACTCGAAGGGAATAGGAGACCACAATACCAATAGCATCCATTGGGCATTTCCCTTCAGCAATCAAAGTAGAGCTTGCCAAATTAACGTCGTCTTCTTTGAGATGACCATCCAGGGCCACACCTGTGAATTTTTCAATTGAACTAATTCTTAACTAAATCTTAAATCATAAATACTATTGTAGTTAAGTAGCGATAAAAGTAAACAATTTATTCATTTTATCAAGTGTTTCTCATAACCTCGAATGTCCTTGTTGCTGCGAGCCAGGGGCACCAGATAGAAAGTCTTAGAAAGACTAGCCCCCGGTGTAATAGGGCATCCTTCGCGGCTCTCCAGAGACGCTACGTGACGGCTAAACTGAGAGTTGATCATAGTAATCTCAACATGCTGGACCACCATGCATCTAATGTTGCGAACTGACTTCCGGGAGTTATTCGAGACAATAACATTAGCAGCTAGCTTTTCTCCGTGATAATATATTTCACGATCCAGGGTGACTTCAAGAGTAATCTTCCCATTGCTAAAGGTGAATCCCTTGCTAACAAGAGAACTTGGCAGGCGACGCCCACGAGTAGCAGGAGCGTGTTGTAACTGTGGATATAATTAGTTGGTTGTAATATGTTGATACGTAAATGTGAGAATCGAAGCGGTGATGTATTATCGGCTACCTACCTTTTTGATAGCAAGAGTTACAGAGCTCCTTTTATGGCTTTTCTGGTCTTCTTGTTCGGCAACGTACGTTCTGACACTGTAATCTACTCCCATTGGTTTGCCTTGATCTTCTTCAGCAGGTTGTAGAGTTACCTGTAATTTTATTTATTGCATTTAAAGCCATTAAACACTCAGACCTCTATTACTACCAGTAATAGAACTCTAGTTCAGGAAATATGTTCCAAAAGGATCATTCAAAAAGGATTCCTCCAACGCTTTAGAAGCTCAGCTTGAATAATATTACCTTGAAGGTAAACTATTTAAATTTTTTTAATTATGTTTTATAGATCAAGTGTTTGACGTTTTTTAACTTACCGAACTTGGAGCCATCTCAGGAAAATTAAAGGTAAAGGGATAAGCATTAGGTCCAAGCTTTTTCAATAGCTTTTCTTGGACCGGAGTCAATTCCATCTTCGCGTTGATCAAAGGTACCACTTGTTCTTGGCCTATAACCATTTCCTTGGAGAACTTCACTCCCATTACTTCATCCTCTTCCCTACCATAACGATAGGTGGTCACGAGCTAAAAAAAAATTAAGCACTCATTGAATTACAAATCTTTACAAAGAGTTCGCTAGCTGAAAGCTTCAATCACATTTCACTTAAATGGCTCACTGCACAATAAATAACACTTCACTATATACCTGACTATAAATCTTTCTTCCTTTCAGATACTCTGTATCCACCACCACCACACCGTCCACGGGATCGCAATAATCCACATGATCAATGAAGTCGCGCTTGCCAAGGTAAACGGTAACTTTTCCGTTGGGAGTAGTTTTTTTGAAAACTTTTACGGCAACTACAAGCGCCGAAAACACGTAGTCAAACATATTTAAGATTTTTATGAGGAAACTGATTGGATAATAAAGAAACAAAAATTTTGAAGTCTGATTTAGGATAAGATTTACGATCCCTGCGATGTCTTGAAGTGATGACCAGAAATGATTATTGTTCGGAAATTTTCCTTTTATATATGCAACATGTGAGGTTTCCTACATTATAAAATAAGAACCTAATAGGATTTGAACATTGTAGGCGTACTAACAAGATTAAAGTGACGTATTTTCGATTCACGTAACATCGTTCAGCCCAGCACTATAATATCACAAACACTTAAAATCCGCGCTTTCTGAACGCAGCCTTGACGCTTGACCCTAAAGAGATTTTGACTTTGACGTTTTCTTTTGTGACAAACACTTGAGAAAAATGATTGTTTTTTCACAAATTTCAAAACAAGCTGTACAAATCTAACAAGAAATAGTGCTTGTGTTATGTATTTGGGAAGTTTATTATAACTCTCATTATTGCAATAATGTAATTGACTGGCTTTATTGTGAGTTTTCATTCTTCTTTTCCCATGCTAATGCGAATTGATTTCTGGTTGTTTAGGAATCCTTAATTTCACCTCAAATTGCTGCATTTTTCTCAAAGATCAATACATTTACAGTTACACCATCAGCATGCCGACGTTCCTGACTCAAGGTCGGCACGGGTACAGCGTTCGGTTCTCTCGGACGCGTCCCGATGCGCTCGCCATCGCTACCAGCCAGTATTACGGGCTTGCCGGCGGGGGAACCCTGTTCTTTTTAGAGCTGACACCCGATGGAAGTACCTTACTAGAAGTACAGAAGCTAGAATGGAGTGACGGTCTCTTTGATGTGGTAAGATTTCATATAACTTTACTCGTGATGACGTGTGAAATATTACAGTCTAGTCCTACATGACGATGTAATCCGTAAGGTCTAAAGTCCTTATTGTATGAATGAATATTTGTCTAATTAGAACACTTGCCTTGTTGGATTCAATAACTACTTAAATGGAACTTGCCCTATAAATATCATTTTTCAATAATCCTGCAATTTGCTATTTTAAATTGATTGGTGAACTGAAAAGATCTCATGTAGGTATAGGTATATTTGATTATCAGCAATGTATTTGTTGAGAGATTCAAAGTAGATTCTTGTTGGAGTGTGCAAATATCTGTTAATTCTATGTTATAATTTAATCCATACATGACTTTTGAACATAGGTCAAAGTTATTATGTTTAATGATTGGTAATCGTTAACATTAGACTTTTATGATTGATCAACAAAGCAAATAATTTAGATTAAAAATGACTAGATCTAGTAAAGTAATGTTTAATGTGGATGGTACAGTTATTACTTAAGATATACTTTGGAGTTATCAATGATCTAAATGTCTTACATAAAAATGAGATTTCATTTAATGAGTTGATTGCTTTAAGAAAAACCTATAAACAAAAGTTCCCTCGAATCTGATAAAATTTTGAAGGAGATGAAACTACTGTAGTCTAATAAACTATTTTGGTTTTTGTGGTGAGGCAAGAAAGATCTTTCACCATATTTGCAATTCTTGAACTCTAATTACAAACTAAAATCCATTTTTTATAACTGAATGAGTGATAGAACAAATATGCTAACACACATGTATAAATTGAAGCATTCATTATATTGAAATGGGAATGGATTAATATGGTTAGGCAATCATTAGGATATTGAATAGATTTACATGAGAAGTATGCTTCATTCCATCAATCAGTTCCAGGTTTTATGCATGCATATTTTGTTTTTATTTCATTGCTCATTGACTTATATCTTCACCTATTCATTATACCTTTCGTTTCATAAAATTACTATAAATACCATAATAAGATTATTCCAATGATCTTATGAATTTCAGCATAGTAAACACCCTGTTAACCCAGTTTTGAACAACAGCCTTGACTATTGTTTGATCGCACTTCTAAGGTTTCATTTATGCTCATATAAATTCTAGTTTGTTCTTGTTCTAATAAGAATGAAATTACCACAGAGCCAGTTAGCATTCTTGTTTGTTGAAACTGAGGCAATTGGTCAAAAGGAGAATCTGATTGTAAAATTTCTGATAAATATGTTTATATTGTCAAACCATTGGTCAATATTTTTAACAGTGACTGATGAAAAAATGTATGTACCTGTATGTCAGAGATTTAACAGTAATTAATGACTTCTTTTAACCATGAGTTGCTTTCACTATTGATTTTAAAAACTGGCCCTGCAAGATTCAATATTAGAGAGATTCATTATTAAAGAGACAATATTAGATTTCATACTGTAGATCTACAGTCTAAGCATGTAAAAAGATAAAAAAATCCTTATTGAAACTACTGCAATATATACACTGTACAATACACATATACCATGTGAGCCCTAGTTGGTTTGTTAGATTACAATTACTACAGAGGTCCAGAACGTCCAAACTGCAGAAGATCAAACCTTGGATCTCTTGATATTTTTTTAATATCACTTTATTATACCTGTTTAATCAATTTAAATAATAGAATAATGTAGATTATAATCTTCATAGTTGTCTTACAAGAACATTAGGATTTAATTGAAATCTAAAAAAGATAAAAGTACCATGTTAATGAGGAGCAAACCTGTTCAGACTAAGATCGCAGGCAAGGGCTGGATGGGGGCCGCATCCAACCGGTCCTTGTGGAAATCAATGGGGGAGGCTTATGTCCAGCAGTGGACGTCCTATGGCTGAGATGATGATGATGATGATGAAACCTGTTCAGAAGGCTTCACATCCTCCCTTTGCTAAAAGCTGACTACAGGCACCGTAATTGTCTTCGGGAAAACAAAGCTTATGGTCTAGCAGTAGACATAAGCTCATAATTAATAATCCTAATAATATTATAAATGCGAAAGTTTGTGTGTATCTGTGTAAGTGTGTATGTGTGTATGTTTGTTACATCTTCACCCTCAAACGGCTACACTGATTTGGATGAAATTTGGTATAGAGATAGCTTATACCCTGTATTAACACATAGGCTTATTTTCATCATCACCATGCGGGTATAACTGCGGGGCGCAGCTAATACATTCATATATGGATCAGGAATTTAAGCATACTACTACATCAATGACAAATCATGTTTGAAGTTGGTTCTGTTTGGGATGAGTCAGCAAACTACCAATTACAGCCTGAAAGGCAAGCCAAAAAGGTTATTGACTCCCTAGTAGAATTTATACAGTTGGAAAGGTACTACAATACTAAGCTGTCATTTCATAATAGACCACATCATCAGTTAATACAAGATGAAATACTAGCTAAAATAAAGATCTATTTTTAGATTCAGAATAACCTATTATCCAATTAGGTAAGTCACATAAGAAAATGCTGGAGAAGTAAAACAAGCGCATGACGAGTGAGTTGATTTTCACTTGGCAGGAAGCCCCACCGTACCTACGTATTAACAATGTTTGCATTACTAGCTAATAAGATTATAATGTGGCGCGGCTTTATTTATAGGCAATTTACTTAAGTCACCTGATATTTAGTGTTAGTTTGATTAGTTGGTGTTTCAGTTTGACATTGATTTCTGAGTAGCTGTGTTGCTCAGAGGTTATGTACTTGCCAGATCTTACATTCAATTAAATTTATTTGATTAAGAAACTAAAGGAGACTTTAATGTAGATATAATAGAACTTATACACATCGTTGCATGGGATTTCCAAGAAGATTCTATGCCATCGAAATACTAATATGCTATATTCCGTATCAGTATCTGTCATTTCAGAATTTCATATTCTAGCAGTGCTAACAGGCTACATCTCGGTTCAAAGGATTAAGATGGCTAAACAAACAATTTAGAATATTTTTTTATAGAAGTAGTGTTTGACCACTGACTCACTTGATCGTCAGTGCAGATGTGGCCAGGATGTTATCACGTAGACCTACAAAGTTTACTGGTTCCAAAGAATGCTGCCTGAACAGACTATGTTGTGTTTGTTGACAGTTTTTCATACTTGAGGGTCTAGCCACGCGGGTACTCGAAAGTATATTAACATCATGCTGGGAACTCGATAAAGTTGTTACCGTCACTGGAAGCTCAAGCTGTTGTGCTGAAGAAAGATACTAAAGACCTACCTATTAAAAGACTTTCTAAGACAACCCATCAATTAGTGGTCAGTAGTAGAAGTCTTCCTTCTTCGAAAGAGAATATCTACACATCGATTTATATTTATAAATAAATTCAACTGTTTTCAGACATGGTCAGGTTCATCAGATAACACAGCAGCGTGTGGGTCTGGCGACGGAGCCGTCATAGTGTGGCGCGTGGGGTGCTCCGCCCCGCTAAGAGTGCTCCGCGCTCACACCAGTGAGGTCTGCTCTGTGGACTGGCCTCGGTCACATTTGCTTAGTGCTAGCTGGGATACAACTGTTAAACTGGTATGTATTTTATATTAAAACAAATTGGTTGTCTGTAAAGTCGGTTTACGGACGATAGATTTACGTGATAACGTCATAATCATTTATGACTATGACTTTGACTTTGACTGACTTTGACTTTGACTGACTTTGACTTTGACTTTGATTTTGACTTTGATTTTGACTTTGACTTTGACTTTGATTATTTTATGTAATATAATATAAAAATGAAACCCGTTTTCCGTTGTCACGACATAACATGTAAACGACTTGACCGATTTAGATAAAATTTGGTATAAAGATACATGGGACTTTGGAGAAGGACATAGGCTACTTTTTGTCCTGGAAGAAGTATGGTTCCCGTGGGATAACTGAGTCAGCGGGAAAAACGTAGTGCACGCGGGTGAAACCGCGGGGCGCAGCTAGTGTAATATAAAACTCAGGTGGAACGTTACGCGGAACGTTACTATTTTTCATGAGTGTTGCTGGTATTCATCAATTTATAAAACGTTATCACGTCAAAAAATATTCGTTCATATAACAGTAATTATAGTATACCCTGTCCTAATCATTGTCAAGAAATTCAACTATGAGAATAAAAATCAATTATTATTAGCAGTTCTTCAGTATTAAGGCAATAACATAATATTCAAAAGGGCAGACGCATAGAGGTGTAAATCAAACAAACACTTGATTATTGTTTGGTTGGTTATTCCTCCTAGGAATAACTTGCTATACAGCCAATCCAATCATATCGCATTCATATAAAAAATTGAATAACACACTGTCTCTACAAACTATCATTTCTCTGTGTCACAGCTGTACTCCATAAATGACAGTTAATAACAGAGTTCAATTGTTTGCAATATGGCACAAAATTTACAAATAATTGACCTGAATTTAATATAAAAAAATGTAGACATGAGTGTGTGAATTTAATGGGTTTGTGTGTGTAGAATGTGTAAGGGTCATTGGCCTATGGTGGGGGCCAAATATTGCCGGTAGAGCTATTGATGTGTAGACGTGTTATCTTTTCATTCCAGTGGGATCCAGATTCGGAAACCTGCCTCAGCACATTTGCCGGTCACTCTCAATTAGTATACACAGCTGCATTCTCACCACATTCACCAGCGACATTTGCTTCCGTCTCCGGAGATGGTCACCTCAAGTTGTGGAGCTGTACTGAACCGGCCAGACCTGCAGCTGTAGTCAAAGCACATGATGCTGAGGTAATTTAAATAAGGGCTAGTATCTAGTAAGGGTTCTAAGAGTTCTTCACTAAGAGTTTCAGGCTAAAGGACCTCAGGCCTTTTCAGTGCTTGTGGAAGGCTCTTCTTCAATGAAATGCGGGCTTAAAATTTCTTCTAAGTCGGTTTTTATTAAATCTTCGTCTTGCGATTCATACAACTCTTGAATGCCTCTTGATTCTGTGTGTTTAAAGCCATCTCGGCCGATCCTGTTCGCAGCTTCAACAATGTTTCCAGTTAAAGTTACAATTACCGACTGGATCCGCGAATAGCGAAATATTTATCCGCGAATACAGGAAACGGGTCAAATTTTTTCACCCGCGAATAGCGAAACCGCGAACAAGGAGCTTTTACTGTATAGCAATACAAAGCATATTGTATTAATATATATATATTTAAAAAAATTCCTCAGTAGAGTACAGTAGTTGATTGCTGTATAAATCTCAAAGTCGATTTCGTCGGATTCAATTTAGAGCTCGATTCAATTTAGAGGAAAGTAAATAAAATCGCCGTGGTGGTACCGGCCTAGAATAGTACTCCCCCATTTCTTCCCGCGGGTGCCGTAAGAGTCGGCTAAGGAACCACGTACCAGAAGGTGGGCAGCAGTGCCTTCTGAGCATCGGAAATCATACTGCGCTCGCCAACCCGCCTGCCAAGCGTGGCGAGTATTGGCAATTCCCCCCAATTGGGGGAGGCATTTGTCCAACAGTGGACACCCAATGGCTGAGATGAATTAAAAATAAAACCAGTTTTCCCCAACTGTTTCAGCTTATTATGTAATGAAATTGGATATTCAATGGATATCTGGATCTCAAATCTAGGAACACATTTTATACATATAATATGAATCTGTAACCTAAAAAATTAGCACTTGATAAAACGACTGAAGGTCAAATTATCGCTTCCCACCTTTTTATGACCCTTTTTTAACCGACTTAAAAAAAGAAGGAATTTTTTTATTTCAACCGTCTATAAATTTGTGTGTTCGCAGATAAGTTCGTTGTTTATGAAGCGATTTTGATGATTCCTGTTTTTGTTTGATAGAGTATACTTCCGAGCCGACCGTTAAAATTTAAATTTTATCTACATCGGTCTAGCAGTTTTTGCTAGAAATCGGTGAACATACATAATGACAATTGATCACGTGAATAGCAAAGCAAGGTCTCCGAAAAGGGTAAAAAAAATGTTTTACCAAAAAACTGGAACCGACTTCAACACTCAAAAGTGAGTGATAACTTATCGAAGTCCTCCACTAACCGCCCGAATTTATTCCATCCTTATAAAGACATCCGAGAGGACGTTCTTAGCGCCATCTATCTTTAATTGTATGAACTATTAATAGGATTGATAGTCCAACATTGAAGTTGGTAATGTATTGAGTGAAGGCAACATACCCTGATTCTGATTTTTGTTTTTTTATACTGTATAGTCCTAACGTTTAACAACTATCTCACTTGAGGGTCAGTGACGATGTGGCCGTAGATGTTATCACGCTAGACCTAGAATGTTACTGGCTCTCTTTCTTTTACTTCTGTCAAGAAAATGCTGCCTGATCACGCTAATGTTTGTTGACAGATTTTCAAACTTGCGGGTGGTAGCTAGCTAGGCGGTTAGTCGAGATTACCCTACCACTATGCCGGGAGTTTGATAACGGTGTTACTTTATCGGAAGCTCAAGCCGTTGTTGGGGTTCGAACCAGCGTCCGTCAGTTTGATAGCCGACGCTCCCACCGCTGAGCTATAATCGTTTCAAAACGGGGTTTTATGTAATGTTATTTATGGGCTGACTGGTCGGTTGGCGCAGTTGGTAGCACTCTGCCTTCTGAGCCGCTGGTTCCGGGTTCGATTCCCGGACAGGTCAAACATTTGTGTGTATGAACATGTCTGTTTGACCTGTGTCTGGGTGTGTATATGTATATACATATATAGGTGTGCATATAAGTATATATCAGTCATCAGGTTACCATAGTACAGGCTCTGCCTAGTTTGGGACCTGAAGAACTTGTGTGAATGTTGTCGAATTAAAAAAAAAAAAAAATTTGTTATACATTGTAGGTGTTATCATGCGATTGGAGCAGAACCGAATCGCACGCGCTTGCGACGGCCGGCTCGGACGGGTTGGTGAGGGGTTGGGACTTGAGGAGGCTCACTTCGCCAATGTTCACATTGAAGGGTAAGTTTTATTTACAACTAGCTGCGCCCTGTGGTTTTACCCGCGTGGTGATGATTGATGATGATGAAAAGTAGCCTATGTGTTATTCCTGGACCTACCGTATTTACATACCAAATTTCACCCAAATCCCTTTTACCCGTTTGGTAATGAAAAACGGTGATGATGAAGATAAAAATAAGCCTATGTGTTAATCCACGGTTTAAATTATCTGTGTTCCAAATTGCATCAAAATCCGTTCAGTAGTTTTTGCGTGAAAGAGGAACAAACATCCATACATCCATACAAACTTTTGCATTCATAATAGTAGTATTCCATTATACAATATGCATCTACCGTTTGATATCACTTTATGATCATTGATAATGTGAAATGTGTAGCTAAAGTACTTATGCCTAGAACCAGACTGAAAAAAGCGAGAAAGTAAGGTATCTACAACAAGATTTGTATATGTATAACAAATTGCCAATCAGCATCCAACATTTAAGCGCTAATGAGTTTAAAAGGAAACTCTAAAAAAGAAAGAAATTTTTCAAAAACAAAATTAATGCAAATTAGACCATACCAAAAAATGCCCCTTGACATACAATATACATATAACAATATACATTTAGAATGTGTTGACGCGTTCACGCTACTAGGTTTAGACATTAACACAAATATAAATTGGAAATCACACATACAAAAAATTAAAGCAAAGTTTTCTAGCTTTATATATGCCCTAAGGGAGCTTAAGAAGGCAACCGATATTAAAACCGCTCTTTCAGCATATTTCGCTTTTGCCCACGCGTGGATAACATATGGAATTTTACTTTGGGGTAACAGTGTAGATGCAATAGATATATTCATCCTGCAAAAGAAATGCATCCGTATAATATCAAATATAAAAGTACCTGAAAGCTGCAGACACTACTTTAAATTACATAAAATTCTAACCCTCACGTGTGTTTATATATTCGAAACTTGCAAATTTGTAAGAAAACATCCTCACTTCTTTATAAAAAAAGGAGATCTAGAAAGGCGGTATGCGACTAGATCTGTACACAAGCTGGTTTTGCCGTTTTCCAAGCTTAAAATGCACAGCTCGGGTCCAGAAGCTATGTGCATAAAAATATATAACAAACTACCTGACAACATTAAAACCATCGAAAAAGACGTAACATTTTATAGCCACTTAAAGGATATACTCTGCAACAAAACATAATACAATATTAACGAGTTTTTCAATGACACATTTAAAGACGATATATAAAATGAATCGGTCCGTTTGCACTAATATTGCGACACCCTACCAGGGTCATATGTTGTTTCTATTTATAATTAGTCCTAAGAACCTTTTTTGTACACATATGATGCAATAAAGTATTGAGTATTGAGCTCAGAAATTTCTTCGAGATTAATCCATTTTACTCATTGAAAGAATTCGCAATGCTGCATATTGTGGAATCTTCATTCTAGGCTGTAAATTGAATAGTTCAATTCGAATTATTGACGAACTAGTGAAAATCTTTTTACTGTTATTTATTGGATTTCTAATACATAAAAATTATCCCACTAATATAAATTTGACGGTAGCCGCGGCGCAGTGGTTAGTGTCAGTGACATGACTACTGTGACTCCGGGACCCTGGGTTCGAATCTCGGCAGGGGCAAACATGGCGATGAGTGTAGATGTTGTCCCGGGTCTTGGATGTTTGTGTGCTGTGGTTGTGTGTGTCCTTGCTTCCCGCGATACAGGGAATCTTAGTGGGGGGGTATGAGTGTGATAAAAAAAATATGTGAAAGTTTGTATGGATGGATGAATTTTTGTTACTCAATCACGCCAGAACGGCTAGACGGATTTGTATGGAATTTGGTATGTATATACTTCAAGTCCCGGAATAACATATAGGCTACTTTTAATCATCATCATCGTCATCAATCATAGCCACGCGGGTAAAACCGCGGAGCACAGCTAGTTTATATATAATTGTTGTATTTTATGAATTCGTATTTATATATTGTAATAAGTGACTTACCTAGTATGACAAATGTTTTAAGGCCAATAAATTATTCTATTCTATTCTAGCTTAGATGGCAAACCGACGGGACGGTATTATGTAGTCGTGGATTGAAATCCCACTAGTAGCCGAATGTTGTCCTTCAAAAGTTCGAACACATAATAATAATAATAATAATAAAGCCCTTTATTCAGACCAACTTAGTATCTATTTAAATGTATTAGGAACTAAAAACTATAGGTATATATATTTATTTTTTGTAGGTCTGTTTGCCAATCGGCAAAGGCCTCCTCTAACCTTTTCCATTCCTGTCTATCTTGGGCCACTCTATTCCACGTTACTCCTGCTACTTGCCTAATGTCGTCATCCCACCTTTTCTGTGGTCTGCCCCTTTTCTTTTTCCCTTCTCTAGGGTACCATCCTGTCACAATTTTGCTCCATTTCTCTTGGCCTCTTATCATGTGCCCTGCCCATTGCCATTTGAGTCTTCTTATTTTGGAGGTTATGTCTATGACCTTCGTCTTTTTTCTGATGAGATGGTTTCTAATTCGGTCCAGCCTTTTCACGTTCAGCATACTTCGTTCCATAGCATGTTGGCAGGTTTCCAGTTTTCTCGTCGTATTTTGTGTTAAAGCCCATGTTTGGCTGCCATACATTAAAATAGGTAGTACGCAGGTGTTGAAAAGTTTTTTTTTTGCATTAATGTGAAGAGTTGTGTCTTTCATGGCCTCTCTCAGACTCCAGTATCTCTTCCAGCCATTTGTTATTCTTCTCTCAACTTCTTTGCGTATAGGATCGTCTTGTGTTATTAGCTGTCCCAGATAGATGTATTCGTCGGTGTAATCGATTTGTTTTTTTCCTATATGTATGGTGGTTTTCTTCCCGTTTGTCATAACCTTTGTTTTCTCTGGGTTCAACTTTAAACCTATCTTCTCACTTTCATCCGCTAGTTCATGTATCATCTGTTGAATGTTTTCCGGTGTTTCAGCAAATAACACTATGTCTTCTGCGAACCTCAAGTGTGTTAGGGAAGCTCCGTCGATATTGATTCCGAGGTTTTCCCATTCAAGACTCTTAAAGATTGTTTCGAGAACCGCTGAGAACAGTTTTGGAGATAGAGGGTCCCCTTGTCTGACACCCTTTCCTACTCTAAATGGTTTACCTTTCTTCTCTAGTTGGATTCTCGCGGTACTATGACTATATACATTTTTTATTAGACGGATATATTTATGCTCGATTCCTTGTTCCTTTAAGGACTTCCATATCATTTCGTGGTACAAGGAGTCGAATGCTTTTGTATAGTCGATGAAAGCAATGTAGTACTCGCGCTGGTATGCTTTATACCAGGGATGCACAGACTACGGCCCGCGGGCCGCATGCGGCCCGCCGGTCGAATACTGGTGGCCCGCCGACAGCAAAAATAATACTCTCGTACATTCGAAAATATTGAGTTCTATTCCAGAATAAAACCAATAACAAATGTTCGAAAAGTAATTTGAATCTCGCGCGCGCGCTCTATCAATCTTATCGGTGCGCCGTGCATGCGTCGGTAACAGCGGTCGGTAATGTTCGTGCTGATCTCGGTTAAATTCGAGCGAGCGAGATAGCAATAGTCCCAAATTCCCGATAGCTCGCGTAGGTAGATACACGAAGCTTCCAGAGTCGGTTTCGAGATTTCTCCAGACAGTTTTCGACTCTATGCGCGTGGTATAAAAGCCACGCTAACCGCAGCGACCGACAGTTCGGTTTTAATTTGAGTAAAGTGTCGTTAGTTCTAGTGTAGATTTTAACTCGACTAGCCGGTGTCATAATTATAATATATTTTGATCCACATTCAACGTAGATTTCCCGTCAAGTGCCGTGTATAATTGTGTTGTGAAATCGTAAGTAAAACTGTTATTAATTTTATCTACATATTTTATCAATTATTTTTGGTAATTAATTAGGAACTGTAATTGGTAGACATGGGCGTTTTCGTTATATCACCAAAACCGTTACACCGCTCTTTAGTAAGAAAGAGAAGAAACGAATATCAATCTATTCAGTTGTGTGCACGGTTTTGCGTTTTGGTTATATCGTTTGCAGTTTTCATAACGTAGGTATTCTCGCGCGTGTTTTGATATCGTCTCGATAATATAGATATCATAGTTTTTGTAATATCGGTTATGTGCAACCGTCATATCGATATGATACGATATGAAACTCATATCGGTTATTAGTTACGTTTTGATATATCGAACTCATGCCTAGTAATTGGTTTTAGGTGCTGTGGTAATCCTAGTCAGGATTAAAACGCAACATGGACATGCCAGGAACTAGTAAAAAACGTAAGGTTAAAGATGAAAATCGGCAGTTTCAAGAAATTTGGACTGAGAAATACTTTTTTGTATGGTCGCATAACAAAGTCGTTTGTTTAATTTGCAAGAATTCTGTTGCGATTGCAAAGGAATATAATGTAAAAAGGCACTATGAAACGCAGCATCCTACTTTTACGAAGTTTACAGGCGAATTAAGAAAGCAAAAAGTTTTGTCTTTAAAACGGGAGCTTATTGGTCAACAAGCTATGTTTACAAAACCCATTCAAGATACAGAAACAGCTACAGAAGTTAGTTATGAAATTTCTCGAATGATAGCAAAGCGGAGTCGCCCCTTCAATGATGGGGATTTTGTAAAAGAATGCATAGAAATTGCCGCTAAGAAAATGTGTCCAGAAGCAGCAAAAAAGTTTGAGAAAATTCAACTGAATCGTATGACCATCCAAAGACGAATTATGTCTTTGTCAGATAATATTGCGGAACAATTAAATGAAAAAACTAAGATAATTGATTTTTTTTCATTAGCACTCGACGAATCCACTGATATTAGTTCCACAGCTCAACTTCTTATATTCATACGAGGTGTTACTCAAGATTTTGAAGTCTTCGAAGAGTTATTAGGAATGTGTTCATTGAAAGGTCAAACCAGAGGAGTTGATATACTCAATGTACTTTTGGACGAGTGTTCAAAAACTGATTTGGACTTATCGAAATTATCGGGAGTTTCGACTGACGGTGCTCCTTCGATGATTGGTGTCAATTCTGGGCTAGTTACTTTGTTGAAAAAGCATTTGCAAGAAAAAAACTTAAACGCTGAAGATCTCATGCAGTTTCACTGCATTATACACCAAGAAGCCCTCTGTTCTAAAAAAATTGAATTTGAAAATGTCATGAAAGTGGTAGTTTCGACTGTGAATTTCATAAAATCACGAGGACTCAATCACAGGCAATTCAAACAATTCCTTGATGACATTGAATGCGAACATGGAGATTTACTGTATTATACAGAAGTAAGGTGGCTAAGTCGTGGATTGACACTGGAACGATTTTTAAATTTAATAGAAGAAATTGATATTTTTCTGGCGGAAAAGCAAAGGGACGTCCCGGAACTTAAAAGTCCTGATTGGTTGTGTGATTTGGCTTTTTTAGTTGACATTACAAATCATTTGAATGTCTTGAACACACGGCTTCAAGGCAAAAATCAACTGATATCCCAGCTCTACGCACATGTATCATCCTTTCAATGCAAGCTGACACTTTTCAGATCGCAATTGAATTCTGGAAATTACAATCATTTTCCGAATTATAAGAAAATGGCTGAAAAATTCAAAAAAACTGCTATTAATTTCAGTTATGTAAAAAAGCTAGATATTTTGATTCAATCTTTTCAAGACAGATTTTCGGAGTTTAAAACAGTGAAACCTCTGTTGGACATATTTAGCAATCCTTTCACGATTTCAGTTGAAAATGCGCCAGAGTTAATGCAGTTAGAAATTATCGACATTCAGAACGACCAAGATTTACGCAACAAATTCAACGAAGGAGACTTGCTGAACTTTTACCGCTGCATTGATAAAAATACGTACAAAGAGTTGCGCATAAACGCTCTGAAATGTGCAAGCTTATTTGGTTCTACCTATATATGTGAACAAACCTTTTCAATCCTAAATAATAATAAAACAAAAAATCGAAACCGCCTTGCAAATGAAAGTTTGGAAGCAGTTTTACGTGTTGCTACAAGTAAATTTGAGCCAAATATAAAAAAGATTGTAAGCACTATGCAGTGCCACGCTTCAAATTAATAAATTCTTTTTCAATTTGAATACATTATTATCAATTTTTCATTGTCTTTAATTAACTATACTTCTGGTGGCCCACCATCAGTTCATAATTTGCCCGAGTGGCCCCTAGTCTTAATAAGTCTGTGCATCCATGCTTTATACTTATCTAAGACCTGGCGGACAACATGAATGTGATCGATTACCGAGTAACCTTTCCGAAAACCCGCCTGTTCGATGGGTTGATGTTCATCTAGTGTTCTTTCTATCCGTTTTAAAATTACCTTGGCAAATATCTTATATATGTTAGACATGAGACTGATTGGACGGTAGTTCCCGATGTCATGCTTGTCTCCCTTTTTATATAGAAGGATAATGTTTGCTTCTGTCCATTGCTGTGGGATAATTTCTGTGTCTATGATATCTTTAAACATTTCCGTGAGGATCGGTGTGATTGCCTGCTTATTTTGTATTAAGATCTCGTTGGTTATACCATCGGGTCCTGGTGCTTTGTCTCTCCGTTGTGTGTCTATTGCTTTATCTATTTCTACGTGAAGGATTTCGGGGATATTTGAGGCTTCTACCAAATTTATTTCGTCTTGCGAGCTGTTGTTATGTTCATACAGTTCTTTGTAATAGGATGTTGCAATTTCTAATATGTCTTTTCGGTCATGGTTCCATTGTCCTCTATTGTTTTTCATTTTTACTACCCAGTCTATAGATTTCGTTAGTTCCTTGTATGCTTTTTTGACACCACCTGTTTTTATTATGTGATTTTCAATAGTCTCCATTCTATTTTTGTTTCTATCTATTCTTATGCTTTTATTTATTTCTTTGTTAATTTCTGTTAGATGTTTCCTTCTGTCCTTTGCATCTCTTGTGTTAATTAAGTGGCTCCTTTGTTCTAGCAATGTTATGGTAGTAGTTGTAAGCCATTGCTTATGTTCTCGATAGGTCTTTACACATACTTTTTTTTTTTATTAACATTCACACAAGGTCTTCAGGTCCCAAACTAAGCAGAGCCTGTACTATGGTAACCTGATGACTGATATATACTTATATACATATACACACCCAGACACAGGTGAAACATACATGTTCATACACATAAATGTTTGACTTGTCCGGGAATCGAACCCGGGACCAGCGGCTCAGAAGGCAGAGTGCTACCAACTGTGCCAACCGGCCAGCCGACTTTGTTGTTATGCTCTAATTTACATTGCATTTATTCTACTTTGATACTTGTTCTGCCACAGCCAACCCTGTTATACGTATACAGTGCTTTTATATTTACTAATGTACCTTTCAGGTTGCGAATGTGCAGTTAGAAGAGTACAGTTCTCCCCGCACGCCCCATCAGTACTGGCTGCGGTCTCTTATGACTTCACTACCAGGTAGTTTCTCTTAATTCATTGATTTATTGCCGTGCCATTACTCCTGATGTGACATCAGGAGTAATGGCACGCTTGACAATCCGTCTCCACTCGTCTCGTACAGCTGCCTCCCTGGTACATTCGTGGAGTGGACCATCCAGAGCAGCTTTAATTTGGTCTGTCCAGCGCATGGGTGATCTGCCTCTGGGCTATCATGCCGTCCACTTTTCCCTGAACCACAAGACGTTCCACAGACTCATTTCCTCGCCACGAAACATAAAAAAAAAACTGAAAATGTGACCCTGTACGATGGAAGAAAGGCGTTAATGTTTAGTTAGATTAGTATCGAAATGTTGGTTCTAAATTGAGTCCAAGATATGCTCAGCATTTTCCCCGAACACCACATTTCCAGAGCTTGTCAGTGAGCGTGTCATAATCTGTATGTTTGTAATGTGTTTTAGGATCTGGGACTTGAAGCGTGGATGCGACCCGTTGGAGACGATCCGGCATCACTCTGAGTTCACATATGGGCTAGATTGGAACTGTCTCCGGCCGCATCAGATCGCTGACTGCGGCTGGGACTCGCTGGTACACGTCTTCACTCCTCGCTCGCTCGCTTGTATATGAACTGGTATGTATTAAATTTAACTATTTTATATATTTTTTTTTTTACATATTATAAGTTTGCGTTTGACAACTGTCTCACCTGATGTTAAGTGATGACGTTGTCTAGGATTTAGCACGCAAACCTAGAAGGTACCTATTCACTCGCGATTTGAAGACTCCAGGATTGTACATATCGGGAAACACAGATTTGGGCAACGAGTTCCATTCCTTGGCAGTACGCATTAAGAAAGTGGAAGCAAAACGCTTCGTACGTATAGGTGGTATATCTACCATATAGCGATGGCGAATTGCCGTACGTCGAGTTGACCGATGATAGAAAGGGGATGGTGGAATCAGATTGTGTAATTAAAGTATAGTTATAATTATAATTTAATTATATTAAACTAGCGGTCCATTCTGTCTTCGCACGGTTATATGATTGATGGTTTATCATGTATTTTTTTTTTTTATATTATTATATAGCTATATATATATAACCTATTTTTCGACCTATTGTGAAAGTTTGACTGATCAATGGGACAGGTGCAATAAGCGCGACAGCTCAATTGACACTGAAGAAGTTTATGACTGATATAGGACAATATTATTTTATTAGTATTGTTATCTTTATATAATAATCATAGTCATAGTATCTTTATGTAACGACTATAATTTTTTTTTTTTAAAGTATATAAGCTATGTATAAATTTTCTAATAATTGTATGGTTTAAAAATGTACATTAGAATTAAGTACTTATATATAGATTTATGTGACATTAATGTAACTGTAATTCGTTGTTATGTTAAGTAATAATAAATAAATGAATAGCCTATGTTACTCTGGGATAATGTAAAATTGTAATGGTGAAAGAATTTTTGAAATCGGTTTGAGTAGGTTTTTAGTTTATCCATTACAAACATACAAATCTTTCCTCTTTATATTATTAGTTTAGAAGTGTAGTATTGACGCTAATTTTGTTAATCACTCTAACTAGCTAAAGTTCACTAAAATTCTTCAAGATGAAATGGTTCATATTCTATTTAAGCTTTTTTTTTTTTGACGTGATAACGTTTTATAAATTGATGAATACCAGCAACACTTATGAAAAATAGTAACGTTCCGCGTAACGTTCCACCTGAGTTTTGTATTACATAAAATAATCAGAGTCAAAGTCAGTCAAAGTCAAAGTCAGTCAAAGTCAAAGTTAAAGTCATAAATGATTATGACGTTATCACGTAAATCTATCGTCCGTAAACCGACTTTACAGACAACCAATTCTTTTTTTTTTAGCTTTTCTATTTAAGCATATCTGTATTCTGTAATGTTAGACAAGTTTCATTCAATTGCTGCTAGCAAAGCGGTACTTCACACCAAGGCAGACCGGCTTCACGTGGGGTACTGTTCTCACCTTTGGAACGGTGCACCTAAGTATCAGCTTGAGCCTCTGGATGCATTGCAGCGTAGAGCTATCAGAATTGTCAGCAACCCCAAACTCACCGAAGACCTAAAGCCACTCAGTATGCGCAGAGACATTGGCTCTTTGTGTATTTTCTACCATATATACAACGGAGTGTGTTCTGAAGAACTCTTCAACCTTATTCCAGCGTCACGGTTTTACCGCCGTACTAGCTAAAATCACTTAAAGTTTATCCACATATAATCGACACATGGAATTCACACATTGTGCGATTCTCTCTCTGTCATGGGGCGTCCACTGCTGGGCATATGCCTCCCGCATATAGGGGAGGATTTGCCAATACTCGCAACGCTTGGCAGGCGGGTTGGCGAGCGCAGTATGACTTTCAATCCTCAGAAGGCGCTGCTGCCGACCTTGTGCGATTCAACTGATCGTTTTAGCTAGATATCTGCAAAATGTAGAACGAGCTTCCTCCCTCGGCATTCGAGCAGCTACAATATGGGATTCTTCAAAAGGAGAGTTAACAGCCTTAAAAAGGAGTGGTAACATTTCTTAATACCCCCAGTGTTACAGATAACCATAGGCGCCGGTGATAGCATACCATCAGGCAGCTCGTCTGCTTGCTTGCCACCTATCTCATAAAAAAACCCAGTAAAACAATCCTTTTTTTCATTCCCTTTCAATTACCAACAATTATTTTATGTTATTCAACAGAAAAAATAGGCCGAAGGAGTTTGATCAAACCAACCTCTGAATTACATTTCCATAATAACCATTAATCTGCTGAGACATTTGTTTTATATGTCTAATTTGTCAGTATAAACTACATTCAATATTATTTATATTTGTAATTTTTTAAATTAATTTGTGAGATTTCATATTCAGATGATAAAATTAAAATGACATATTACACAAAACTGATGGCCGCTTGGTCCTCGAGTTAGACCACAGACTGTGTTAGTGTATGATATCCGCTGGCAATATAGACAGATGACCAGATAAAGTATTAATCAAGAAGAACCTAAATTCAGGTCGCTTCTAATCCCTTCGTCTGGAAATCAACTGAGTTCTTTGTCCAGCAGTAGGCATCCTTTAGCTAATATGATGATAATTACGAAATTAACAAGTTATTGTATTTGTTTACAGGTAGCTGAAGGTAGCAGCAGAAGACACGGAATTGTATAGACTATGTAAATTAGTGCCAAATTATCGCACACCTTATCGCTACGTGACAAGAGTCATTATTGCGTGACTTCATGGTGTATAGAAACGGTTATAAAACAGGGAATAATTCGGTAGAGGGAGCTAGTGTGGTAACGGCTGTGTATTCCGCCCTCTGTAGGAGAAAAAGCACAACTGTAACCTAAGATTCGAGATAAACCAAACTTCGCTTTAGTAAAATTGCTTTAGAGATGAGTTACGAAGCTGATTTTTTGTATCGTATATATTAATGTCGAGTCCTGAATGTATTTAAGTCAATATCACAAAATATGGCATTTGTGCTTTTTCTCCGACAGAGGGCAGTATTGTAATTAATTAATTAATATTATGTGCAGTATTCAGGAAACTGTCACAATATATAATATAAAGACAACACATTAAAGCGTAAATTAATATACAATGGCCCTAATTCTGTAAATCACTCAAACTAGCTAAAATTCACTAAAATTGTTAACGCTAAAATTCAAATTCGTATAAATCTACTCAAAGCTATCTAATATTAGACGAGTTTTATACAATTGCAGGCCAAATGCGGTTAGTTTCAATCGGCACCAAATAAATGGTGTACAGTCAGACATTGAATGTTCACAAATATATTGTAAATTTTGCATCGTTCATAAACCACAATTTAAATATTAACCAGAGCTGGGCATTAATTCACTAACACATTGTTCATAGATTGTTAATAAATTGTCGTTTTGCTAGTTTTGCTAATTCTACTTGGATTATAATTGTAATGGCTACACAGATCTAATTTCTCACGCAATGCAATTACCTACAATGGAATCGAGATACAATTGTTTCTTTTAAAGAAGTACGAAGTTTATTTATGATTACATTTGCATTTCTATTGCATTGTTTATGAATTGCTTGTCTATTTCTTATAAATAAAAATGAATGTTTGTCTGTATGTTCTTTATAGAATCGTAAACTTATACATTTGATCATGTGATGGTCTTTAGCAAAGTTGTTGTGCATAAGCCAAAGAAGGTTTCTGAGTGGGTACGACCAATTTTCGACAGATGGTGCCACTGGCATTCTAATGTACGCGGGTAAAACCGCGGGGTGCAGCTAGTAAGAAATAAGATTATTGGAACCCTGTCTGACGTATTCATTCCGCGACCGTATTATACAGACATAATTAGTGTCGGTGTACCCAATAATGATTAGTGTAAGCAAAGTTTCATTATTTTCAGTACATATGCACTAATTGTTAGATTTAAGATCTCAAGCCCATTAATAATTCCAAAATTGTAAATATTGTTGTAAATACATGTGTATATTTTAATTGTTGTATTATATATAGTTGTCACAGTATAGCTTGTTGTATAAAAAAATATAAAGGACCTCATATAAGTTTTTAGTCTATAAAGAATATTTTATGACCTTATTTTAAAATTATATTTATGTTAGCATTTTTTATTGTATATTCTATTTATCCAATGAAATAAAAACCGGATAGACATTATCCTATTTTTTTTATTTTACGTTACAAACTCAATATAAAACGGACATTTCTTGATCACATTACATAATTAATACTTACTTCAATTCCTCAAAATTGCATTTGTTGTTTCTTGGTTTCTAACACTGAATCCTTTCTAAGTCTTGTTATTGGTTAAATACCGAATATAAAACAAAATCCATGACTCGGACATTTTAGTGGCATATATGTCTTAATTATTATAAAAACTTGAGTTTGACATAACTATGATATCCACCAAAACCCACGGTTTTAGGTTTCGTTCGGCGGTTCCTTTAGTAAACAAATATTCCTTTCAACCGTATGTATCTTCGTGTGTAAGGCATAAATTGTGTCAGCAGAAGCAAGTTTTTCAATTTGTCTAGAATGAAGTCACTTGGATTGATAACAAGGATCGCGCATAAACGATTACAGATAAATGTGCACGAAATTTGAGATAAGCGCCATCTAGTGACACTTTGTCATATCACGACTTCAACCTTCGCATTCTCCCTTCAATCGCTGTCAGCATGCTGTATACCGAATGCAGATGTTCCTTGTCTCGCCGACAGATGTCAGTCTCTTTGAGCGCTTGGTCGAGAGTGCTGCACTTTCTTTTACACCGATGCGTGAAGGCCTGACACCCGCAATCTTGACGAGCACTTGGCTTCATGGTGCATGCTTCGGCGTATGTTATCTGTTCGGGCATACGAAATCTGACCGATGTCTTCTCAGGTGGAGATAGGTGACGAGTTACTGAAATGATGGGAAGGATTTCTGTAAGTATCAAGCGATGAAATTTCGGTATTACATCGAATAAAGCTTAGTGATAGAGAGGAGTAGGTACTTTCTAGTCTTGACCTGGCCACCATCGTCAAGTCAATTCGTCATTAAGGAATAGGGTAGCAGCTTAGCGTGATTCCTTATTCAACCTAGAATGCTCACTGGCTCCCAAGGACTGCTGCCTGAGCACACTATGTGTGTAGTGACAGTTTTTCAAACTTGAGGGTGGTACCCGCCAGGCGGGTACTCGACCCGACCACCATGCTAGGAATTTGTTAACGGTGTTACCTTCACTGGAAGCTCAAGCTGTTGGGATCGAACCAGTGTCCGTCAGTTTTATAGCTACTGTAAGGGTGCACTTGCTGCATGGAAGCATCTCAGCAGTTCAGCTTTTCAGGGACGACGATACACTTACCCTTCTCGTATCAGGCATAATAACAAACCAGGACTTATCGCACAATAAAATTGTACCCCATAGCTCCTGGGTCCATGTAAAGTGTTCCCTAAACTGTTCGTGTAGACATCAATGGGCGCGAGGTTTTATTGACAAGGTAATGAACAAATTTTGACAGCAACCTAGACGCCTTCAGTTTTTCAAACAAAATGTTTTTTTTTCTATGCAATTGCACCCCCTTGCACCCTGCTGCCGGCGCCCATGTATTTAAGTATTAAGGTACATTCTTTAATGGTAAAATATGCTCTTATGCGTCAGAACCTTTTTTCTGGGTGAACCGATTTAAATATTTTTTTATATGAAAATTGGTGCACTTCATGTAGGTAGTAGACCAGTAGTTTTCGAGTTATCCTTAACAAGAGGTCCGCCCCGGCTTCGCACGAGTTAAACAATTATAAATAATAATGATCCCTAATTTAAAAAAAATATAATATAACCTATGTCACCTGGGGACAGTGTAGCTTCCAAACTGATAATTTTTTTAAAATCTTTTACTAGTTTCGGAGTCTACTAAGTGCGAACAAACAATGAAATCTTTCCTCTTTATAATATTAGTATAGATAATGCTCATTTGAGTTCGCCTATATTTATATTCTCATATCATAAAAGTATTACACAAATAAAAAAATATGTAGAAAATATTCCACGGATCAGAAGTCGAGTTGTATAATAAGTTTTTTAACTATACTTCATTATCGTGACACTTAAGCTTTAATCACTAAGTATATATTTCACACTTTTGAGTGTAGAAGTCGGTTGCATTTTTTGTTAAAAAATATTTTTTTCACCCTTTTTAGTGACCTGTGCTACTCACGGGATCAATTACTTGCCATTGTGTGTTCTGCGATGTCTTCAATCGCGACAATAATATCATCAAGATACGCGTAGCACTTTTCAGTTATTGGAGTATAACTCAAAAATCGCTTTTGTCCGATTTTGATGAAATTTGAATGAGACCACCACGGAAGTATATCTAACTCTATCTAACAAAATCATGAATCGGTTCATACACGACGAAGTTATCCGCGAACACACATAAAAAAAAAAATACGGTCGAATTGAGTGACCTCCTTTTTTGAAGTCGGTTAAAAATGAAAAAAAAAAGTACTCGTTCCGGAGAATACTTGATACTTTCCCTACCTTTGAGAAGAAACCCTGTGTCCCAGTATAGTGATGGGGTAATGTGGGTTAGGTACGAGTATGTTATACTATAGACAAATAGTATTTATCTATGGTTATACTTACAATTTTCTTTAACGAGATCCAAATGTTTTGTAATAAGCGTGCTGTAGTAACGACACGCCGCTAATATGTGAGTTTTTACACTGTCTTCCACTGAAAAAATAAATAATAAACACATCAAAACACATTATCTAACTAACTAAAGTTAATGTAATATATTGTTCATGTTGTATTCAGGTCTATGTGATTTAAAGATCATAATTGCCTATTTAGCAAATGGTCAATCAGACCTTTAGCTAAGTAGGCAATTATGAGTCATTTCAGCTTATTTTGTTGCAAGTCATATATGTCTAATATTTAAAAAAATACAACTTATGATAACTGTTCTTTACGGTTAATTCTGATTAAACAAAACTTGATTCCATTATTGATTCCACATTCTTAGTGAAAAAATTTTTCTAGCGACCATATTTTTCCTCAATCAAAAATTCTCGCGGTAACTACAAATCCGCTTGAACTGTATCTTACAACAGAAGAAAGGAAACTCAAAAGTATAAAACTGTAATTAGTAAATTTTAATATTAAATTTTATTTAATAATAATATTTTTTTAAAATAATTATATATATATATATTATTAAATTTTAATTTTAAATATAAGTATATATATCAGTCATCGGGTTACCATAGCACAGGCTCTGTCTAGTTTGGGACCTGAAGACCTTGTGTGAATGTTAATAAATAAATAAATGGAGGAGCCTAGTGGACGTACAATGCCTGAAGTGATTGGTGATAATATTAGGATAATGCATTGGCATATAATACTTCTTGAACATAGCCTAGATCATATGGAACAGAAATCAGAACTCACTATTATCATCACTGTAAGGCACTTCCAGCACTTTGGTGCAGCGGTGTCCATCACAGCTCGGCCGTGGCAGGCTTTCGCAGAAGTCGATAATACGAGCTAAAATAAATAACATTTGAAACGAGTGAACAAACCTTCCTTACAGAAAACTTGGTGAAATGAGCTGCTACGAGTCATGCATTTCTTTAATTACACGAAGAAAGCCCGACGCATAGCTTCAGTATATCAATTGTACTAAACAAATTGTTAATAAATTGTCGTTTTGCTTGGAGTGCAATTGCAATTGTAATGTATGTACCTAATGGCTACACTGATCTGATTTCTACAATGCAATTACCTACAATGCAATTGTTATTTTAGCTGAATATCACGTTTATTTTTATGGTTATATTTGAATTAATATAGCATTTTTTTGACGTGATAACGTTTTATAAATTGATGAATGCCAAAATGAAAAATAGTAACGTTCCGCGTAACGGTGAATGGTCAATGGTCAATGGTCAATGGTCAATGGTCAATGGTCAATGGTCAATGGTCAATGGTCAATGGTCAATGGTCAATGGTCAATGGTCAATGGTCAATGGTCAATGGTCAATGTCAATTTCAATGTCAATGTCAATGTCAAAGTCAAAGTCAAAGTCATACATGATTATGTCGTTATCACGTAAATCTATCGTCCGTAAACCGACTTTACAGACAACCAATTTTTAATTGCTTATCTTCTTCAAAAGTACCCTGCCAACATGGAAAAAAATACCACCATATTCGAATGAACGATCACACGCACATAAAAAAGTTAACTAGTAGCGGTTGAATAACCAGTGAGATTCTTTTTTATACTGTATAGATCTAGCGTTTGACCATAATCTCACTTTATAGTCAGTGACAATGTCGTCGAAGATGCTAGACCTAGAATGCTTTCAAGGACTGCTGCCTGAACACACTATGTATTTGGTGACAGTTTTTCATACTTGAGGGCGGTCAGCTAGCCAGGCGGGTACTCGAAAGTACCCTACCATCATGCTGGGTATTTGTTAACGGTGTTACCTTCACTGGAAGCTCAAGCTGTTGGGATCGAACCAGTGTCCGTCAATTTTATAGCTACTGTAAGGGTGCACTTGCTGCATGGAAGCATCTCAGCAGTTCAGCTTTTCAGGGACGACGACACACTTACCCTTATCGTATCAGGCATAATAACAAACCAGGACTCATCGCAAAATAAAATCGTACCCCATTGCTACTGGGTCCATGTAAAGTGTTCCCTAAACTGTTCGTGTACTCGAAAGTACCCTACCATCATGGTGGGAATTTAATAACAGTATTACCTTCACTGAAAGCTGTATAATATTGACACTTGGTTGTTCTAAGGATGGGATCAAATGCAAGAGGCCGCGTAACTCAAAAGCTTAAAACCAAGGCATTAAAAGGTACAATGTAAACTTACCGGCTTCAGTAATTAGTTTGCTGGTAGCATAATATGTTTTAAAATCACAATTTGATGTCATGACAGAAGCAGTTTGTGTTTCAGGTGACGTCATTATCTCAGCTGATCGCACTTCAGTTCTAAGCCACGCTTCAACGGCTGAAATTTTAATAATATTCAAGACTGAATGAGGCACCATAATTGTTTTTATTCAAGTGCAAGTTTCTCATGAAATTCGATACACTATTTATCGATTTACTCGCTAACGAATAAGCAATGTTGGAAGCGGCCCGCATCCAGCCCTTGCCTGCGATCTTAGTCAGGTCGTCTGTCCACCTTGTCGGTGGCCGTCCTATGCTGCGCTTGCCAGTCCGTGGTCTCCATTCTAGAACTTTTCGGCCCCAACGGCCATCAGTTCTTCGAGCTATGTGCCCTGCCCACTGCCACTTCAACTTGCTAATCCGCTGGGCTATGTCGGTGACTTGCGTTCTTCTATATATATATATAATTTATATTTTTTTTTTATATTCTATATATATATATATAGGCCTATGTCCAGCAGTGGATGTCCTATGGCTGAGATGATGATGATGATGATGACAAAGCAATGCGAGTATGAATCGTCGACTCGATAAAATTCGACAGTAAGTGCTTGTTCTGACACGGCGATATCCGCGCTTTTTGGAGATCTCCATAGTAATAGAGCCGCGCGGGTGCCGCACGATTCTCGTGTACGCCATGTCTGAACAAGCACTTATTGTCCAATTTTATCAAGTCGACGATCCATGCTCGCTCGGCAGTTTTTTTAAACACTTTACAGATCCAGCGTTTGACCACTACCTCGACCACATCGTCACTAGGATGTGGTAGATACAGTGGAAGATATAATCACGCTTATAATGTCTACTGGCTCATAAGGATTGCTCCCTGAACACACTATGTGTTTGGTGACCTTTTCAAAATGGAAGGTGGTAGCTAGGCAGGCAGGTGGTAGGGTACTTTCGAATACCCGCCTGGCTAGCCACCACTCTCAAGTTTGAAAAACTGTCACCAAGCATATAGTGTGTTCAGGCAGCAGTCCTTGAGAGCCAGTGAGCATTCTAGGTCTAGCGTGATAACATCTTCGACCACATCTTCACTGACCATCAAGTGGTCAAACGCTACATCTATACAATAAAAAAAGGTACTCGAAAGTACCCTACCACCATGCTGGGAATTTGATTACGCTTTCTATTGAGTTTTTGGATTTTGGAAACTAACCAGCATCTGTTCGTGTAGCATTCAGTACTACACCTGCATTACCCTCATTATCTTCCTCTGATTTTTGTTCAATAATAAGAATTGACGTTCTACGAAGGCTTTCGTATTCTGAAAGAAAAAAATGATCCGATTTTTTGCTAAGTTATGTGATACAAAAAAAATAAATTACTAATTTACTATTAACTAACCACCTGTTTTATCTAACATAGTGAAGGCCTATTTAAAATGTAATGGTTAAAAAGGCATTAATTACTAATTTTCTTATAAATATATATTATGAAATAGTTTTTTCCTGCCTTGGTCAAAAATGTTGACCAATGGTCACATAATGTCTTACTAATATTATAAATGCGAAAGTTTGTGAGTATGGATGTATGTTACTATTTCACGCCTAAACGTCTGGATGGATTTGGATGAAATTTGTAATGAAGATGCTTAGATCCTGGAATAACACAGGCTACATTAATTCCGGAAAAAAGTATAGTTCTCGAGGGATAATCGAGGTAGTGGGAAAACTGTGATGCTCGCGGGTCATGTCGCAGGGCGCTTGAGCCTTTTAGCTCTCCGATCTATGGAATGTGAACTGACTCTTGGAGCTTTTAACCAATAGACATACCTTTGAGCGGCAAAAGTTCACCTGTTTTCGTAATTTGCACAACACATGGCTTTGACAAATAAGATGCGACAGCACCAAGTGACCGCACTTCATTTTCAATGGGATATGAAACTGCAACAAAATAACCTACAGCTTTAATTGTCGCTATGATGGTAATGGGCACACAGCTCGAAGAACTGATAGCCGTTGGGGTTGAAAGGTTCTCGAATGGCAACCGCGGACTGGCAAGACCAGCATAGGACGGCCACCGACAAGGTAGACAGACGACATGACTAAGGTCGCAAGGGCTGGATGCGGGCCGCTTCCATCTGATCTTGCGGAAATCAATAGGGGAAACCTATGTCCAGGCCGTCTTATGGCTGAGATGATGATGATGTTTTTTTTGTTCTAAATGATGTACATTTTTGTACATGTAAATCAATCAATTACGATCTAGCCTTAAGGCTAATGAGAAATTTACTTTTGAGTTAATTTGCTAAAACGAGTAATACTAAGAATGTGTTCATTAACACCTATCTTATTATCTCTATTAAGGGGAAGACAACTTGTTCCTGTGTTCTTTAGGATAGCACTAATTTAGCTATTCACTATCACTTCACTTCTTTAACTATCAATGAGGACAACATTGTTACCGTTTTTTCGCAATAAAGAATATTGATTGATTGATTCTTCTTCTTCTTCTTCTCTCAGCCATGTGCGTCCACTGCTGGACATATGCCTCCCCCATACAGGGGGGATTTGCCAATACTCGCCACGCTTTGCATGTATCATATATATATCATCACTTCACTACACTAGCTCAAAAGGTATGATACTTAATAGTTAGTGTATACTTAATATACTTAAGCCTTCTCACTAAGTCCATGTTGTCGACGAGCTGGATGATGATGATGATAATGATGATGATAGTGATGATGATTATATTCGCAATAATTTTATAATCCACTCTGTAACTAACTAAAATTATCTAGAATTCCTAAGCTCTTATTTTAACTATTTAGGGTAAACATACAATGCTAACGACGCGAAGCGAATGTCGATAATAACTACTAGCCATTCGCTAGTAGTTATTATCAGATAATCTGATCATCAGATTCTGATGATCAAATCATCAGGTCAGATTATCAAATTATTACCAATATAATAGACGGTCGCCGTGGCTCAGTGGTCATTGACATGGCTTCTGTGTTCTCTGGACTATGGGTTCGAATCCCGGCAGGGGAAACAGTCCCGGGTCGTGGATGTTTGTATACTGTGTTGGTGTGTCCATGCCTCCCGCGAAACAGTGAATTCTAGTGCGGGGGTTTGAGTGTGATAAAAAAAAAATAGGCAACTATTAGGATCTTCTACAAAGTATATATTGTACCTTTCGGGGACAAAATCTCAGGGGCATTCTTAGATTTTTTATCAAAAACTGTTGGTTTCGTCTGATGATAAGATGACTTAGACGTTGAGCGTATCTCTTGCATTTCTGATGGCAGAACTGCAATGAAGAAAACTGTATACATAGTACGCACATTTATGACTATGTTTATCAATTATATATAAAAAGACTTTGAAATCTCTAGGGGAGGCCCTCACCTTCGATCACCTACAATATAATATTATAAATGCTTAACTTTGTGTGTAAGTGTGTAAAACACACAAGACTATATTCTATATTATAACTAGCTGACCCGGCCACGCGTTGCTGTGGCCATGTGGCGCCATCTATTGATTACTTACTCAACCCAGTCGAAAGGTATCGACATCTGTTAGAATCATTTGGAGTTAACAGATAATTGTGACTGTCAAATAATAACAGACAAATAATTAGCAATAAATTAAAATTGCGACTATAATTTGAGATTTAAACTATCCTATCTCTCAAGTTGGATCGAACTGCACATGGTGTGCGAATTTTATTATAATCGGTTAAGTGGTTTAGGAGTCCATTGAGGACAAACATTGTGACACGAGATTTATATATATTAGAATAGATAGATAGACTATATTCTATTTCCGGGATAAAAGAAGCCAATGTTTTAATCCAGGGAATAAGCTATCTCTATACCATATTTCATCGAAATTGTTGTAGCCGTTTGAGCGTGAAAAAGTAACAAACATACACACATACATATAAACTTTCGCCTTTATGATATTAGTGTGATGTGATGTTTTTCCACCGTGTTCGATTTTCGGCTTCTCTTAAGGCCGTTATGACAGAGAGGCCAATAAGCTTTGAATCTGAGCCAGTAAGGGTACTTGGTCTGACTAACGGGTAGGTGACCGGCCGCGGAGTATTTTCCTCTCCGACTTTCGCTACTACAACCAGCTGGTCCAAATTATTTGGCTTCCTACGGCAAATGTGACCAAAATAGCCCAAGATCCTTTGATAGCAGATTGTGGAACATCTAGTTGTTGTTTAAAGTTGTTCAAGGATATAGTTGATTGTCCTCAAAAATATGATCAACTAGCTGCGCCCCGCGGATTTACCCGCGTGATGATGATGATGTCGATGAAAAGTCTTTTGAAGAAGATGAAGCGTGTTGCTTCCACTTTCTTAATGCGTACTGCCAAGGAATGGAACTCGTTGCCCGAGTCTGTGTTTCCCGATATGTACAATCCTGAAGTCTTCAAGTCGCGAATGAATAGGTACCTTCTAGGTTTGCGTGCTAAATCCTAGACAACGTCATCACTTAACATCAGGTGAGACAGTTGTCAAACGCAAACTTATAATATGTAAAAAAAAAAGTCTATGTTTTATTCCCGGCCCTGAAGTATCTACATACCAAATTTAATCAAAATCCGTACAGCCGTTCTGGAGTCATTGAGTAACAAACATCCATACATCCATCCATCCATCCATCCATCCAAACTTTCACATTTATAATATTAGTGGGAAGACTGAATACAATACAAAACAAAAACTCTTGATTACTCAGCTTCCAAAAAGAAAAAAAAATAAGGCTACTTAAAACTAGACTTAAATACTTGGGCACGACAATGGGCGGCCTTATCGCTTGTAGCAATTTCTTCCAGGCAATCTGAATGCGTATGATAAAATTATGATCACACATACAAAATTTATATGTTCATCTTATAATTTAAAATGAAAATGAAAAAATATTTATTTCAGCCTTTAGACAATACAATAAAAATACAAATGTAAAAATACAATTGGATTTGTATGAGTCACACTCAAAGCTGTATCTAACAAACAAAATGGTGTATTATCTAATGCTGGGAAAGCCTTAACATTTAAACCGAATGATCTTGTGATCTTCACACTAGGCAAGCCTGTAACGTGGAGATCTAAATACGATTTCCTATTTAAATTTAACAATTTACTGACACCTTAGTCTAGCTTAACTAACTAAATATTACACTACACTATTTATACTAATTAAAATCTTATTTACCTTTAAATGATTGATCATTAGTTATAAAGAGGACGCTCGTCTCTTTATCACACATCTTTGGCATCCATTGGTATAAAGACGTGAACTCACAAACAGATCGCATCTCTTTCTTATTATTTTCTGAAGCTGCAACAAAACAAAAACAAACATACAAACAAACAAACAAATAATATGATGTAATAGCTGTAGCAGGCATTTTTGGTAACTACCCTCAATATAGAAAATTGTGACAAAGCACACAAATGCGTGACACGGTAATTTGACTGGCCAGTTGGCGCAGTTGGTAGCACTCTGCCTTCTGAGCCGCTGGTCCTGGGTTCGATTCCCGGGCAGGTCAAACATTTGTGTGTATATAAAATATATATGCGCGGAGGCTTGAGTGTGAAAAATAAATTTCAAATTCTGACTGTTTATTTACTACCATTATCCATTTTAATTTAAATATATCTAGAGGTTTAAAATAATGTACGAGTATCAAATATTTGCTTACATTCGCATGAATATTCTTGATCCTTCCGAACGGTGTTTTTGTTATGTTTGCTGTGTACCACGCACCTTGGTGTATCGTACACAAACAAGCAATCTGAAACAATGTAACATAATACAAAAATAAATTAGAAATAAAATATAAATAAAATAAAAAAATATACACACCATAGCTAAATTTGTATGTGTAAATAGAAAAATTAAGATTCGTTAAATATAAAGTACATACAGAGAGTTTGAAATACTTAGAGAATGTTTTCAAATATTTTTTTTTTTTATTCACGGGCGATGCTTGCATTGAAATGAAATACTACTGGCTAATTACAATACTACAGGCTACGTTCTAGTAGGACTTGAAGCCACGACTACAGAATACCGTCCTGTGGCTTTGTCCAACTAAGCTATAGACGCATTCCACTAGTAATCCGAATTTATCTCTTCCTTTAACATCGAAGGGGATGTTGTTCTTAGCGCCATCTACTTTTAATTGTATGAACTATTAATAGGACTGATACATCAACATTACAGTTGATATCGTATCAAGCAAAGGCATGATACCCTTATTCTAAGAGTTTTATGGTTTATTGCATTAACAACATGTTAGACGGAACTTACCCTTAAATTATTTGGAGGAAAAAATTCGGCTATTCAATTTTTCTTTCAAATAATTTGAAATTAAGTTAAGCCTAGCATGTTGTTAATGCAATAAACCATAAAACTCTTAGAATAAGGGTATGGTGCCCTTGCTTACCATAAAATACTACAGCTATTAAAATGAAATTGGAGCAATCCATCACTCGACTCGAAACAAGGGCCTGATGGCGCCGTCGAGCAAGTTAACTCATGTCATGGGACCGACCGTCTATAACCGACTACCAACCGAACTCACAGAAGCTCTCAATAATGCTTTATTTAAAGTAAGACTGAAGCATTGGCTTATCAACAAAAGTTTTTATAGTGTCGAGGAATTTGCAAGATTGAAACAATGAATAAAAGAAAAATACATTGTTATTAAATCAAACGGGGCTTCATCGCGAGAAAAACATTTAGTAATTTATTTACCTCGACGTTTCGACCAAGTTGCATTGGTCGTGGTCACTGGTCGTGGCATTCTCGTGACCACGACCAATGCAACTTGGTCGAAACGTCGAGGTAAATAAATTACTAACCCCCTTACTTATAAACGTTGAATAACCTCTGAATAGTTATTCAGTGTTTTGTCTTTGTCGCTTATATGACAGTTTGACGTTGAAAGAACGGAACAAAACACTGAATTACTATTCGCAGCTTATTCAACGTTTATAAGTAAGGGGGTTAATGTTTTTCTCGCGATTAAGCCCCGTTTGATTTAATAACAATGTGTTCGAATCGCGAAAGTCTAAGAATTATAGAAAAATACATGTTTTGAATATGATAAAATATTATTTTTTATTTTTATGTTATTTAATAGGGAGTTTTTTTAAATTTAGAATTCGAATGATTAATTATAATATAATGATATATTATTGCTGATGATACTAAGTAATAGTATATACCCGTTCTTGTGTATGTAATATTGTTAGTTTTTGACGTGATAACGTTTTATAAATTGATGAATGCCAAAATGAAAAATAGTAACGTTCCGTGTAGCGTTCCGTTTCCGTTTCCGTCAAAAGTCAAAAATGTCAAATGTAAAATGTCAAAAGTCAAGTCAAAAGTCAAATGTCAATGTCAAAGTCATACATGATTATGTCGTTATCACGTAAATCTATCGTCCGTAAACCGACTTTACAGACAACCAATCTTTTTTTTATGTATATATTTGGCCTGTATTCCATATACCAATAAATAACCTATGACTATGACTATAAATTTACTAAAGTTTAAAAAGAATTGTTACCTCCGCTAAGTTGTCCAATGCTGCAGTGTTCACATACACAATGTAAAGGGCTTGGTAAAATACATCGGGAAGTCAAAACACTCGCAGATTTAATTTCATTTGCTTCCAATCTTTCTGTGACTAATACAAAAAAAATGTATTGGATCCTTAATAATTCACAGAAAAAAAATTTATGTAAAGAAATAGTCTACCTATGAACTTCTTTTTATTTTCGAGACATGAACGTTGATCACGTATTTACTTTTGTACCTATTATCCAATTTGAGCATAATACTGATTTTGGAGTCGGGCTTCCCCGGACTTGATGACACTAGAGCAAAATCAAACGTGTTCTTGTAATATTTGGTAAAAATCAAGACAATTACTTTTTAATAATGTCAAATTAATTTCACTGAAGTACCTGCATCACAGATCTCTGGACAAGCTTGGAAAGTAATTTCTTTTGTTTCTTTCGCAACCTCTACGCCTGTGAAAGAAAAAATAATACAATAAATTAAAATATCATAGAAAAATATGCTTCAGAATTTATTTTTAATATTATTGAAAATGCACTAATACTAAGTAGTAGTATTAATTATCCCTAATCTTCAAGTCGCGAGTGATTAGGTATCTTCTAGGTTTGCGTGCTAAATCCTAGACAACGTCATCACTTAACATCAGGTGAGACAGTTGTAAGAGTGGTAAGAGTACGTACAAGAAGTATAATATATAACTAAGATTATTTTGTATTATACAGGGTTTTCCAGAATTGGTGGATAATCCAGCACGTGCATATGCGGGAAAGAAGGGGGGGGGGGGGGAAGAGGTGGGGTCCCACGCCCCAAAAAAAATTCTATCCCTAACAGTTCGCGGTTTACGCCATTTTTTGTAAAATTTTGAAAATTCCCACATTATTCCTTTTTACGTGTTCCCTAATAATAGTGTTCTTAAATTAGCTTAAAAAAAACCCTTCTCACCACTACTTTACCCACTACTCTAGACATCACTACTGTGTGTACCTACCTAACCTCTTTTTTGTAAACTTATGAATATTATCCCTTAAATAATAATATATATATTAAATAATAATAAACTTTATAGCCAAATAAAATTCTTATGATTTACGTAAGTCTTTTATGTAATATTATCATTATTTGTGTGATTCCTGTAAAACATTTTGGCATGACGATGTGATATCTGATAATAAAAAAAATAAACAAAAAATAAGTCAAGTAAAGTTAATAGGCAGACGACTACGGGGGTGTACCTACCTAGCTATACTTTTCTTAACCGACACAACTATTCCTTAGAAACCGTGTCAATCAATGTGAACGTTTTAAAGTGGTTCAAAGTTAATTTAGAACTATCCGACTACTACAAGATACATTCAAGTTATAAACACTAAAAAATGTTGGTAATACCTGACGTCGCGTTTTCAACCACATGCACAATTGTAGGTTGACTGGTAAATTGAGAAGCATCAATGGTTCTAACTTCATGTTTTGATATCTTCGCCAATTCTCCTTCTATAAATTATATAGTCAAAGTTAAATTTTAAGGTAAAGTAAATCGTTATTTCACATCAATGTTGGTGATACCTGATGTCGCGTTTTCAACCATATGCGCAATTGTAGGTTGACTGGTAAATTGAGAAGCATCCATAGTTTTGACTTCATGATTTGATAACTTCGCCAATTCTCCTTCTATAAATTATGTAGTCAAAGTTATAATTTAAAGTAAAGTAAATCTTTATTTTACATCAATGTTGGTGATACCTGATGTCGCGTTTTCAACCATATGCACCATTGTAGGTTGACTGGTAAATTGAGAAGCATCCATAGTTTTGACTTCATGATTTGATAACTTCGCCAATTCTCCTATAAATTATGTAGCCAAAGTTATAATTTAAAGTAAAGTAAATCTTTATTTTACATCAATGTTGGTGATACCTGATGTCGCGTTTTCAACCATATGCACCATTGTAGGTTGACTGGTAAATTGAGAAGCATCCATAGTTTTGACTTCATAATTTGATAACTTCGCCAATTCTCCTTCTATAAATTATGTAGTCAAAGTTATAATTTAAAGTAAAGTAAATCTTTATTTTACATCAATGTTCGTGATACCTGAAGTCGCATTATCAACCATTGCGGGTTGACTGGTCACTTGAAGAGCATCCATGGTTTTTACTGGATGTTTTGATAAATCCGCCAATTCTGCTTCTATAAATTATTTAACCAAAGTTATAATATAAAGTAAAGTAAATCTTTATTTCACATTAATGTTGGTGATACCTGACGTCGCGATGTCAACCGTTTGCACAATTGTCGGTGGACTGATCAGTTGAGAAGCATCAATGGTTCCAACTTCATGTTTTGATAACTTCGCCGATTCTCCCTCTACAAATTATGTAACAATTATTTGATGTAGGTAATGTAAATCTGTATTTAACTTACAAGGCGCTTGTGGACTACGAGAAAGCTTTTGAATCGATCGGGACATGGGTGGTGCTAAAGCCTCTACAGCAGCGGCCTCGTATTGACCATCGGTATATCGAAGTGTTAGTACAATAACGCCACCATATCGGTTCGAGTACAAGAGCAAATTTCGAAAGTGATTTTTACTTCGATAAGTTATTTCAAACTTTTGAGTGTTGAAGTCAGTTCCATTTCTCGATAAATTTTTTTTCACCCATTACAGTGACCTTTCCTACTCACGGGATCAAATGTCATTGTGTATGTTCACCGATTTCTCCTCCCGCAACTATAATGTCATCCACGTATGTATATATTTTCAGTTATTGAAATGCAACTAAAAAACTGCTTGACCAATTTTGAAGAAATTTAAATTCAACTATCTCTGAAGTATACTCTATCAAACAAAAATAAAAATCATCAAAATCTGTTCACCCAGTCAAAAGTTCTGAGGTAACAAACATAATAAAAAGACGTGTGGCACTCGGGGACTGCCGCGGTAAAGCTATTGCATAGCATGAATATATTAATAACTTATGCAGTGACGCCGATACAACCAATGCCACCTAGAGCCGAGTTGCTGAACTAAACAGACAAGCGTGATATTTCAAAAATGTCATTAAAAGTTCTGCTATTCATCGATAGATGGCAAAACTAAAAAGTATCACCGCTGTGCCGGTCGGAGTGGGGGGTGTTAGGTATTTTCGTTACGGAATTTCTGGATTCGGTCTCCATGCTCAAGGCCCGCGATAGAGCGAGATTTTAGCTATGCGATAGCTAAAAAACATATGGGTCGACTTGAGCACCTCCACCTTTTCTTAAGTCGATTGAAAACAACAGGATGGTATTAAGTAGTCATGGTTTTATATCCCAAACGGAGCCTATTTTTTTAATATTTATTTATCGTAAAGATATTTTAATATCAATTCATTTGTACTTACGATTAGTTTGTTGCATTATTTCGCCGTGATCTTCTGGGTTAATATTGGAAGCGTTATGATCTTCGGAAGCATTCGTTTTTACTGAATTTCTTAACACTGTCATGCTTTCACAAGCACCTAAAACACGCAGGTATATTTCAAACTTATCAATTAGGCAGGGTAAATAACTATGTAAATATACACAATCGAATCATGACAAAAACAAATTAATTAATCAGAAATTTAATGTGAGGTACGAGTACATAGCACATATACTTTATAGGCGCGCATTAGGCTCAGTGGCGAGCATTAGGAGAGACATATTATGTCCAGCAGTGGACTGATGAAGGTTGATGATGGTGATGATATAATTATGTAATATGTGGATGTGGACATGTTTCTATAGCTTAACGTTGATGGTGCATTACAACTGATTATATCGGCCATACAAATATTTTTACACCAAATCAAAAATCAATTATTAGTACAACTATATTTAAATGAAAAATCACAAATAAGTAAAAATAATGTTCTTATACATACGCGGATTACCTGTGACAGGAAGATGAAAAAATACCAATGCTATAGTCAACTCAGGTATGATTTTATAAATACAGTGCGGTCTCACTAATCCGGCACTATTAAAAATATAGGGTGCCGGATTATTGGAATGTCCGGATTACAAAATTGTATAGAAAAAATCATAGTTTTATAATGTAAAGAAGATAAGAGTCATATGTTTCCGTTTTATTTGACATTTTTAGCTAAGCTGCCTTCTAGTTGAAATAAAATACAGCTAATAGATGTACGAGCTATTGTAACAAATTTTGAGGTTATATGGATGACATTTATGACGCTGCGCGAGCGCGGAATGAGATTAAAGAGCGGGATGGCATGAGCGGGAGGTGCCGGATTATTATACGTACCGGACTACTAAAGTGCCAGATCAATGAGATTATACTGTAATTATCATAATAAAAATTTTCCATCCAAAAAGCAATCATGATATTATATTATCATGATTGCTATACAACTGTATAACATGATTACTTTTGTGAAAATTTATGCATATGTACTAACAATAATCTTCAGATATTTTATTATTTAGACATATTATAATTATACATTTTGGATTTGTTAAATATTTGGGTAATGATTGCTTTCTGTATGGAAAACGTTAAAGCTCTTTGATATGGAATAATACTAATAATGTATAATGTTATGTTTGCATAAAATATGCAAATTTACCATTTTTCTCAGCATGTTTATACGATTTTTCTTGTGAGAAGAGATGATTCAAACGATTTCTTTCAACAGTTTGATCATTTGTTGATTGAGTTTCGGAATTCAAATACTTTGTACTATTTCTTACGTTGCGGAAATTGTAACTACAGGAATTTGAGCATTCGTCTGCTAATAAAGATTGATAATCTAAAACAAAAATTACGTTTAATCCTGGTAGCTCAACCAAAAAGAAACACAATATTTTTCTGAAGCATTGATAGTGTTAAAATGGAAAGATAAGTAACGCTGTAACATCCCAAGCGCAAAACATGGGCTCGGCGCTCAATTACATACATGCGTGGAAACTCACACATCTATAAACTGTATATAATATGTAACTAGAGAAGACGTGCCGAACCATTTGTGCGAGTGAGACAGTATCGAACATCGGCCGATATCTTCGGCTCCGGCCAAATATGCACATAATATCTGTATCACAAAAATTGCGCTTCAACAATATTTTTATAATTTGAAATTATACAAATGATAATGGTGTGAGCACTGAGACAACTAATGATAGGAGAGAATGGAAGAGGAAAACGAATAAGATAATAATTATAATCATTATTGTCTGTATTTACCAGAAAAAAATAACTCCGGTTTTTCATCCTTGAGTTGTTAAAACACTTGTAAAATGCACAAGAGGGTAACAATGCGCGTAAAGTCGTAGAGGTGTAAAGTCAGCAAAAATGTGAGACAGGCTACAGTATTATACAAGACCAAGTTCCGCGGGCGACTGAGTGTAGGTGAGATAACAGGACTCACTTGAGTAGGACGATGCTAGAACGTCACATAGATTCCCCTTTTAATACTATCAATGATCTAGATTCTATATTCTGAATATTTGAAGAAAGAAAGAAGAAATAAAATTCATTTATTTTGGAAAACGTTTGTTTACATTAATTCTTCTAAAGTCCAGTTTGAGGGGCTGAGTATATTGCAATCTTCCTTATTCGGTCGGCCATCCATGGATGAAGTATATAGCACTATAGTTAACAGCAATGTTAATAATAATATCGTTTTTGAATCGTACCTCTTTCGATGCCTGCTTTTATCCATTTATCAGCGTCTAAAGCGCTCGAAAGTACCACATTATTCATTTTACAGCCAGCATTTAGGTTACAGCTCGACTTGCTTGCAGTTATCGTTTGTGACTTTTGCACTTTGTTTGTTTGACCTGCATGAGAAATATGGGTCATAAAAGGTACCTAGTATCTATTATATCAATCTTTTTCTAACTATAGCACTCTCAATTGATAATAATGTGTAACGTTTCTTATTATGCGGTACTATTAAATATTGTCTCCATCATGAATAATCATTATTAAGCGTGGTAACATCTTCGACCACATCTTTACTGAGCATCAAGTGAGATAGTGGTCAAAACCTAGATCTATATACAGTGTAAAAAAATATTGTCACAAATAATTCATTTTGTATTTTCTGTTTCTTCTTCCCCGACATATGCCTCCCCCATATAGGGGGGGATTTGCCAATACTCGCCATGCTTGGCAGGCGGGTTGGCGAGCGCAGTATGATTTCCAATCCTCAGTAGACGCTGCTGCCCACCTTCTGGTACGTGGTCCCTTAGCCGACTCTTACGGCACCCGGCGGGAAGAGATGGGGGAGTACTATTCTAGGCCGGTACCACCACGGCACATTTTCTGTTTGTTTTTATACTATATTAGCGTTTAACTGCTATCTCACTGATGGTCAGTGACGATGTGTTCGAAGATGTTGTCACGCTAGACTTAGGACGCTTACTGGCTCTCAAGGACTGCTGCCTGAATGCCTGAACAGAATGAATGCTTACTTTTGACTTTGATCAATTGCCTGATATGAAATATAAGGTATGCATTGAGAGATTTATTATTGAATAGAAAAATATGTTGCTTCCGATGCACTGATGGAGCAGCCATTTGCAAATGTCATGGTATAGTGCTGAGAAAAACATGTTTTGATGTCATAACGCTCAAATACATTTGTTCTGTCAAACAGGCGAGAAAAGCCATATGACAGTTTCAATCTTTCAATTGTTGCCACGTTGAATTGCAATGCTGCTCCATAGAGGTAAATATGTGCCAGGATTTTGGTCACGCGTCGTTTTTTCTTTATTTTTTAATTTCTCTAGTGAATGTTATATTTAGTAATACTTGACGCACCCTCCTCTTTTATAAAGTTGCTGTGCCCGACAGGGTCTCTAATAAACTGTATTTTATTTTATTACCACCGACACTTGTACTATTAGAGATTGCAATAAAGTTTTGAATTGAATTGAATTGAATTTTTATTGAGTCAATGCTTTGTTGATTTACCTTCCAATATAGCTTTTTCGTGGAAAGATATTGTTTTAAATCCGTCCAGGGTGCAAGACGTAAACACAGACGTGTAACATTTCTTTGGATCTGAAAGAAAACCGAGATGTTATTAAGTACAATGATGTTTTACTAAAGATGACGCATATTCATACCGCGCGGTGCTCAGATTCTGTTCCTTTACGACATAAACATGCTTACTGCGACAGATAATACGGTACAAATAATATAAAAAAGGATAGCTCTATGTTTAGACTTGCGCTTGAAATACGCGTCGTAATGAAAATTACTACAATTGACTTAATTTTGCCGCCTCAGTTTCCGCGCGCTTGTGCGATATCTACCTCATATGGACATATAATATCATTGATTAAGGATACTAAATTAATAAAGATAACCTGTTTCGAGAAATGCTCGTCCACATATTATTGACTCATGGGAGTCACATACTGTGCGATTCTACCGATCACTTGTGCCATACACCTGCAAAATGTGGAACGAGCTTCCTCCCTTGGTGTGAAAAAATCAAACAGAAATAATTGAAAGTATTGGGCCACTCTTATATAATAAAATGCTGAATGGGTTTTTATCGCATAGGAAAACATTTATCACACACACAAACATACATATACATACCCGCGCACGCAAAAAAATCATGCACACATAATCCTACACACCACACACAAACATACACACACACACGCGGTTCTATTTATTTTGTCACCATATCCACTTTAATTTTTAATTATTATTTTAATGTATAGATGTAGGTTGGTTTAATTTATACTTATTCGTGTCTGCAATGTTTTGGAGCTTTTATCTATAAAACAAATCCCTTTTCTGCTATATTTTCATATATATATTCTGAGTATTTCACATACTACTATGTACTATTATTAAGGGAGAGAGTATTAGGCTCCAAAACAGTAAAAACTAGTTTGGGGCCAATGATTTCATGTATGTTTTAGTCCTATAACTATGTCAAACAAATATATTTGTATGTGTTAATGCAGCTGGGATGTGAAAATAATATTGTTCTAGCGAAAGCTTTATTATGATTCACCAGTTAAAAATTATAAGTGCTAAAGTTTCCGCGTGATAACAAGTGAACAGCAATTTAACTTTACGATTCGGCCAACTTCATCTCTAGACAGTGGCCCTAATTCTGTTAATCACATAAACTAGCTAAAATTCACTAAAATTCTTCAAATTGAAATAGCTCGTATTCTATTAACGCTAAAATTCAAATTCGTATAACTCCATACAACGCTCTCACTAATATTAGACGAGTTTTATTCAACTGTTGGCCAATTGCGGGTAGTTTTAGTAGACACCAAATAAATGGCAACTTAATTTCGCTAAAACTACCCGCAAATTAAATAAATATATTATAATTTTAGTGATGTTATTGATAAGTCTCATACTAATTTAGACTTTATCGTAACAGTATAAGAACTGATTTAGTTTTCCAAAATTTTAGTTTAGTTCAGTTGAATAAGCGAATCACTACCAGTGTCAACTTGCCAAGCCACTTCAGTGCCAAGAATTCTGCATCCATTTTACACAGGCTAGATTGAAAAATGTCCGTCATAAATGTATACGCGGTCACGTCTTCCACACAATCTCGGAGTTTCCAAGCCATTGGACGCAATTGTAAAGAGTTTTGTGAATAAAGGGCGTGTAAAACGTGCGTCGATCGTAAAGTTGCGTGTAAACCTCACTTAATCCTAGCTTAGTAGAATATGGTAGCTCTGTTTTAGTTTGTTGGATTAAAATTATAAGGAAACAACAGGAAACTGCTAGTTACGTGGGCAACCAGATGTATAATAAAATTTAAAAGAGATTTCAAATAAATTCGTATTTAATCTCATGAGAAACTCTACCGCTTGTCCGATTTTGATGAAATTTGAATGGGACGGAATGCGCCACGGAAGTATACTCTATGTAACAAAAAAAGAATCATCAAAATCGGTTCATAAACGACGAAAATATCCGCGAACACACATAAAAATATATATATATACGGTCGAATTGAGTAACCTCCTTTTTTTGACGGTTAAAAAATTGGACAATTTTAACATAAAAATTGCATAGTGTATGACGTCACACCAGAGGGATGAGGAGGTGTTACAAACGTGACCACCTGTGAGAAGGAGGGGGGAAGGGGTCAAAAGTCATGTAATTCGTGTGACGTAATTTATAAATGGCCCCTAACCACAACTATTGTATCCTGTGGGTTGTATAAATAAAATAAGATAAGATAATATTTATTTGCATTAAACTGAGTATTATACACACACATGTGTGTGTGTGTATAATACTCAGTTATAGTATATATATATATAAGGATGTAGGTTGTCATGTCCATAACATTTGGAGTTCGTTTTTTAATTTTATTACATTACACATTTTATTTATTACATATATTACATTAATATGTTTGCCTAATTAAATAATAATAGTTATATAAAATGTCAGATAGTAAAGCAGTCAAATTAAAAAAACCAAGGTCATTCAATTCAAAAAACTCCTGTCATCAAAAAAATCACTCACACTATAATAACATTTTGCTACTAATATTTTTTTAAGTTTATGTTTAAATAAATTTTTGTTGAGGTCTTTTAAATAATTAGGCATTCTATTATAAATTATTGGTCCCATACAAAAAAGGCTTTTACTCATATGAGTTTTCTTTGCAGTGTGCATGCAGAGTTTATAGTTGTCGCGTCTGTTACGCTTCACTTTCTCAGACATTATATACTTATGACAATGGAATATACTCACCAATAACGATTTCTGTCTGTACTGCCATGTCTTCTAACGAACCGTTCAGCGACCTTATCGACATCAAACAACTTTGACCGTAACGCTCTGATCGCCGCAAAAAAGCTGCTGCAAAGTGGTGACAGATGATTTTAAAGTTTTTTTTTATACTGTATAGATCTGGCGTTTGATCACTATCTCACTTGATGGTCAGTGACGATGTGGTCGAAGATGTTATCACGCTAGACCTAGAATGCTCACTGGCTATCAGGGACTGCTGCCTGAACACACTATGTGTTTGGTAACAGTTTTTCATACTTGAGGGTGGTAGCTAGCCAGGCGGGTATCCGAAAGTACCCTACCACCATGCTGGGAATTTGATAACGGTGTTACGTTCACCGGAAGCTCAAGCTGTTGTTGGGGATCGAACCAGTGTCCGTCAGTTTGACATCTTTGGATTTTACCACGCAGTCCAGACAAACATTATTCACAGGCGACGCCCCCCCTCCCCCCTCCCCCGCGCTGAGCTATCATCATTGCTTCATAAGTTGATTAGATTGATTAGAATGAAGATGATCGTAGTGAGAGATAACATTGAGATAGTGGTTATCTAGTTTGACTTCTAACGGTTGAATGTTTATCTCTTTTTTCCTTAAATGGCGCAGTTCTAAGATATGTCCCAACAGCCACGATTGCTAACCATAAAAAAAACAAAAGCTAAAAAAATTGGTTGTCTGTAAAGTCGGTTTACGGACGATAGATTTACGTGATAACGTCATAATCATTTATGACTTCGACTTCGACTTCTGACTTCTGACTTCTGACTTCTGACTTCTGACTTCTGACTTTTGACTTTTGACTTTTGACTTTTGACGGAAACGGAAACGGAACGCTACACGGAACGTTACTATTTTTCATTTTGGCATTCATCAATTTATAAAACGTTATCACGTCAAAAATAACAATTGAATAACGTAACAATAAAACGGAATAAATACCTCTTTGATCAAAAATACTGTATTGTGTTCCATTTTCAAATGTTATTAGCTTGGCGCCGTCAGCTGTGAGTGACGGAAGTTCAGTGAATTTCGATTTTTGCGCCAAAAACGTGTTCGTATTCGCAGACACCCTCACGGGATTCTTTTCTGTAACGTCCCACCGCTATGAGTAAACCTAAGACCTTAACAAAAAAGGTTCGGTCATTCAAATATTATTCTTATAGATACGAACCTTTTTCCGTTTCAATAACCGAATCTCTCAATACGGTATTTGTATAAGTACCAATATCAGACGTGTACTTATTTCCGATTGATTTCGTGTCTGTAAAGAAAATATACGTCAACAAGTTTTTTGTCTGTCCCATGAAATACATTTAAAGTTTTCAAACGTCGTCCTCGTAGGAGTGATTCATTGTGGGATTTCTAAAGAAACCAATATCTTGTTAGGTTGATAGGCTTTATATTATATTTGAATAGGTACCTTCTAGGTTTGCGTGCTAAATCCTAGACAACGTCATCACTTAACATCAGGTGAGACAGTTGTCAAACGCAAACTTATAATATATATAAAAAAAAAAAAAAAACACCATGGGTAACAAATTATTATTATATTTTTACAAAATTGGAAACTGACTTTAATTCATTCATTCCTTCATTCGTTTCCTTGAATAGCAGTTCAGAGTTGTTTTTGATTTAAAACCCAAACTACTAAGCCAATTTCAATAAAAATTGTTTGGGATCACCTGTGAAGGACTCCTACCAAAAATAAAAAAAAAACATTACCAAAATCTATTCATTATTGGCTGAGTGATTGGGAAAAGGACATATAAAAAAATAATTCCGACAATTTGAGAACGTCCTTTTTGAAGTCAGTTAAAAAAAGTTGGTAATGAGAAGAAATCATATTCTTCCTACTAATAATTATAAATGCGAAAGTTGTGTGTATGTGTGTATGTTTGTTACCTCTTTACGTTCAAACGGCTACACCAATTTCGATGAAATTTGGTATGAAGATAGTTTAGACCCTGGATTAACACATAGGCTAGTTTTTATTATCATCATCATTAATCATCACCACGCGGGTAAAACCGCAGGACGCTCCTAGTATGAAATATTTTAAAGGATAATTCATCAACTTTGGAATATATCTGACAGTCGAAGACTTTGAGTAAAAGAAGTAAATATGGATGCGGAGTGCTGCTTTTGAGAGAACAATTTCGAATGTTTAAATTTAGATTGGTTTTATAAAATACCACAAATATTTATTAGCTGAACTAAAAATTATCTATTCGGAAGTAATTCGCATAGGGGCTCCTTTTTTTACTTTTTACTATGATTTTAAAAATATTTTTAAACTTACTTACTTACTTGACCAAAAACAATAAAAATAGCTTTAATTTAGTGTACACTAAATGGTTTTTAGGTCAACTTAGTTTGAAATTTCGTTTTATTTTAATTATTTTGTTTTATTTCTTAAAATTTCGAACAGTGTGTGTTACCAGTGATGACTTACGGAACTGAAACGTCAGACTATGGGCCTTCTAAGCAGGCTCAGAGTCACACAACGAGCTATAGAGAGGGCTATGATCGGGGTTTCTCTACGTGATCGAATCAGAAATGAGATCTGTAGAAGAACGCAAACCACCAATATAGCTCAGCGGATTAGCAAACTAAAGTGGCAGTGGGCAGAGCACATAGCTCGAAGAACTGATGGCCGTTGGAGTCGAAAAGTTCTCGAATGGAGACTACGGACTGGCAAGCGCAGCATAGGACGGCCACCGACCAGGTAGACAGACGACCTGACTAAGATCGCAGGCAAGCGCTGGATGCGGGCCGCTTCCAACAGGTCCTTGTGGAAATCAATCGGGGAGGCCTATGTCCAGCAGTGGACGTCCTATGGCTGAGATAATGAAGATTTCTCAAAAATATGAGTTTATTACATATTTTACTTTTTACTACTACAACTGCAAATTTAGAGGATTACTGAAATAAATTCATTAATGATGTAGTGAACATTATGAAAAATGAAAATGAAAATGAAAAATATATTTATTACTGCAAAAGATATAAAAGCTATTACTTATATAGAACTTAAATTACATACATAATTATGACACTATTTGACATGCTTCGAAAAATACACAATACACATTCCAAAATAACACATTACAATTACAATACACATTCCAATACACAAATATATAATATCTTTTGCAGACAATGTTATCTCTTAGCGAGAATATCTTTTGGTTTCCTCACTAGGCAAGCCTGTATCGAGAAAACCTGGGCTCAAGTTAACAATTAAATTTAACCCTCAGTGACAAAATATAACGTCCACATAACATGGAGATTTACTGCATATTTGTCATAGTACATTTATGAGCGTAGGTATGTAATGACTACGTTTAAATGATAAAGTTGTATAATTATTACTTTGCTTTTAAGATTAAAGTTTTTAGTTTAATGTTTAATATTTAGAATTTCTTCCGTTTCATTGTATGTTAATGAAGACAGCCATAAATAATGTATATGTTTAGCTTCTATTAATTTCTTATTTTTAATATCACAGTACTTAGCAACTGTCTTGTAAATATGGAGTTTTACAAAATCGCCTAGTCGCTGCGCAAACTTAGTAATAACGAGAGGGGTATTTAGCTTGTAAACTCTGCGATCACATATTGTTTTATAGTCACTAGAAGAGATTGCTGTTTTATGCACTGAGATAGTAGTTATTAACAAAAACAACTGACGCACGCTAAGAACTCCCGCATCCTTATATATTATGCATGAATTTATACTATTTTTTAAAGAGGCGGGCACATGGATGTACGAACACGTCACTTTTTTATTACATCAAAATATCCATTTAAAATGATAACTAAATTAAAATGCTTTACCAGTATATACAGACAGCTTAAGATTGCCACGTTGCACAGCTCCATCGACTATAGTGTTAATCAGCATACCTTAAAACATAATAATATGGAATGATTGTGAAGAACAAAAATAACATTCAAAACCAAAGAGGGCAATAGATTCTTACCAGTGTTAAAATAGGCTTTCAATTTGTTCGTAGCACTAGATGTTTTCGATGCAATATCGTCAGTATCGGTACCTGAAGAAATAAATTGTATATTAAAAAATAATTTGACATGAGCTATATCTCTTATGCGGAATGCGCAATGTCATATATTTTAACACCTTAAATAAGAGCAAATTCTCAATTTGAAAGCTATTTTTTGTAAGTATATGTTCGAGTATAGCTTATGATATTATGATTTGAAAATTTATTTTTTGTCTTTGGGTACTTTATCAAGAAAATGTAACTAAAACTACACCCTTAAGCAGTGGAAATTTGTTTTTATACTACATAATAGGCCGTGGTGGTACCGGCCTAGAATAGTACTCCCCCATCTTTTCCCGCGGGTGCTGTCAGAGTCGGCTTAGAGATCACTTAGCAGAAGGTGGGCAAATCATACTGCGCTCGCCAACCCGCCTGCCAAGCGGGCATATGTTCAGCAGTGGACATCCTATATATATATACGATACTGCATAATTATTTAAATTAATCAGCAAATTAAGTCCCCAATGCTGGTATTTTACTTAAGGCTCTAAGACGACCACCCAACGGGATCTCGCCTTGTCGAGGTGGGGGCTCAGTAACCAGCGTTATTCTACCACGGTGAAGCGAAGAGATCCCATGGACCGGGGAAGCTGCAGACGGCATTACACCCGGTCTGGCCGGGACCGCTCGCTCCCAACAGCGTTGCCTTTAAACCGACGAGGAACGGTTCCAGCATCAGGAGATGGGAGACGGGGCTTTTGTTCGCGTGCCCACCGTTATAGTGGCAGGACGGACACCGTGGCGGTTTTAACGGGTAGTAATCCCTTGTTTCTGTGGGTGTAGTAGGGGTTGAAGGACATCAGGCCCTTGACAACGTGTAAACTTACGTCGATGTATGATCCCAATTTCATTCGCCGAAACACAATTGCAAAATCAGCATCAAAGGTACTCCTTTCTTGAGAGTTTTGTAATTAGGCATAATTACAAAACTCTGATACAAACATTATTGATCACGGGTTGAGTATGCAGAAATGCATTTACACAATTCCGCCTGTTGTTGAGTTGAGTTGTTGACACACAGTTGTTGGGGGCATGTCCAGGGGGCAACAAGGTGATCGCGATGCTCGAGCGAGCCCGAGTAGATCGTATGCCCTGCGTACCTTTTCTCGTACCTAAGCGGAAGTGCGTAAATATATATAAGGATTGACAATTGAAAATCAAATAAACTATGATGTGTTGCTCTATAAACAAAGTTTTTATTTCATTAGTTCAATTACATATCAAACTACACTTATTACGCAATTAACCAAAACTACTACCTGTAAACAAAGAAACGATATTTAAAGGTTATTCTTTACTATGTCAATTCCTTAAGACGCTTGTTTTTACTTTCAATCCAAATTTTAAATCACACCACAAAAGTAAAACTCCATATTGTTTTTCTAACCATCATGGCCTAACCTATACTGCTTTAACGACAATCTTACACCGCTTTACCGACCGACGGTGTGGAGCCTATACTGCTTTATCTACAATCTTACACCACTTTACCGACGGTGTGGAAAGCGGTGAAATTTAAACTGACCATTTAAGAAATACATTTTCTTTACATATATATCTGAATAATCAACACATGATTAATAGTTTTTGGCGGTTTTTTGTATCAGAGTTTTGTAATTATGCCTAATTTACAATATATATTAACAAAACTTTCTAGTAGGTAAAGAGTATTGATGTCGAGATTGCAGTTGTTTTTCGGCGAATAAAATTAGGATCATACATCGATTTAAGTCTAGAGTCTAGACGTTGTCAAGCAATCATATAAACGATTGGGCACTTGCCACTTTCCTCGCGTTTGAATGATATCTTCGTCTTCTAAATGATTGTCAGTTTACATTTTATTTGAAATTCGTCAACTGTGAATGCTCAATCATAAAGAAAGGTAAATATTGTTCGTACTAGCTGGTTTTACGTCAGCGTTAGTCATAAAGTTATTGGGTAATATGCACAACACATAATACCAAAAGGAGTATAATTTTTGATCGTTATGCCTTAGAACTTTTATACGTTGAATGCACGCGTTACTGATAACAAATCCGAGTTTGTGAGTATGAATGTATGAATGTATGTTTGGTACTTTTTCACGTATAAACGACTGGATGGATTTGGATGAAGTTTGCTATGGAGATATCTTATACCCTGGATTAACAAATAGGTTTATTTTCGTCATTACCATCATCACCGTTGTTCATCACCACACGGGTAAAACTGCGAGTCGCGGGTGGTTAAAGTCACATTCGATATCAGTGTAACGCGTACTAGTCTACAAATTCTTTCGCTACGAATAATTAACAGCAAGGATTCTGCAGATCTTAGTGATACTAAACAAATAATGATGTACTTACCACAAGATATTTTCTTCAAAACCTTATTATCACATGGACATTGGCAGGTGATTAAATATCGTGACGTAAGACAAGCGCCGCTCTTAATTCCAGCATTGTGAACTGAGATACCTGAAAATTATTTTAAATCTCATCAATATTATAAAGGCGAAAGTTTATATGTATGTGTTTATGTTTGTTACTCCTTCACGCTCAAACGGCTTCACCGATTTCGATGAAATTTGATATGGAGATAGTTTAGACCTTAGATTAACACATTTTCATTTTGAAAATAATTGCTATTCCCGTGGGATACGAATATAATTCAAAAACTTCTGTTACTTCTTCATGCTCAAACGGATGTACCAATTTCCATGAAATGTAGGTAGGTATGTAGGTAGTAATACGAGTACGACTCCGTATACTGAAGTTCTTTTTTCTTTTTTTTTTCTGTATTATCATTCACACAAGGTCTTCAGGTCCCAAACTAGGCAGAGCCTGTGCTATGGTAACCGGATGACTGATATATATACTTATATACATATACACATCCTGACACAGGTAAAACCGACATATTTATACACACAAATGTTTGACCTGTCCGGGAATCGAACCCGGGACCAGCGGCTCAGAAGGCAGAGTGCTACCAACTGCGCCAACCGGCCAGTCAGTATTATTATACCAATACCTTTTGATTTGATATTATGTACAGAATAAACTTTTTATAATTATGTAAAAATTCAAGCAACACATTCTATGTATACGTACGTAGTATATACGTAGTACACATAGGACCGCATGGACTTACACTTTTTTTTTAAAATTGGGAATAGGCAGTCGTTTGACCACTATCTCACCTGATGTTAAGTGATTTTATTTTATTTATTTATTGTGATAAAAACGCAAGATAGCAATTACAATTACCACATGCTGAAGATGCGGTATAATTTATACTTTGACAAAGGGGAACGCCTGGTCAGTAAAAGACATATTGTGTAGAATTGTATTCTTAGTGAGTGTCGCCATTTAGTTCCGTAACATGAAACTAGATGGCGGCACGAGTAAAGTTAGCTCGCGCAAGCGTTTCATTTACCGGCAATCAGGTATGATGATTTATGAAATATATATTTCAGAAAATTCACACAAGCGGCTTCATGTGTTGAATGTATTTAACCTTTAAATTCGCGATTCGGTATCTATTATTTGCAAAAGTTTATTCAACGCCTGCGTACGGCTTTTTCCTCCAGTCGGTTGCTCTTTGGGCTGTGAAGAAAAATAGATACCTGTGTCCGTGTAGTCCTTTTTGGATGTCGATGCTGCTACAGTTTGGACAGGTGTAGTTAACATTCTGTTTCCTAAAATGTGTTACAGAAAATCACTGAAAAGATTTAAGGCAATTTTTGATTGGAAATTCTCGTGAGTTTGACACATTATTATATATATATGTGGTATCCGACTTTACTCACGTTTATAGTCGAAGTTTCAACTTAGGTTTCGAGCATGTCCGATGCTCATCCTCAGGTGAGTTTACGCTGCCAGATCGCGGCGGCCACCAGATTTAAGGCAGATAAAAATGTGAAATACATGAGAAAATATTGGAAAAATAAATGTTGTTGTTTTTGTTCTTTTTGGATACGCATATTTCATATGCATATAGATATAGCCAGTATTATTATTGCCACTGGACCTTGATATTACTTGACCAGTACTGAGATACTTCTGGGTAAAAAATTAATAAGTAATCATCCGGATATGCTGAGGGATATGCTTGAGCTAGGTATTTAAAGTGACGTAGTAGAGATTTCTATAAATAAGTTTATGTATTGTGGCAGGAAGTGATTATAGCTCAGCGGTAGGAGCGTCAGCTGTCAAAGTGACGGACGCCTGGTTCAATCCCTACCTATGGCTTGAGCTTTCGATAAAGGTGACACCTATTTGAAATTCCCCGCTTGGTTTTTGGATACTTTCGAGTTCCCAACAGTATAAAAGAAAACAAAAGGATCAAGTTTTTAATTTTAAGTTTGCTTATTGTAAGTTTGCATTTGACAACTGTCTCACCTGATGTTAAGTGATGACGTTGTCTATTATTATATATTATCTTTTATATTGTTCAAGTTTAGTTCAATCAAGTTGTGGGCATATAAACAAAGAACTACGGGCGAAAGTCCCTTGACATTTCTCCTATGATTCAGTAGAATAATGGACACTTTTTTGGTACTTCACATGGAGATTGTGGAGTGAAATTAACAAGACAAAAGTGTTGATTTGTTATTATAGTCTATTTTATGCCACTTTCCTACGCTAGTGTAAGTGCAAGAATTTGTCAGTTACCCTTTTAAGGGTGGAGTTCCCCAAAATTTAAACGTCCGATTATTAGTTAACCGTCGTCGGTCAACTGTATGGTAAAAACTGTTTGACCGACGGTTAAATTGATAATCGGTCGTTTTACATTTTGGTGAACTCCACCCTTAAATGGTTAAAGTGTCGTGAACAGTCACGGGCACTTAAAAGGTTAATGATCCACCATTATTACACATCAACACTCAAAGCTGTATATATCACTGTAGCAAGAAAAATTACCGGCAAAAGAGCTCAACATTTTTTTTACGTCTCCATAAGTAGATTCTTATGCGTAAGTGACACTCAATACTCAATATATTTATTGCAATCATATGTCATACATTTATATAAATGGCTTAAAAGTATATGTCAGTTGTATACATATGACACTGTAAGGGTATAGCAATAGAGTGCAGATGCGGACCGGTTTATTCAAAATATTATAATAATTATGGGGACATTGTATAATAATGATACTTTTAGAATAATATGGGATTTTTATTTAATAAAATTATAAATAATAAAATAAAGGTAATTTAAAATTTATCACTAAAAAAATCAGTCAAGGTATAGTAACACTTATCAGATAATAATGTTTTTAATTTGTTTAGTTATTGAGGTTCTGATTCTATATCTTTTACTGCCTCCGGTAATTTGTGGTAAATTTTTATTGCCCTTATATTCGGACTTTTGCTATGCATTGTTAGTTTCGATCCAGGTAGGACCAGTTTGTGTTTATATCGCGTAGGGTGGACCCGCGCCTGGTCGATCGTTTTTCGCGGCTGGTCGATTGTTTTTAGTGATAGAGGGGATATTCGTATTCATAGAAAGGCAGAAATGTATTAAGTATCACAATCTTTTTTAGAAATATAAATATATCAGAAATAAGTTTATATACGGTATACGTAACTATAAAATACAAAATTATGCGTTGTACTCCATTAATATTATATAATACTAGTAGCGCCCCGCGGTTTCTTCCGCGTGGATTACGGTTTTCCCGTTACCTCAATTATCCCACGGGAACTATACTTTTTTCGGATAAAAGTAGCCTATGTGTTAATGCAGGGCTTAAACTATCTCCATATCAAATTTCATCGAAATCGATGTTGCCGTTCAAGCGTGAAGAAGTAACAAACATACACACATACTTACACACAAACTTTCGCATTTATAATATTAGTTTATGTTAATTTAGTTATAGATTTATTTATTTTTAGTGATAGTTTTATTTTAATTGTAATGTAACAAACCGACTAGGACTCACGTGGTAAGGTCAGTTACGTGCTGAGGCTCGCGCTCGCCGCCTGGCACGATCATAACTCCCAGATGAAGAACTGCAAATAAGTTCGAAACTGGTCGGAGAGTAATTTTCCAGTGTTTACCACGTGAGTCCTAGTCGGTTTGTTACATTACAATTATGGAAGAAACTCGCGTTAGTTTTCAGACTCAAGTTTTATTTTAGTTATAGATTGGATATACTGCTAAGGAATGGAACTCGGTGCCTGAGTCTGTGTTTTCCGATAGGTACAATCCTGGAGTCGCTTTGCCATCTACGCTATTATTATTATATATATATATTTTCTTTTTTTTTTAGGACCGGATGACAGCGGCCTGCATCCAGCCCTGACCTGCGATCTTAACAGGTCGTCTGTCCATCTTATCCGTGGCCTACATAACTGTGAAACTACATACTTATATAGACTTATATAATACATATTATATATGTATGTACAATAAATAAATACTTGTTATATTTCAAATTTCGATAAAACAGCTCGTTGAAACACGTAATATAAAAGTTTGAAATTTTGTCGTAAGATTCATTATAATGTTGCATTAAAGAGTTGCAACACGGATGCAACAGACATTTATACAGACAATGAAAAATGAAAAATGAAAAACAAATGAAAAATGAAAAACAAATGAAAAATGAAAAACAAATGAAAAATGAAAAACAAATGAAAAATGAAAAACAAATGAAAAATGAAAAACAAATGAAAAATGAGAAACAAATGAAAAATGAAAAACAAATGAAAAATGAGAAACAAATGAAAAATGAAAAACAAATGAAAAATGAGAAACAAATGAAAAATGAAAAACAAATGAAAAATGAAAAACAAATGAAAAATAAGAAACAAATGAAAAATGAAAAACTAATGAAAAATGAGAAACAAATGAAAAATGAGAAACAAATGAAAAATGAAAAACAAATGAAAAATGAAAAAGAAATGAAAAATGAAAAACAAATGAAAAATGAAAAAGAAATGAAAAATGAAAAACAAATGAAAAATGTTCCGCAGTGGCTCTGTATTTTGATTTTATCTTTATCCCTGGGTATTATAGATATAATAAAAAACAACAAAACATTAGGAATCGCATCTTAACATATCGTAATTTTTTTTTTTGACGTGATAACGTTTTATAAATTGATGAACGCCAGCAACACTCATGAAAAATAGTAACGTTCCGCGTAACGTTCCACCTGAGTTTTGTATTACATAAAATAATCAAAGTCAAAGTCAAAGTCGAAGTGGAAGTGGAAGTCGAAGTCGAAGTCGAAATCAAAGTCAAAGTCATAAATGATAACGTATGACGTTATCACGTAAATCTATCGTCCGTAAACCGACTTTACAGACAACCAATTTTTTTTTTGGTTTGCGACGGCGATTTTAAATGACAAATGATGTATGGTAAACTTACCGTCATTCTTATAACTTTTTTGTGAAAAAGGTGATGTTGATATTTTCATAGATGCACGAGGTGTCATGACTGTAAGTAAAAAAATGATATGATAGATAGTGTCACTATATAATATATGAAAAGTAGTTGGTACCTTCTTCCCCATTCCATCAAAAAACGACCAGATGGACGGCAATGCGACATCCATATAAGGTAGACGTTCCACCTTGTCGCACTAAGCGTTTTGCTTCCACATTCATAGTGCGTACAGCTAACGAGTGGAATTCATTGCCTAAGTCTGTGTTTCCACATGAATACAATCTGGGCATCTTCATCTGGCTCAAGTTTAAAAAACTGTCACCAAACACATAGTGTGTTCAGGCAGCAGTCGTTAGGAGTCAAACATTCTATGTAGATGTTAATTTGACTTTTTTAGCGTGATTAAATCTTCAGCCATATCGTCACTGACCATCAAGTGAGATAGTGATCAAACGCTAGGCTAAAAAATAAAAAATAATAGCCTTTTCAATACCTATTGAAGAAGTTTCAAGTTGAATTGAATTATTTTTTATTAAAGTACAAATTAGAGACTTAGATTAAGGCAAATTAAAGCAGGAAAATCTTTGCCTGTATTTGTTCCGTATTGCCTGAAGAACCTTGCAATATTACTGTGTGCTGTGAAAACGCTGGCAGAACGGTGTTCCTCCCTCGCGGGATGTGTCATCTCTGTTTCTGTAAATTACATAATAAATTAAAATAATAATATGTCAAGATTTTATTTCCGAATCATATCATATAATGGTAGTGGTTCTCTTGTTCATATAAATTAAAATTCTCGAAAATGAGATAAGTAAGATAAGTTATGATAAAGTCCAAAATCAGTATGACACTTATCAATAACAATAATAAAATCTTTTTCTGGATATTGCGAGTAGTTTTATGTAAAATAAGACGCAACTGGTAGTGATTCGCTTATTCAACTGAACTGAACTAAAATATTGGAAAACTAAATCAGTTCTTATACGGTTACGATAAGGTCAAAATTAGTATGTATGTTACGTATCAATAACATCACTAAAATTAAATGTATTTATTAAATTTGCGGGTAGTTTTAGCTAAATAAGTTCGCCACCTATTTGGTGCCTACTAAAACTACCCGAGATTGGCCATAAATTGAATAAAACTCGTCTAATATTTGTTAGAGTGTTGTATGAAGTTATACGAATTAGAATTTTAGCGTAAATAGAATACGAGCTATTTCAATTTGTAGAATTTTAGTGAAATTTAGCTAGTTCGTGTGATTAACAGAATTAGGGCCAAGTGGCCTTAATTCTGTTGGTGTTGTTTAGTGCTGAATAAAACTACCCGCATTTGGCCAACAATTGAATAAAACTCCCCTACTTACCTGCGTTATTGCACACGAACATTTGAGTGTTAGCGGTTTTGGACTGATCGTCGTTCATCGTCCGTATATCATCTAAGTGGAGGTAGGTACTCGTCGCATTGTCTTTCAATAGATAGGCAATATTATCAGTAGCTAAAAGTTGAAAAAAAAAATAGAATAGAATAAACATTTATTCAATACACGCATAACAAGGACAGGGCTTAAGTAATGTCACTATTGTTTACAATATATGTCATTATGGAACATTATGACATTACAAATGACAAATGGTTTTAAATTTTTTGAGGTTGAATAGGTCTTGGCTCAGCATTGTGCTGTGGTACTCAGGGATAGCCCCCTTCCCTCTAAGCCTCCCCTCCCTAAATTTATTTATTCACTTATAAAGCACATAACAAACAGGTACTTATACGATAAAGTTTGTAAATAATAAAAATATTTAACAAGTAATAAAGCATAAGTAATGCACTTAAAATTTCTTTGGTCACATCGAAACTTCAAGCTAGGAATAACCTGTGTTATGAAGTTCGATGCTTCCCCATTGAGGTACCATTACTACGTATAGAGTAGCTATCTTAAGCAAATGCCATGATCCATTTTGCTAAGAGTTTGATCTAAAGTACGCTGTTGCACTTATATAAAATACTATACAATCTGATTCCACCATCCCCTTTCTATCATCGGTCGACTCGACGTACGGCAATTCGCCATCGCTATATGGTAGATATACCACCTATACGTACGAAGCGTTTTGCTTCCACTTTCTTAATGCGTACTGCCAAGGAATGGAACTCGTTGCTCGAGTCTGTGTTTCCCGATATGTACAACCCTGGAGTCTTCAAGTCGCGAGTGAATAGGTACCTTCTAGGTTTGCGTGCTAAATCCTAGACAACGTCATCATTTAACATCAGGTGAGACCGTTGTCAAACGCAAACTTATAATATGTAAAAAAAAAAAAACTTAATCGTCCAACAAGACAGTACAAACACAAAGCGCTAGATCGCTTTCCGTTCAACGACTACTTGAGTCGATCGTGTTGCGTTACTCGTAGTGAAAAATGTTGAATTAGAGTTTTATCAGTTTCTACATCTACTTACCGGTGAAACGTTAAGCAATCACTTTTTTTGATGTTCTGAAGTGTTTTGAGCAGTCTATAAGCACGCAACCAGGCGTTTTTTTATGTATTTTACGTGAATAAACACGACTCGTCACGACGGGCGTCGGATACTCGGATACACACGGAGAAAGCGAGAGCGCTCCTGCGGTATCTTTAAATTTATGCAAATGAATGTATCTTACCGGTATCTTTGTCGTCAGTAGCCACTTCACATACTTGTACCTGAATACTTGCACTACTAGATAGTTCCGTCACAGGATGGTCTATTTTTGATGTTGCTTAAATTATATTAAAAATAAACAGGTTAATAAAAAATAAAATTCGGGCTCATAATTGTCTAAGCGAATCTGCGTTGAAATTCAACGTGGCAAAATTGCTAGTATTCTTGGGACTCTGCCCACTGGTAGCGGGGGTTGCATTCGAGTTATCTATCGGCTGACAATAGCTAGTGGATTGTTCAAACGTAGTAGCTGTAGTATAGTAATAGTAGCTGTAGTATAGTAATAGTAGCTGTAGTATAGTAATAGTAGCTGTAGTATAGTAATAGTAGCTGTAGTATAGTAATAAGGTTTAGTATTTAATTTTACCGAAGACGTGTACACGCGTGGACGTGGAATGTTGCGCATCTCCTGGACAGCTAAAAGGACAAATGTATCCATACTCAAGGAACTTAAAATGACTTAAATGCTGTCATCAATCTGCCTCCAACGAGTCCTGGAGTATTTTGGGTACATAGCTCGGCAAAAAGCCAACAACTTCCTAAGGCTCGTTGTAACCGGCAATACAGTTGAAGAAAATAAAATGCCAAAAAATGGAACCGAATGTGGAATGGAACTCAAAAGTGTGAAATAACTTGTTGAAGTCGGTACCAGGATAGTTCAAAGGTTTTTTTTTTAGTTTTATAGTTTCTTACATGGAACGTTATCGCAATCGAAGTGCTGTCGTTTCACAGCTTAAAACAATTAAACATCACCATTTATATAGTTCATTTGTGACACGGATAATTAATAGTTTATCCGTATATTAGACGTATAACGTTATTCAGTTGTTTTAAAAATATCAATTATTTGTTCAACGGTCATTTGAAAAATATGTTAAGCAGTAAGTGAAAATACGTGTTAGTTCATCTCATTCATTTCTTATTGTAAATGCATGCCCTCAATGCTTGATATTCTCTGCAACACATCTATAAATAAAAATGCCATTGTGTATACGTCGCCAACAAACACTAACAAAAGATTTTTACCCTTGATTTATGTTTTTCAGGCTCATTCGGTAAAATCGTCGCACTATACGTATCTAAAGGATTGGTTTCACAATGTAACAATAAGCTATCTGACTGGTGGACCTGGCGGAATGAGTATAGTAGCTTCCCACATAAATCAAATCAAATCAAATCAAACTACATATTTTATTGTCTAACAACCACAGTATTGCCACATAAATAAATACACAAAAACACAGAATAATAACAAAAGGAAACATTACAATAATTGAGGACAAAAGGCGCACACTCAGCATTTGCCGTGCTTACATATAAAGTGTGCGCGGCGCTGGTTTTCATAACCAGTTCACACTGGTTGTATTATTTATTACTTACTTGTATACATATAATATTTCATTTTTAATCGGCCTTTATATTTTTTATAATAAGATTTAAACTTTCCTTAATATTAGTACTTAAAATAACGCTGCTTTCATTTGTATGTATACAATCACATATGAAGGGAAAGTTAGATACTCATGCAATAATTTGATTTTTGATACACCACTCAATAACATGGTGAGGTTTTAATTTTTCTGGCACCCTCGAAAAAACGCTTAAAAATTATTCATCCACTCAATATTGGCTTCAAACTGATCTATTTTTACAAAATATTCCACTGCACCTATATTTCAAATGTCACAAAGAGCTTACCTTGGCTTCTTAGGAGTATTATTAATGTACGTTAAGGGTTGAGGAAAAGGGAAAAAAAACATTCTATAATTTCAACTATATGACATCTTTACAAACTCACACGCGTATCCACACACACATACAAACACACACACACACCAACACTCACCACACGCACACTCACACTTTGTTTTTATTTATTAACCATACTGTAAAATAAAGAAATAGATCTGGGCAAGAGCGAAATCTCCTATGACAAGTATTTTTTACTTAAAAGGAGATTTCATCCATGTGAATACAATTATTTTTTGTGAACGCAATAAAAACATTTTATTATTATCTCTTTATTTTCTTTCTTTCTTAGGTTTAGTTTTTTTACAGTATAAATATCAAAAACAAAAATTAATAAAGATATTATAAAAAACCTAAACCTAGAGTTCCGCCAGCAGCGGGGCAGGGCCCAAGCTACCGGTAGCTTATTATTATAACTATAGCAATTACCGATCTAAGGTCCCAGGTCCTAACTACGACCTCAACCTGAGATATCAATTGAATTTTAAATTTAGATTTTGATAGAACATAAATGATAATTGGAAGTTATTTGCGTATTGTGAAACAGGACCCAGCTAAGAAAGAATTATTTCTGTAAGATACTTACGGCATGAAATAATGCTGTCTGGGATCTGATCTATGGAACTTTTATCAGCTTTCTGAGTCTCTTCATCTTTCATTATTACCTTTTCTCTCCAAGCATTAAACATATGTCCACAACCAATAGGAAGTGGACTTGAGTGAACTCTTTGTTTATCTATAGAGTTAGTGTCTGAAAAAATGAAAGAGTTTTTAGATGTCAAACTGGCGGACACTGATTCGATCCCCAACAGCAGCTTGAGCTTCCAGTGAAGGTAACACCGTTATCCAATTCCCAGCATGGTGGTAGGTATCTTTCGACTAACCGCCTGGCTAGCTACCACCCTCAAGTTTGAAAAACTGTCACCAAACACATATTGTATTCGGCAGCAGTGCTTGATAGCCAGTGAGCATTCTTAGTCTAGCGTGATAACATTTTCGACCACATCGTCACTGACTATCAAGTGAGATAGTGGTCAAACGATCCATACAGTATAAAAAAAGTTAAAACTTACTTTGATTGTAAATAAAAGGTACCGCAGAATATTCAGGATTAAGTTGTCTATGTGTCGCGAACTGTGACATTTTTGCAGCAGTCCCTGTAAAAATATTGCAAATTGTCAAATAGGAACACAATAATTTCTTATTTCATTGAACTAAACTCGCAATTACGACCTTTTTTTTTTTTCATATTATAAGTTTGCGTTTGACAACTGTCTCACCTGATTTTAAGTGATGACGTTGTCTAGGATTTAGCACGCAAACCTAGAAGGTACCTATTCACTCGCGACTTGAAGACTCCAGGATTGTACATATCGGGAAACACAGACTCGGGCAACGAGTTCCATTCCTTGGCAGTACGCATTAAGAAAGATAAATAATTAAATATGCACGTCAATGCGCCATCGTTATTATTGTAGTGATATTTTTTTTAATTCATAATATGGCATGGCTTTCTCTAGTTAGTTCATTATGTAATAGATGAACTAAATAATTAATATTTTAATTTTTGTATCATAACGTATACAACCGAAATATCGAGCAAATAAATTAAATAAAAAACATGGGAAATATCTCAATAATAATATTAGTTGTTTTAGTGATCATGGCACTTTAAAAAAAACAAAAAATGAACAGTATAAATATGTTTACTTATATCAATTAATCAATCGGATTTGACCACTATTTCGTCCTATGTTAAGTGTTCTTAAGAAGAATGATGATTTAAGATCTAAATAGAATTACCGTCTCTATCGTAATTTTAAAACAACTGATTACTTTAAAAATTTAATATAAATTGAATATAAATAAATAAAATAAATTATAACTTTAAAAAATGTAAAATATTATTTATTTAAAAACAAAAGCCCGACTGCGTCTATATTTGCCATCTTTATTAAACAAATTGAACTCTCAGACTCAAAACTGAAAAGATTTTAAACAAGATTTTAATTTGAATATTTTATTATGGTTTTGAATGATCTTAATTGACAGTGTTCACAAATGCAGTCGGAGGCATGCTCTCCTTCTTTTGCAGTCGGGTAAAAAAGTAATCTACAGAACACTCTGCGCTTTTAAAATCCAGTACCAAAAATAGATGGTACCTAATTGTCCGCAATGGCTTGAGCATAAGTTCCAGTCAAAATTTACGAATGCCATAATGGCCCTTGAGGTTTGCTCCTTCAGCTCGCTGTCTGTTCCTGAAAGACAAACTGCGTTAGGAAACATTCACTTCGATTTATAGTGTGAATTAAGTAAGGCTTCGAGAGCGACCCTATCATTTAGGCACATTTGCGACATTTGCAACGCTTGCCTTGCTAGTATGTCCGTACGTGCGCCGAAGCATTAAAATCTGTAAAAATCGATTTAAAAAAAAAAAAATTACATTTAGACGTCCGCACTAGGATCCCCTGTGTCGCGGCAGGCATGGACACACACAATAACAACACTCAAACAACCAAGACCCAGGACAAACATCTGTACTCATCGCACAAATGTTTGTCGCTGCCGGGATTCGAACCCAGGTTCCCGGAGACACAGAAGTCATGTCACTGACACTGACCACTGCACCACGGCGACCGTCGATTTTTTTTTACCAGCTTTTAAATTGATGAGTGAGTGAGAGAGTGCCGTTGTGGTACCGGCCTAGAATAGATGGGAGTATACCCCAATCACATCCCGTGGGTGCCGCAACAGTCGGCTAAAGGATCACGTGTCAGAAGGTGGGCAGCAGCGCAGAAATCCGAAATCATACTGTACTCGCCAACCCACCTGCCAAGAAGACCCCCAGCTGAGACACAGACTTTGAAACTATTGATATTTATTTATTATTATTTATTTGTAGTCAATGCTATGTGGCGCCGGTCTCGCAATACTTTTTTTAGAATAGATTAGAAGAATAGAAATAGCCAGGCGTTTGACCACTATCTCACCTGATGTTAAGTGATGATGCGGTCTACGATGGAGCACGTATATATATACCCGCTACACGGAGCACGTCTTTTATTTATCAGAAACTTAAGCATGTAAGCTAGACTGGCGGTACTAGGAAGTACCCTACCACCATAAATAATGAGCTTAATATCAAAACTCATCAATTTTAAAATAAAAATACACATTCAATGCATCAGAAAATAAAAGTATCTACCTGTTTCTTTGTAAAGAAGTATGTTTGTTTGTACATCAACGTCTTCCCAAACTGTGGAATTTTGAAAAAAAAGCATCACGCGTTCTGAAAAATAAATTTAACACAAAATTAACTAACATAAATTTATTTAACATATATTTATTTAACGTAAATTTATTAAACATATTTATTAACATTCACACAAGGTCTTCAGGTCCCAAACCAGGCAGAGCCTGTGCTATGGTAACCTGATGACTGATATATTACTAATATACATATACACACCCAGACACAGGTCAAACAGACATGTTCATGCACACAAATTTTGGACCTGTCCGGGAATCGAACCCGGGACCCGCGGCTCAGAAGGCAGAGTGCTACCAATTGCGCCAACCGGCCAGTCATATGATTACAAATAACGTCCTTATTGCATAAGAGACTTACTTTTTTTTAACTTATGCGGAGACTTAGCTGACCACACAGCCCATCTCTCGGCGGTCTTTTTCCAAACCCTGCTCAATCGTCTTGTGAAAAAGTATACGGACATCCGTTTTCGAAATGCAGACAGAGGTCGAGGCACTGCAAAACACAAGACTCATCATCATATAATAATGTGAATTGAAAACCCACGATGGATTTATTGTAATCTGAAATAAAAATTTGATTGATTGATTGATTGATTGATTGAATACAAATACTCTTTATTGCATACCATGTAAAAGAAACAGGAATATAAAATATAACGCTAAAATAGTATGGCAATCGGCGGTCTTATCGCTAATGCAATCTCTTACAGACAACCTTGGGGTGGATATAAAAAAGATAGATACACGGCGGTGTGCAACAAGAAACTAAAGTATACACATAAATGTAACACAATAGTTAACCTAATTTACCAATATTACACATATTTACACAATATATCTACATAAATAGCTCAATAATATATATCAATAATCTTTCAGATACATATATAAACGTACATTCCAAATATAATTAATATATAATATAAGTATATAAATATTATAAATATAAATAAAGCAGTTTTAGTAGGTAGACGACAAGTAATGATCTTTAACCATTTTTTTAAACATTTGTATTGTTTTTGCTTCTCTAATAGTAGCAGGTAAAGCATTCCACAATCGTACAGCATGTACTGTAAATGATTTGTCAGAGAACGTTGTGGAGTGTTCAGGAGTTCTCAAGACAAGAGACTGTGAGGTTCGTAAAATACGAGAGGATGTGGTGGTTAGGAATTGGAAACGTTCTTTCAGGTAAGTGGGGGAGGAAGGAAGGAAAAGGATCATCATCATGTTCATTGAGTCATTTCCACGGAGTACCCAAAATTCATGATGCAGGCGGAGGATCGAATAGCAAACAAGGAGGAGAGGTACAGTACCAGGCAAACCGCCATCGATTTGCGAGAGCTCCATACTGACTTTGAAAAAGACCACCGTATGTAAATAAATAAGATAACACCGGTATCAAATTCCCAGCATGGTGTTTAATGATGTATTATTATGATTAATATTGTGATGATAGTTACTATTGTGAACTATCATGGCACCGACTTCAACGAGTTATTTCACACTTTTGAGTGTTGAAGTGGGTTCCATTTTTTGGTAAAACTTTTTTTAGTTAACATCATTTCAGGCAATGAGAAACTGGTATATCATTAGAATAAGACTCTTCCTGACATCTATTGGCGAGTACTTATACTACTTAAACAACAACTAAACTAACAACCGACACAGCAACACTAATGTTACTTGACTGTAGATGGCGTTTAAGGCAAAATTAAGCTAATAAATGAGTGGTTGCAACCACTTATTATGATACAGTTTCATAAACTACAATATTGAATCCATTGCAAGATTTTATATGGGTTTATTTATTAAATTACTTGTATTTTGAATTAGAAAACAACATCTTATGATCTCTATAAAGATATTGAAAGTATCATTATATGGTTTAAAAGCTGAAACTTGCCTACACTTGGCATAGACAACCTACAAGCATAGTATTATTATTATTAATATGGGACAACATTCACACAAGGTCTTCAGGTCCCAAACTAGGCAGAGCCTGTACTATGGTAACCTGATGACTGATATATACTTATATACATACTTATATACGTATACACACCCAGACACAGGTCAAACAGACATGTTCATACACACAAATGTTTGACCTGTCCGGGAATCGAACCCGGGACCAGCGGCTCAGAAGGCAGAGTGCTACCAACTGCGCCTGCCGACCAGTCAATAACGTCATGGATTAACTTCGCAAATTACTATTTTATTATTTAATAAGGCACTGTGATTCTTGCCAGTCCACGGACTGGCAAGTGCAGCATAGGACGGCCACCGACCAGCTGGACAGACGACCTGACTAAGATCGCACGCAAGGGCTGGATACGGGCCGCTTCCAACAGGTCCTTGTGGAAATCAATGGGGGAGGCCTATGTCCAGCAGTGGACATCCTATGGCTGAGATGATGATAATGATGTGATTCTTACATTTATATCTGCTGCTGGGGAATCTTCTAAACTTTTGCCATTTTTTACCTCGTCTGTCCTGATGCTTATGCCAAGAGTAGCTATGGTGACGCTCAAACGGCCTGTAGTCTAGAAATTCTTTTCGAACTAAAAAGCAAAAGAAAATGTATATCAAATAACAATTTAGGGATTTATCCCAATCCCTCCCATCAGGTTTTTTTTTCTTACACACTCACACCCCTGCACTAGGATATCCTGTTTCGCGGCGGCATAGACACACATAATCACAGTACACAGATATCCAAGATCCCAGAATCAAACATCTTTGCTTATCACAAAAATGTTTGCCCCGGCCGAGAGTTTCGAACCCGGGGTCGCGGTTCCAAAGTCAGTGTCGCTGATCACTGAGCCACGACGATCGTCAAGATATGATCGAAAAGTCTACCTACGTTACTTAATCCTTTTGATTGGTAAAATAGCCTAAGTAAATTCCGCTATGACATATTTTAGGAATATAATTGTATCATGATCATATCAGCCATAGACGTCCATTGCTGGATAAAGGCATCTCACATTGATTTTCACAGGAACCGGTTGGAAGCGGCCCGCATCCAGCCCTTACCTGCAATCTTAGTCAGGTCGTCTGTCCACCTTGTCGGTGGATGCTGCGCTTGCCAGTCTGTGGTCTCCATACGAGAACCTTTTGACCCAATGGCCATCAGTTCTTCAAGCTATATGCCCTGCCCACTGCCACTTCAACCTGTTGACCAGCTGGGCTATGTCCATCGGTGGCTTGCGTTCTTCCACGGATCTCCTAATGTTTGATTCGATCGTGTAAAAACCCCGAGCATAGCCTACGCCTACTCCATAGCTCGTTGTGCGACTTAAAGGCCCAGGTTTGTTTAATATACATTTAAATTTTAATTTAAATATTCTAAAGTACCTGAGTCCTTCCTAGAACTGTCCACAGTAAGTATTTCGTCGTGACATTTACAGATCGAGTGATTTGAGAGCATCGTTTTCTCATCATCACCACCTGGTATCTCCACCACGTCGTATGATGCAGATGCGCTGTTAATAATTAATTATGTATTAGTCATACAAATAATACTAACTTATATATAGAGATTTTCGAGAGATGAGAGCTCAGCGGTGGGAGAGTTTGGCAGACAAACTTTCCGGTGCTGGTTCTATGCCCACCAACGACTAGACCTTCCGGTAAGGGTAACACCATTATCAAACTCACATCATATTGGTAGGGTACTTTCGAATACCCGTCTGGCTAGCATACCACCCACAAGTTTGAAAAATTATCACCACATACATAATATATTCAGAAAGCAGTACTTGAGAGCCGCAGTTAGCTTTCTAGGTGTGATAACATCTTCGACTACATCGTCACTGACCATCACTGATCACTAGAGCTACACACTATAAAAAAAAATTACCAAAAAATGGAACCGACTTCAACACTCAAACAAGCCGCTAACCTATTCAATAATCCGAGATTAACGATGATAAACAAGTTCCTCACAAACAATTATACGTAATAAAACAAATCATCCAAAACATTCTAACCAGCACCGTTTACACCAGTCGATAGAACAGCTGCAGCTGTCCTGGCCGAAGATGAAATGGCTCGACTGATCTTCTCGGACTTCCGGGTCAGACCCAGCGTCACTGCTAATAGTGTTTGAAGTGGTAAAGCAACAACCTGAAATAAGTTCAGATATTTGACATTTTTTTATATATATTTTTTATGTATTTTTTTTTTTATAATAACATTCACACAAGGTCTTCAGGTCCCAAACTAGGCAGAGCCTGTACTATGGTAACCTGTTGACTGATATATATACTTATATACATATATACACCCAGACACAGGTCAAACAGACATGTTCATACACACAAATGTTTGACCTGTCCGGGAATCGAACCCGGGACCCGAGGCTCAGAAGGCTACTACTATGATATTCCTACAACTTTTAAATACGCATTATGGCATTGTGTATTCATATTAACGTTGGCTCGGTTCGAATCGAACTAAATAAAATAAGAGCTCACGCCGAGAGTGCGCTGTTATTTATCGAGACGCATTGTTTGCGCTGACCCGAAATCTAGGTATTCCTGATCGAAGACACGAGTGGGATGTCAAGTTGACTGTTGGTCAACTTGAGCCGCTGTAAATAATGGTATTGAATGTCAAATGAAGGCGACTGTGGCGGTATCTAGATTTGTATGTTGAAACTGACGTGGTATTGACACATTATGAATGTATCTTCTTCTCAGCAATTAGACATCCACTGCTGGACATATGCCTCCCCCATATAGGGGGCTTTGCTCATTCTCGCCACGCTTAGCAAGCGGGTTGGCGAGCGCAGTATGATATCCGATCCTCAGAAGGCGCTACTGCCCACCTTCTGGTACGTGATCCCTTAGCCAACACTTACGGCACCCACGGCACAATGAATGTATAAAACACGAGAATTACTCATGTACTAAGTCAGAGGGTTCCGACTATAGTTTCGACCACCGCCGCGAACGCCCCGTATTCACCGTATTATGCCTCGCCGACGCGGTCGAGGTTCTCCTATAGTACACTGTGCTAGACGCACCGCGACCACGTCCGCGAAAGCCCTGTATTCTCATTGAAAAATACCACTGTGGTCGTGATTAATTTCCGTTTTATATACATACATAACAAGTTGCAGATTGGCATGCGAAACTTAGCGTCAGTGAGTTTAAAATAATGCTCAGATATTTCTTTGAGATTAAAGCTCAGAATAGTAGGATTTGTGGGAAGTTGAGCACCGGATAGTACTGCAACACCATGATATATAAAAATATAGCAAATGAAAATAATAATATCACCTTTAATGATAGCTTAAGCTATCACTCAGACTTGAGTCCGAGCTGGATTTCTGGTAACCGGTTTTCATTATTGCTTCTGAAAGTTTAATTCGGAAGACTATTTACCATCTTCTTCGAAATTTGTCGTCCTTTGATGTATCTCCGATGGGCACTCGACGTAGGACGCGACCGGAACTTGACTTTGAGAGTTCTGACAGGATGGATCAGAGTTTGATGGGCTCCGGGAATTAGATCCTAAAAATATTTTAATTAAGTTCAGTCCAACAAAAAAACCGGTAAATTTGTAGTCGAAAATATGGTTGTCAATTCATGTTAACATTCAAAAAGGTATTCTCTTGTAATACTTAATTTTTAACCGAGAATCTTAGCCAAATTTTTTTTTTTTAAAAAAGGAGGGCTATCTTTTCTTGAAATGTGTCTATATCATGCTAAACCGCGTGAAATGTCAAATTCCCGATTAAATTTTGTAATTATTATTAGAGTTAACCGAGTCTTAAAAAGATCGGAAGCGTATCGTGATACCCCCAGTGTTACTACACACATGCATAGGCGATGGTGATCGTTTACCATTAGGGTTGCCAGATGTTTTTGACGTGATAACGTTTTATAAATTGATGAATACCAGCAACACTCATGAAAAATAGTAACGTTCCGCGTAACGTTCCACCTGAGTTTTGTATTACATAAAGTAATCAAAGTCAAAGTCAAAGTCATCAATGATTATGACGTTATCACGTAAATCTATCGTCCGTAAACCGACTTTACAGACAACCAATTTTTTTTTTACTGTATAGATCTAGCGTTTAACCACTATTTCACACTAGATCTAGAATGCTCAAAATCGGGAAATTCAGGATTGCCCTGGAATTCGGTGCATGGTCCCGTATCCGGTTATTTCACTTTACTGTCCCGGAATACGTGCGTTATAGGTTTTACATATAGAAAATACAGCAATACTATGATATGCACGGCGCGCAGTCCATGAGCGTGTGTGCGACGCGACGCCTAAATATTATTTATATAAATCAAATCAAACTATATTTATTGTCTTACAACTACAGTATTGCCACATAAATACACATAAACACAGAAAAAAAACAAAGGGAAACAGTACAATAATTGAGGACAAAAGGCGCACACTCAGCATTTTCCACGCTCACATATAAAGTGTGCGCGGCGCTGGTTTTCAGTGTACTCCGCAGCTCGGGCTGATGGTCGCCGAGATAGTACGTATGAGCGGGTAATATCAAAATTATTTATATATTATTAAGTTTTTTTTAGGTTGTTGGGGTCAAAGTATCGACTTAATTTTTGTACCCCAGAAATGTCAAGGAATAAGAATGAATTGATGAGCCTTGATCTGGCAACCCTACTCACCATTAGACTCAAACGGACCTATGTTCAGGGGCCTTACTATCAAGTGTGTAAAAACTATGCAAGTTCCGAGCAGTTCTATAACCTGGCTTAAACCGCTCAGTGTGAAATCATACCATCACCACGGCATCACGCTCCTTTAGGTGAACGGTTTGAACATTGATATCCTTAAAGTTGAACGGTTATTGTTGTCTCTGGCATGTTTTAGCTAGGTTTGAGACTTGCTCGGAACCTGCATGGTACAAGCTGACGCAAAAAGAAAGCTGTTTACAAAGCTGATAGTAAGGCCCCTGATCACTCTGAACTCGTCCATACACTCATAGCTTATTCAATATGAAGATAACATCAAGAGCTATTAACTTATCATGTCAGGAAAGCCTCGCTTTATTAATTAATCTTTTAATAAATAAAGTGAAAAATTAGTATTAATATTTAAGAAATAAAATTTTTAATTATTAAAACGAATGGAACTTTTTTAGTTTCACACAATTTTAGCTACTGATTAAAATATTTGGTTATTTTTTTAATGTTTTCAAATTAGTCTCACTAATATTATAAAATCGATAGTTTGTATGTATGTGTGTAAGTATGTATGTGTGTTACTCTTTCACGCTCAAACAGCTGCACCGATTTCGATGAAATTTAGTATAGAGATAGCTTAGACCTTAGGTTAACACATAGGTTACTTTTTATCCCAAGAATAATTGGTGTTTCCGTAGGATGAGCAGACCATTAAAAAACTTGACGCTCAAACGGCTTTACCGATTTCAATTAAACTTGATATGGCGATAGGTTAGACTCTGAAACAAAACATATACTATTTTATACACACATTAAATATTACTACATATACTAAAACTGTAATGAAACCGCAGGGCTTCACTAGTTAGTTATCATAATATTGTATCTCTTGCTAAGAAGACTGTTAATTACCTTTGAAAAACAGATAACATTATTAATTAACGAAGGAGACTGTAATTTTCAAACAATCCACCAAAATTTGGAGCCAAAGGAGATTACATTTTCTTTGAAGGCTTCCATATCGGTGTGACGTAATGGGAAACAATATTAATTTTATAGATCAATCTTGGGGTTGAATATCTATCAAATTGACGCTAAACAGGGGCCGTACCATCAACTTTTACAAAACCATCATGTTTCAAGAACGTCATACTTCAAGCTTAGAGTAATAATGCTCAGATTCGTACCACAAACGTCTTAAAACATTATTGTTTTATTATCGCTCAGTGACGTGTAGAATGAACGAAGAAACATTCCTGCTGTAAGGGCAAGCGAGACAACATTATATTTTCATATAGCGTTGTCGCTTTCGTTGGCGCTGGCTCATGGTACGCTTTGAGTGAACGAAATAGAGGTTTACGTCACAAAACTGCTTAGTCTAAACAACATTAAAGTAACATTGCTTATGTGGCCTTGTGGTACGAAAATTCAAAGTAAGATTACAATAATACTGCTATAAGAGTTGGTGGTAGGCCCCCAGAGCATTAATTAAGAACTTGAAATTGGAACTCTGCAATCATACCTATTCCGAATATATTATGAAATTATAACTATTATCTGTTATAAATGCATGCATTGAGTGTGCATGCAAATGCTTAATGCCGGGTAAGCCACATTTTGAGTTGGTGAAACCATGCAGCGTTTTAAGACTAAATGTCAGTGTTCAATGATACACTAAAACGTTCGTTTCTATATCACAGCATAAGTACAACTATTATCTACACTAATATTATAAAGAGGAAAGATTTGAGTGTTTCTTTGATGGCATTGAATAGGCTCTGAAACTATGGATCGATTTGAAAAATTCTTTCACTGTTGGAAAGCTACCCTATCCCCGGGGGACATATAGGCTATATTATATTTTTTTTAAATTAGGGTATCTTATAATTTTTATTTTTGAAATTTTTTACCAATGCGAAGCCGGGGCGGACCGCTAGTAGTGTTTGTATTTTTGCAAATAAAACATTGATATGACTTAATTTTTGATTATTTAAAAAAAGAATCCGGGACTTTATCATTTTTAAAATCAAATGAAAAATATTCCGAAAAACTTTTATTTTTTTATTATGTTATATATATTACCTGAAATATCAGTTTTATTGGAGTTCGACAGGCAATCGCCGTGAGTATCGTGTGAGTTCGACTGTAGCACATTAGTAGGTGTTATTTTAGCGATGACCATTGTCGGTTGCTCTCGCAGCGCTGGTTCTGTAAATGAAAATGCAGCAATAGTTCGTAAAAATAGTAGTTTTTCGTTCTCCATACTAAAATCATGATATAGGTAGGTACAGATAAACCAAGTAGTCAAAATTCCGAAATGTAAAATTTACCATGAGGTGTCTCTTAACGCAAAATTAATTTACAAAATTACAATATCTGACGGGATAATATAATATTAAATGACTATGTTAAAATTTTACCCGATTTTCAATAGTTTAAGAGTTATCCGCCGAGATAGAAAAAAAAAGAAACCGGTTTATTAAATGGGCCATGAATCGTAAAACGGTAAGTTTTAGAAAAAACTTACCAGAAACAAGAGATGCGAAATTTTATTTTCTACAATAATAGTTTCCATAACTTTTGCCCTAAAGTGCATAGTTTTCGAGATATCGGCCAAAAACTTTTGTTCAAGATGGCGCTTGAAGTCCACCTGGATGTGTCATTTTGTGATTTTATGGTCAGTACGTGCCGTGCACCTAGATTTATAAAAACAATTGGATCGGAAATGTAAAGAGCGGTTGACCAAAAAAATCCCGGCTATTTTTACTGACCTATGAGCACACAATCAATTTTCAATTTCAAAATATCTTTATTAAACGTAAAATTACATTATTGTACATTTCCAGTGTAAGTAATATATCCTAGAAGCGACAAGAAATTAAATAAATAATTATGTATGTCTTACAAGCTAAAACGCTTATGTATCATTGTTTTCATGAATCTAAGTACTTATTTCTAATATATATGGCATAACGTGTAAGTTCTAATAATATATACAATTACGTAAGGTTTAGCGGGAACATTACATATTTGACCAATTTATAAAACTGAACACATTACAAGTAGGCACTATGAGAACAAAAAACGTCAAAAGATTGAAATAACTACCTGTGCAATTATTGTTTTCGCGTTTAAATTCAAGGGTCGTCGATTGTCTTATCAATTTTTCAATCTGCTGTTCAATTGACGCGTTCAGTTGTGATGAAATTGAAATTTCTGAACCTATGAATGATTTCAACTCCATCGGTGTTCGGTTTGGAGGGCTCACGGATATGTAGCCTGAAAATGAAATGTCGTGAAAATCACAACACAATGTCTTTCTTGGAGTGTGAGGTATTGTATTTGAATAACTGCTCAGGTACTAAACAATTCTACAAAACATGTAGTATTGTTGACAGATGATCAACAAAAAATGCCAGTAGAATGTTTTATGGACTCTGAGTTACTGGTTTAACAGGTGCCAAAATTAGAGATGACATTACATAAGCTCGCGTTTGTTTATAGGAAAGAAGGGTGGGACAAATCCTGATGCGTGTTGATATAAAATATTTGAGTCTGAAAACTATCGCGATATATAATATAACAAAAAGTACTTTACAGATGACCTGTGGGCGTGAAAAAATTGATTACTTATCACATTTTAATCATATTTTTTACGGTTTAAGACACAGTTCCAGCGCATTTGTCGTTACCGCGAGATAAAGGAAAAATATGGACGCTCGAAAATAATTTTTCACTAATAAATTAAGTAATGAAATCAAATTTTGTTCAATAATTATTAACTTGCATGAACTGTTCTCGTGAGTGGTATTTTAAGTTTATTAGACATGTATGACTTTCAACAAATAAGTGAAGAGGCTCAAAATTGTTATATTATCAAACGGTAAAGCCTTTTCTAGCTGATGTAATGAAATCATAGGGGATATTTGCAACTTTTATCAAGCATTGAATGTCCTATTTTTTTTTAAACTACTAATGCTGTTTGCCGCTACCGGCATTTGTAGCTTCTCCAGATGGATATGCATGTCCTGTGTCAGTGTTAATCACGTACTTATCCTCGAATCCTCATTGATCATCATGGTCAACTATACGGTCAGTATTTTTCTGTGTAGAAGGTTCAATTTTTTTATGTTTTTTTTTATATTTTTTATTTATTTATTAACATTCACACAAGGTCTTCAGGTCCCAAACTAGGCTGAGCCTGTGCTATGGTAACCTGATTACTGATATATATATATATATATATATACGTATATACATAATACACCCAGACACAGGTCAAACAGACATGTTCATGCACACAAATGTTTGACCTGTCCGGGAATCGAACCCGGGACCAGCGGCTCAGAAGGCAGAGCGCTACCAACTGCGCCAACCGGCCAGACAATTCCAGTCCCAGCAGTGAAGGCATAATGGGATTATTATACCTATTATGTCTATATTTGTCTATGCATCGAAGTGACAGTGACACTCTCAGTGCAAATGACTTAAGTGACAGTGCACTCTGCTATAATTTGACGGATGCAGCGAACGCCTCGACGTCAGTAACGTACTGAGGTAGTAACGTGCTGAGGTAGTAACGTGCTGAGGTAGTAGCGTGCTGAGATAGTAACGTGCTGAGGTAGTAACGTGCTGAGGTAGTAACGTGCTGAGGTAGTAACGTGCTGAGGTAGTAACGTGCTGAGGGAGTAACGTGCAGAGAACATCACTAACGTGAATCTTCCTCTTAGTCGTGTACTTTTGGCACAGTGGTCATGGTTACAGTGATGACAAGTGACGACACAAGACCACAATCCTCGTGGACGTGCATGTCCAGGGAAGCAGCTCGCTTTGAGATATTTTTCCATTTCTGGCAGTTAGTGGAATCGCGGGTACACTGTACTAACGTAGACTGCATCCTGAATTCCTTGATAAAAAACTGCATATCAGTTTTAGACTTGTCGGGGAGTAATTTCCGACCAAACATCAGTTGAGTCCTAGCCGATTCTTAGATAATAATAACATTATTAAGCTTACCAGATTCATTGTTCTCTGTTGGATAATCAACATCTGATGACAGACCATCACTGAAAGTATCTTCTTTAAAAGTGGGATGTTTGTATGGAGAGATAGAAGCACAAATTGTACTGATACTAGAAATTGATGTGTCTTGCCCATTTGCTTCATTCGCTGATGGAAAAATTACAAAGTATGTGATTAGCTTGAATACATTTATCTTATGACCTAACCACTCATAGCTGTCTAAGGGAGTACGCTGTTTTCTAAATTATCGGTTATCAATATTATTACAAGAGATAGGGCACTAACTTTTCGATCGCATAAATTAGGATAATGCACCTTTCATTATTTTCAATAGGGCCGATAGTTGTACCAGCACGCATGAGTTTAAGGGAGAAAATAGAAGCATTTTGTGAATGCCTTCTAGCATTCACAAAATGCACAAATGGTTCATGTAAACATATATTAGTGAGGTCTGATATGTTAATTCTTTAGTGAATTAATGTTAAGTTTTTGTAGGATTTAGAGTTAATGAAAGAAAAAAATATTTTTTTCAAATTTTATATTTATATTTAATTAATTCTTCTTTCTTTCTTTCTTCTTCTATTTCGTTAACATGGTATGCATAATAAATTAGAAATCCAGGTTAGAGTTATATTTTTTATTGGACCTTGTCCAGTAAAACATATATGCTTTTTAACTACACTTCTTGCAAGAAATTCGATAAAAATAATGGATTAAAATGCCGTGGTGGTACCGGCCTAGAATAGTACTCCCCCATCTCTTCCCGCGGGTGCCGTAAGAGTCGGCTAAGGAATCACGTACCAGAAGATGGGCAGCAGCGCCTTCTGAGGATCGGAAAACACACTGCGCTCGCCAACCCGCCTACCAAGCGTGGTGAGTATTGGCAAATCCCCCTATCCAGGGGGAGGCATATGTCCAGCAGTGGACATCCTATGGCTGGCATGATGATGATGATGAATGGATTAAATGAATACTTACTGTTGTTTACTATCATATCCTTGACTTCATTCGCGTGCGTAGGTGTGACGAAATTATTTGAATCCAAAGAATTTGCGGGAGTGTTCATTACGTCAAAATCATCTAAAAAAAGTATTAAAGAATAGAATATTTATTATTAACATGATGACACACATTAACAAATTATACTTGAATATTTCGTGTGGCGCAACATATTTCGTCAGTTGGTTACATTTTGTTTTTTATTATATATCATATTATTAATTATGTTACTACATTATATAAATAGCTCGCTGTATAATGGCGGCCCTTAAACATTTTATAATAATAAGCCTTTATTGCTGTTAAAAATTTACAATACTTAAACCTAATTATATATATATATATATTTTTTATTTTTTCTAGAAATTTATTATATATTTTTAAGTATCGACGTCCGGTATGTTTAGGAAACAGCTTGTCTCACGACATAGGCCTCCTCTAATGTTTTCCACAAGTTCCTGTCCTTTGACTTTCTGAGCCACTCTCCGCCAGCTATTCTTTTGAAACATCTTATACTAACATAAAAATAAAAATTGTTAAGTACATAACATACACAGTCTCTGAAATCATCTACCTAAAAATTAGAATTCTAGAAATTAGCTATAAAATATTTAGCTTACTTGACATAATTATGACATAGTTAAGTTAATAATATGTAACATTAACTATGATTATTGTTATTATTACATTAATTATGAATCATTAACAATTGCCGTGGTGGTACCGGCCTAGAATTGTACTCCCCCATCTCTTCTCGTGGGTGCCGTAAGAGTCGGCTAAGGGATCACGTACCAGAAGGTGGGCAGCAGCGCCTTCTGAGGATTGCGAATCATACTGCGCTCGCCAACCCGCATGCCAAGAGTGGCGAGTATTGGCAAATCCCCCCTATATGGAGGAGGCATACGTCCAGCAGTGGACGCACATGGCTGAGAGAAGAAGATGAAGTTTGTAAACGTCTTTCCTCGTCTTCTCGCCTTACCCATAAAATACCTAAATTTCGAATCTCTAGGCTGCACGAAAAAAAAAAAAAAACTAAAATTACTGTCTATAGGTTCATCAGATGCTGACGTAACAAGTCACAAGTTCCTTTGCACCATGACTTCTTCCCTTCCTTATCGATTCACTCAAGTGCTTTTGTGGAGAGAAAAATAAACAAGAAAAATACGTCCACTTGTGTAACTTGAACCCACGACTAGAGAATACCGTCCAGTAGCTTTGCCATCTAAGCTATAGTAGCACTACACTAGCTGTCCGAATTTATTCCTTCATTGTTTTACTTGACGTCTGAAGGGATGTTTTTCTTAGCGTCATCTACCTTTAATAATAGATATACCACCTATACGTACGAAGCGTTTTGCTTCCACTTTCTTAATGCGTACTGCCAAGGAATGGAACTCGTTGCCCGAGTCTGTGTTTCCCGATATGTACAATCCTGGACTCTTCAAGTCGCGAGTGAATAGGTACCTTCTAGGTTTGCGTGCTAAATCCTAGACAACGTCATCACTTAACATCAGGTGAGACAGCTGTCAAACGCAAACGTATAATATGTAAAAAAAAATAAAAAAAATATGAACTATTTAAGGACCGATAGGCCAACATTGCAGTTGGTACCATATCGAGCGAAGACACCATGTCCAGCAGTGGACGTCCTATGGCTGCGATGATGATGATGACGATGATATTTATGATAAATTGCACCCTAGTATATTTTTAATGAACCATAAAACTCAATAAACATAATAATTGAATTATAAACCTACAATTTCAATTATGTAATATCGTCAACGTGTCAAAAAGGGGGGGTATCGTATACATACCAAAATATTTCTACAAACCTATACAGCTATTATATAGATATGCAATAAAAGTGTGTAGATTATTGATGCTTGAGAAAGATATAATAGCAACAAATCACGAAATAACGTGATTGTATCTGAAAGGGCGCCTATTATATCGTCAATATGTCAATAAGTGACCCTACACGTCTCCTATCTTTTGTTGACGGCTATTCGAACCTATTGAACCCTAATCCTGACATTGTTAATCTGTGACTGACGTTTCCGAAATACGAAATACCAATTTCTGTGTGTGATCTGGACCAAAGAGCTAATAATCTCTTTTCTTTGTACGAAAAGGGTAGTTATATTTTATTTTTATTTAAGTAAAGGGAAAGGTCCGAAGTTGTTTTTATTTAAGTATTTCTTAAAAGATGACGTTGCACATCGTTCTTACGTCGATTTTTAGTGGTGCCCAGAAATACTTTTGGGTAATAGTTAGTTTGGGTAGTAGGGTAGTAATAGTAGCGCCCCGCGGCTTTCACCCGCGTGGATTACGGTTTTCCCGCTACCTCAATTACCCCACGGGAACTATACTTTTTCCGGAATAAAAGTAGCTTATGTGTTAATTCAGGGCTTAAACTATCTCGATACTAAATTTGATCGCAATCAGTGTAGCCATTTGAGCGTCAAGAAGTAACAAACATACACACAAACTTTTGCATTTATAATATTAGTAGGAGTAGGATAAATACATATTACTTATAAAATGTTGGTGATCGTTTTCATAGAAATAGAGAAACTGTTATTGGGGGCCTCTATTAACGCTTTAGGACCCAAAACAATGAGTGTTACAACTTTTGTCGGTTTGCACGTTTGAACGCGCGCATTTTAAAAATGGCCCAACCGACCTTCCTCTGGTTTTCGCTAATATAATATTATAGTAAGGTTGAATGTGTAATACACACTAAACACATACCAAGTTACACAACTGTACTCTACGTGGGTGAAACCTCGGCACACGTTCACATAATAAATAAACCTATTTTTTCATTTCCGCGTGAGGACTTCAACTGCTGGAGATATGCTAGCCTCAATCATCTCCACAAGGACTTGTTGGAAGTGACCTGGATCCATTTTACTACCATCTTTGTCAGATAACCTGTTGATGCACGATCTTCGCTTTGAAGCCTCCAGTTCGTGTCAACCACCAGTCTCAACTCAGCAACCTATCGTCCCCAAAAGGATCACTAGCTTAAGAATGTCTTTGGGTGAAAACAGTTGCCTAATTTTGGACAAACAGCTGATATTCGTCATAATAATGTAGATAAGATTTTTCTTATGTCACAAGTAAAATATACAACTTTTCAAATTACAAATGAACGCCTTGGTATTGGACTAAGACTTTTCCTTCAATTTTCTGGAACATTTGCTTTACCAACTAGGCTGCAAAAATATATAGTGATTGACCGTACCTGTACTGTCCGATATCATAGCTTCCGTTTCATTTATGTTAGGTGTATTTAATATCCCCAATGTACTTGTGGGTATTGGTCTTGCTAGAGTCGCTACACGTCGACGCTCCTCTGCGATGTAATCTATGTAACAGAAAAAAAAACCAAAAATATTAACAAAATAAAATAATTATTTAAAAAAAACAAAAACCCGACCGCTTCAATATCTGCCATCTTCATTAAATTCATTGAAGAACATTTCAATGTTATTAGCATTTCCTATTTCAAACTCCAATAAAACATATAGTATTCGTAATCACCGTTCAAAATCCTTTATTTTGATATAAAACTCGATATATTTTGAAAACATATAATTTTTTTGGAAAATACATTTGGGCGCCAAAAATTCTAAATTTTTTTTTATATGTAGATGTACGCAGATGTCACTAGATATATTATTATTATATATTATATTATATAACTAGATAAATTTGGTTACTATTGTATATGTTTGATTTGGGCAATGGGTTCCAAACTTGGCGCAGCCTGTATCTTGTTGACCCTTGAGTGTCTGGAAGAGTTATTCAACGATTTTCTAGTTACTTGCTAATAATATACTATAAATATTTCTGATTTCTGAAATCCGAAGTAAGTATATATATTGACTGGCCGGTTGGTGCAGTTGGTAGCACTCTGCCTTCTGAGCCGCTGGTCGCGGGTTTGATTCCCGGACAAGTCAATAATAATATTTTTTATAGGTAATAACATTGTTGTCTGATGTAAGTAATAGGTAGGTTAATGTTTTAGAGAACTACTCTGTCCAGACAAACCTAACTTTGGTTTCTGGGCAGTGTCTGCCAATGTATTTGAATGTTTGTATTAAGAATAAATAAATAATAATAATAAACATTTGTGTGTTTGAACATGTCTGTTTGACCTGTGTCTGGGTGTGTATATATGTATATAAGTACATATATTAGTCATCAGGTTACTATAGCACAGGCTCTGCCTAATTTAGGACCTGGGGCCTGAGTCTACTATTCATACTACTTGGCGCATTACACTATATACAATTTTAAAGATTGTGTTTTTCAATGTAACACTGAATTAAACGAAAAATATCCACTTGCCTTGATTAATTAACAACTGTATTCTCTGTATGTTCCTTGATTCTCCTAACAATTGGTGCTCTTGGATATTGGGACAAAAAGTAGGTCTCTCTTTCATTGACTTTTCTTTGGTGATTCTTCGCCGCGGTATCTGACTCGGCTTCAATCTATTAACTGTTTTAAAAGTTAATTAATTAGTTATTTATCCAAGATCATCGCTTCAGCTGTTGATCTTCCTTGGCCTCCCCTATTTATATATTTTATAATACCTTACATTATACAAGATCGGGTCGAATTTGACACAAAGCAGCCTCCACAAGCCAAAGATACAAATTAAGCCATAATCCCCCCGTCAGTGAATATCATCGATCATTAAATTTAGTCAACACTATGCAACTTTTGAACCTAATAGACCAAAGATTTAAAAAAAAATTGAGATGGGGTTCTGCCTCCTATGGATTGCATAAATTAGGTTCATGCACCTAATTTGCTTGAGCCGCAAATGGACCCGCAGTTGCGCTGCACGCATGGTTTTAACTAAATATATTTATAATTAGGCAGAAATAATGCTTTTCTGTGCTTCCACGAAATGGACAAATAGTTCGTTTAAAAAAAGTTCCAAAAAATGGAACCAACACCATCACTCAAAAGTGTGAAATAACTTGTTGAAGTCGGTAGCATGATAGTTCACAAAAGTAATTATCATCTTAATATTGTGGTCATGGTACCGACTTCGACAAGTTATTTCACGCTTTTGAGTGTTGAAGTCGGTTCCATTTTTTGGTAAAAACTTTTGTTTCACCCTTTTCAGTGACCTTAGCTACTCACGGGATCAATTGTCATTGTGTATGTTCACCGATGTCTTCACCCGCATCTATAATATCGTCGAGGTATGCGTAGCACTGTTCAGTTATTGAAGTGCAACTTAAAAACTGCTTGTCCGATTTTGATGAAATTTAAATGGAAGTACCACGAAAGTATACTCTATCAAACAAAATAAAAGTCATCAAAATCGGTTTATAAACGACGAAGTTATCCACGAACACACATAAAAATATATCTTTATAAGGTCGAATTAAGTAACCTCCTTTTTTAAGTCGGTTAAAAACTGAACTCAAACTCATACTGTTTATAACGGAAATAGGTAGTTGTAGATGGTACATACCATTTTTTTTTCTACTATATTCAACCACTAGACATAGGATACTAACTACTCGGGTTGCGTTTGCCTATAGTTGTACGAAAACGAAGGTATCCAATCTGTATGTGTTACCAGTGATGACTTATGGAACTGAAACGTGGTCTGACTATGGGCCTTGTGAGCAGGGCCAAAGTTGCATAACAGGTGAGATAGTGGTCAAACGCCTGCCTATTCCAAATAAAAAAATAAAACGAGCTATGGAGAGGGCTATGCTCGGGGTTTTTCTACGCGTTCGAAACAGAAGAAGCAGGTCTCGCACTTGCATCCCTGATGATTTACAGAGATACTTAGAGTCTTCTCTTACTTGCTTCTTTATTCCTTCTTTAGCTAGGGTATCAGCCATGTTGTTTCCAGGACATGAAACATGTCCTGTAGTCCACCTTATTGTCACCTTGCATTCGTGTGACAAGTCTTGTAAAGCAGCGTGACACTCAGCTAAAACCCTAGATCTAGTCACTGGCTTTCTGAGGGCATAGATGACTGCCGCGCTATCCGTAATAAAGACCATGGGGTTTCGCTGACGATTACCCTCAAGTATGGGCATCGCAAGTGATACCGCCTTAACAGCCAGCCAGTAGGCCCATACACTCTGCTTCTATCCACGCAGCATTATACACACCAATATCATATCTTTGAATCTTTTTTCAGTATCCAAAACTATAAGGGGGCGTCCATTAATTACGTGAGGTGTTTACGGGGAGAGGGGGTCAAGCCGAATCTCACCCAAATTCACATGGTGGGTTTGACAAATACTCACGTATTTTTTTTTCCGCAAGGAACATTGTAACGTAGCTAGAAAACTGGGATCAATTAGATTACAATATTTTTGTGTGGTTCTATATCACGATATTAATAATCTCAAATAACAAATCCTGATTAAATCCAGAAAAACAAGGACATATTCATTTATTTACATTAAAAAATGTATTTTCAAAAGTCTCACGTAAGATTATGGGTGGGGGGAGGGGGTCTAGCAAAATCTCACGACATCTCACCAATGGGAGAGGGGGGGGGGTCGGAAAATCACTAAAAGTACCTCACGTAATTTATGGACGCCCCCTAATGAAATGGCACAAGACGGCTATAATATTCGGACAAAAATAATAAACGATAATTACATACCATTATGGAACTTATCCTTAGATTTAGAACAAAACGTCTTATGCTCGGGATGGTATCCTGCTAATAACTCCTTTGTGTTCGTTGTGACTTGGTTGGCCATTTGACCTAAAAGTTCTATCATTGAACAACTGTGTTAATTCTACGAAAATTGTACTGAGCGATGATACCAATTAAATATTCACAATACCAAGAAGTATTACATATATGATTCATTGCATCAACATCATGCTAGGCAGAACTTACGTTCACATTTTTAAAAGCAAAAGTTTGGCTACTATTGAGATTTGAACCCACGACTACAGGTTATATCAGTCCTAATCATAGTTTATACAATTGTAAAAAGAAAGAAATACATTCGGACCAGCGGAGTACTACTATAGCTTCGATGGAAGCGACAGGACCCGCAGTTACCCGTGGTGACATTGTACCTGGTATTAACGATTTTTGTGTCTTCCTATAAGCACCTGTAGCTTATGTGTTAATCTAGGGTCTACACTATCTCCAAATTAAATTTCTTTGAAAATGGTGCAGCCGTTTGCGCGTGAAGGAGTAACAAACATACATACATAGAAACTTTCGCCTTCATAATATTAGTGGGCTATCCCACTACGATAGTAACGTCGGGTATGTGAGCATCAAACTTGAATGAGACGGTCGCTATAGATCGACTCTTATACTACATTGCATTGAGTTTTTAACCGACTTAAAAAAAGGAGGAGGTTCTCAATTCAACCCGTATGTTTTTTATGTTTGTTACCGCATAACTTTCGACTGGGTGAACCGATTTTAATCGTTATTTTTTTATTTGAAAGCTGGTGCTTCCCTTGTCCCATTTAAATTTCATTCAGGTCAAGCGGTTTTTGAGTAACACTCTAATAACTGAAAAGTGCTACGCATACGTCGATGATATTATGGTTGCGGGTGGAGAAATCGGTGAACATACACAATGACAATTGATACTAAAAGGGTGAAAAAAATTTTACCATATAATGGAACCGACTTCAACACACTTTTTTTTGTGTGTATACTATATATATATAAGTATATATATCAGTCATCTGGTTACCATAGCACAGGCTCTGCCTAGTTTGGGACCTGAAGACCTTGTGTGAATGTTAATAAATAACAAATAACAAACAAACAAAATAACTATTGCAATGTACTAAACGAATCTAGATCATGTTAGGGTATATACTCTTTCCAGTCTCGTGCAGTGTTTTTCAGCCTTCTTTAAGCGTTAATCGACATTCTAGTTCTAATGTGATTCCACATTAGATCACATCGTCACTGACCATCAAATGAGACATTTATAGTCAAAACTATAAATAATAAAAACAAGTAAGCAAGTTTTTTATAGAATATTCGAAAGGTGAAGTGATATACTTTATAAGTGTTTATTAAAATTTCAATTGAGTTTGGCCTAATTTTTGTGACGTATTATGAATAAATATAACTGTGGTTTTACTTAACTTAATCTCACCCTTTAAGCTTAAATCTACTTACTTGGAAATGAGTTGATTTATTTTTTACTTGTAACTATATGGCCTTGTGCTTCCAGGCAACAAATTAGTCCGCCAAATACCTTGACTAAAATACACGTTTGGAACACAACACTTTTGCAATTTATACTTTAAGATTTTAAGGAATTTCATTAATTATTTACTAATTAATCAGTCTAAAAAAACGTATGGTTTACAAGAAATGCATTTATTTTTGGATTTTTTACATTTTATGAAAAATATTGATATAAACGACAGTGATTGACAGATTTTTGTCTATGACATGTCTTTGAAGATAGTTTTTATTCTTCTGTCAATTATTCTCCTTTGGTCTGCTCGGCTTCTAGGATTTCTAAAGCTTGGGTTTCCGCTAAAGCCTTAGCCCTCTGCTCCGCTTGTATTTCTTCCAATTTCTTTACCAGGTCTTCTTGTACGCTGTCTACAATTTCTTTCAAATTTTTCGCTGGAAAAAATAAAAAATATTTTTTTTCTTTTATATTTTTTTATGTGACTCTTAATTCAGCTGTCATTTTACGTTTACTATCTGACAACTCAATCGTTTATGAAACGACTAGCCGCACCTCGCGGCTTGACCCGCTTGGTGATGATTGATGGTGATGATAAAAAGTAGCGTATGTGTTATTCGGGACCTCAGCCATTTGAGCGTGAAGAAGTAACAAACATACACACATACACTCAAATTTTAACCTTTATTATAAGTATTAGAGGATAGGATTAGCAAAAAATAAACCTAAATCTAAAAAATGCGAAAGTTTGTGAGTATGGTTGTATGTTGTTGCATCTTCAAGTCACGAGTGAACAGGTATCTTCTAGGAAGGCGTGAATCATCGTAGACCGCATCATCACTTAACATCAGGTGAGATAGTGGTCAAACGCCTGCCTATTGTGAATAAAAAAAAAAATGTTTGTTATTCTTTGAACGCTTGAACGGCTGGATAGATTTGGATGAAATTTGCTACGGAGATAGCTGGATTAACACATAGGCTTATTTTCATCATCACCGTCATCACCGTTATTCATCACCACGCGTGAAAGTTCTTAGTTACTTCAAAAGGTTGTCTTATCACGCTGTATTTCAGGGTTCACATCGAACATATTCTTAAGAGTGTTCTTACCAGTTTTCTGATTAAACTCTTCAGCAATCAGTGATATCTTCTTCAAAGTTTCCACATGCTTGGCGATCTCACTGGCCATATCGTGGTCCGATGACATTGTAGTTTCTGCGTCAGTCAATAATGACTTTCTTCTTTTTTCTACTGCAATCTTCATCACTTCACTGCTAACTAACGGCATCTAAGAAAATCAGAAAAATTAATTACTTTTAATTGTTTTTTATAATACTAGCTTGCGTATGACCAATGTCTCACCTGATGATAAGTATCGACGCGGTCTAAGATGTAGCACGCAAGCCTAGAAGGTACCATTCACTCGTGACTTGAAGACTCCAGGGTTGTAGAAACCTATCGGGATTCACAGACTCAGGGAACGAGTTCCATTCATTGGCAGTGAAAATTCCATTTAATTCATCCAATAGGAATGTTTTGAATACCAGTAATGTAATTATTATCATTTGCATATTTTTAGATTACATAATATAAATTATCTATAGCAGGGGTAAGTGTTTTTGAGGAACAAAGTAATCTTTTTTCTTTAACGTTATGACTTATAAGCTTACGATTCACCGCTGTCTCACCTGATGTTAAGCGACAACGCGGTCTAAGGTGTATCACGCAAACTTAAAAACTTCGTATTAATAAAGTTTATGTTTTAATCAGCCTATGGAGTCTATTCGCAAATATTTGAAAATGGAAATCTCGAAGACAAAGTTTAGATAGTATCTCATACCTCCAGTTTGATCTTTGTTTTTAAAAAATAATAATTTATGATACTATTGATAACTGAGCATACGAACGACTTCGTAAATACCAATTTATGCACGTGTAATGTCATAGTATTATAAAATGTGTTGAAAATCGTTATACTATACTTTTCAAAACATTTGCGAGAAAACAGTAGTGCAATAGGATATGTTATATAGGTTATGTTATAGTCACATTACTTACTATTTTGTTTTTCGGTCACTCGGAATGTCGGAACAATCTTTGAATTCGACAACTTTCTTTGTTTTTATTATGTAAATGGCGCGAATTTGCAAATGGCTCCACGTGCGCGTGGCGAAAATTAGAACTACATCTCTCGTCTCATTTTCTCTATCAGTACTAAAGTGAGACAAACGTATTAATCCAAAGCGCTTCAAAGGAGGTTCTGAATGCAGCTTATTAGTTTAATCTCATAATAAGAATCTCTTTAGTTGAATTCATAAATATGTATATTGAAATTAGAAATAAAAACCGTAAATGATATGAAAGACGTTATACAATGGAGTGACGTAGTAAAAAAGGTATTTAAGTGAGAGAACTTAACCGCACTAGTGTGTATTTTTATTTATTAATATTGACATTATCGTGAATGCATTTTTTTAATAAATGTCTTCCAAAAGTGTCTGATTTAAAGTTTAATCATTCATACGCTGTTATAAAGCAATTCATAAAACAATGGTTCATGAAAAAATCCATATTACTATTATGGTATTAACGCAAAGCAATCGCAAACAATCTGAATAATAACGCCTATTGCAATCCCTTAGCCCTACAATTTAAAAAAAATATTTATTTGTTTATTTATTTTACAATAGCGCATGGATTAACTTATTACCCATAAATTTACATTCACAACTATTATTTAAATTAGTAAACAATGGTTGCCAAACAATGATAATAATCATAATTCACAATGTCAAATATCTATTATTCAATATTAAAATGCATGTCAAGTAATCAATATAATATTGAAATAGAATAAATGATAATTAAGTAGATAGATAGATGAACAATTGAACACTTTATTGTCACACCATAATAAAACGATCACATTGCATCAGTTACAGTATAAGCACCTTATAATATAATACTGTGCGGTTTTATCGCTGCGATCTCTTCCAGACAACCTTGAATGGAGAGGTACAAAATTAAAAAGTGTCGAGGAGGCTATGTAGGTTACATAACTTTCAGTACTTACCTATCTTTTTTACTAACGCTACAACTAGTTTCTTTTTTTTAAATACATTTTGAGACTCTTTCTTCTTTCTTTCGTCTTTTTACAAAGATTTAAGTTCTGTTTTTAGACATTTTATTTTCATTGTTAAGATAGATTTATCTCAAAATAAAGACTCTGACACCAGGGCACTCAACTATTCAATTCCATTCAATGTCCCACGGCGTTGATTGAATCAAACAGCACATTAATGTATTTTTTGTACCACGTCTTGTTAAGGCATATTGGAGTCTACTCCTAATTGTATTTTCTTTATAAAACCTTAATCATGTTGTACTGTATGTACCACATTGTAAATTTGTAATATAAATAATACATGGACTATATATTACATATATTTTACTGTGATAATCTATTTATGTGCAGGTCTGCGTGTTAACTCTTGACACTCGATTCCGATCGAGTGTACTCGAAGTTGTAATTTCGAGCGACTTTGTGAAGATTGATACAATTGAACGCAACACTAGCGCGCGATTGGAAACGAGTTCAACGGAATTTGACATAAATTCAAAGTGAAGTTGAATGAGATTGGAACTGATTTGGATTAGAATTGGAATGACATTGAAACTGAGTTTAAGAGTAAGCCAGCTGACTATGCAATGGTATAGTATAAGGGATGATTTTGGAGTCCTATTATAGTTTAGTTGGCAAAGCGACAAGACGTCATTTGAGACGTCCATTTTTTTTTCCTTCCGTCCTTTGTCATTTCAAAGCACATTCGTCGAAATGTAACTGCAGCAAACCGATATGCAAGCAACTCTTTGCCGGTGTTCAAGACCCTGAAGTATATATGTTCGACCAGAGAATCACTTCCAATCGCTTGCCCTTCTATAGATGCGAACAGTACTCCATGCACGACCAGACTTATGCCTGATATAGGCTGAGGAACTGCCCCGGCGTGAAGTACTATTTCACCTTGGCCAATATGCCCAATATTCTTGGCAGCCAATTGCGATGAAGATGAATAGAGCAGTACCTTCGGCATTTTGAATCCGGATGGGTCTGCTGTGGTGACGATGTCTCGCATAACAACATCTTCGGTTTCTATAGGAAGTGCGTGCCGTATGGATATTGTATCGTTTGGTAGAAGCTCCGGAGACAAGGCTTGAAGAGTTTCAATCTTCAGAGGCGATTCGGTCTTCGGCGATGGCCTCTTTGATATCTTTATTGGCAGCGCATTCGTGATACTGTCAACAATTGATTCTGAAACCACAGAAATGTAATATATATTTCTGATCAAATTAAAATGAGGGCCACTAGCTTATTTTTATTTAAGTGCACTTTAGCAAACTGAAAGTAATTGATACGTAGCATTATATTGATATTGTGGGTTGATTATATTGATATTGGGTGGCCGTGGTGGTACCGGCCTAGAATAGTACTCCCCCATCTCTTCCCGTGGGTGCCGTAAGAGTCGGCTAAGGGATAACGTATCAGGACGTGGGTAGCAGCGCCTTCTGAGGATCGGAAATCATACTGCGCTCGCCAACCCGCCTGCCAAGCGTGGCGAGTATTGGCAAATCCCCCCTATATGGGGGAGGCATACGTCCAGCAGTGGACACACATGGCTGAGAAAAGAAAAAAAAAAAAAAAAGATATTGATATTACACACTCTGGTTTTTGATATCTTTCATGCAGGTGTTGGTGTTCTTAATTTGAAAAGTATTGGCCATCATAAATGACCAGGTTAGATAGGTTTATCTAAACCTGTTTTCTTATGGTAGTTAAAAACTTGTACTATATGTATAGGTACAGCTTTGATACTAACGAACAACATTTCTCGGGGTTTCTGATTCTTGCCTCCTTTTTGCTGCGAACTTTCTTGTCAAATCAGCAAGAAACATAGAGCAGGACGGTCCTGAAACATTTATAATTACCAATGAGAACGTGAGAATAAACGAAGCAAACATCAATTAACTAGCAAACATCAATTAACTAATGAACATAAAAAATAAAGCCACACTGAGAGAAAATAATACAATAAAATATAATAATGACCACTTAGGTTTGTGGAATATTGGACTATCAGATTGTAGTAGTTCTAAGAAAGGGCCAGGTCAAAATAGTATTCTAAGCCGACGCTCCTATATTATACATCCACGTTCATCAGAAAGGTCTGATGAGCGTGGATAAAACGGAAGAAATACTTGGAAGGCTGTTTTTTTTTTATTCACAATAGGCAGGCGTTTGACCACTATCTCACCTGATGATGATGCGGTCTATGATGGAGCACGCCTGCCTAGAAGATACCTATTCACTCGTGCTGTTGTCACCCCTAAAGAGAAAATAAGCGTGAATTTATGTATTTATTTATTATTTTATAGCTATGTGGTCCTTACATAAAAAATACAAAGTATACGGTTGTTAGTCGAACACAAATACCTTGTGCGAGTGCGAGACGGAACGCTGCGACGAACGCACCGCTCAAGATCCTGATGAAGGCTTCCGGAAGAAGCCGAAACAATTGTCGATCAAGATTTCGACTACCCGTTAGCACCACGGTATACCCGTAGAAACAGTGTAAAACAAATACCTTATCACAGATAGACGAATGTATGTGCTATGTACCTTTTTTTTATTTTTATTTATTTATGTTATCTGTGTGAACTGTAAAGCATCAAGTTATTGATAGAGTATATTAATAGCCTCGGGGTTTTCAGGGTCCGCGTCAGGCATTGCGCTGAAGACGCTTTTTTTATTTTGAAAATCAAACCTAGCTACGAGGATATCTACGGCTGATAAATTGTCAACATTATTCCGGTGCTCAGGTAACATTATCCACATCATAATAGTAAGGTACACTTCTCCATACCCAGCTGTCTATATAACTACCAACGTCAATTTTCGTCAAAAAAAAACTGTCATCACACAGTGTGCTTAAAGAAGGATCTTTGAGAGCCAGCTAACATTGGCGTTATTCCACCTATCACCACATCCGTCAATCCGTCATTGATCATCAATTATGATAAAAAGGTAAAACACTAGACTAGTAGAATTGTTATATATAAAAAAAACAAAATGTATCGAGGGCACTGGCTAAAATTATGCACGAAATTTTAGATAAAAACCACGTCAAGTAATTATTGTCTTAGAATTAATCAGGAATTCAGCTTAGAAAAGATATTTTAAAAAGTATAGCCTTACTAGGCTATACTTTTTAAAATATCTTAGCTACTGCTAAGAAGAAAATAAAAAATATATAAATACTGAGAGTTTTATGGTTCATTGCATCATGCTAGGCGGTACTCATACGTTCAGATTTTTGAAGGAAAAATTCGTCTTCTATTAGCTTAGATGGCAAAGCGATAAGACGGAATTCTGTAGTCGTGGGCTAAAATCCCACTATTAGCCTATTTTTTTCATTCAACAATTTGAATAATACGTCACTCAATACTTACCATCACATTTGCTTGTACGTTTCTTGGCTGTTTTCGGTTTTGCCGTTGACTGTTTTTTATTATTTTTATTTTTATAACGAGGTGATTTATCCATACTTATTTGCAATTGTTATCTGCAGTTAAAAAAGGGAATAAATAATAAATGACAAAAGAGGACAGCACAAACATTCTAAGACGTGCCAAAGAGACCATTGCATCGACACTTCGATAGACCGTAGGCTTCAGAGCCGTGACCACCGACGTAGAGGCTGACTAGTTTTTTTCTAGACTTGCTTTCTACATATTATGATCTAAGATACGGCTTAAAAAATATATATCCTCATCTGTTATTTAATGATGAGAGGTTTAAATGTTAGATAATATGTAGATGGATAAATTACATATGGGTTGCTGAGCTAAGCCCCGCACCCATACTGATAACCCAATAATTATAAAAATCACTCTGCGTCCTTGTCTCTCGCAAGGAGTAGCGCACTTAACGCATCCCTGTCACTCTTGAACTTTTAAAATTTATGCAACCATGAACATGACACAGTTTTAAGTAGGCATAGCCCGTACTATTGGATAGGTAATAAAATAAGCATGTTTTTTTTAAACCCAGTCACATAACACTGTTTAATATTAAAGTTAATATTGTTAAACAGTATATTTTCGGAATTTCGCTGCAAAAATGCGCTCTTACCGCGCAACCCATGTGCATTGCATTAATCTACATATTAATTAACATATAATCGGTGTCATAGGTAAATAATAGATGAGGCTATGTTTCTTAAACTGTATCTCGTATACTATTAGACCACATCATCACTTTACATCAGGTGAGACAGTGGTCAAACGCAATCTTTTATTAAAATACAATAACTAGGCATTTCAATTAACTATAATATATACAATATATATTAACAAAGTCAGTTAAGTAATACTCATTGGTGTCCCAAGTTACGCACAGGTAGTAAAAGATTTTCTGGCATGAGCAATCAGCAATGGTATTTTCAACGAAGAGCTTCCCTGTTTTAGAAGCAAATCGGTGTACAACATTTGGTTGACTGTTAGCTTAATAGCTAATCCGAATTGAAAGAAAGAAAATATATTTATTGTACACAACAGAACATATAGTTGGAAGAACACTTTTTTTATATAATTATAATATACATATTATATATAGATATATACAATGAAAAAGTATTGTTGTGTACAAAAGGAGCAAGTTCAGCGTAATGCTGTGAAGACTACCCTCACAGCGCTGATTTTCAACCTGCTCCTTTCTCACATTAGAATTTATATTATTTTAATGTAGGTAGTGCACAAACACTTTATTAACTGTACAATATAACGATTTACATCATAACAGTCATCCCATTTTAAATGTTATATATAAAATGTTATATATAAAATTGCACTCAAAGTTAACAATCACTGTCATTCTATTAAATAGGCACGATTTATAACTTGGAATATCTATAATAATTGGTAATCCTAATCCCGGAGTTGTGGGCTTTAACCGGTAGGTACTACTTCCAGCAATAATACCGATCAAGTAGTGGTAATGAAAGACCTTAGGGTGGAGTTCACCAAAATTTAAACGAGTCGATTATCGAGTTAACGTCGGTCAAACAGTTTAACTGTTTGGTAAAAACTGTTTGACTGACGGTTAAATTGATAATCGGACGTTTTAAATTTAGGTGAACTCTACGCTTATTTGCTTATCGACACAATTTAAGTACACAAGCAGATGATTCTTATGATAAACAAAAGTAGTATTTTTTTTTCATATCATATTATTTTGACACTGATCCAGTAATAAACGATCCTTTTATAGTCAATGGAAAACTCAGCGTTACAATAATTAGAGACCAACTTAGAACTTAAAAATTAAACCGATACTGCGCACTATGGGAGTATTATTGCATTGTATTCATAGTTTGTGTAATTACTTTAATCTACTTTAAGTAGGTAATGCATAAATCAAAATCAGCGAGTGTAAAATAATAAATCTATATGTTAGCGCATTCTTTCGCAACAATAACCTATATTTCGTTCAGAAACTATGGACATAAACCGCGCCAATAATGGACGCAAAATATGTGTGCAAAAGAAACGAATTCTGTAAAAATGAATGGAACGCATCCCATAGCTAAGAGTATCAAATATCTATAGGCTGGGAGCAGCTAGTATTTTGGTCAGGCGATATTATACTAGCTATGGCATAGTAAATAACCAGTTTCTACTTCGTATAAGTATTGATGAAAATATGAACAAAGTTTAAAATTAAACAATATCAATTACTTACTGAAGATCGGGAAGTCCCGGTTAAACGGGACTTCCGAATATAAAACTCTTATAAATAAACGCGTTTTTAAAGATTTCAGACACCATCAAAACTGAGAATTTAAAAACTTGACAGTGACAAATGTGTGTCAATACCAAGAACCGGATGGCTTGTTTTCCAATCAAGCGCGGGATTGGAGTAATACAGTATTATCTGTGCAGTAGATAGTTGTCTATTACTGCAGTCCGTGCGATAGTACGGCAGTTGCCAGCTACACGAGATGTTATGTGCTAAATCTAGCAATTTTGGCATCCAATTCATAAACCCTTTTTCAAATAAATGAAAAAATGTGTAACAGATTCAGTACAAAATGTACCTAAACAGATTAATTTAGATCTGGTTAGGTACATTTCGTAATGAGCCTGTTCTGTCCTAAATTTATTCTGCCCAAAAGCACTTGCTTCACTTATGATAAATAGCGTAGAAAATCACAAGACTCAACAAATTACTTACTCGAAGAACAATTTAATACATATGTCAAAGTTGGATTTTCAGTTAATTCCTAGTTAAGTGTTATTTATTGGTTGTTTACTAATAAATAACACTTGCGAAATATTTAAATAAAGTAATAGTAATCTATGATGTATTTTCTGTCAGGTTCATTTACTAGAACAATGTTTTATGTAAGTTTTTATTTCAACCATTAAAAAAATTTGAATTCCTTTGAAATATATGAAAACCTATATTATCTATACCAACCTTGGCCAACGTAGCTAGAAACGTAGACATAATTATGACGCAAAACTCTTCTCATAGACGCTGTAACGACCCTCTGCAGAATAAAATGGAAATGGAAGATAGAACGAAAGATTCCTGCACTGGTATCCCAGAGACGGCACACAAACAAGAGGTCGACCAAGAAAAAGATGGCGAGACACTAAATAGTGGAGATCGCAGTAATAGCTTGGCTGAGATCAGCTAGAGACCGAAGGACCTGGACCAATTTATAGGAGGCCCTACTTATATCCTTTCATGGATGCTCCATTAATATATACAAAAAGAAATCTACTAAACGAAGATTGTAAACTGTTTTGGGCAATAAAAGGCAATTTTTTATTGGAACGAAGTTCCTTATCGCGCGTTGTGAAAGGGGGCTAGACGGAAAAAATTCTTACGAAAAGTTGTCACGACACTTTTTGCTTTTTGCTATAGTAAGCTATTGTAAGCTGTGCGGCGTGCGCATGTTTCTCTGTCTGTCTCTCTCTCTCTCTTATAGAAAGCAAGCCAGTTATTTTCATTTCTATTTCGCATTGAACAGTGAGGTGTTTATTTAATTATTTTATTATTCATTATTAAGAACTTCGTTCCATCCGGGTGTCCCTTGACACCTCTCAAGTTTTTTTATTTATTTATTAATTCATAATATACTATACATTTAAATACATTGGCAGACACTGCCCAAAACCAATTTTTTTTTTTATATTTATAGTTGTTATTTTATTTTATTTTTATATACCTACCTAAAATCTGCATAAATGCAGTATCTGTATATTTTTATTTGGTACCACATAATTCTGAACATCCATCGAAAAAAACAAAGATATGAAGCGATGTAGTGAGTGGCAGCCGTGAATCATTTCCAAATCAGACACTAGCTAATATTCAGGTTAACCTGGTTTGCTGGCACCCTAGCTAGCCAGTATATTTTATCTACTGGTATAGTTATCATTACAAGAAAAGAGTTTTCTATCGATCTAGCCCGCAGATTTGCTCGCTGTTCTGGAGTCGTCAAAATAATTCTTTTTAGAGAATTTTTTACGTCTTTCTACGCGAGTGGCCTGTAGGTGGCATATTCTCAAAAGCAGTACAGCGCTCTCGTACTTTAGGGAGCTGATGGGGCTACCGTGGTCTTGCTTTGATGACTGTTTATCAAAATATTTATTGGTCAAAAGCTAAACATGCCAATAATACCTTGCAACATTTAGCAGTTTTTAGGAATACTGTAAGCTGAATAAATTTTATTATGATAATGTATATGGTCACAAGACATGCGCCCACGAACATAATATATATGTACTGTACCAACTTCGACATCATGCTTATTTCACACTTTTGAGTGTTGAAATCGGTTCCATTTTTTGGTAAAAAAATTATTTTACCCTTATCAGTGATCTTCTATACGGGACCAATCATTTTGTATGTTCACCAATTTCTTCACCCGCATTTAGGGAGTCGTACAAGTAGACGTCTTTTCATTTATTGGAGTGTAACTCAAAAATCACTTGTCCGATTTTGATGAAATTTAGATGAGACTACCTCGGTGGCAACTCTATCAAAGAAAAAAAATTGAGAATCGGTCCAAAAATCTGACGAATATCGGTGAAAAAAAAAAAAAAATACATACAGTCGAACGTGTAACCTCCTCCTTTTTGAAGTCAATTAAAAAAAAATAGTTTTGTTGACGTCATCCTAACACAGTGATCAGTGACACTGACTTTAAAACCAAGGCTCCGGGTTTGAATCCCTGCTGGGGCAAACATATGTTTGTTCTCGGGTCTTAGATATTTGTTTGTGATTGTGTAATACGATTATGTGTATGCCCTTAACCCGTTACACAGGGTATCCTAGTGCGGGGGTATAAGTGAGAGTGAGAACTAAGTTTTAAGCTAGGCGACAAGGTTTTAGTTTGAAATAGAATTGAACAACAAAATGGTTTGTTTAAAAAATATTTTATTTGTTTCTTCATCAATGGTATGTTCACTGCGGCGCGGTTGGTTTCTGAAAATGAAATAAAATTATTAACATTGATACGTTGTAAATATAACAGTGTCTAGGCATATGCTCAAAAGCAGTACAGCGCTGTTCGGGTACAGTATATCAACGCATTTAGGGTGCTGATGGGGCTACCGCGGTTCTGCAGCGCATCGGGCATGCGCTGAGTCTTGCTTCGATGACTGTTTATCAAAATATTTATTGGTCAAAAGCTAAACACTCAGCTCAAAATTCTAGAAAAACTGTTGCATAGGTAAATATGTCGATGGACACGCGTTCGTATAGCCAATTGAATTATCAGCCAAAGGATGTTCACTGCTGGACATACGCCTCCCTCATTTTTACAGGGACCGATTGGAAGCGGCCCGCATCCAGCCTCTTCCTGCGATCTTGGTGAGGACGTCTGTCCACCTTATTAGTGGACGTCCTACGCTGCGCTTGCCAGTTCGTGGTCTCCACTCGAGAATCTTTCGACGCCAACGACTATCAGTTCGAGCTATCTGCTCTGCCCACTGCCTCTTCATCGATTGATCGGTTGGAGCAGTTGGTAGCACTCTGCCTTCTGAGCCGCTGGTCCCGGGTTCGATTCCCGGACAGGTCAAACATTTGTGTGTATGAACATGTCTGTTTGACCTGTGTCTGGGTGTGTATATATATATATATAAGTATGTATATAAGTATAAATCAGTCATCAGGTTACCATAGTACAGGCTCTGCCTAGTTTGGGACCTGAAGACCTTGTGTGAATGTTTATAACAAAAAATTTTAAAAAAACTTGCTATTCCGCTGGGCCGTAGCGGTGACCTTCGTTCCTCATTTTTTAATCGATATCATAGAGAAACCCCGGGCGATAGATCTCTCCATCGCCAATTTAGTAACACCTATTAAATTAGTACAGTACACCTTTCCGGAATAACGAGGTTAAGCAAATATAACTTCCATCTTTGGATATGTGGCCGTTATTGACCACATATCCGAAAAAAGAGGAGGTTCTCAATTCGACCCATATGTTTTTTTTTATGTTTGTTACATCAAAACGTTCGACAGGGTGAACTGATTTTGATGATTCTTTTTTATTTGAAAGCTGGTGTTTCCCGTGTGGTCCCATTTTTCATCAAAATCGGTCCAGCGGTTTTTGAGTTATATTCCAATAACTGAAAAGTGTTACGTCTACTTGGACTACTTGGACGAAATCCTAATTGCGGATGGAAAAATCGGTGCACATAGGTACACAATGACAATTGGTCCCGTAAGTAGCAACGGTCACTGAAAAGGGTAAAAAAAAAAAAAATAGCAACGAATAGAACCAACTTCAACAATCAAAAGTGTGAAATAACTTGTCGAAGATCGAGTGATTCATAGAATTAGGGCCATTACTGATGAACCGTTTCATTCGTCTTTCGATGTTAAATTATGTGTTGAGAAGCTCTCACGTTAATCGTAGGAGAATCCGTGACTTCCGATCCAGTACTTTCTCCTTGAAGCGCAGTAGCTGCTGTCCCTTGATCTCCAACCTTTGGGTCTGGTCCATGTTCAGAATAAGCGATCATCAACGTTCCAGCAGACGCTGGACTTGTTACCAAAGGGTTCGAGGACAGGGGCAGGAGTGTCGTTGGGTGCCCAATCTGATTCTCTATTTTATAAACAAGTACTGCTTAGTCATTAGATCTGCCAAGCTTTAAAAATATCTTGAAAATAAGTGAGTATACATCACTACTTTCAAAATTTTGACAAGGTCATATTATTGTAGTGAGCCTAGTGGATTGAACCCTACGCCAGGGTTTTACTTTAAGTGAAACTTCGCAATAAAAACCATGAATCAGTGCATTTAGGAAACTTTTTGATTACTGTCAGGTTAAAAGAAATCTTCCTCCAAATACCCAGTACTTTTGAGTATCGATAGTATTTTTATTTACAACCGGTAGGTTTTTGACCACTATATAAGTAGTAGTGCTAATCAATCCAAATGTGAGACCTCTTTCAACTTCACGTATTAAGGTTTTGCCATTTGCGTAAATAGACAATTTTGACTATTTTTCAGTTAGTTTTGTAGAAAGTTCTATATGTTTAAGAGTAGTTACACTCTATGTCAGAGTTCGCTCGGGAAAGTTCTCTCGCCATATCTATTTTTATCGTCGGTACGCTTTACTGTGTTCCAGTTTGAAATGGTTTCCGGTGAAATTACAGACACATGAGACTTACCAACTTTATGACTCAGTGTGACGGGCGCAGTGCAGTTCTTTACGAACTGCTACTGTCTATAGGCAGAGGTTACCACTTAACATCCTGTAAGCCTTTTGTTTATTCTGTCATATTTAACCCATAAAAAATATTTCTAATAAACTTTGGAAAAATACCGTTTCTGATTCTGCAATCTGCTACAAGCGTTCTCAATTTTTTTTATCATTGCATGCCAAGCATATTTCAATTGCCCAAAGTACACCATTAACATGCATTAAGTAGGGAAAAATATGCAAATAATATTCAAGATTTTAGTTGTAATATTATTGTTATGTGACGCCTCACGCACTAGTTATCTTTGAGACAGTAAATGACTTTTTTTAACCTATTAAAAGAAAGAGCATTAAAAGTACTAGGCGAACCGCGACTGCGTCCGCGAGCGCCCCGTATTCTCCTTGAAAAAGACCATCGAACGTGGTTGAAACTATAGTCGGAACCCTCTGACTTATTCCGTGAGTAATTCCCGTGTTTTACACATTCATAACATTAAAAGGGATTCACATAGAATGTCTATGTGATGTACTCCGTAATTTTACCTGGCAAAGCATGATAGCTCTCATGAGCGTCGTAATACATCTCTCTTGAAGATTCGTCCATAGACAGTTGAGGGACGATAGCGTCCGATTCTGAGCTACTGGAAGACACGCTTATGTTAAGCCGCTTCTTCTTTTTGACTCTCTTTACCTATTAGAACAACATAACAGCAAGTGTCAAAAATATGTTATCACACTAATATTATAAAGACGAATCGAATCAGAAATGAGGAGATCCGTAGAAAAACGCAAGTCACAAATATAGCCCAGCGGATTAGCAGGTTGAAGTAGCAGTGGGCAGGGCACATAACTCGAAGAACTGAAGGCCGTTGGGGTCGTAAAGTTCTCGAATGGAGACCACGGAATGGCACATGCAGCATAGGACGACCACCGACCAGGTGGACAGACGACCTGACTACGATCGCAGGCAGGGGCTGGATGCGGGCCGCTTCCAACTGGTCCTTGTGGAAATCAATGGGTGACGCATATGTCCAGCAGTGGACGTCCTATGGCTGAGATGATAATGATGATTATGAAGACGAAAGTTTGTCTGTAATTTGTATGTTTGTTACTACTTCACGCTGAAATGGGTGAACGGATTTGCATATAATTTAAAATGGAGGCAGCTTATAGAATAACACATAGGCTACTTTTATCCCATAATAATTATATATTTGTATCCCATAGTATAGTTCTCGTGGGATAATTGTGATAGTGGGAAAACCGTACTCTATGCGAGTAAAACTGCGGGGCGCAGCTAGTCAAGTATATAATTCATTTTTCCAAAAACTAATAGTACCTCCTTGCTATATTTTTTCTGCTTCTGAGGGTTTGTTCATAATCCCGAACTGCCTAACCTGATGTTTGAACACACTAATGTCATCACAGAAGCAAAAAAATAATGTAAGATGTAGAAGAAGTAAGAAGTATGATTCTGGAATGGAGACCAGACTGGCAAGCGCCGCGTAAGACGGACACCCACAATGTGGACACAAGCGACCTGACTAAGATCGCAGGCGAGGGCTGAATGCGGGCCGCTTTCATCCGGTCCTTGTCGAAATCAATAGTGGCGTATGGCGACGAACCATATGTCCAGCAGTGAACGTCCTATGGCTGAGATGACGATGATGAGAGTGAGTATAAATATTTATCAAAGCTTCCTTATTTCACCGGTTATAATAGTTGCTCACGGACAAACTTGGCTTCAAGTACTTCACGTGATCTTGTCTTTATAATATTTATTACCTTTGTGAGGTTTACGCCAGGGTTTGGATGTGGTTCAGGACCTGGGGTGGGGCTGTTCTTCGTCATCTTGGAGGTTTTAAGGGCAGCAGCTTAATTGTTACAAGTGCGGGTTGTATGAAGGCGTAACATCTTTGACCAATAAAACAATCCAGTATATTTATGTTTTAAGGGCTGAAAACAGAACACGGAAAAATTATGTCACTTTTACAAGTGTGATAATGAATGTACATTTTATGTAGGTATTGTAGATTTATTGTTGTTAAAAATAACAAAATAGGTAAATACTTTTAACTTTAGTTTCTATGAATTACGAAAATAATCACTCCGCCGTTTGTGATTGGCTCGTCTGACGGAGCGTGCGCTATAACACTACTTATACCTCAAATAGGGCTGGATGCAACCGCTTCCAACCGGTTCTTGTGGAAATCAATAGGGGAGGCATAAGTCCAGCGACGTCCTATGGCTGAGATGATGATGATGATGATACCACAAATACTAGACGAGTAGATCACGGGCAAAATACAGTTTGATTGAAGTTTATGAGAAAATGGTGCAGTAAATCTTAATGTCCATTTTCCTTGGATGGCAAAACCAAAAAAGGTTGTCGAATTTACCATTATTATAGAAAATAAATGATATAAAATGAATACCCCTGTTGCATAAAAATATTATTAAAAAAGATATATTTAGTTATGATGTATATAGATACCGTTGTAGTTCATTTTTGTAATTCAGGATGTTTGTTTTAATTATAAAAAAATTACATTTTGTTTTACATATTTTGCTTTATATGTCAATCACATGTCAATATGTCAATAATTCTGATCAGTGATATGAATGACTTTATTCCATAGATTTTTTTTTATTCTCTATAGGCAGGCGTTTGACCACTATCTCACCTGATTTTAAGTGATGATGCGGTCTACGATGATTCACGCCAGCCTAGAAGATACATGTTCACTCGTGACTTGAAGATGCCCAGATTGTATTCATGTGGAAACACAGACTTAGGCAATGAGTTCCACTCGTTAGCTGTACGCACTGTGAATGTGGAAGCAAAATGCTTAGTGCGACAGGGTGGAACGTCTACCATATATGGATGTCGCATTGCAGTCCGATATAGATATAAATATAGATTCAAAATAGAAGACGATTAGAAGACTACATATAGATGAGATTGCGCAGTACAGTATTTACCGTAAGCAGTACGCTTTTCGTGAGTACGCTATTTATTTTGTGGATGAAACTTGCACATAAGGAGAAAAAAAACATTCATAGGAGTATTATTTTCTATATTACCTCCCTGTTTTCTACAAAATAGTTTATGGCACTCATTGACAGACAATTAAGGAGGATCTTACTTATCGAGCTATATACTATGGACAACGAAAGAGTATCTCTCTTCCGTTGTATGAAATTTGATCCTGGTAAATGGTCACATACTTTGATAATAAAAATAAAAAATAAAATAAAATATCTTTATTGCAGGCAAAAGGACCCATACATTACAAAATAATAATAATAATTTTGTAAACTCTAAGGCTTTCACGGCCGGCGTTGCATGTTGTATGTATTGCTTCCAGGCTGTTTGGCCGTGGTCTATGTGAAACTTTTGTTCCAGACGTTTCGTCGATCACTGCGGTCGACATCTTCAGTGGTTCAGGTCCGAGCGGGGACAAGAGCGTGGAACTCTCCTTCGCGGCGTCCTCTCTGATACTGAGGATAATAATTTTGTTATTAAAACTGTCGTGACTTAACACATTATAAATCTATAAAATACGTGAATTACTCACGTAATAAGTCAGAGGGTTCCGACTATAGTTTCAACCACATTCGGTAGTCGATTCGCAGTCGAGTAGAAATACACATGAAAATGAAAAAAACTGAAAATTTAGTATAGTATTGTTTTTGCAGACGATCCGATGTGTAACGAGCCCTGGAACTGAGCATAACACGATGAGACTTTCAGCTATTGGCTGCAGTTTTATTCAAATGTTCAAAATGAAGTTGTAGGGTGACAATGCACTTAGAAAACGTGAAGACTGACTTCTCATGCACAGATCTATATACTTATACTATAAATGGGAAAGTTTGTGAGAATGGATGTATGGATGTATTTTAATTACTTTTTCACGCCTAAACGGCTGCATGGATTTGGATGAAATTTGGTATGGAGATAGCTTATACCCTGGATTAACAGGCTTATCGTCATCATTAACACGTGGGTAAAGTCGCGGGGCACAGCTAGTCTTCATATATTTGGCATTATTTTAGAATGGAACTCGTTGGCCGAGTCTGTGTTTCCCGATATGTACAATCCTGGAGTCTTCAAGTCGCGAGTGAATAGGTACCTTCTAGGTTTGCGTGCTAAATCCTAGACAACGTCATCACTTAACATCAGGTCAGACAGTTGTCAAACGCAAACTTATAATATGTAAAAAAAAAAAAGGGCAAACGAGACGTCAAACCCGATAAATTTTCATATCAATAGATAGATATGATGTCAACGTCTTTGGATGCGTACGCCCACACCTTCGAAAGTTATTAGCCATTTCAAATAATGAATTTGATCAAGTCTTTTAACCAACGTCAAAAAAAGGAGGTTCGCTGATTACTTCGTCGTATAAGAATCGATTGTGACGATTATTTTTTGTTTGATAGAGTATACTTCCATGGTGGTCCCATTTGAATTTCATTAAAATTGGACAAGCGATTTTTGAGTTACACTCCAATAACTGAAAAGTGCTACGCATACCTCGATGATATTATAGTTGCGGTTGAAAACATCGGAGAACATACACAATGACAATTGATCCCGTGAGTAGCAAAGTTCACTGTTTTCAGTGATGGTGAAATAAGCTTGTCGAAGTCGGTAAAATGAGCACAATATTGTGATATTAGTTGCTTTTGTGAACTATCATGGTACCGACTTCAACAAGGTTATTTCACACTTTTGAGTGTTGAAATCGATTCCATCTTTTTGGTAACATTTTTTTTCATAGTTTTAGTCATAGATAAAATTCATTTTATTTGATTGTTTTATTTTTTATTATTTGATTGTTTTATTTCTTATTTTTTGATTGTTTCATTTTTCATTAATTATATTCTATTAAATTTAATTATTGAACGTTCAGCACAAACTCACAAATATTCAAAAATAGAACCATTTGGAAGCGAGCTAGCCCTCACAGAGTCAGGGTATCCTACCGTGAGAGCTAGAGCTCAAATAGATTAACTTAATTTAAAAATGCATGCTATTATAGATGCATTATATATAGATATACTTCTACGTAGTCATAAGTTAGAATGTAACATAATTATTGTATGTATTATATAAATAAATAAATTGCCACCCTATTTTCCCCTGTCGCACATAACTATATAGAGAATCTAGACGGTTTTTACAAGCTCAGCAGAGCAAGAACCACCCATAAATCTTTGTATGCTATGTTCAGAATATTCTCAATGTTTCCCCGGATAAAAATAGCCGTGACAGTGACTAAGCATACATTTTCTCCTTGAAATAACATTTTATAACCTAATAAATAATAACCGATCGGTTGTTCAAATTCACAAAGTGATTTATGGAAATTCTAATTCATCTGTAAAATGCTTTTCTAGAATATGGACTTGATTTACTTGAGTAAGATCCGTTTGATGTAGAACTTTTCTGTTGAATATACGACCGTCTGGGAATAACGTGTTTTTGGAGAAAGCCATTTGTTTTTTTAAGTGACCAGTCAGCAAATTTTTCAAAAGATGTTACTATAAATGACTAGTAGGTACATAGGTACAATGTATTTTTATTGTAAATGGGCAGGCGTTTCAACATAATCTCATTTCACTGATGTTTAGCGATGATGCGGTCGACCGTAGAGATTAATTATATCGGCCAGAGACACAAGACACTGCATTGGAAACAATGATGTTTTACTAAAGATGACGTATATTCATACTGCGCGTTGCTCAGATTTTGTTCCTTTACGACATAAACATGCTTACTGCAACAGATAATACGGTATAAATAATATAGAAAAGGATAGCTATATGTTTAGACTTGCGCTTGAAATACGCGTCATAATGAAAATTACTACAATTGACTTAATTTTGCCGCCTCAGTTTCCGCGCGCTTGTGCGACATCTACCTCATATAAACATTGTAATATCATGGATTGGAAACTAAAAAATGAAGCCACGTTTTTAGGTACCTATGCGCAGAAGTATGTCTATCTGAAACAAAAAGTCTATAATTTGGATTTTTGTTAAAATAGCGGCCTACAGTCGTCGCATAAATGTTTGACCCTGCCGGGATTCGAACCCAGGTTCCCAGGGCACCAGAAATTTAAGTTTTTTTTAGTTTTCTACTTTTCATGCCCCTATGAGAAAGATAAATAAAGACTTTTAAATAGTACAACTTATGAGTTTAATAAATAAAAAATGGTAGGTACATATTATTCTTGGATAAAATCAAAGTAAATTAATAACTAAATATTATAAATGTATTAATATTTCAAACATTTGAATCTGAAATGTTATTGTCATAGTTTTTATTTGAGGACAAAGAGGATTTTCATTTGTTTTTATTTTCGCGCCACTTTTATAGCCGGTCAACTACAATCGTTAAGTAAACTAACTTTTCATCTTGCAGAATACATCGATTGTATTCAATTATTATTGACCGGTCGCCGGGGCGAGGTGGTCACTCAGTGACATAGCTTCTGCCCCCCGAGATACTGGGTTTGAATCCTGGCAGTGACAACATTTAAGTATGTGATGTACTTAATTTTTTATCCGGCTCTTGGATGTTTGTGGTGGGTTGGTGGGTTTCTAAGGCACTCGCAGCACAGGGAATCCCAGTGCGCGATGGGAGAGTGAACGCTTACTACTGGTAAAAAAATGTTTACCAGAAAATGGAACCGACTTCAACACTCAAAAGTGTGAAGTAGCTTGTTGAAGTCGGTACCGTGATAGTTCACAAAAGTAACTTTCTAACTATCATCACAGTACTGTGCTCATGGTACCGACTAAAAAAAATATTTCACCCTTTTCAGTGACTCTTGCTACTCACGGGATCAATTGTCACTATGTATGCTCACCGATGTCTTCATCCACAACTATAATATCGTCGATGTATGGGCCTTCTGAGCAGGCTTAGAGTCGCGCAACGAGCCATGGAGAGAGCTATGCTCGAGGCTTCTCTACTCGATCGAATCAGAAATGAAGAGATCCGTAGAAGAACGCAAGTCACCGATATAGCCCAACGGATTAGCAAGTTGAAATGGCAGTGGGCAGGGCATATAGCTCGAAGAACCGATGGCCGTTGGGGCTGAAAGGTCATCGAATGGAGACCATGGAATGGCAAACGCAGCATAGGACGGCCACCGACCAGGTGGACAGACGACCTGACTAATATCACAGGCAAGGGCTGGATGCGGGCCGCTTCCAACAGGTCCTTGTGGAAATCAATGGGGGAGGGCTATGTCCAGCAGTGGACATCCTATGGCTGAGATAAATGAATGAATGCGTAGCTCTTTTCAGTTATTGGAGTGTAACTCAAAAAACACTTTTTCGATTTTGATGAATTTTAAATGGGACCACCACAAGTACACTTTATAAAAAAACAATAAAAGAATAATAAAAATCGGTTCATGAACGACGAAGTTATCCGCGAACACACATAAACATATATATATACGGTCGTATTGACTAACCGCCTTTTTTGAAGTCGGTTAAACAAAATATGTAAATTGACGAACTTTGTTAAATGGTTATTTTCATTAGCTGTTCTATTTTACTTGTATTTTTTTCTCTCTATTCTCTGTATCTTCTAGGCAGGCATGCTCCATCGTGGACCGCATCATCACTTAACATCAGGTGAGATAGTGGTCAAACGCCTGCCTATTTCCAATAAAATAATAAAAAAAAAACCTTGTTTTCATCTTTTATGGGTGTATGTAGCAAAATAACTAGAAAAATGAGTGTAATAACCAGCACTCAAAGAAACGCGATCGTAAATCTAGTGGTTACAAAAAACAATTGGTAAAAGTAGTTAATGCCGAACTGCTCAAGGTTACGACATGTTTGCTATCCAATATATTTGAGTGACAAAGGGTATTATTATAATATCGTGATTTTATTATCATCGAAAACAGTAAGTAGATACGATTTAATGCTCAACGGGCTTATTTTTACACTCAATTCCGATCGTAAACTGTGATTTCGATAGATTCATACTCTTGAACGCAATAACTAGCGCACGATTGGAATCGAGTTCTATAGAATTTGACATATATACAAAATGACATTGAATGAGATCGGAACTAATTCGGATTAGAGTTGGATTGACATTGAAACTGAGTCCAAGAGTAAGCACCTGGCGGGCCGACTTGACACTCAATTCCGATCGTAAATTGTGATTGCGATCAATTGATACTCTTGAATGCAACGCTAGCGTACGATTGGAATCGAGTTCGATAAAATTTGATTGAGATTGGAACTAATTCGAATTAGAATTGGATTGATATTAAAACTAAGTTCATGAGTAAACCAGACCGTCGAACATATTTTATTTTTCTTACAATATTACTTGTTTGAAAGTTTCGTAAGTATTTGACATTATTGAGCTCAAACTTTCGTTTTACCAACTAAGCTATAGTAGCTCTCCACTAGCGTTTTGAATAAATATGTTCCTTCATTACAGACACGTCATGTGAGGGGATGCTTTACTAAGCGCCATCTACCTTTCATTGTATGAATTACGTATTCAAATTTAAAAAATATGAACGTAAATTGGTATAATATATAATAAACAGTACCTACGCTTACTCAAGACATTTTGATAGTACATAGGTAACGTATTGCGAATAAAATAAGCGTAGCGCCATTGTTCAGGGTGCCAATTCTCTCATTTATTAACACAAGCAATCCATAAACAATGCAAACGTAATTCAAATGTTTTTATATATAAACTTGGTAATCCGCTAAAATAACAATTACATCTCGATTGCATTGTAGGTTGGCGCTAGAAATTACATCTGTGTAGCCATTACAATTGTGCTCAAAGTAGAATAGCAAAAACGACAATTCATTAACAATCTATGAGCAACGTGCTTAAGGGGATTGATACCCAGGTAAACTGACTCGACAAGTCAAGAAGAAATACGACAACCAGACATTACAAAACGTTATTTTTCTAAACCCTTAATACAAACACTCCCATGAAACACCCTTTTCGTGTCACGTTCAATTTTTTATGACCCATCGATAAAATGCTACTCAGTACGCATAGAGTACTCTCCAATAAAAAAAAAACTAGTGAACCACTTATCAAGCACTTCGCGTATGTACCGAGGAACCGAGGTCACTGTCAATCACATCGTAAACCATGGACAGAGGGCAAAAGCTGTTGGTATTTTACGGGCCATATAAAAAATGGTGGCCACTCTATCGGTCCCCCGGCGTGCGTTCGGCAGCTCCCATTGAGTATCCAGCATAGGGAGTAGTCACCACGGGCGAACCCCGCTCGCCAAAGGTACAAGAGCGCGACTCATACTCGTTATATAAACAAGTTGAGACCGATGATATTATATGTTTATATGAGGTAGATGTCGCACAAGCGCGCGGAAACTGATGCGGCAAAATTAAGTCAATTGTAGTAATTTTCGTTATGACGCGTATTTCAAGCGCAAGTCTAAACATATAGCTATCCTTTTCTATATTATTTGTACCGTATTATCTGTCGCAGTAAGTATGTTTATGTCGTAAAGGAACAAACTCTGAGCACCGCGCAGTGTGAATATACGTCATCTTTAGTAAAACATCATTGGTTGAGAGGCGTTCCGCGTCATTGGCATAGCGCCGTCAGCGCTAGCCTCACTAGGCGGTGCCCCTTCTGCGCCCGCACAAATACCGGGCTGAGCAACATCTGTGCTCGCCCCCCCTCCGGTGAAGCTGTAAATGCCGGTAGAGGCAAACAGCATTAGTCCGTAAGAGAAAAATAAAACGTCATTCGTGCACTGACAGCGCGAGATAACGAGCTCCGTTAGAAATGCAAAGTTGTTGGGTTTATTGGTGCAAAAACCACTAAAAAGCACAAAATCTCCGAAATGATTGTTTTACACCTGTCAGTACATATTGATCAATATTTTTACCAATAATGTTAGAAAACCCAACCAAGTTAGAAAATATTGTAAGTGCCAGCCACACTTATAGCTGGTTTGCTGGTTCATATATCTGAGACAGCTCCATTGCCCGAGCCATATCTTGCTCTGATGTGCGTCGTTCATGAGCTCCATTCAAGCTTTATTTTCTCCACCCATTATTTGATCACGACCGTTTACGTCAACCTGCCAGACCAAAATATGTTTGACCAGACCATAGTCTTTCTACCTCTAGCTTCGATCAAATCTTAGTCGGCTGTCAGAAGTGACATATGCAGTAGTAACTATCATGTGATCCATGAATAATGTAAGTGACTTCTTCTTCTTCTTCTGTAACATACTATGGAGTAGCCGTTTGTGAGACATCGAACAAATATTATTTGGCCGAAGCCGCTCCCGAACGCAGTCCAGCCTACTCACTACATAGCCGTGATGAACCCACTCGTGACAATTTCCGAGTTTATTTACGATCATATATGATATTCGAGGTTGCTTGTCAGTTGAGATTACTCGGAATATGTTGTACTCGAAACAGTATATAGTGTGGTGAATATTATCTTCCCGTAGATCACCGTGAATAAAAGAAACTATATTCATTAGTTATTTGCAACAAAAGTCATGAGATTATTTGGGTTGATCATGGTCGTAATTCTGTTACTTATACAAAAAGCTTAAATTTAAATTAAGAAAGCTCTTTTTTACTTAAGCCAAACATCAAATGCGTATTGTAATACTCCTCACAAAGATATCTCTAACATAAGACGAGTTTTGTGTGTATATGTATATAAGTATATATATCAGTCATCAGGTTACCATAGCACAGGCTCTGCCTAGTTTAGGACCTGAAGACCGTGTGTGAATGTTAATAAATAAATTAAAAAAAAAAAAAAAAAGTTTTATTCAATAATGGTTAGTTTTAGTCATAAGAACGTGACGTTTTATTTTAGTTAAAACTACACACATTTTGTAGCCTCTGTATAATATCATTAGCCACACAAAATAACGCAATTCTTATAACTTGAATGAATCTAAGTGCGCTGCTTAGTACTGATACATTGTTCGACAAAGTGTTAAAGATAATAATTGTATTCTTATGAATATTATTATCTTTTACCCCTTTTTTTTTGTATTGTTTTAAGATGTGGTTTTAATAACATTGCTTACTTTATGAAAATAAAATGAAATGCAATTGAAATGACAATAAATTGTCACATTGTTCGTCGAATATATTTTCTATGGCACATTAACGGGAAGAACTGTAACCCCGTAACATACTAGTACAGGGTACAGGGATCTCTATATACTTACATAATTAGAATCAAAGAATCAAAATATTTACTGGCCATATTCTAACAAAGACCGTTCGTTACATTTGGTAAGTCATTTACAATAGTTATTTTACATTTACAGGTTATAAGTAGTACATATTATCAATTAATTAAAATGATTAAATAATTTAAATGAAAAAACATACTAAAACTTTCAAAAAAATGGTCATTACTCACGGATACTACGCGATTACTATATTTATCTTGTTATCTAATTGCTAATTTTATAAATGTAGAATTACGTATCCCAAATTAAATTAAGAATTTATTTACTATCTATTTATTATTTATTTATTTAATTAAAAGATCTCAGTTTTCTCAATTAAGATTTTAGTGATAGCATTACAATGTCATACTTTGTCATACTAATTTCAACTTTATAGCTTTATCGCAACCGTAAAAAAATATGTTAAACATTATTATTTTAGTTAGTTTGAACAACTAAATCACTCTTCTATTCAAAAACATGGTCAATAATACAAATTGTATCGATGCTTGATATTTGCGCCACAAGTACACCGGGTAGTGAAAATTGCACATTAAAAAAAAATGCATTTACGGTCGCGATTTTTATTTGCTTACCACATTTTCTCATCAGCCGGACTTCTGTAATATTCTATACCAGAAATCGACATATTTCTGTTTACTATGGAGACCACAGACTGGCAAGTGCAGTGTAGAATGGCCGACAAAGTGGGCGTATAACCTGACTAAGTTCACAGGAAGAGGCTGGATGCAGGCCGATCCTTAGTCCGATCAATGATAGAAGACTATGTCCAACTGTGGACATTCTATAACTAAGATGATGATGGTTAAGGTGATGAATCCTACTAATCCTTCTAATAATATAAATGCGAAAGTGTGTGTATGTGTTTAAGTGTGTGTATGTGTATAAGTGTGTATGTGTATAAATGTATATGTGTGTATGTCTGTTACCTCTTTACGCTCAAACGGCTACACCGATTTCGATGAAATTTGCTATGGAGATAGCTTATACCCTGGATTAACACATCTTGGCTACTTTTATCCCGGAAAAAGTATAGTTCCCGTGGGATAGTTGAGGTAGCGGGAAAACCGTAAGCCACGCGGATGAGCTACTAGTTATTTATATGTTTAGTTCCCGCTTTGGATTCGTAAATGATAAGTCAACCTTGATATTGCATTCCACTGAATTTCCAATATTAGACCAAGCTATCCAATAACCGTCAACGGTTGATACTGTACGATTTCAATGTTGAATTATTCAGCGCGAGACCATCTTTATTCATGTGTTATATTATGACCTTTATGTATCCAAATTTGCATATTATTGAGTGTCTCTTAGGACCCTTATTGTTTTAAAGTATATTTACAGCAAAAAATGCTTTTTTATTTAAATTGAACGAGCGTTTGAGAGACGTAAAAGTGTTTTTGTAGTGCTGTTCACAGACCTAACGCACTTATAGCATGATTGATGATACTATGAAGCTGGTGATATTACAGCTGGTAACCTGTGTAGTAGATATAATAATAATAATAATATACTTTACCTACTACACAACGCTAATTACAATACTGCGGCTACTACAAACATTTGAGTAATCCACTAGCTATTAGTTTGGTAGCCGATAGATAACTCAAAAACGTGGAGAGACAGAGGTGTATCGCTGAAAACGAAAATAAGACTTGTGCACACCTTAGTCTTTTCTATCTTCATTTATGGGGCTGCGACATGGACTCTGAGAGCTGCTGACCGCAATCGCATCACCGCTTTCGAAATATGGTGTTACGAATACCTTGGACAGCACACCGAACCAACGCATCTATACTTAAAAAACTGAAAATCAAAACCAGGCTCTCAACCACCTGCCTCAAAAGAATTCTCGAATATTTTGGACATATTGCCAGAAAGGAAGGAGACAATCTCGAGAGACTCATAATTACTGGGAAAGTAAACGGCAAAAGAGGCCGAGGTCGAAGCCCGATGCGTCGGTCCGATCAGGTCCGCACCACCCTGGACACATCTGTCCATGATGCGATACACATCGCCGGGAATCGGGGAAGATGGCGTAACATCATTCGGAGAAAGGTCATAGAAGGAGGAGGTCATGACCCTCAGACATGAGGAGCACGAATTAAGGAGGATATAACTCAAATGCTCCTGATCTGACTGATCTATCTATGATAATGACATCTTACTGTATGAAGAAGTAATACGATCGTTTGCTCTTGGCGAGAAGCAATTGGCGTTACAACCAAAGCATGAGAGAACGCTGACGACTTGCGAGCAATATCTATTCTAGACAACACTGCAAATCTTGTTGATGGTCGTTTTACTGTAAAAGCTCATCAATGCGTAAACATAGGTAATAAAGGTGTCAATTACAACGGAGTGTTAAATTTAACTTTTAACCAATACGTGAAAAAAAATCAAACAAAGCATCTTTTGTATAACTTTACAGACGAGGGTTTACTAAATTCGTTAACAATGAAGTATTCCACATTAGCAACAGAGAGAAACAAAAGTTAATTTTAATTAAAACGTTTGGGATCAATAGAAAGGAGCCAGAGTTATTGCGTCGTCTGTTCTGACCCCGTTCTAGATGGGTCATGGATATATCATTAGACGCGTCGTGTTTCCTGCTATATTTATACTTATTTTGAATGGAATAAGGACCAAATTTATATAATTATCAAGTAGCCGAATACTTTCCTTTAAAAATTTAAACATAAGTTCCAATTCACAAAACGTTAATGTAATTAACCATAACACTATTTTAATTGGAGTATATTTTTCTCTTTTAAACTGTATAGATCAAGCGTTTGACCCCTATCTCACATGATGGTAAGTGACGAAGTGGTCGAAGATGTTATCACGCTAGACCTAGAATGCTTACTGGCTCTCAAGATCAATATCAAAAAGAGTATACTGCATGTGTTATATCGTACAATATATTTATTGCATAGAATTATACGGTAAGGGCAGGGTGATGGACACTGAACTTAAACCAGAAATAATTTAACACGCACGAAGTTAAAATCATTTTGAATAATACAGTGCTGTCAATTATGACAGGCTGAACGCAAGCGCACAATATCGCAATCATTTTAGACATATGAATAACTAGTTTCGCCCCGCGGCTTTACCCGCGTGGTGATTGATGATGATGAAATGTAACCTATGTGTTATTCCGGGACCTGAAATATCTACATACCACATATCAGCCAATTCCGTCCATCTGCTTGAGCGTGATTGAGTAACAAACATCCATTTATCCATCCAATATTTCCCATTTATAATTTTAATCGGATTAAGTGAAGTTCACTTCTTTGCAAATGGAAGCGGAGCATTCTCTACACTAGGACAGGTAGGCAGTGGCGTGTATCTAGTTTCCTCTGATTCGGCGTCGCGAGGTTAAATTGATCTCGTCTTAGACCACTTTCTCACTTATGTAGGTGGAATGAAGACTAGACCTAGAAAGTTGACAGGCTCTCATTGACAACTGCCTGAACCGACTATGTACTAAGTGACAGGACATTCAAAATTAACCTACTACAGTCGACGATTACTATGATATTTTTTTTCTAACGATGCCGTTGCCAGTCATCATTATCATCATGTGAACCATAAGACGTCCACTGCTGGATATAGACCTCCCTATATTACAGATGCCTCTATTAAAATAAAATACTAATCATTAATTACAATACTGCAGCTACTACAATAACATTCCATCAATCAAATACAAATACAAATAACTTTATTTTTCATAAATTAACCTAATATATCCATATTAATCATAATCACATCATCATAATCCACTAACTATTGTTAGCCTATCTGTTTTATTAGTTATTATTAGGGACAAAAAATTGCTTTATTAATTTAATATATACCTAAAAATATAAAATCAAGGTTTTGAAGTCGCTATACTCTAAAACGGCTCGAAAGATTTTATTGATTTTATGTATTAGGTATGAAAATAAGTCGTAAAATATTTTGTACCTTTCTACCCTCACCCATCATTTAATGGTAAAAAAAAGTTTGCGGGATCAGCTAGTCTTTTTTTCATATTTATGTCACTTTCACAATTATGACGAATTTAACTGTAGTGATTATTATGTGTAAGTGGGAGGTAATTATATTATTATTATTATTATATAATTAAAGATAAATCAAATGCAAAACCCGCCACCAGTTGGCAGCGTGCCCAAAATGCTAGCATTGCCACTTTGAATTGCAATGCTGATTCGATAAGCCAAATATGTGCTAGCATTTTAATCACGCGTCTCATCGATCAAACGTTCTGATAAGTTTTGGAAAGTCCGATGAGCTCCCGGTCCCCACGCGCCTAATGTCTCGACCCCAAACGGTTCAAATATGTAACCACTATATTGACTGGAATATTTCATCATATTTCGACCCATACAAAAGATGATGAAATACTCCAATCTACAAGCACAATTAGCGCGCACATCTCACACCTACGCATGATAACGATAAGTCTTTATGAATCTCACATGCTATTGTCTCCCTAAGTTCTCAATAAGATGGCAAAGAAAGCTGGTCATGGCTAGTTTCTCGCCGAACGAAGCTTGCGAACCCGCTTGTTTTCAGAGTGCAAAAACCCATCAATGGATTTAACGAGAAACAAAGGACGCTCACTGGACCGTGCTAAGTTGCTTTTGCAGGGCTGTGACAGCCCTACAGTTTAATAATATCAAAAGTGGGTAGTTGGCGAAACTACGCGCTCTCGCCGATATTGCCACCCGCATTTCTCGTCTTCTCGAGACCACGACCAATGCAACTTGGTCGAAACGTCGAGGTAAATAAATTACTAAATGTTGTTCTCGCGATTAAGCCCCGTTTGATTTAATAACAATGTGTTCGAATCGCGAAAGTCTAAAAATTACAACCGTGCAAAGTTGAACATAAATATTCAGATACAGATATTTATTTTGGATACCTATAACAATTGCTGTTATTTAAAAATGTGAGATCGTGATAGGTTAGATTGGCCAGTTTTTATCAGAATTAAGATGTTGAAGAACTTTATAAATTGACTGATGTAATGAAAACTGGCCAAGTCAAATCTAACCTACTTTAAGATCTCACATTTTAATATAACAGCAATTGTTATAGGTATCCAATAAGGCAAAGAAATAGAGTTTAATACTTTTTCATAATGTTATTTTGTTCCTATAAATACATATTTAGATTTCGCATAAAACTTGGAACTTATTTAGATATCCATTCTTTTTGCGGCGAAGCCCACAGCCAAGCATAATTTTGGTATTGAGCTTGGCTCTCCTTTTTTACATTTATGTTTTTGGTGGGATATCATTACTTTTTGTAAAGAAAACTAGGCAGGTATTGAGATTTAACGAATGAGAGCCACTAAAAGCATACTTTGGTTCGTTTTATAGCGCTGCGCGGGCATCAGCGCGCGCGTCTCTAGTTGTACCTCGCTTGCCCCTGCGTACAAGTGCAAGGCGCTAGCGAGTTTAACCAGCATTCTTAAATTAGTCAATACATATATATATCGGTAACAATAAGAGATCGCTATTGCCTTGACCTTGGTATATATACACATTGGACTTTCTTTTAAGGTACAAAGAGTTCCAACTAACAAATTTATACCTTAAAATATTATTTCTTATTTTCAAAAGAAATCAGAGTAACGAACCTTGGGCACTGGATCTTTGTTAATTTAGTGAGCCGTGGACTATGAAATCACTACCATGTAGGTATAAACCAACCAACCCCCTAATATTACACTCGGCGCTGGCTAGCCAGTTCCTTTGCTTGAACTTGACTTGACACGCTGCCGCGTGTCTAGATTCATGTCATTTCATTTCACTTCCAACAATTTTGACGTGATAACGTTTTATAAATTGATGAATACCAGCAACACTCATGAAAAATAGTAACGTTCCGCGTAACGTTCCACCTGAGTTTTGTGTTACATAAAATAATCAAAGTCAAAGTCAAAGTCAAAGTCAAAGTCAGTCAAAGTCGAAGTCGAAGTCGAAGTCGAAGTCGAAGTCGAAGTCGAAGTCGAAGTCGAAGTCGAAGTCGAAGTCGAAGTCGAAGTCGAAGTCGAAGTCGAAGTCGAAGTCGAAGTCGAAGTCGAAGTCGAAGTCGAAGTCGAAGTCGAAGTCAAAGTCAAAGTCATAAATGATTTATATTTATTTATTAACATTCACACAAGGTCTTCAGGTCCCAAACTAGGCAGAGCCTGTACTATGGTAATCTGTTGACTGATATATATATACTTATATACATATACACACCCAGACACAGGTCAAACAGACATGTTCATACACACAAATGTTTGACCTGTCCGGGAATCGAACCCGGGACCAGCAGCTCAGAAGGCAGAGTGCTACCAACTGCGCCAACCGGCCAGTCAAGATTATATATTAGACGTTATCACGTAAATCTATCGTCCGTAAACCGACTTTACAGACAACCAATTTTTTTGTGAAAATATGTTATGTAGGTACACATGTTAATAAAATATGTATATGTATATGTATTTATAGAGACTATCTGGTCTTTGCATTTTGATTAGACTTATACTTTATCAGTACTTGAAAAAAGTGTTTTTTTTAAAGCCGATGTCTACCAAGAATGGTACAGTCTATGACTACAATAGAAAACCGTTAATGTTATGTCTTTTATCACAACTTTTATGTAATTGCCAGTAAGGAACATTGTTTTGCTCTTTCTGTTACGGGACATTAAACTTGAATATTATGAGTTTGGTGTTCCGGTTTCAAGATTGTTTTCATATTCAATTAATATTTATATACACATAATAATTATATTCACAAAATTGTAAGCTATTCTTTGAATTAAACCCACTTTACACAGTAAAAGATGAAGAGAGTTTATGGACTTAAATATTGTTAAATATTCATTTTGTAATAAAAGTAATTATGTTGCACTAATAGCTAGATTTTTAATTAAATTAAAGAAAGTAATAAAAATAATAATACTGAGTTTTCAGCAATTAATATAAAATTCGGTGTTATTGGTATTTGGTATTGGTTCTATTATTCTTCTAATTTCTTCGATGAAATGTGATTTGCCGCAAATATACACTAATATTAGAAATAAATTAATAAATAAATAAATTAATAAACTACAGATTAATCATAGTAAAAATATATTTTAATTTCACATAAATGAAAAAATACGTTTGTATGGAAATCAAACCCCACCTTAAGGGGCAGAATACAGCCAAATGGGTTTACTTTGGAATGACAGCCCTATCTATAGCATAATATAAATATATATTTAATATATATAATATATATTTAATAAATATATATAATAACATAAAAGCAAACAAAAGTGTGACATTAAACTTCATTATATTTTTTAGTATTTTTTTTCAACGCGGCCATAGTATTGCCACTGCTGGACATATGCCTCCACATACAGGGGGGATTTACCAATTCTCGCCACGCTTGGCAGGCAGGTTGGCGAGCGCAGATGGTTTTGCTATCCTCAGAACGCGCTGCTGCCCACCTCCTGGTACGCGATCCCTTAGCCGACTCTTATGGCACCCACGGGAAGAGATGGGGAGTACTATTCTAGGCCGGGACCACCACGGCACATAATTACTTAGGTATATAATTTGCCGTAAACCTCAAAACTTCTGTTAAAAAAAATAATATGTAAATAAAAGTTATGCTGACCATAAAATTATACATTCAAATGATCTTGTACGTTATTTTTTTCATAGGGCAAATGCCTTTATTAAAATAAAATACTAATAACTAATTACAATACTGCAGCTACTAAAATAACATTTGAGCAATCCACTAGCTATTGGTAGCCTATAGATAACTCAAATGTTCTAACCCGCTACCGGCTGGCAGTGTGCCCAGAATGCCAGCAGCATTGGCACGTTGAATTGCAATGCTGATTCGTTGAGCCAAATATGTGCCAGCATTTTGGTCACGCGTCGCATCGATAACGATGCGACACGTTAACGTTCTTGTACGTTAACGTGTGCTAGCAGACTTGATTGTCGAATTTTTTATTCTAAGAGATTTTATTGTGTATCGCATTAACCATATGCTAGGAAGAACTTATGTTCAAATATTTGAAGGAAAAAATTTTTTTTATTCTAGTATGCATCTTTTATTACTGTAACTGCGTACTAAAACGGTTATAGCAAACAATATTTATGTCATCATGAATTATGGAGTTATTGTTTTATATGCTGTATATATCTATCATTTGACCACTATTTCACTGAATAGTCAGTGACGATGCGGTCGGAGATATTTTCTCGCTAGATCTAGAATGGCTTTAATAAGAAGATGCAATATTCAATATATCCATTAATTCTATAAACAAGAACAATTAGATTACAATTCATTTTCTTAGCCGTATTCTCTTTAAAAATATAGTAATGGAAGTAGACAATTTTGATTGCGGCTACGGCAATTCATTCAAATTAGACCACATCTCCCAAATGGAATCTCAGTTCGCCGTCAAGAAATCCCATCGTTATAGACAAATGGACCGAAATAAATCTAAACCGGGCTTAAGCGGCAGTACCTAGTTTATCTTTTGACATTGACAGTGAGGCATGATAAACAGAGACACGGCCTCGAAACCTTTCCTAAAGGGAGACTGTGGGAACGACTGTTTTTTGTGTAGGCTTTACTTTTACATTTTTGGCTTTACATTTATTTACTTACAATCTTTGCAGCAATACTCATTTAAGTCACGCTCTCGTCCTTTGCATTTTGTAAGTGAACACATTCCTTGAGACCCAGTAAGAATTTTAGGTCTAGCGTGAATACATCTTCGACATCATCATCACCGACCATAACGTAAGATAGAGGTTTTTTTTTATTGGGAATAGGCAGGCGTTTGACCACTATCTCACCTGATGTTAGGCGATGATGCGGTCTACGCTAGAACACGCCTGCCTAGAAGATACCTATTCACTTGTGACTTGAAGATACCCAGGTTGTATTTTTGTCAAACGCGTCTCTATAAAATATGTATATAAAAAGTGGGGATTCTACCAGCGTCCGCCAGTCTGACAGCCGAAGCCCCCACCGCTGAGCTATCTAGCTATTGGTGTACCAAATACATGAATAAACTAAATGTTCTTTTAAAACTATACTTCAATACTTATACACAGCAATTTAATTCTCTGACTGTCTGTAGACCGGTCCGTAGCACTCGAAGAACTTACGAGATCACTTGAAACCTAAAGATGTCTCAACCCGCTTTAAATTAAACGCTTTGAATAAAAACATGATTGCTAGGCGTGTCTGTCGGTCACACGATGGAAGCCTCAGTAAGACAAGTATTAGATCCGTCTGCAAAATAAATGAAAATATAATGCAGTTATAACGTCGTAATAAGATTAAAATGAGCATAATGGTGTAGATTGTGTTGTCTTGCAGCATCTAATGAATAAATAGTAATTTTGTATCGGAAAAACTGCTTTAAAATAAAAAACACAAGGTCCATGACGGCATGACTTTAAAGGTCTCTAGATTTTATTATCTGGGGATACTTCAAGAGCGGAGTGATAATTACCAATGATATTATATGTTTATATGAGGTAGATGTCGCACAAGCGCGCGGAAACTGAGGTGGCAAAATTAAGTCAATTGTAGTAATTGTCATTGCGACGCGTATTTCAAGCGCAAGTCTAAACATAGCTATCCTTTTCTATATTATTTGTACCGTATTATCTGTCGCAGTAAGCATGTTTATGTCGTAAAGGAACAAAATGTGAGCACCGCGCAGTATGAATATACGTCATCTTTAGTAAAACATCATTGGATAATTACTATAAAAAAACAGCACTCGCAATACTATACAAGCCACATCCTGACTTTATAAAGAGCAATCTTGCTTTCTTGCTGCACTAAATTATTATTTAACTTAATATGAGCTCAATATTTACCATCATCAATGATAAAACAATACCTTTATATATAAATATTGGCTTGTAGGCACACGGGAAGCACCAACTATCAACTAAAAAAGAACGATCAAATTCGGTTCATCCAGTGAAAAGTTATGTACAAACGTAAAAAAAGGGGTCGAATTGAGAACCTCGTCCTTTTATTGAAGTCGGTTAACAATTCATAAACCACGCAAAAGTGACCCAAATGGAGTCATAAACATAATACTATGCTAAAATAACCACTTGATAATAATATAATATCTTACAATTTTATGTAATATATAAGTCACCTCTTATTGCCTACGCAATTGCCTATATGCCTACTAAAACTACCCGCAATTGTCCAGCAATCGACTGAATAAGACTCGTCTAATATTAGAAATTGAAGAAACCATTGTATTCAGTTACACCAATTTATGTTTAAGCATAAAATAGAATACGAGCGATTTCATTTTTAAGAACAGAATTAGGGCCATTGAATTTATTCTTGAACAAATTTACATTTTAACTTTTTACACAATATCTCCTTGGTAACTTATTAAACAGCTGTGCTCCCTCACTCAATAACATCTTACCGTAATAATAATTAGTCCTTGAAGCGTTTTTGAGGCGTTTTGTCAAGACAAATACGAAAGGCCATTTGGTACGATTATGGTATACTAGCTGTGCCCCGCAGTTTTACTCGCGGAGTGATGATTGACAATGATGATGATGGTGATAATGAAAAGTAGCCTACCTTTGTATTTTTCCGAGACCTGAAGTATCTTCAAAGGATTTTTTTTACCGTTTTTCTTTGTCTATGATTGAACTTGGTAGAATAAATAAGGAGTTGACGAACACAGACCATTCAAGCCCAATACATATTCTGTGGAATATGATCGATATAAATTTGAACCATAGGCGCGCGGCCGGCTGTGCAGTGCGGACGCCATTTTGGTCGCCAACTGCCCGGTACAGTAGTTTCCAAATTCGCCCACGAGAAGGGTTATACAGTTTATAGTCTATATCTATAGTTTATATCTATGGGTTATACCCATGTGCTAATTGTGTTCCTTATTTCTTCCAAATCCGTTCAGTAGTTTTTGCGTGAAGGAGTAACAAACATACAGTCATACAGCCGTACTCACAAACATACGCAATTATAATTTAAGTATGATGTTTTCTTTATCATCTCAATACATCTTTAATACACGGTAACACATAACTTTTTAAACAAATAGATTATACAGCCCATACTTTTCTGCTGATTTTCTTCATATATATAGTTCTACTGTACGTGTGTTTGACACTGAACTCCTCCTAAACGGCTGGACTTTAAATTAATTTTTTTGTATGCGTTTGGGTGGCGCGCCCTGGATGGCTTAGATTCACAAATCAGTCCGGCAGATGGCGCTGCAATCGGTATACCATGCGAAGCCGGGGCGAAATGGCCATTATCTTCCACGCTAGCTAATGCGCTTTAACGAACTATTATTATTTATTTTTCCTTCATAAAAGTTGAATATATATTTTGTATCTATTTTTGATATCTTAATGAATAAACGCGTCATTTTTTATAATTTACATTACGTTCTACTTTTCAGTCGAAATATTATCCCTCGCCAAACGGAAAGCATATTTTATCTTGTGAAAATTCTTTCAGCAAATATCCTTGCTTCCGTCTACGTCCAGAGCATTAAATAAATGGCGTAAGCGATGTGATTAATTAATTTTGTGTCACCCCAAAACAAATAAACTTTTGTTAAATGTATTTATATATCGGTTAGAGAGAAAATACTGATAAAAATTTGAAAACAGTTTATTCTACGTATATTTTTAAGTAATTTAATCGCTTTTAACCGATTTCAAAAAAGGAGGAGGTTCTCAATTCGATCCGTATGTGTTCTTAACGTTTGTTTTATTATTATTATTTTTACATCGAATAGAATGGGTATACAGATTTTAGTGATTCTTTTTTATTTGAAACCAAAGTACCAACTTACCGTGTAGTCCCATTTAAATTTCATCAAAATCGGTCCAGCGGTTATAGTTACTAAAAAAATTGGCCCCACTTCAACAGTCAAAAGTGTGAAATAACTTGTTAAAGTCGGTACCATGACAGTTCAGAAGTAGCTATTATCAAAATATTGTGCGCATGGTACCGACTTCGAAAAGTCACACTTTTGAGTGTTGAAGTCGGTTCCGTTTTTCGGTAATTTTTTTAATTATGAAAGGTATACCGACTATAACTTATCTTGTGTAAGGTGTGTTCATAATGGTTTAAGTATTATGAAGGTATGCCTTACCCAACTTTATAAGTTGGGTAAGGCATACCTTCTTCTTATCTTGTGTAAGGTGTGTTCATAATGGTTTAAGTATTATGAAGGTATGCTTTACCCAAATTTATAAGTTGGGTAAGGTATGATTCAGTTTTACTTTGCACAAAAATCGACCCAAAAACTATTTCTGGTGCTATCTTCACTAAATCCCAATTAAAAGAATGTAGGAATTGATACTTCGGTCGTCTAGATCACGATAATACCAACAACGGAAAAAAGCGAGGTAGCTGATGAAGACGAATCATAAAGTTAATTTCCTTCACGACAAAAACAAATGATTGTCAACTAGTTTATCGAATGGCAGAGGACATTGGGTAGGGGCGGCAAAATTGGATTAGCCTTCTGGCGGCAAATATATAAATCCGACACTGCCCATTTCGTCGACATTGAAATAGAAGTAAAGTTATTTTTCTTTAAAACAACCAGTTTTTATTCTCGAACAACGTTAAATATTTTTCTTATTTTTGATTGCAGTTTTCCCGTCACCAAAGTCGATGACATTTTTTTTATCATTCTCTTACCATCTTACCACTGATCACTATTTTATTTGATGGTCAGTGATGTGGTCAGATTCTATCACGCTAGACCTAGAAATATTTTCTGGCTCATAAAGACTGCTGCTTGAACACACAATGTCTATGGTGCAATTTTTTCATACGTGAGTGTAGTAGCTAGCCAGGCGGGTTTTCGAAAGTACCCTATCACCATGTTGGGAATTTGATAAGAGACTACCAGAAGCTCAACTCGTTGGGGGAATCTAACGAGCGTCCATAAGTTTGACAGCGGACGTTTCCACCACTGAGCTATCAACGTTTGCTCGACATCGCCATGCTTCCTAAGAACAGATCTTTGTATGACTTATAGTTTCAGACTTGCCAATACTGACCCAGCTAATGCATTCAATTCAATTCATTGATCATCGATTCAACTGTTTCAACTCGGTATAGGTTGGAACAATTGAATTAATATCAATAGGCAGGTGGCAGGTGATTCAACTGTTATTATAGTACCTATATTATTGTAATTAGTTTAATTCTATAAATAGTCATCCATTGGATAGGAAGTCTTCTTGTCCAATTTTTGCATAAAATAATGGGCTTTAAGTTAGTACAATAAAAATGAAAATCAAAATACATTCATAAATTTATTCACGTGATTTCTTTACATTTATCTTATCGATAACTTATTAGGTATACAAATGTTACATAAAAATGGGTAGTTTTAATGTAAAATCTTAATTAAATTTGTATCCTAAGTCCATCTCTGCCTATATAAGTAAAAAATATTGAAATCAACTGAATATAAAAGGTAGATAATGAAATTATATACATCGTGAGGTTGAGCCATAGAAATCGGGTTTAGAAATTGTCATCTAATCTGTGGTCACTTAAAAAAATGATCTTTAAGACTTCTGTCATTTGTTTTACAACTCTTGCCTTTGCTATATTCGTACTAATATCATATAGAGGAAAGACTTGATTGTTTGTTTGTTTGCATTGAATAGGCTTCGAAACTACTGAATGGATTTGGAAAATTCTTTTACTGTTGTGAAGCTATACTAACCCGGGTGACATAGGCTTTATTATTTTTCAAAAACATTAGGGATCCTTACAATAATTAATTTTGAAATTTTTTACCTGTGCGAAGCTGGGGTTTACCGCTAGTTATTTTCAAAATAGAGTCACGTCGAAATGGTTTCAATAATTATTGGGGGCTAGTTTCAACACAAGAATTATATATATTATGTTACTGTCAAAACCCCGGACTTTCTAGTAGAACCTAATAAACATTTACCAACTGAATGGTTCGAAATTTTCTAGGATTTGCGTTCATTTTGAACTTTACTGCTATCGACTAGCCAAATCTTAAATTATACCGCAGTAACTGTGGGAAAATTAGAAGTAGTAAAAAGTGAAAAAAAACCCAGTAAATTTTGATTTTAGAAAAAAATAATGAAAATTAGATTAGCTTACTTTTTTTGCATTTATAAAACAACTATAAAAGTAAGATTAGTCTTGCACGACACCGTTGCGACCTCAAGCTTTACTTACTCGACTTAGTTCTTTATTTACTTCAACCGGTAACTAATTTAAGTAACTGACGGTCGCCGTGGCGCAGTGGTCAGTAACATGATTTCTGAGTCTCCGGGTCTCTGGGTTCGAATCCCGGCAAGGGTAAATATTTGTGCGATGGGTGTAGATGTTTGTTCCGGGTGTTTATGTGCAGTAATTGTGTGTGTCCATGCCTCGCGACACAGGAAATCCTAGTGCAGGAGACTGAGTGTGAAAAAAAAGTAACTAAAATATTACCTATAATCTATTAACTATTCATACGGACCAAGCCAAGGGCCCACACGATATTAAGTGGTAGCCTCTGCCTATAGACAGATATAATTCGTAAGAAACTGCACTGCGCCCGTAACCCTGAGACTTAAAGTTGGTAAGTCTCATGTGTCTGTAATTTCACCGGAAACCATACCGAAACACACTAATGCGAACACTACTACCTGGCACTAGACATAGATATAGTGGCAGTACTTCCCCGGACAAACTCTCACGTAGAGCGCTAAAACCCTTTAAAAAAACAAAAACCTAAGTGCTTATTCCACTTTAGTATCTTAAACATAAGTTTAAAACTAGGTATGTGAGTTATTTCACATAATATATTTACATCGTATTTTGGTACAAGAGAGCTATTTTTGGTACAAAAGTCTACGCAGAAAAAGTAGACAATTCTTCTAAATAGTCCCTGTAATTCAGTTCCTATTAATAGTTAATACGTATTTTATACAAACATTAAATGCAAGACATCGAATCCCTTTTCAATTTAAACAGCATGTAGGCTTAAATCTTAGGTTACATTAAATATTGACCCTTTTAAAAATGAATTCCATCTTGTTTTGACAACTAGTATTAAGCGTGATAACCCCTAATCACGATCTAGACAACCATTTCAAGGGTAGTTTAGAAACCTATAAATTTATTAGATAACATTTATAAATATACTTATACAAACATACAATATAGATAAAAGTAATTTATTAGCAATTTCATGGGAGGAATTTCAAATATTTCAATATAAAATATAATGATGCAAAGACAGTAACTTTAAAACTCTAATTACATATAAAAATATCAAGTATATATCATAGATAATAATATTAATACTCACGTTCATAATTATTTTATACTGTTTCAACGGGTATAACGTGACACTTACGCGTAGTTGATATCACGATAACAAATTGTCGATCGTGATATCGACTACGCGTAGTCGATATCACGATCGACAATTTGTTATCGTGATATCAACTACGCGTAAGTGTCACGTTATATTTCTAGAAACAGTATAAAGTAGTCATATATCATTTCTAAAATCATAGCTTTCCTTCGTTGATGAAAATAATTAGGACCAATTTATTTATGACCATACCTGATTGAAAGTTACGTGTTATATACCCGACAGAAAGCTAGCATAAACATTTTGGATTGAGATTGTATTTACTACTAAATATTATAAATCCATGTAATGTTCCTTATTTTGATGAGTTTACAAACTATTCAAAAATAATCTGCATTCCAATTTATATTTTAAATTTTCAATCGCATTATCGTCCTAGTTCAATTAATCATTAATGGTAAACAATAACATTGTTTGTATTTTTATCCTATTTGTACAAAAACAATACAGGTTGTATTATCTACTTATTTATATAAAAGTATTAAAACTATAATAATACTAATGTTATACGTGACTAGACGGATGTTAAATTAGCGACAACTATTAATATTAAATCGAAAATCACATTTTTAAAACCTACAAAATTTCATAACTATAGCACAGAAAATGGACAATAAGAAAATTAGAATTTTGAGAATCGGTCCGCAAATAGATAAGAAATCGATGAACATACATAAAATATATACATACAGTCGCACATAGAACCTCTTCCATTTTTGAAGTCGGTTCCGGTTAAAAAGATGCTCACATATTGTAAAAAGTGTCCGCCGGTAATTTTTTTACAAAAGTTATGTTTGAGTAAAATGCCAAGAAATGTTCTTAAGTGTGGTTCACACCGTGTAGTAAAGCTAATAACTAAAACTAACGTAAACTAAACAAGTAATAAAAGTCTTAATAATATGAATAAAAGCCGATGTTTTCTCGCAAGACATGCAGACACTTACTCCCTTATTAATAAACGTTGCATAACCTCTGCATAGTTATTCAGTGTTTTGTCCTTATCGCTTATATGATAGTTTGACGTTGAAAGAACGAAACAAAACACTGAATTACTATTAGCAGCTTAATCAATGTTTATTAATAAGGGGGTTAGAGCATACAAACTGCATATATTACCTTTATTATTTTAACGCAATTGCGTTAAGATAAAGCACTCCATAAAACATCAGTGGGTATACCAAAACTATAAAGTAAAAAAAAAACTAAAAATGGAACCGACTAACACTCAAAAGTGTGAAATAACTTATTGAAAACTTGAAATAACTTGTGCCGTAATGGTATAGTACCCACTTAAAATTGTACCCCCATCTCTTCCCGTGGGTGCCGTTAGAGTCGGCTAAGCGATCACGTACAAGAAGGTGGGTAGCAGCGCCTTCCGAGGGTCACAAAAATACTGCGTTTGCCAACCGCCTGCCAAGCATGGCGAGTATTAGAAAACATATTTATACACCATTTTCAGTGACCTTTGCTACTCATGTGATTAATTGTAATTTGTATGTTCACCGACTTTTTCACGCTCATTATGGAACTCATCCAGCTGACGTAACACTTTTCAGTTAATGAAGTGTATCACTCAAAAACCGACCGATTTTGATGACAGTTCTGAGGTAACAAACATAAAAAAATACAGACGAATTAAAAGCCGCCTTCTTTTTTTAGTCAGTTAAAAACGCTGCTGTACGTGTACATTTCGTAAAAGAGTTCTTATGTCAATGGAATTTAGAATAATCTACTAACATTATGCCGGGACTACACAGAGTTGTCATACTAAAAGCATCATTGTTTACAAAAACGTATCGTCTCGCCTTCTTTGCCTGGGATGGCAATTGTTGTTTATCTGCTGGCCATCCGGTAAATGTAGTCGAACCTTTTTAGAGTTAGTGCTGTTGCACTGATGTATGCGTTGTTTGGTGCTAGGATACTTCACGCTGTCGTCTTTGACCTGAGCAGACGAAAATAATTTAAACGTTATTGTCATAGCGAATGGTACATTTTACCAATGATATTATATGTTTATATGAGGAAGATGTCGCACAAGCGCGCGGAAACTGAGGCGGCAAAATTAAGTCAATTGTAGTAATTTTCGTATTTCAAGCGCAAGTCTAAACATATAGCTATCCTTTTTTATATTATTTGAACCGTATCATCCGTCGCAGTAAGCATGTTTATGTCGTAAAGGAACAAAATCTGAGCACCGCGCAGTATGAATATACGTCATCTTTAACAACATTGCATCATTGCATTTTACAATTTAGAAGTAGTTTTAACTATAAATGCCGTGGGGTGCTGGCTTAGAATTATTGTACTCCCCCATGTCTTCCCGTGGGTGTCCCAAGAGCCGACTAAGGGATTACGTATCAGGATGGGCAGCAGCGCCTTCTGAGGATCATATTTTAATACTGCGCTCGCCAACCCGCCTCCCAAGCGTGGCAAATCTTCGGAACCCCCTCCAAAATGGGGGAGGCATATGTTCAGCAGTGGAAGTCATGGCTAAGATGATGATGATGTGAATGATGATAGTTTTAAATACTTCGTAAATTATTTTATGGGCCGAGGCTTATATTAAAATGAAATACTAACAAATACTAAGTACATTTTAGCAATCCATTAGCTATTGTCAGCCTATAGATTACTCAAACGCTCTATCCCGCGACCAGTTGACAGCATGCACGGATTGCTAGCAGCATTACTAAGTTGAATTGTATTGCTGATTTGTTGAGCCAAATATGCGCCAGCATTTTGGTCACGCATCGCAGCGATAACACGCCTTGAAAGTTAGATATCAAAATAATATAAAATAAATATATATACAAATAACTGCTGAAAACTTTATTTATTAAAGACCTACCTAAAGACCACTGGTCTTGTTTCTTAATAAAGCCAAAAATTCGATTGTACACGATACATACAATATCGTAATGAAATTTACACCAAGATTCACTGTTATACATCAACGCATGCCATAATGATTAATTTTAAAATTATGCTGATGCGAAAAACAATATTAACGAAAGAAACGCGACCGCGTACGTGAGCATCCTGTATTCATTTTGAATAAGACGACCGAATGTGGTTGAAACTATAGTCAGAACCCTCTGACTTTTTACGTGAGTGATTCCCGTGTTTTATACATTCATAATGTGTCAAAACTACGTCAGTTTTAATATAAATAGTGCCGTGGTGATACCGGCCTGAATAGTACTCCCCCATCTCTTCTCGTGGGTGCCGAGAAGTCGAAGAGTCGGCTAAGGGATCACGTACCAGAAGGTGGGCAGTAGCGCCTTCTGAGAATTGTAATCATACTGCGCTCGCCAACCCGCATGCCAAGCGTGGCGAGTATTGGCAAATCCCCCCTATATGGGGACGGCATATGTCCAGCAGTGGACGCACATAGCTGAGAGAAGAAGAAGAAGAAGAGATACATTCATAATGTGTCAAAACGACGTTATTTTTAATAACAATACTAACGAAGAGCTATTGTTTATGGTGCTTGAGGCTGTATTATTTTCTACAGTATTTTTTTGCATTGGAAAATAAATCAATGAAGGAGTGTTATTTTTAACTAATTACAATATAAGTGTATGTAAACTCTAAGGCTTTCACGGCCGGCGTTGCATGTTGTATGTATTGCTTCCGGGCTGTTTGGCCGTGGTCTATGTGAAACTTGTGTTCCAGACGTTTCGTCGATCACTGCGGTCGACATCTTCAGTGGTTCAGGTCCGAGCGGCGACAAGAGCGTAGAACTCTCCTTCGCGGCGTCTGCTCTGTTACTGATGAAGCAATACATACAATATAAGTGTAAATACCCTGATTTCGTGTCGAGTCCTCCGGTGTGATGACGTCAGAAGCTCGGTGTGTGCCCGGGACTCATTTACGGCGGAACTGTCGCCAGACTTCATCCAACACCAAAGCCACTTGTACGGAGGGATGTTCCTATTGAAAAAAAAACATAATAGTTAAATAATTATAAAAAATCGATAAATCGATGTAGAACAGAAGTATATACAGTTAACACCAATAGCTCGTTTTTTTTATTCATTTTTAGAAGCTCGTTTTAGAAGCTTCGCTATAGGGTTATTTTTTTTTAATCTGCTTTTTTTTTAGGGACACTCAGGGTAATTTTTTTAAATCACTCGCTTCTCTCGTGGTTCAATGTTATAACCATTCGTTTACAAACACGCCAAAAATCAACTTTAATAATAATAAAACCCCGTTGTATCCTAATAAATACAAAAAAAATTCGCCCACGACAAGGTGGACAGAAGTCCTGACTAAGATTGCAGGTAAGGGCTGGATGCGGGCCGCTTCCACTTCCATCAGGTCCTTAAGGAAATGAATGGAGAAGCCATATCTTCAGCAGTGGAAGTCCTGTGGCCGAGAGGATAATGATGATGATGGCTACAATTTTCTTAAAATTAGCTAGGTAAAATATTGGTTTATGCTTAAAGTTGCCATTATCATCAACATCTCATCTAGAGATAAAAGGCAATGAGATCGCTGATTCGTTAGCTAAAAACAAGCTTGTTCCGACGGTGTTGAATTTCCGGTGCTGCCGTATTTTACAGAGTGCCTTAATTTAGTTAGAAATAGATGCCACAGTTTATGGAAAGAATACTTCGATGAGCGATCACGAAAGAAAGGAATTTGGTTCAAAACAATCCAGCCGCAGCCCCTGAACTCACTATGAATTGATAATTGTAGGTTGTCAAGACAGGATCTAGTATTGTTGTTCCGACAACGATGCGGACACATCCCGTTGAACAAGTTCGCCTTCCTCATGCGCAAGATTAATTCACCACTATGTGACATATGCAACGTAGAAGAAGACGTATATCACATTCTAATGGAATGTGTTCGTAACGAAGGGCCTAGATATAGATTATTTAGTGACAGTTCCATTGGTGGATGTAATGCCGACTTGTCTTACCCTCATTCTAAAAAAGCAAAACTGACACTAGAATTAGTTAAGTACGGTCTTAAAATTAGAGGTTGAATGTATGCTACAATGTATTGTGTTTATTAGTATAAGAAAATAGATTGTGTATAGATTTATGTTTCACAGAGCGCATTCGCATTCGCATTAGCGAAAAAGCTCTTTAAATAAAGAAAAAAAAACATCTAAGCCATAGGACGTTAAATAAAATGAAATATAATCTAAATAAATATTTCAATATAATTTAATTAGAGTCAAATTAATAATAAGGTTGCCAACTTATGTTTAATTTGATGACAATTCTTTGCTGGAGGTTTCAACCATAAAATCAACTTTATATGCAGCTTTTATTTAAGTGAATAAGAATAGTTTAATCACTAGTTAAGCCATAAAAGAGCGTCGTTGTCGGTTAAGTGCAGGTTTACTGTTACTGCTCGAGTAAGCGCAGGATTAGTCTGTTAACGAGGTTGTTATAGTCTTATATATGGCCTTTATTCTTAGATGATACTAGTTTATGAATCTGTATCATAATAAGGGTTTTTAAAACAAGAGTGTAGGTTAAAAAAACGAGTCTTATGCAATTTTTTTTAGCATTGTGTGTTTTATACCAAATTATGAAATGAAATAAAATGAAAAATCATTAATTATGTGCAGTTTCATATACTACTTTATCTAATCTCATAAAATAGATAATGAAATTTACGCAAAGTTACAGCATATGTTTGCATTTATTTGTAAACGTTTGGCAGCAAAATCCATTTGCTGGTCGCGCATGCGTGTTGGCGCGTCCACAGATTATATATTATGTAGAAAAGCGTCTGTCAACGTATGCAAGGTGAATTTTTGAGACGGACCAGTAAGGTAGGAGCAGCCAGTAAGCAGGTACCTTAACCGTCATAGTTACAGATTAAACAGTTGTTTTAGTTCTAATATTGTGGAAAATTATCGATGCAAATATGATGATTTATATATATATATATATATATATATAAATATATATATATATATATATATATATATATATATATATATATTTATATATATACATATACATATACAGTTTTTGTCAAGCTGGCCACGAGGCCAGCTTGACAAAAACTGTAAATAACTTATGCCCCCTGTATTTCCGTATGGGAAAAGTTTTTTGCGATTTCTGACATTTCTGGTATTCAAACCTTAGTCTTTCCTGTAGACTTTTGATCCTTATAAAAAACAGGATCGATTGGCATCAAAAAAAAGTTTGTGTGAAAAAAGACAATTTTCTTGCTGTTTGTAAATGTTTTCCAAAATCTGTAAATGCAGATCAAAATATCTTAAAAATTTATGGATAGTCTCCTAAAAACGTTTTCCTGTAACTATAACGGTCAAAGTTAAGTGTAACTATAATGGCCCGTCTCAAAAATTCATCCTGTATGTTATCTGATATTAATGAAGAATTCTTATTCTTGTTCTCGTTGCAGAACTTATAATATACAGTTAAGTGATTCTCCAGTGCTTTCATTGTTTCCCCTAAACGCGTCATAAATCAAAATATAGTAATCGATTGCTGTTCCTCCTTGGAGATCCTCCCTCCTCACATCTATGAGAACTTTTTATGGAAATAATATAGACGAGCATAAAATCGTAGTATTCCTTCTCTATAGCTAACAGGTTTGCGTAGCAACATGTAGCGTGATTAATCTCGTAGCATTGTAGCTGTATTGCTACGAAATAACATGTAGAACTAATACATTATAACAAATATTGTTACGTGGAAAAACTTCGTGTCAGCAATTGTTTTCAATACTGCCGCAGTAAAATACTTTTCTGAAAGCCGTTAACAAAAATGTAACCTAGGTATGTCTGGGTAAATTTGACTGGAATCAGGGTACCATTTAACTGAATCAATTACTATTAAAATATCTATAAAAATAATTTGTGACACGTATTATATAGATTTGCCTATACTCGCCACGCTTGGCAGGCGGGTTGGCGAGCGCAGTGTGATTTCCTATCCTCAGAAGGCGCTGCTGCCCACCTTCTGGTACGTGATCCCTTAGCCGACTCTTACGGCACCGACGGGAAGAAATGGGGGAGTAATATTCTAGACCGGTACCACCACGGCAATTAACTGATATACGTAGTCTTAATTGTGTTTTCGCTTGCCTACGCTTAATAAGATCCAGTCAATGGACTCACCTGAGACAAACAAAGAATAACTTATAAGGGAATTGGCAATATATCACGTGAATATTGACCAAGTTAATGTCGTGCAAGAAGTTCTGTGTGATATAAAACTTGTCTAGATGTCTCATATCCATAGCACACCTTCCAATTTATTGGCTCTGATATCAAACTTATCTGAATATAGTAGAGGTCTAATAAATATTTCCAGATGATAGACAAATAGTTTGAATCTAAAAGAAACTATATACATAGCTTTATATGAAATTTATATAAACATATAAATATATTAATATATTATATTAATATTAGTCAAATGGAATGGACCAAGAGGAATTAGAAGCAGAGGCAGACCTAACGCTAGATGGGTAGACGAGATAGTCGAGGTAACGGGCCGAAACTGGTTAAACACAGCCAGTAATAAAGAATACTGGCACTTCTTGGAGGAGGATTTTACCCGGAGCGGGTCCGTTTAAATTGCACAACTAAACTTTAGTGTACTTCTTTTTACTGTATTATAAGCCACTACATTGTAATTTACACGGAACTAAATAAAGATTTATTATTATTATTACATTATATTAATATTGATAGCTTGTACGCTTTCCAAAGAAAGACTTAGTGATACCAAACCTAACATGTACCCTTTGAAGAACTTGTGACCTAGGATCACAAGCTAAATAAACGAACTTGAACTTGAAATATTCCTCCTAACCCCTGTGCGCGTATGCATTCGTTAGTTGGTATGATGGTATGAGATGAGGTGATGAGGTTATGTATGTATATAGCGCTCACGATTAAAATGACGATGCCAAGGAATGGAACTCGTTGCCTGAGTCTATGTTTCCCGATAGATACAATCCTGGAGTCTTCAAGTCACAAGTGAATAGACACCTTCTAGGTTTGCGTGCTCCATCTTAGACCGCGTCATCACATAACATTAGATCAGTGGCCAAGCTCAAGCTTAAATAAATTAAAAAAAACCGGCTAAATGCGACCCGTACAAACTTGTGGGTATATAAGTAAAAATTATGGAATTTTTATTGATGTAAACTAAATGTATTCTTTTCGCAATTTTACCTTCCAAATCAGAATTTCTAGATACTGAGTACACGAGAAATACCCTGTGTGTTTTGATTATCTTGCGAGTGTCAAAAGTTTTGTAGCATAAACGGCTGTATCTTTGATTGCGTTAGCTTAGAAGTTTGATTTTTTCACAGCTCCAAGGGACAGTGGACGTATTTGATATGAATTTCAGCTTGATACCTCCACGCATTCCTGAGAAAAACGATCTTGATAGACAGACAGACGGACACAAAACGATCCTATAAGTGTTCCGTTTTTTCCTTTTGAGGTACGGAACCCTAAAAACAAAAAAGAAGGTAAATGTAGAAAGAAGACACTTACCTCAGGCTTAAGAATATCCTGTTTGAAAATATGAAGTAGATAACGGGGTTAGCTGCCGAGTTGAGAGGAGCTAGGCTCTGTATGAGGGAGGCGATGGCGATGTTAGCTTGAGTGTCAGGAACGTAGCCGTATACTTGCAGCAGATCAAAGATCATGTAGGGTGACCAGCATAACACAAATACTGCGAACAAAAATAGGCTGGTTAATAAATAATAATACACAAGAAATGTTCCTCACGGAAATGATTGTGTATTTAATATCAATAAATATGTAGGAAAATAAAAAAATAATATCAAAAATAGAACCGACTTCAACACTCGAATGTGTGAAATAACTTGTGTTGTGTGAACTCGGTAAACGGGACGAAGCGGTAAACACAAGATTTTTAAAAAAAAAGGATCACCAAAATCGGTTCACCGAGTCCAAAGTTCTAAGGCAAGAAACATAATAAATAAATAAAATTAAAATAGACGAATTGAGAACCGCCTCCTTTTTTGAAGTTGGTTAAAAAGGATACAATCCGACTTCTATTACTCATCCGTGGAACATAATGAACGTTTTCTTAAAAAAAAATGAGAACGTCATCAATATTCTTCTTCTTCTCGATTAACGTTCTTCACCTCTGAGGGTTTATGACCACCTTCATCCTTTATCTTCTCTCGTATGATGTTACGCCATCACCCTCTCTGTTTTTAGTTACATGCGTGGTAAATGGAAGTGTCAAACGAGGTACAGACTTGATCAGACTAATGCAACTCCTGCCACGCGATCACTTACCTTCCACTTTGCCAGTGACTACTAGCTTTTCCAGGCTGTCTCCGTCTTTCCTGGCAATGTGTCTGAAGTAATCAAGGATGCGCTTAAGGTAGGTGGTACAGTCTATCATCAATATAGTCGAAGTCAATTAGCTAGGTATCATACTTAGAAAACGTCGTTTTAAATAATAACTGTTTTATCGACACAGCAACTTTACAGCTACTTTACAATAGATGGCGTTGTTATGTAACACTAAGCCAATGAGTCTTTGTTTTGAGGTTAGACCAAGAAAATCAATTATTTATATTAGTAAGTCAATTATTATTATTAAATAAATTAGTATGAGACTTATCAATAACATCACTAAAAATAAATGTATTTATTAAATTTGCGGGTAGCTGTAGCGAAATTAAGCCGCCACTTTATTTGATGGCTACTAAAACTACTAGCAATGGAATAAAACTCGTCTAATATTAGTGAGAGCGTCGATGGAGTTATACGAATTTCAATTTTAACGTAAATATAATACGAGCTATTTCAATTTGAAGAATTTTAGTGCATTTTAGTTAGTTCATGTAATTAACAGAATTAGGGCCATTATCCGACTTAACAGGTGGCCGCCGAGATCTGGCAGCGTAAACTCACCTGATGATGGCCATCGCGACAACGTGAAGATCTATTTTAACCATATTTTATACGTATTTCTAACTGATTAACACAAACAACACACTTAACACTTAGAAGTGTTTAGTGTGTTACTAATCGGTTCCGAACACCTACCCCCACACATATATTTTGTTGAAAGCTAATTTTTTTGTACATAAGATTCTCTATGCTTCATAATTTTAAAAGCTTTGAAAACATTCTGATCATGTAAGTACACAAAAATACAGGAGCATAAATAATGTTTCATTTTGTACTAGAGACTTCTACGCTTGACAAAGTCGGCTTTGAGGACATAAAAGAAAGCTTAGAACGTTTTTGTGAACATTTTTGCAGCGTTATTAAATAACAGTACGTTACTAAAGTGGTTTTGAAATTCAAAAATGTTTACACTCTTGAGATCGTGTACGTCAAAATAATATTATACGACACAAAATGGCGGCGCGGCGCGACATTTTTGCAGATTCACTTAGTCGGTTTTGTACAAAATATCGAGTTGTGTAATCATGACACAAAGTAAATTTGTTTAAAAGAAGCACTCCACAGATTTTTAAATTAAGAAATTACTTTTTATATCAACTACCTATTTGTATTTTTAAGCTATAATTATCGAGTGTTTAATGTATGAGGTGTTAGCATATTATAGTGTAAGGTAAATATTGATTATTAATGTTCTAACTCTTAGTTGACTATTATATAAAATAAAAATATTATGAACTAGCTTCGTCTCGCGGTTTGTAAATCGTCCAAGCATTCTATTGTTAATTTCGAACTAGAGCTGTAAACCACCCGAAGAAGAAAATCATATTTTATTCACAAAAGGTAGGCGTTTGACCACTATGACATCTGATGTTAGATTATGATGCGGCTACGATTGATCACGCCTACCTAAATGATACCTGTTCACTCGTGACAAGGAAGATGCCCAGATTGTATCCATGTGGAAACAAACTTAGGCAATGAATTCAACTCGTTAGCTGTACGCACTATGAATGTGGAAACAAAACGCTTCGTGTGACATGCTGGAACGTCTACCATACGTGCTGTCGTTGGATGGAATGGCGAAAGATGGTCCGTTTTGGATGGAATGGGGAAAGATGGTCCGTTTTGGATGGAATGGGGAAAGATAAACCAAATTATGTAGTTTCTAAACGCACTTCCCGAAAATTATTCGATAATTAAACCGATAAACTAGCGACTCTACTTTGGTCCTTGCGAGCTAATGCTAGGAAAAAAACAGATTTCACCCGTGCGTCTTGTACCGCCCGCTGTAGTACGGAAAGTAAACACGGCCAGACGGACGCGCCACTGTAGCAATAAGCCACGCGCCGCGCTCACTTGGGGTTGTAGCGTTGAGCGCAGTAGGTCAGATAAATCAGCTCGCCCCTCCATGGACTTAAGAGCCAAAAGATTTATGACCCAAACTGTTAGTAAAAAGAAAGAGGTATATTACTATATTAGTGACACAAGAAAACCTAACACTGAGTAAAATACTGGAAATAATTGTTTATAAATGAAATCTTTCTTTTCTCAGCCATGTGCGTCCACTGCTGGACGTATGCCTCCCCCATATAGGGGGGATTTGCCAATACTCGCCACGCTTGGCAGGCGAGTTGGCGAGCGCAGTATGATTTCCGATCCTCAGAAGGTGCTGCTGCCCACCTCCTGGTACGTTATCCCTTAGCCGACTCTTACGACACCCACGGGAAGAGATGGGGGAGTACTATTCTAGGCCGGTACCACCACGGCCGAACGTATAACTGAAATAGGTATTAATAAATAAACAATCCTCTTTTCACGTCACTTATACTTAATGGTGCTTTTCATGAAGAAACTTTTTTTATGCAGAACATTTGCGTCCTTAAATGATAGCCTAATAGAATAGAATTTATTTTAATATAACAAAGTAAAGTGATGAGTATATTATTAGAGTCATCAGGTTCGCAGCAAATTACAAACTTTCCATATGTTTTAAATATAAAGCCAAACGTCAATGATATAAGTTAGGTTCCAAGGAAATACCACTAAGTGACGAAAATAAATCTAAAATCGTCCGCACATATCAATTGTGACTTAATCTGGGTTGAGGCTAAAATTGTGATTTAATCCGAGATCAGGCTTAAATCTCGCATATTTTGGTTGGCGCTTTTTCTCATATAATTTAAGAAAAATATTATTTTTAGTGAAAAACATGTTGATTTGAAGAATGTAACGGTTGGCAAGTTTTGAAAATGTTTTGATAAATCTAACGATTGCCACGTAAACTGGCGAAAATATTTTTTTGGAAAAATTGTTAACTAATAATTAATTAGATCACCTGATAAGACGCCTATTGAACATAACATATGATAAATATTTAATTTGTAATCTCTGTAATTTTGTGGCAATAAAGAGTATTTGTATTGTAACTTTCTTGAGTAAACCTAACTATTAACTTGTGACTTCCATTTAACTGGATAGTATCTACGAGGCATGCATTTTTTTTTTCAGGGTACTTTAGAGTTACCACCCGGCTAGCTACCACCCTTAAGTTTGAAAAACTGTCACCAAACACATAGTTGTCCAGGCAGCAGCCTTTGAGAGCCAGTAAACATCTAGGTTTAGCGACATCTTCGACCAAATCGTCACTGACCATCAAGTAAGATAGTGGTCAAACGCTAGACCTATATCCTACCTCTTTAGTACTGAAAAATATAGTATCGAAGTAAAGTAAACAATTATTATAACTATGCTGATGCAATACTCTTCTATATTCTATTCTTGTCATCGAATATCCTAAGAATAAATCAATGCTAACCGATCAGATATCTCAACAAATTATGGTAATTCGTCTAATCAACAGCAGAATCCCCGCCCTAAGGTTTAGATGAACGAGATAGGGAATGAATGTTTTGCTTCCAACTAAAGGTCATGACGTCATGAGTGAGTGAAATAGGAATAGGAATTCGAACCGATCTGGTAATTAGATGTGTTTCCAATTTCTAGCCTGAATATGAAGCCTCTTTTGTTTCTGTGTATATGTACCTGTATAATAATATGTCGCAGCCGACCAGGTTAATCAGCCGTTTAATTAACAGCCTAGCCTCTTTAGTAAACAGTGCCGTTCAGCGGCCTGTGATGATACTTAGACATTTGATTAAACAGCTAGGCAAATGAGTTGGATCGATGACGTTTCATTACTTGCCTAGCCCGATAAATAAAGCCCTATAAACGACATAAAATTTTACGGTTATGTTTAACAAATGTTACGGCATTACAGATCATAGACTTAAGTCTTTACTATTTAAATATCAATATCATTATAACTGTATGTGCACCCTACAATCACTGTACTGTCTTCAATATTCATCAAATAAATACAGACAGGTAGCTATCGGACTTTTAATCAAAAATTACCAGTGCCATCAAATAGAAATCCCATACAAGCAAGTTTAGTATGTCAAGTACAAAAGAGTTATGCTCCAGGAATTTTCTATATCAACAAAAGGATATGGTAACACCAATTACGGCCATCAAGCTTCAGAGAAAACATTTAAATATTGGAGTGTATCTTGACAAAGATGGTGATAAAACCTTTAATATCAAAAACCGTATTTTCTTTATAAAAAATAATTTCTATTAAAACTGACGTGGTTTTGACACATTATGAATGTATCAAACACGGGAGTTACTCACGTAATAAGTCAGAGGATTCCGACTATAGTACTGTACTAGGCGAACCGCGACCGAGTCCACGAGCGCCCCGTATTCTCCTTGAAAAAGACCACCGAATGTGGTTGAAACTATAGTCGGAACCCTCTGACTTATTACGTGAGTAATTCCCTTATTTTATACGTTCAAATATTTTCTAGTATTGTTTTAAACTTGCATGGCATTTCATAATATAAATATTGTTTAATACGGGATACGCACCATGATCAGTATCTCCGTGATCATGGTGCGTGGAACCGCGCCGAATATCGGGAACTCAATCAAAATCAAAGTCATGGTGCGTAAACGCGTGTTGAACAATATTTATGAAATATTTTCTGTAAAATACTATGCCCGATTTCAGGTCCAAAATTTTCACGCGTTTGACTAGATTGATGGTTGGTGACGATGTAGGCAAGATGCAAAGTCAGACAATTATGCACTAGACCTAGAACAGACAAATTTTCAACGATTGATTTATTAAAAAAGAAGAGAAGATTTTGTGGTTCTACACAGGTCGAATAGGAACTATAATGCAAAACGTAATACAGTACCTTCCTCTTTAATTATATTATAAAACTATTTACTATCTACTTTTCAAAGCATTTAATTAAGCGAGCCGTAAGCTTATGATTAAAGGTTATTAGGATAATATTTTTCAGAGAACCTCGTTGTTGGCGGCTAGGACGGGTAAAAAATATAACAACTTTTTGTAAACTCTAAGGCTTACACGGCCGGCGTTGCTGAACCACTGAAGATGTCGACCGCAGTGATCGACGAAACGTCTGGGACAAGTTTCACTTAGACCACGGCTTAACAGCCCGGAAGCAATACATATAACAACTTTTTGTTTTGATTATGTGTGCCTACTGGTTACAATAGGATATGACATTTTTATATTTTTGAATAATTGAATCCGTAACTATTTGTCACTGTGAATAAAATGTATTAAGAATAATAATAATCTACCATAAATCGCTATATTGTAGATATACCACCTATACGCACGAAGCGTTATGCTTCCACTTTCTTAATGCGTACTGCCAAGGAATGGAACTCGTTGCCCGAGTCTGTGTTTCCCGATATGTACAATCCTGGAGTCTTCAAGTCGCGAGTGAAAGGTACCTTCTAGGTTTGCGTGCTAAATCCTAGACAACGTCATCACTTAACATCAGGTGAGACAGTTGTCAAACGCAAACTTATAATATGTAAAAAAAAAAAGTATTTCCTTTCCTTGTCGGTTTTCTTTTTTTTCTTATGAACACTCCATGACACGTCTTAGAGAGTCACCACGCGTTGTTTTCGACACATTTGCCTAAAGTGGCAAAAACAGCAATATTCTGAAACATATATATTTGTTTTCCTACGTTACTCCCATGCCAAATGGATCGTGGCGCGGCTGGTAGCCTTTATGCCCGTGTTACCGTATGTTCTCGCTAAGGATAACTTGACTTCATTCGAATGTTTACGATACTATTAGTATAGTTATTGTGCGTACAGAATATTTTCTGAGATTTATCGGTATAAGAAAATTCACTTTGAATTCACTTTAAAGCGATGATAGCTCAGCGGGGGAGTGTCGGCTGTCACACTGGCGGACACAGGTTCGATTTCCAACAACAGCTTGAGCTTCCAGTAAAGATAACGCCGATATCAAATTCTTGATTCTACAACGTGCTAGTTGTCAAAATACTTTCCTGCATATCAACAAGCTAAGTACAAATTTAAGTACGCCATTGTCGAGTATTGACCATAGCCAGAGGAGATTTGGCTATGTTCAATACTCGACAATGGCGTACTTAAATTTATTAATGAGCATTCCGTTTGAGACAATATCAGCAAATACAAAACTAAAGCTACAATAGTTTCATCGGCAATTTTTTAGCGTGTATTACAACTAAGACATGTGGACAATAGTATCCTTCCTTTTCTAGTATTTTTCGCACTCAACATTTTCCATTGTAATGAAAGCTGTCTAATTACTATTAAGCGCCAATATTCTGAACATTAATCCCTAATTTCTATGTTGATTTTACGACGCTAGAGACCGCGGCGACACCAGTTTCACCCAGTTAGACATGCCAGAGGGGATCGTAAACCGTTTTTATTGTTTCACTCCGTTTTTGTAGCTTTTGTCATCTGCTTTATATCGCTTATGATGTCTTAAGAGAATTTTGATGATACATAATTTTTTGACCTTTATTTTTGTAAAGTTCACGTGCGGGTTCAAGGTCCTTTCACGGTTAGTATAATACAGAGTCAGTATCCAAATATTGTTGAGTAAAAAATTGTACGCTTTGTTAAAATGTTTTTTTCAACAAGCAGCACGCAGATAACCCCAGAAAAGTTTAAATAAATGGTGTATGAAGAATGAAAATAGGTCTCGTAAAAAATAATCTGCATATCAATTCATAATGTGATGAATCGTGAAGCTTTGGGGTAAGTATTCAAGTTATAAGTATTCTACTAATATTATAAATACGAAAGTTTGTGAGTATGGATGTATGTTTGTTACACTTTCACGCCTAAACGGCTAGATGGATTTGAATGAAATTTGGTATAGACATAGCTTATACCCTGGACTATCACATAGGCTATTTTCATCAATACCATCATCACCGTTTTTCATCACCACGCAAGTAAAACCGCGGTGCAGCTAGTAATAGTATATATATTAAAAGCGGTTGTAAGGGGTAATCTTTGGATCCACTGAACCGATTTTAAAAAACCTTTTACCAATAGAAAGGCACGTTATTCATCTTTATCATTATCATTATCACGCGGGTGAAGCCGTGCGCAGCTAGTTGTTTATAACAAATAAATGATTTCGTATTCTTATTGCATACGAGCATACATGTAATTGAATAATTATAGTCCCTGTCTACTGTCACTATAGATTAAATAACGGTAAGTATCGCTCTATGTATTCACAGCATGTTTGTGGTCTGGATCTTTGACCTAGCTCTAAATATATTCTCTGTAGAATATATTTAGATTAATAGACTTCGACGAGGGTTAGTTTATTAACTTGCTACATATTCGTGCCAGTTTTGGCACCTCTCGAATTAACGATTGATGGATAAGTTTCGGTTCATTTGTTTATGGATAAGTGCCAAAGTTATGGCGTCAAAAATGGCCAGATTGTGCTTGTTGTTTGTTTTTGTCACACTTAGATCCCACACTAGAATTCCCTGTGTCGCGGGAGGCATTCTCTTTACCGTAATCGGCGGCCATCAAAATCATTTAAATCTATTTACATTATCTCTTTCATTATTTGTTTCACTTTAAATATCTAATATTGTTTGCCGGAATACACTCTTTACTTCATAACATTCTGTTCAACCGTTTCACTATCAGCGCAGCTTAAAGTAAAGTAAAGTAAAATCATTTATTGGCCTTATTACTGGGAATGTTACATTAGGCATGTCAAGTTACAATGTGTACATCTTAAATAATTTAATTTTATAATAATTTTCTTGATTCTTAATCTAAATAATAGTATATAATGTCAAGTCAAAAAAATCAATGAATTAAATTAATATAAAATAAATGTTTGAAACACATAGAACAAAAAGAAAAAAAAAAGACAAAAAAAATAATAATGAAAAATAAGCACTTAATTTTTTCTAAATTCTTTAAATAGACTCATACCAGAATGAAGATTCAGTCAGTCTTAAACTCATAAACTCATTTATTGAATAAATTGGGTTGCATTCAAAAAATTTTAGATATTTTGCCTTATAGGCTGTGATACCATTTTTTGGTTGCTGTAATTTGTATAGACAGCTGTAATTCCATTTAGATTAAGACCATTTGGCTGTATTTAGTTTTTTTAAAGTTCTCTTTGCGTTTCTCCCTGCTCGCTACCCTGGTGGTCATCTGACGTCATCAGATAAGTTACTCCTTAACACACCGGAACACAACACTGTGTTCTATGACACATCTTTTTCAGTGAGGACAGTCCGTATCTGGAATGCACTACCAGTCACGACAAGACAAACACAATCCCTCAATATTTTTTAAATCAGAAATCAGAAATGTTTATTGAATCAAAATCAAATTAAAGTCAAGTCACAAACTTTTATCTATCCTCTATTAGCTAAAAAGATCTTTGTTCTACAGTGTATTCCATGTTATTTGTGTACAGTATTTACGTGATTTATTTATTGTGTATGTATATATTTATTTGTATAATGTATAAATATGTTTAGTTTGTTAAACTCTATTACATATTTTTATATGACTGGAGTGTCATATAAAAATATGTAATAGAGTTCCTGGATCAATTATTATTTATTATCCATCCAACGGTTGTCAAAAAGAGATATCGCTCTTAGCGATATTACCGCCTATAATGAACATTACTTATTGAAAATATTTCTTTTGTAATCCCTGTAATTATGTGTCCATAAAGTGAATTTGTATTGTTTTGTATTATGTGTGCATGTCATTTTAAAGCTAAACAACATTATTATATGATTTAAATTTAACTAACACGCGATGTCACGCTTCAGGGGCGATGGCGTGTCGCTCCATCAACGAACGTGTTTACTTTACTTTCGGGCTTTCATAATTTGAATCGATCTGGAAGTTTCTATGCTTTCAAAGAACAATATTTTCAAGGAGTACATACATACATAATGGATTGATTGAATGGGGAAATACATTATAATTTACGTCGCACCCATTTAAACTTTTTGAAATAATCAGGAATAATAATCAGGAATAATCAATTTATTGGTAAATATTAATTTACATGTCAAAAGGCAACAAATATAAATATATAGTTCAATTGGTACACAAAAAAGTAACTAATAATAAAACATACATTACAAATACACTACATATATCAGAATATTATATAATATATTAAAAAGTTTAAGGAACTTTATTGTCTTAAAAAAAGAACCAAAAAATGGAACCGACTTCAAGACTCAAAAGTGTGAAATAACTTGTTGAAGTCGGATAGTACAAAAGTAAGTATTATCAAAATATTGTGCTCATGGTACCGATATTGACAAGTTATTTCATACTTTTGAGTGTTGAAGAAGGTTACATATTTATGTTATTTCTTTTTCACACTTTTCAGTGACCTTAACTACTTACGGGATTAATTGTCATTGTGTATGATCACCGATGTCTTCACTCGCAACTATAATGTCGTCAAGGTATAAGTACCACTTTTCAGTTATTGGAGTATAACTCAACAACCGCTAGTCCGATTTTTATGAAATTTAAATGGGACCACCCGGAAAACACCTCATTAAAAAAAAACATTAAAATAAAAGTTCTGAGCTAACAAAGATCAATAAAACGATAAAAAAAAACATACGGGTTGAATGGAGAACCTCCTTCTTTTTTGAAGTCGGTGATGTTCAGCATTCCCATTCAACGTGGCAATGCTGCTAACATTCTGGGCGCACTGCCAACTGGTAGCGGTTTAGAGCATTTGAGTTATCCATAGGCTAAGAATAGCTAGTGAATTTCTCAAATGTTTTTGTAGTAGCTGTAGTATTGTAATTAAATATTAGTATTTTATTTTAATAACGGTATCGGCGCATTCTAACTGACCCTACTGAAAGATAAGTGAGTCAAATTTATATGAAAATTTATATTTACATGAAAAACAAAATACATACAATTTACAAACTTTATATAACTATACTTATTTTTCAGAGCAGAGGCTCAATATGCCGAACCAACAAGCTCAAGAAGAAACAAATCCGCACTTTGTAATAATATTTAGATACTTTTAAGAATACTTACCAAAAACAATGACAAACGTCATTTTGACAGTTTTGATCTTCGCTTTAGGGATGATTCCTCGACTACTTGCCCGGCGGCTGTCCAAGTCGTCGCTGTCTGAAACATAACCAATGTCAGGTAAAAAAGAATCAGTCATCATCTTCATCTTTGGCCTGCTGGGATTCTAACCCAATATCCTGGAGATCCAGAAGTCATATCACTGATCACTGACCCACGGCAACCCTAATTTTAATTGTACTATAAACACTACTTTTTCAAAGAAGCCAGGCAATCGTATTCCAAAGCAGACCGCATCTTCACTTCACATCAAGTGAGATAGCAGTCAAATGCTTGCCTATTCTCAAAAAAAAAAATTTTTGCCTAAAATGGAACCGACTTCAACACTCAAAAGTGTGAAATAACTTGTTGAAGTCGGTACCATGATAGTTCAAATGTAACTAACATCAAAATACTGTGCACATGGCACCGACTTCGACAACTTATTTCACACTTTTGAGTGTTGAAGTTGGTTCCATTTTTTCGTAAAAAAATATTTTTTACTCTTTTTAGTGACCTTTGTTACTGATGGGATCAAATGTCATTGTGGTGTAGGCAATAATGTCTTACTAAAGATGACGTATATTCATACTGCGCGGTGCTCAGATTTTGTTCCTTTACGACATAAACATGCTTACTGCGACAGATAATACAGTACAAATAATATAGAAAAGGATAGCTATATGTTTAGACTTGCGCTTGAAATACGCGTCGTAATCAAAATTACTACTTAATAGTTAAATCAAATAATAATTAAATACTAACAAAATTATATGACTTAATTTTGCCGCCTCAGTTTCCGCGCGCTTGTGCGACATCTACCTCATATAAACATATAATATCATTGGGTGTAGGTATGTTCACCGATGTCTTCACCTGCTACTATAATATCGTCTAGATAAATAAGCACGCAATTTTCAGTTATTGGAGTGTAACTCAAAAACCGCTTGTCCGGTTTTGATGAAATTTAAATGGGACCAAAAAGGAAACACCAGCTTTCAACTAAAAAAAAAACGATCAAAAAACATATTCGAATAGAGAACCTCCTCCTTCTTTTGAAGTCGGTTAAAAAAGGAGTATTATAGTGTTTTAGAAGATAACCTTTGACATATATGACCGTGTGTATCTTCTTCTTCTCAGCACTTGAACATCCACTGCTGGACATATGAATCCCCCGTATAGGGGGGATTTGCCAATACTCGCCACGCTTGGCAGGCGGGTTGGCGAGCGCAGTATGATTTCCGATCCTCAGAAGGAGCTGCTGCCCACCTTCTGGTACGTGATCCCTTAGCCGACTCTTACGGCACCCACGGGAAGAGATGGGGGAGTACTATTCTAGGCCGGTACCACCACGGCACACCGACCGTGTGTATATATAGTGACAAATGCGGTAAAGTTGAAAACAAGAACAGTTTGCGGACTAAATCCGCTGAGAAAAATAAATGTTTAGTAATAGTATTCTGTCAAAACAATGTACTGAGCTGGTTCACCAAACAACTTTCCTTGAACCTAGGATGTAGTTTATTATATACACTTAAATAAATCTGTCGCAAATTATAACCTACATAAGCTTTTCAATTTCGGTATTTTATTCGTTACGAGCAATGATGTCAGCACAAAAAATAGTGGATTAAATGGTGGCTCTATGATATAGTCACTTTCTACGCCACTAGTAACTTTGAATTCAAACTCTTCAGCTTTAAGGCGCTTATAAGACCCGATAACCTTGGATGAACAAAACTGCAACGGACCCGCTATTTCTGACTATAATTAACATCCCATTAATATTATAAATGTGAAAGTTTGGATGGATAGATGGATGTTTGTTACTCTTTCACGCCTAAGCGGTTGGATGGACTTGAATGAAATTTAGCATGGAGATAGCCTATACCCTGGATTAACACATAGGCTTATTTTCATCACCACGCGGGTAAAACCGCGGGGCACAGCTCGTTAGTAATATATGTATGAAACTGACGCATGGAAAATAGTCACTTTAAAAAGTACATGTTCAGTTTGTCAGATATGTTACAAAATAACTAATTTTTATTTTGTTTGAGAGTTTCATGTATAAAATCAATACAGTTTAAAAGCTGAATCAAATTTTATGCCTGAGTATGTTATGCATAAAACATAATATATGATAACAAAAAATGATATTGATCATAATTATGTTAACGATGTGACTAAATTGGTTTTAGTATCAGACTAAGATCAGTTATTTTTTATTTTATAAGCTGTATAGATTTTTTTACCCCTGTCTCACTGGATGGTCAGTGACGATGTGGTCAAAGATGTTATCACGCTAGACCTAGAATTCTTACTGGCTCTCAAGGACTGCTGCCTGATCACACTACCACCGTGCTGGGAATTTGATAATGGTGTTAGCCTCACCGGAAGCTTAAGCTGTTGTTGAGGATCGAACCAGTGTCTGTCAGTTTGACAGCCGACGCTCCCCCCGCTGAGTTATCATCGCTTCAGTTAAAATCTTAGTTCATAATTCATACAGAGCTAAAGCAGGGATTGAATCATAGTAACTATGTCCTCAGCAATCACAAGTCACGGCACGTTTCACCTAATTTGTGGGGATTTCTGGCGGACTCTGGTTTTTGTGGACATCAATATCACCTTATAGTAATGTACGCACCCTTATTTGGGGACGTGTGGTATATTCACACCCATTATTTTTGATGAAACTAGGAAATGATGGCTGTTTTCCTGCACGGTGTAATCATTTGCCGGATATACTCCAATGATGCTCATATTGGTCCTGATTTGTAGTATTATTGTTCGCTGGAGTAGCCAGCATCTTTTTTTTGTCGGAATCATTATACCCTTTATGTAATCTGTTATTTACCTATTCTTCGCCATAGCTGTTTCTATCCACAGCCTTATTTAAGAGTAGCTGTAACCCGCAGTTTTACCCGCGTGGTGTTAAAAAACGGTGGTGATGATGATCTTGATGAGCTTTTGATTCTTCCAAATAACGTGGCTTTCTATCGGTAAAAGAATTTTCAAAATCGGTTCAGTAGCAGTCAATTGATGAATTTGCATAATTTTTTCATCATTCATTTCATTCTAATTGCAATTCAATGTACTACTGTGTTCTTTATAGTCAAAATTAGACTAATTTTACAATACTAGTGTAAGTTTAAAGTTTTTTTAATTGTTACTAGTACCGCCCCGCGGTTTCATCCGTGTGGATTACGGTTTTCCCGCTACCTCAATTATCCCACGGGAACTATATTTTTTCCGGGATAAAAGTAGCCTATTAAGTTAATCCAGAGTTTAAACTATATTCATACCAAATTTCATGGATCTTCAGATCCCGTACTACAAGTGCTACTTTTCATCATCATCAGCAATAATAACTACGCGGGTAAAACTGCGGCGCACAGCTAGTTTTAAATATAAATATGTGTTGAAGGTGACGCGTACTTATCCACCGAATTTACGCTGGATTCTTTCTACAAGATTAGAATATTTTATCTCAGGCAAATTCCGAATGGTAGAACTAAATTCCAATTTACTTGAACGAAGCCAATATGAAGCGTGATCCCAACCTTAACATAATGAAATTGCAAAACTAACCTTATTATTAAACTGTTAAGCGTTTCGAGCACACATCATAATATAGTTCGATGGCCGCCGTGAATCACGTGGTTTTGTAAGTGACATGATTTCTAGGTCTCCGGGTTCCTGGGTTCGAATCCCGACAGGAACAAACATTTACGCGATGAGTGTAGGTGTTTATTTCATTTATTTAATTATGAAACATGTATTACATTTACATAATATTGTGTTCTATAATGTTGCTTGATAAGAAGCTCCCTGAGGGGCGCTACAGAATAATAATATTGGTATTGAAATTGTACGATAAGATTAGAGTTGATTGGCAACATACCGAATGAGGTCTACTTTTTGTCTTTAAACTACTCTTGCAGTGAATAATAGTACTTTATATACGATGTTGCTTTAGTTTATTAAAGAATGAAGTTTCTTTTACTAATTATGAAAAAGTGGTTATAGATTTTTTATACACATAATTTCTGAACAGGCTCAGAGTCGCACAACGAGCTATGGAGAGGGCTATGCTCGGAGTTTCTGTACGTGATTAAATTAGAAATGAGGAGATCCGTTGAAGAACAAAAGTCACCGATATAGACCAGCGGATTAGCAAGCTCAAGTGGCAGTGGGCAGGGCATATAGTTCGAAGAAGCGATGGCCGTTGGGGCCGAAAGGTTCTCGAATGGAGACCACGGACTGGCAAGCAAAGCATAGGACGGCCACCGACCAGGTGGACAGACGACCTGACTAAGATCGCAGGCAATGGCTGGATGCAGGCCGCTTCCAACCGGTCCTTGTCGAAATCCAGCGGTGGACGTCCTATGGCTGAGATGATGATGATGATGATGATAATGATGATACACATAACGTACATACTCGTACTGTGGATTTTGACCTTTGAGTTGTGTTTGCACGGGGTCTTGGATGTTTGTGTGCTGTAAGTCGTGTGTAAAACATAAACAAATTGCACATTCTCATAGGACTTACATTGCCTTGTAGCCGTGGCTCTTTTGCCCAGAACTCGCTGACTCTTCTGCCGTATCGTGACCACAATGACTCCGTAGCAAGCCGATATCGTCAGAGCTGGTGCCACGAACAGTGATACGAAGACACTCGTCATCCATATTCGCCACTGGATCTTGCTGATGCTTGACCAGCACTGGGATACTCCTGGGTAAATAATAAATTAGTAAATATCTAAATATACTGATGGATATGCTGTTTAACCGACTTCAAAAGGAGGAGGTACACAATACAAACGGTTTGTTTTTTTAAATTATTTTTTTATGTTTGTTAGCTCTGTACTTTCGACTGGGTGAACCGATTTTGATGATCTTTGAAAGCTGGTGCTTCCCGTGTTTTTGAGTTACACTCCAATAACTGAAAAGTGTTGCGTTTACTTGGAAGACTACCTAGTTGGAAGAAATCGGTGAAAATGAGGTGAACACAATGACAATCATTATTATTGATCCAATGAGTAACAAAGATCACTAAAGCAGAAAAAAAAATTTTTTACTAAAAAATGGAACCGACTTCATCACACCAAACTGTGAAATAACTTGTCGAAGTCGTGCCAAGGTCACAATATTTTGATGTTAGTTACTTTTGAACTATCATGGTACCGACGAGTGGCAGGTTCCATTTTTTGGTAACAAATGTTTTTATGAATTAAGCAAGGGCTTAATTTTTTATTTATTTTTATTTATCACACTTGGCGTTGGAAGCGTCGGATGTCAAACTGACGGACGCTAGTTCGATCCCAACCAACGGATTAAGCTTCCGGTGAAGGTAACACCGTTTTAAAATTCCCAGCATGGTGACAGGGTACTTTGGAGTACCCACACTCAAGCTTAAAAAACTGTCACCTAACACATAGTGTGTTCAGGCAGCAGTCTTTGAGAGCCAGTAAGCATTCTAGGTCAAGCGTGATAACATCTTCGACCACATCGTCACAAACCATCAAGCGAGATCTAGATCTATACAGTATAAAAAAAACATTTGAGCTATTTTTAGGCTGGCAACAGTTATGAAATAGCTTACAAATTAATGTAATAGCTGCAATTTAGACAATTTGGAGTGTTCAATTTTGTGTAAGAACATTAGTACTCTTATTGGATTATTATGCTAATGTTCAGTATTCTTGTGAGACACTATTTTTTACAGACGTATTAAACAAGAGAAATACGTCCCTGTACAAATATTGTATATTATATTATCTTCATACAAATCATGCTAATGTTATTAACAAATGAATTCAAGCAGTAATTTATTTTATTAACTGGATATACTCCAAAATTGTATAAATGAAACTTTTGTACTAAAATATGATAAAGCTGTAGAGGCAAAAAACTATGAGACTAGAACTTTATTGATTATGGCACATCCTTCAAATGTTATTTTAATGAAAATGATAATGATAATATTTATTAATAATTACAAAAATTACACGTCACTTCGCACTTATTCACAATAGAAATAAAAATAAAGAATATAAAAATAACATTTACAAAGATTGTAAATTCTTATATGTCACCGAAACAGTATATTAATAGCACATTAATAATGAAAAATTAAATAAAAAGAATTATTACAGTTGTGTTTCATTTCATCTGTGAAACTAGTTCCCTAAAATTATAGGGAGCCATTTCCAGTGGTAATATTTTTAGTTTGTGTTTGAATATATTCAATGTTTTTGCGGTACGTATAGGCTCGGGCAGAGCATTGAACGCTTCCACGCCGAATCATCATCATCATCATCATCATCTTAGCCATAGGACGTCCACTGCTGGACATACGCCTCCCCCATTGATTTCCACAAGGACCTGTTGGAAGCGGCCCGCATCCAGCCCTTGCCTGCGATCTTAGTCAGGTCGTCACGCCGAATACCCGCGTGCATTTCCCCGCTTTCGCTAGACGATGTGTAGGCAGGCGGAGTGTGAGTCCGTTCCTTGTACTCATGTATGAGCTGAAAGGGTATGGCTGGGCTAATCGCGGGGCTAGTGCCGTTTTTAAAACAATATATTCACAACCAATTACAATACTACAGCTGCTACAAAAACATTTGAGCAATCCACTAGCTATTGTCAGCCTATAGATCAAATGCTCCGATAAGTTTTGGAAAATTCAATGAGCATTCAGTCCCCACGGGCCCAATGTCTCGATCCCAAACTCGTTCAAAGAAGTAACAACTACCTAGGTTAGCATATTTTCGCCGCTTCAATTTTTCTCTCAACAATTTTATTTATTTATTGTGATAAGAACGCAAGATAGCAATTACAATTACCACATAAAATATTTAAAGCTGCATTTAATGTGGTTTCATAGAAACCAACGGGGTGTTTTACTTCTTCGTTAACGTTAGACGACAAATTATTGAACGCTCACGCTGACAATCTGTGTTCAGACATTGCCACAGTTAAACAGTAATTATACAATTGCTTTAAAGCTTGTAGAAGCAAAGCTTGAAATTAAAAACTTAAGACTTAAGTTATTAAAGCTGTTTGAACATGACATAGCGTTGCGACCCACGACGTTGTAGTAACAGGCCAATACCTTTTTAAATATTAATTATAAAATAACAATAATAATTAAATATAAGAAATACTTCGCCAAAATGCGATAATTTTTTTTTTAACTGGCAGAGATTAAAATAAAACACTAATAACTAATTACAATACTACAGCTACTACAATAACATTTGAGCAATCCACTAACTATTTGGTAGCCTATAGATAACTCAAATGCTCTAACCCGCTACCGGCTAGCAGCGTGCCCAGAACTGAATAAACTGCCAGCCGGTTTTACATACAGTTCATTTCACAGTTTCATTTTATATTCAGTTCTGGGCACGCTGCTAGCCGGTAGCGGGTTAGAGCATTTGAGTTATCTATGACCAAAATGCTGGATCATATTTGGCTCAACGGATCAGCATTGCAGTTCAACGTGGCAATGCTGCTAGCATTCTCAGCACGCTGCCAACTGGTAGCGGGTTAGAGCATTTGAGTTATCTATAGGCTGACAATAGCTAGTGGATTGCTCAAATGTTTTTGTAGCAGCTGTAGTATTGTAATTGGTTATTAGTATTTTATTTTAATGAAGGCATCGGCCTATAAGTAAAGCTTTAAATCCTGAAGGCTTAACATCATTATTTTATAGTAGCATCAAAGCTGTTTTCTTTAGCTCTGCATTTAACGACAACAAAAGACACCAATAAGCAGTTTACAAAGACTGTTCTCAGCTAAAGTTTTATCGCATAATGCTTTTATGTGCATACTCCAAACAGACATGAATGCCAAAAGAGCGGCAAATTTTCTCATTGAGACTACAAAATTCATTATTTTAGCTGATATTCGAGCCCAATGCTTTAGAGGTTATACATAAATAGGGGGTATCAATTCTACTTAAACATTTCTCATAGATTGTTTAATTATCGTTTTTGCAAGTTTTGCTATTTTACTTGGAGCATAAATTGGAATGGCTACAGATATCTTATTCCTACTGCAATACAATTACCTACAATGCAATTACAACTGTTATTTTAGCAGAATACCAAGCTTATTTACGATAACATTTGAATTGCTATTGGATTGTTTATGGATTGCTTGTCTTAATAAATAAGAGAATTGGCACTCAGAGTGTCTAACTTTTCTGTATGAGACGTCCAAATTAAATATGTATTAGTAACTACAGATATTGGCCCTAATTCTGTTAATCACTCGAGTTAGCTTTTGCTAACTAATAATTAACTCTAAGTCGCATAACTCCATACAACACTGTCACTAATATTATACGAGTTTTATTCAATTGCTTGCCGATTGCGGGTAGTTTTAGTAGGCACCAAATAAGTAGTGTGTTTCCCGATACGTACAATCCTGGAGTCTTCAAGTCGCGAGTGAATAGGTACCTTCTAGGTTTGCGTGCTAAATCCTAGACAACGTAATCACTTAACATCAGGTGAGACAGTTGTCAAACGCAAACTTATAATATGTACAAAAAAAAGTGGCGACTTAATTTACTTAAAACTACCCGCAAACTTAATAAGAACATCTCATTTTGGTATTGATTTTGGATTGATTGAAGTAGTGAATCTTAATAGTAGGTATGTGTGTGAAAAACAAAATTCTTACGTACCTTCTACATTGGCTTCATTGAAGAGGATCAACATGGGTATGCACAACAGAAAGCTCACGATCCAGGCCCCTAAAATAAGCGCGCGCGCGCGACGCCCTGTACACAAAAATACAATAGTTATTATTAAAAAAATAAAAAGTTTCAAGCTATTTTAGCTTCAAGAGATGAAATTTTATCTCCTATGGCTCCTACGACCTCAACTATTAAAAGTCTTTTTCATTCTTTTACTGGTCAAGAAATTTTGTAGCGTGTAAGAGTACCTACTAAGCCGCCGTCCTTTTATCAAAGGTCTGATTAGAGTGGTTGAAGCGAAGGAAGTGTGTCGGGAACGAAGCTGTGGTCTCTCTACAGGATGTTTGATATGCGACGGATACACACACTCACACTTTTTATAATAGGTGAAACTTGGGAGTTTTTCAAATAAAATATTTATTCGTAAATGACATGTCCCATGATTTTCTAGCTAATTCTACAGGCTATTGATTTTTAATGTATTTATATAAGTAATATATTTTTTTTAATTAGTCTAGAAAAAAATAGCCTTATTGTAATGTATGATACATATTTGCCTGTCTCAACCATAACGTTCAAAGAACTACCTGATATTGGCCCTAATTTTGTTATTCACTCGAACTAGTTAAAATGTACTAAAATTGTTAAAAATGAAATAGCTCGTATTATATTTACGCTAAAATTCAATTTCTTATAAATCCAAAAAAGGCTATTTAATATATTAGATGAGTTTCATTCAAAAAAAGAAAAAACTAAATAAACAATATTTGATTTGATTCTGGTCATAGCTGGCCAAATGCGGGTAGTTTTAATCGGTACCAAATAAGTGCCAACTCATTTTACCTCAAACTACCCGCAATTGTAATAAAAAGATCGAATTTTAGTGTTGTTCTTGATGATAGTTGTCATATTAATTTGGTCTTTTTTTATAGGAACCGTATATGAACTAATTTTAATATCCATGGTTTTAGTTTAGTTCAGTTGCACAAGAGAATCACTCCCATTGAAAACATAACACCTAAAATTAATAAACTTTGTTCCTTTCAACCCTCAAAGAACTCAAGAACCGTTAACGGGATGTTTAAGCACAAGATATATCAATTTACGTAAATGGCGATGGTTTTCGGATCTGTCGCTTGTAAACTTTTATAGGCCTCTAAATACGGTTAGCTAAGTCCGATAAAATGAAATTGTGTATTTCGTACAAAATGGACGATTTCAGGTCAATGTACGCAGAATGGCCCAACTTGAATGCTGTTGAAGTTTATTTACTTATTTATTTATTACAATAAGTACGGTCGTAACCACTTACACTTATCGTTAATTTGAAAATATCTACATATTACAATAACTGTCAATACATGTCAGATACAAATGTCATAACAAAATCAAATCAAAATATATATAGTAAATATCAATACACATTAATCAAACGTCAAAAATGTATATTATGAATTTTGGGAAGTTATCTTTTGGAAGCTAAGAACAATATGTACACTGTAAATGTATCTGAGATGATGATTTCATTCTCATCAAATGCCATATCCATCAAATACGTAGTTTAAAGTCTATAAAAACTGTCTTGTGCAGCTTAACCCTGTAGTACATTATTTTTGACGTGATAACGTTTTATAAATTGATGAATACCAGCAACACTCATGAAAAATAGTAACGTTCCGCGTAACGTTCCACCTGAGTTTTGTATTACATAAAATAATCAAAGTCAAAGTCAAAGTCAAAGTCAAAGTCAAAGTCAAAGTCATAAATGATTATGACGTTATCACGTAAATCTATCGTCCGTAAACCGACTTTACAGACAACCAATTTTTTTAAAATAAGAAGGCTTTCAGCGGCATTTACTCGGTGATTTGAGGTACCTACTGTTCTGTAATTAATTTATTTATTTTATTTATTTATTCGTTCTTATTACATAAGTATCCTTACAGTTAAAGAAACCAAAACGCCTACTATGTTATTATGTACATTTTCCTAAAAACAAATTTACATTAAATATAATTGTCTTTAAGCTGTCATGGTGAATGTCGACTTGCTGAAACTCGTGCGTGAACTGGTTCAGCGCCGTCAACGCTCTCCGCGTCGGCGAGTTACCGGCGCGGCTGGTGCGGGGGACGGGGCATGAGGGTAGCTGGTGTCGGCGACGACCAACAGCGCGAATATAGTTGCTTGGAACAAATAGACCAAGAGTACCCAACACGGATGGATTATTCATTTTGTTACGCAGTATTCCACAATAGTGAATTATGAAAAGTAGTTTACGCCTGTAATCAACTCATAGCCCTAAAAATATAAATGCGAAAGTTTATCTATGTGTGGTATTCATGCCATAACGGCTTGATAGATTTGATTCAACATTGCATGAATGTCACCAAGCACATAGTGTGTTAAGGTAGTCCTTGAGAGCCAGTGAGCATTCTAGGCCTAGCATGATAACATCTTCGATCTGGTTGTCACTGACCATCAAGTCAGAACGCTAGTCAAACGCTAGATCTATACAATATAAAAAAAAATACCATTTCATGATACAACGGTATTTTAGTTATTCAAACTTACAGCTTCCAGTGAAGTTCATTGGATGGGTGATCGCATCACATCGGTCTACGCTGAGAGCCACCAGCACATACGTTGAAGAATATGTCACTACACCCTGTAACAAGAACGGTAAAAAAAAATATTTTAGTTATATATTATCTTATCTTAAACAACAAATAAATGTGTGTCTATGTCTATGTTTACAAAATAAAATGTTAAAATTGTTGTGTTATGTGGTGTGATTGCGTGTGTCCATGCCTCCCGCGATACAGGGAATCCTAGTGCGGGGTCTGAGTGTGATAAAAAAACTGGTCAAACGCTAAGGGCCTCTTGCGCCAGCCAATTTATTAGAGATTTTTGCCGAAATCACAAATATGTAGGCAAAACTTATGATGTAGATACATAGATAGATACACTTTATTGAACACATGTTAAAATAATACAAAAAAACAGTTTACTTTAAACAGCGATGTGTAACAACAAGCGGTCTTATCGCTATTAGCGATCTCTTCCAGGCAACGTGTACGATGATTTGTTATTCTTTTTCTTTTTCTCAGCAATTAGACATCCACTGCTGGACATAAGCCTCCCCCATATAGGGGGGATTTGCCAATTCTAGCCACGCTTGGCAGGCGGGTTGGCGAGCGCACTATGATTTCCAATCCTCAGAAGGCGCTGCTGCCCACCTTCTGGTACGTGGTCCCTTAGCCGACTCTTAGGCACCCGCGGGAAGAGATGGGGGAGTACTATTCTAGGCCGGTACCACCACGGCTACACAATAAAATGTTATAATTGCTTTCACTGACTATTAATAATAAGACAGATCAAACACTAAGTCCACTTGCGCCAACTAATATATACGAGATTTTTGCCGAAACTACAGATATGTAGGCAAAACTTATGATGTGGTGCGAGTACAAGCGAAAATCTTAGATAATTTGGTTGGTGCACGACGGCCAAGTAGCGATAGAAAATAAGGTAGATACCCGATCGCCCACTCGAAAACGGCACAGTCAAAACAAAGCATATGCCTTGTTTAGCTCTCAGTCGCGTGTGACCGCGCCAATCGTGTGACGTGTTGTGACGCCGAAGTGAGAATCCAAAAGTAATAGTTGAAAAACTTCTCACAAATGTTTTACAACGCTATTGCTAGGGAGTTAAGGTTCATTATGAAACAATTATCCGCTTGTGGACTAATTCTATATTACCTGGAGAGGTATATAACTGTATAAGTAAGCACGGCGAGGGGACACCTTTGAGGTTTGATTTTCATAGAGACTGTGTATCTATAGTATAATATATATATATACATATATATATTCACCATGCATTAAACCTATCCGCTACCGTGAATTAATTTCATAGAATTTTTCTATTTAAAATGTACCATGGGCGTAGCTATAAAGCGCTGATACTAAAACTCTTCAACTACTAATAGGAAAAAGTTTGTAAGCATACATTAATGGTATATATAGCAAAGTAAACAATTATTATCTGTATAAAGATCTTAGAAAAATATAATAGACATCTTAAAGCCTAGTCGAATTAGTTAAAAAAGGGGCCAACATTTTAATTGTTTTTTTAACAGCAATTTTAATTCGGTATTCTTTGAAGAGGGTCAGGTAGTCTAAATTTAGGTTCCCGTGGTACCAAGCCCTCTGCGTCATCCGCCATCTTGTATTTTACGATCAATTTTTTTTGTTTATTGGATGTCACTTAACATTAGTTGAAACTGTGGCCAAGCGCAAGCTTATAATATTTGAAAAATACGTTAAAACGGCTAAACGTATTTGCATAAAATTTAGAATGAAGATAGTTTAAACCCTGGAATAACTCCTAGGCTATTATGTTTATCGTAACTATTGATTACTTCCGTGGAACAACGGCGAGACACAAAAATCGTCAATACCATTTCACTGCAGGTAACACCGCAGGGTGCAGCTGGTATTTCAATAATGTTTCGTTTTGAAATAAACTTACCTGTAAATATTTCATCATTTTGCAGGTAATGGAGCCAGCTAGCCACGTGATTGTGATTCTTTGTATCAAGTCTGGGAGAACGCTTATTAGTCCTACCAGCAAATCTGTAACAAAAATGTTCAATTAACATAATAATAATTAACATAATCAATAAAGTTATTAAAACTGACGTGGTTTTGACACATTATGCATGTATAAAACACGAGAGTTACTCACGTAATAAGTCAGTGTTCCGACTATAGTTTCAACCACATTCGGTGGTCTTTTTCAAGGAGAATACGGGGCGCTCGCGGACGCGGTCGCGATTCGCCTAGTACTGGGCGAATCGCGACCCTCTGACTTATTACGTGAGTAACTCCCGTGTTTTATACATTCAAAATAATCAATAAACACAATATATATCCAGAACCGGGTAGGACTATCGTAATATGAAGAGATGTTAGCTCAGCGGTGGGCTGTCAAACTGACAGCCCACAGCACTGACACTGGTTCGGTTCCTAACAAAAGCTGAGCTTCCGGTGAAGGTGACACCTTTATCAAATTCCCAGCATGGTAGTAGGTAACTTTCGAATACCCGCCTGGCTAGCTACCACCATTAAGTTTGAAAACCTGTCACCAAACACATAGTGTGTTTAGGCAGCAGTCCTTGGGAGCCAGTGAGCATTGTAGGTCTAGCGTGATAACATCTTCGACCACATCGTCACTGACCATACGATACCTGATAACAATAGATTATTCGTCTCGTAGTGGAGGCGTATGTCCAGGTGTGGACGGATTATGGCTGAAATGTTGATGTGATTATTCTTTTATAAGAAATCCATCAGGTACATAATTTTCTACTCTTTAATATTAAAAAAAACTATGTAATTCGTTTATAAAGCAAGTTATAAGTTTATTAATAAATTCCGACTACATTATTGAAAAGGGGGTCCAAAAATGTTGGAACATAGTTCCTTATCGCGCGTTGCGAAAAGGGGCGAGACGGAAAAAAATAAATTATTAAAAATTAGAAAGTAAGTCAGTTATTATTATGTATATATTTTTTAAATTTACCCGCTATAGCCAATTGCATGATGAAGAAATTCATTCTGCTCTTTCTTGATTTGGTGAGGAGTAGAGCCAGAATAACGGTGGCGTTACCAGCTACGATCGCCACCAGAAGCATCCACAGGATCGCCAGTTGAGCAGACTGTCAAAAAAATAATATGAAAAATGTTAAGTAACCCTTGAGACAACTACGGCAGATAACTTAAATAACAGATGATCTTGAAACGTGATCCTTAAGTGACGACGCAGTCTAACCTTTGCACGTAAACTTAGAAAAAAAACATGTTCCGACATATCCCGTCTGCCCTTCCCATGGCAGGCGGGAATACGTAAATGCATTCCACCTCGTCACAAAAATCAACAAAAAGACATAACCTCCTCCTTTTTTAAAATCGTTAAATAGCAATTGAACTCAGCACAGTCATTTATCTGGTAAGGGGGCGGCCTTTAGTGTGGGACGCTACATGCGTTGACACTTTGGCGCCGTCACATCTTACTGAGACACATGTTAGGGCTGGCGCCGCGGCTTATTCGGCGGAGCAATTAAAACGGCGAAAATATGCTAACCTAGGTAGTGGTTACATATTTGAACCGTTTGGGGTCGAGACATTGGGCCCGTGGGGACCTGGAGCTCATCGGATTTTCCAAAATTTATCTGAGCGTTTGATCGATGCGACGCGTAACCAAAATGCTGGCACATATTTGGCTCAACGAATCAGCATTGCAATTCAGCGTGGCAATGCTGCTAGCATTCCGGGCACGCTGCCGGCCGGTAGCGGGTTAGAACATTTGAGTTATCTATAGGCTACCAATAGCTAGTGGATTGCTCAAACGTTATTGTAGTAGCTGCAGTATTGTAATTAGTTATTAGTATTTTATTTTAATAAAGGCCTCTGGTAAGTACAATACAACTGACAGTCAATTGATAGTAGTGAATGATCCAGGCGTTTTTCAATTGTTTATACGATGACAATTGAAACAGTGTGACGCAAGTTATTCGTAGTATAGACATTGTTGTATGGCGATAGGTCTTTGTATGGCAGACACGTTGCTTTTACTCACAGTATTTTGCCTCCATTTACGTAATATACGCGGCGCCAAGATTGGATACAATATTTGAGGTTCAAGTCACAAGTGAAAAATTTTTTTAAGCTTCTTCTGGTCTACATGTTAAACATATCTTTAAACAAGATTTCAAATCTAACAGTACTGACGCAATGTTATATTATAATTCTTTTTTTTTTTTTTTTTATTCACAATAGGCAGGCGTTTGACCACTATCTCACCTGATGTTAAGTGATGATGCGGTCTACGATGATTCACGCCTGCCTAGAAGATACCTGTTCACTCGTGACTTGAAGATGCCCAGACTGTATTCATGTGGAAACACAGACTTAGGCAATGAGTTCCACTCGTAAGCTGTACGCACTTTGAATGTGGAAGCAAAACGCTTGGTGCGACAGGGTGGAACGTCTTTACTAATGAGTTAAGTAGAATAATTTTATTGTAAGAGTTTCAAATGTTTCTGGCTCCGAAAGAGGGCAAAATCATATCGAAGCCGAACATTGTAGTGTAGCGAAAAGACTGTATTAAATTAAGTAAAAATATTTTTTGTTTGGTTTTATACTACGTTATTAATAATCTTAAATACCTGAGTCCTGATTATTTTAATAATAAATAATTTGTAAAATATTTTTAGTTAATAAATCCAACAACTAAATTTGCTTGATTGTCAAGCACATATTTATTAAGTACTTTTTTATTAATAAAGGCATCGGATGATGAAACTTTTGGAAACTACCCTCCTTTCATAGACAATGACTATTTGTTTAATTACGCAGAACTTAGTACGTTGAGCTAAGCTAGCTCCCAAAGCTTAGCCTGAAGATACTGTGTAATTCCTGTAACCGTTTATCTTCCGGAATTTTCAATTATTGTTATATTTTTGTCTCTTAAAATTAAATCTTAGGTAAAATCCTCCTCAAGTTAAGGCATCACCACTGTAAATAGGGATTCATTATTTTATGTGATAACATCTTCGGCCACATCGTAACTTACCATCAAGTGTAATAGGGGTCAAACGCTAGATCTACACAGTATAAAAAATATATAAATATACGAGTACATTGAAGAATTTTGCCTGATTACATGATATCAGATTGTCTCCGTTTCTTGTCACTTAAGACGGGTTGAGCATGAGATTAAATAAAGAGAAGTCTATGGTCTAGACCCATACTTTAGAGCGATTATCTTCTCAGTTAATTCACTCTGAAGTAGACAAGACCATAATCAGATCCTAAAAGGAATTATTTTACGTCTTAATTTGGATATAAAGTAGTCATTGAATTTAAAGTGCCTTTTTAGTGAAAATTATTGGGTGGCTAATTGGTTTTTGAGTAAATTACATACTGTCGGCGAATATCTACTACTACCACGGATTATATTTATTACCTTGTGTAATTTTTAATTATACAGTACGAGTAATCCAGTCAAATAAACTTTTAAATCAAAATGTCAGTCTAAAGGCTGCGTTTTTGATATTATGTAGTTTACATCATAGAAAAAAGATGTGTAAAGATTTTTGGGTGCGCAACCACCAAAAGAAATATTCAAATTTTTTTTTTCAGCCCTTGCCGGGTTGTAAAAAAATTTTAAATAAAATTTACATTAAAAAGGTTCGATGATTTTTTTCCTCCAGTCAAAGTTAACCGAGTTATGAAGGTTTCCGAGTTTAAGAGATAAGCGTAAATTTTTTTAAATCGCAGATAGTAGAAATATAAGCTAATTATGTTTTTTTTATTTTTTATTACTTAAATAAAACCTAATCTTTAATTTTAAAGATACAAATAATTTCTTTTTCGCTATATCAATTTGAAATTTTCAAATTGTTTTTTTTTTCAATTAAAAGAAATTATTTGTAAGTCTAAGTTTAAAGATACTGCGTTAAATAAGCAATAAAAAAAACATAATTAGATCATATTCCTACTATCTGCAATTTTTTAAAATTTACGTTTATCTGTTAAACTTGGAAATCATCCCTACTCGGTTAACTTTGACTGAAGGAAAAAGTCATAGTCATATAACCTTTTTAATGTAAAATTTTACGTTTTATAAATCTTCTTTTGAGTTTTTTTCTCTAACTTTTACTATTTTCCAGTAATTGCGAAAAGAAATATTCAAAAAACATTTTTTCAACCCTTGCCAATGATTGCGCACCCAATAATGTTTTACACATTTTTTTGTACGATAAAACTACATAATATCAAAAATGAAGCCTTTAAACTAAGATTTTGATTTAAAAGTTTTTTTGACTGGACTATAGCGGCCTGTCCTGGATTTGCACGGATGGTCATTGCACGCTGCGCTGCGTGGACCGACCACGGGGGCGGCGGCAGCGTCACGGTATTTTATTCCTATTCGTATTTTGTTTGGATAGACATTTTAAATTCCTCATATCTTTTGAATAGAATATCCGATTTGAATAAGTCTAAAAATTATCTAAAGGTGTTAAGGGTGCGCCCAATGCCAAAATTACGCAAAATTAGTATTTTCAAATGCACACTAGGTATGATGCTAAGGAACGTATATATAGCAATTTAAATAAATATGCAATTTATAAAAATATAGGAGCCAGGGGAAAATCTTGTAAAAGTACAATAATTGAATAGAATTTAAAAAAAAATATTTCTTTATAAAAAAATAAACAGATGCCGCACTTAAAAAGCCGTTTATCACCTAATGCTCTGAACTATCAGCGACGACCCCACTTTATTATTTATGAATAAAATAGATAGGCTAGTGTTAGCGACTATTGAGACTAGCGTGATAACATCTTCGACCACGTCGTCACTGACCATCAAGTGAGATAGTGGTCAAACGCTAGATCTATACAGTATAAAAAATCTATCTATCTAATCGCCCGAATCAAACAACGATAATATTAATTTTGACGTCAAATGTGTATTTAACAATGATTTTAGAATTATGAATTTGTATTTAGATGATTGCCCCTTAGAGACATTTAAAACAATTGCTGTTGTACGAATAATTTGCGACACAGAATTCGCGTCACTAATAAGACTGTATCGTGCAAAATATGCCAAAACATCACTATAAAAATAATTACTATAATAATTATCAACAAATAATATTACGAATGCGATATTTACAAATATTTTTAAATATCGCAATGAGTAAATAAACGTTAGATCAGCCCAGAAAAAATAATATACTAAAAAATGGAACCGTCTTCAACACTCGAAAGTGTGAAAGAACTGACAAACACACAACGAGCTATGGAGAGGGCTATTTTAGGGTTTCTCTTCGCGATCGAATCAGAAATGAGGAGATCGCGAAAGTCACTGACATAGCCCAGCAAATTAACAAGTAGAAGTGGCAGTGGGCACGGACATAGCAACGAAGAACCGATGGCCGTTGAGGTCGTAATGTTCTCAAATGGAGAGGCCGGACTGGCAAGCGCAGCATAGGATAGTTACCGACAAGGTGGACATACGACCTGTCTGACTAAGATTGCAATTAAGGGTTGGATGCAGGCCGCTTAAAACCGATTCTTGTGGAAATCAATGAGGCATATATCCAGCAGTGGACATCCTATGGCTGAAATAATGATGATGACACGTTTGTTTTTTTTTCCATATTATAAGTTTGCGTTTGACAACTGTCTCACCTGATGTTAAGTGATGACGTTGTCTAGGATTTAGCACGCAAACCTAGAAGGTACCTATTCATTCGCGACTTGAAGACTCCAGGATTGTACATATCGGCAAACACAGACTCGGGCAACGAGTTATATAGTTATACCTGTATCTTATCTCTAAGAGCCTGCATACTATCCTTACGCTATCCTACTACTATTATAAAAGCGAAAGTTTGTGAGTATGGATGTATGCTTATTACTCTTTCACGCCTAAAAGGCTGGATGGATTTGTATGAAATTTAGTATGGAGAAAGCTTATTCCCTGGATCAACACATAGGCTTATTTTAATCATCACTCTTTTTATCACCACGCGGGTAAAACAGATTTGGATACATTTAGTATGTAGATATTTCAAGTCCCGGAATAACATACAGGCTACTTTTCATCATCATCAATCATCACCACACGAAAAAAACCGAGAGGCGTAGCTAGTATACTTTAATAAAAAAAATGTTTTTCGATTTAATACACGAATGATATTAGAATATTCGCCATTTTGCGTATGCTGTATTGGAAAATGAGTCACTTGTCAGTCTTCGCGAGCTTCATAAACTTTGAAGGACGCTATGAACTATTTGCATCAGTCATGTTCATTCCAGTTTCACTGGGAATTTCTTGGATTTATGATCATGTGAAATTTACATTTAGGTCAGCGTGTTGCGAGTTTGTTGTGACGTATGAAGAGTGCATATCGAGTGAAATATGCAACGAATTCAATTTTCTTCACTACATTGGCTCTAATTCTGTAAGACACAAACTAACTAAAATTCAGTATAATTCTTCAAAATGAAATAGCTCATTTTATAATTTTATCCTAAAACTAATACGAGCAAAGGAAAGGTCGAGTAGCAAAGGTCACGGGGTAGAAAAAAAAATTTAATAATGACTTCAAAAATCTAGAGTGCGAAATAACCTGTCACAGTCCGTACCACGAGCACAATATTGTGATGATCACTTTTGTGAACTATCATGGTACCGACTTCAACATTTCGGTTCAAACTGCAGTTGTCTCTATCGCGCTCTGCGGAGGGAGGTCCGATAGAGCGCGAAAGCAATAGATTTTACAAATACCTTTTTTTTTACTTATTATAAGTTTGCGTTTGACAACTGTCTCACCTGATGTTAAGTGACGACGTTGTCTAGGATTTAGCACGAAAACCTAGAAGGTACCTTATACCTTTTTTTTTAATTTTCTCGACCTGAGTGTTTTCCTCTTAATAGTTTCTAGTTTTACTTTCTGTACTTGTATTATAATTATCGTTTTAGTATGAGCACATGGCAGTGATCTTTCTTATTGAAAGAAAATTGAATGGCAGACCCGTTTCTTATACTTAATAATGTTTGTATATTTTTATTTTATAGTTGGTCTTTACCTGATAAAAAAAAAACTTGTCAATGAATGTGGTTCCATTCCTAGAATAGTTCCCGGAGATGAGACTGCCGTTCAGCTCGTGCAGGCTACAGTTCAAGCAGTCCATCTCCTCCATAGCTCGATCTCACATCTTGCCTTGCGTACCTGTAGAAAGAGAGATTTTTATTATTAAAACTGACGTGATAATATTAGTGTGTTTGTGATACGAATTATGTTTTAGTTTATCTATCTCTCCACAGATGTCACTACTTGTACTGAATTATTTGTGTTAGATATTTAGTTTATCCAACATCCACAAGATGGCGGTGATTGTCCTTAAAACACGCAATCATTTGAATTATGCGTCCCTATGTGCCAACTTGAAGAATATAAATAATCTTCTTCAAGTTGGCCATAGTGACAACGAGAATATGTAAACTTGTGTATTATTCAAGTGGGATAATATTGTGTCAAAAACATTATCACACTAATATTATGAAAGCGAAAGATGTGTGCATGTCTGCATGTTTGTTACTCTCTTACGCTCAATCGGAAATTTTGTATAGAGATAGCTTAGACCCTAGATTAGTACATAGCCTACTTTTCATTTCGAAAATAAATGATGTTCTCGAGGGATACGCAATTAAATCAAAAACAACTGTTACAACTTCATGCTCAAACGGCTGCACCGATTTATGCACTGAATATCACGCCATAATATGACATTTGTCTTTATAAAGTTATATTTTTCATCATTTTAAATGATATCTCATGTTCATATTCTCGTTTATTTTCTTAAATTCGAGAGTTAATAAGATTTTTTTATGGTATAACACGTAATAAGCAAAAGGCCCACAGGATGTTAAGTATTTACCCGCTGCCTATAGACAGATACAATTCGTAAAGAACTGCACTGCACCCTTAGACATAAAGTTGGTAAGTCTCATGTGCCTGTAACTTCACCGGAAAGTATATTCAACCGGGACCGGAACCGGAAACCGGGACACAGTAATTTCAACTCTACTGCCTTGCGGTAGAAATAGTTATGGTGGCGGTACTTCCCCGAGCTAACTCTTACTTAAAGTGCTACTTGCTATTTATATATTTTTTAAGAAATAGATGGCAAACAAGCAGACGGGCCGCCTGATGGTAAGCGATCACCGTCGCTTATGGATCCACGCAATCTGTAACAATGGGGGCATTACAATACGTTGCTAATCCTTAATTTTAAGACCATGTTAACTCTCCTTTTGAAGAATCCCATATTGTAGCTATTCGAGAATACCGAGGGAGGAAGCTCGTGCCACATTTTGCAGGTGTGTGGCAAAAACTATCGATAACAGCGTACAGTGACTTTGTGACTCCCATGAGTCAAAAATATGTGGATGAGCTTGTAAACGGTGCTAGCTAGTACGGTGGTAAAACCGTGATGCCGGAATAAGGTTGAAGAGTTCTTCAGAACACTCCCCGTTGTATATACGATAGAAAATACACAGAGAGCCAATGATATTATATGAGGTAGATGTCGCACAAGAGCGCGGAAACTGAGGCGGCAAAATTAAGTCACTTGTAGTAATTTTCATTATGACGCGTATATCAAGCGCAAGTCTAAACATATAGCTATCCTTTTCTATATTATTTGTACCGTATTATTTGTCGCAGTAAGCATGTTTATGTCGTAAAGGAACACAATCTGAGCACCGCGCAGTATGAATATACGTCATCTTTAGTAAAACATCATTGCAGAGAGCCAATGTTTCTGTAATTTATAGTATCCTACTAATATTATAAATGCGTAAGTTTGTGTGTATGTTTGTTCCTTCTTCACGCTCAAACGGCTACACCGATTGCGATGAAATTTGGTATGGAGATAGTTTAAGCGCTGAATTAACACATAAGCTACTTTCATCCCGGAAATAGTGTGGTTGCCGTGGGATGATTGAGGAAGCGGGCAAACCGTATTCAATGCGGGTGAAACCGTGGGGCGCGACTAGTATTCTATATATTTTGTAGTGATTAATTATTCATTGTTTTGGATTAACAACCTTATATAGGATCAGAGAAGTAGTAAGCCCTTAATTATGTTACAAATTCTCTTCGAGTACATAAAATCATGTGACACCATGTCAACGCAATAACGATAAGCGCTTTGTAACAAAACACTTTCAGTTTTCTACCCGTCCTCCACCCCAGAGGGTAGTCAGACAGCTTAACGGCTTGAGGTTTGACGACAACAAATAACGGATTAAACATAATAGTTTTGTTATGGCAGGGGAGGGTAGATTGAAAGCTCAAGAGAAACGGGCTGTGTTGGATTTCTAAGACAGAAACAATTTGGTTATGGTAGAAGGTTTTGTATTTGACATAGTCGCGTGCTCTCTATGAAAAAGTGACTGAGAGGGTCACCAAACCGGTCGGGATACCCACTCTACTAATATAATATGTAAGTTAAACTGTAGTATACGCTAAATAAGTCTGTCCACCTGGTCTGTCCACCGACCAGGTGGACAGACGACCTGACTAAGATCGCAGGCAAGGGCTGGATGCGGGCCGCTTCCAACAGGTCCTTGTGGAAATCAATGGGGGAGGCCTATGTCCAGCAGTGGACGTCCTATGGCTGAAATGATGATGATGATGATACGCTAATTAATTTGCAAATGCTTAGCCTAAGTCTTTTGAGATCAAATCCTAATTATATAAACGCAAAAGTTTGTATGTATGGATGTATGCATGTATGGATGTATGTTTGTTACTATTTCACGCTGAAAGGGCTGAACGGATTTGCATGAAATTTAGAATGAAGCATAATAACCTTGCAATAACATATAGACTACTTTTTATCAAAAACATAGACCACGTACCAATTCGCCGCGGGTCGCGGCTAGTAAATAATAAATATAATATTGGTTTAATCAATACCTCACAATTTATCCAGAAAATGCACATAATTTGTTTCATGCACAAAGAGTATGACATGAATTTAATTTAGTGTTATTTTTATGTATCTAATTTAAATTTTACTTAAATTTTTATTTTCATTGTTTTTGATTAAAAATCCGATTGTTTTAATTGTATATAATCTTTTCCGAAAGAGGCGTATATATTTGTATGTAGGTATGTTTGCTATGAATATTAACTAAATTAATTGGTTGATTTATTAACCCCTTATATTATTTAACACTATGAATTCTTCTATTTAGTAAAATGTTTTTTATACCTACTATTCAAGAATAAAGGTTTGTATTATATAAATTACTAGGTGTGCCCCGCGGTTTTACCCGCGTGGTGAGGATTGATGATGACGACGATAGCCTATGTGTTAATCCAGAGTCTAAACTATCTTCATACCAAATTTCATCGAAATCAGTGAAGCCGTTTGAGCGTGAAGAGGTAACAAACATTACACACATACACAAACTTTCGCGTTTATAATATTAATAGGATATAAGTTTTGAATTAATTTTAAGTTAATTATATTCAATATCTAGTTAAAACTATTTTCTAGTCTTTCTCATATGTAAGAGAGATTTCTATGCTAAATACGCCATGCTAACTACTTAATATTTAATCTGTGCCGTCACCCAGGTTAAAGTTTTAGAAATCTATATTTAATGGTACCTGCAGCTGACGCAGCAGTATGCGGCCATTAGTCGGCTCTCAGTCTGCTCAGCCTTTGTACCAAAACTGAACAAAACCATAATGTGGATCGTGAAACTTATTTTACTTGGTTGCGATTTTTTTTTGTTAAATATTATAAGTTTGCGTTTGATAACTGTCTCACCTGATGTTAAGTTATTACGTTGTCTAGGACTTAGCACGCAAACCTAGAAGGTAGATTATTAGTGATTTATAGAGACCCGATTAGAATAGAGAAAAGGGGAATAACAAAAATTTCGTCGATAAAACTGTCAGAATATGCGAGGTGTTGAGCAACTCTTCTGACATTATAAATGTATAGTACGAGATCCGGCTGCAGAATTAGTGTGTTCATCAAGCATTAGTTTCATTTGGTTTTTAGCTAATACTCGATGAGCACACTAATTCTGCAGCCGGATTTTAGACTAGTATTTTCAGAAGCAAAAATAAATATACAAAATCATGATAAAATAACTCAAAATAACCTGAAATGTTAGCACTTGGTGCTTTAATGGGCGACCTTATCGCTTATGTATATCAATTGTTTTTATTATTTAGTTACGTTAATTTAATGTTGCACATTGTTGTAAATAAATTTATTTCTTTCTTTCTTTCTTAAAGCGATTATTTCCAGGCAACATTCCGATGGCTGGAAACGGAGAAAAGAGCAGACGGTTGGTATTTTTTTTTAAAGATTATAAGCTTACGTTTGACCACTGTCTCACCTAATGTTAACCGACGACGCGGTCTAAGGTCGAGCAGCCGTATTCTGGTATTTAAGTATTAGGTTCTATTGAAAGAAAATAAAATATGCCTGTTTCATATTGGTACCTAGTAATTCTCTTGTCCAATTTTAACTTAACTAAAATTGTGGAAAATAATATAAGTTCTTAAATGGTTACGATAAAGTCCAAATCAATATGACACTTATTAATAACAATACCTACTAAAACTATGTTTTTATTAAAATTGCGGGTAGTTTTAGGTAAATTAAGTTGCTACTTATTTGGTGCTGACTAAAACGTGACCACGACTGACCAGCAATTGAATAAAACTCAAAATTTTAGTGATAGCGTTGTGTAGATTTATACGAATTTGATTTTTAGCGTACCTAAATAAATTACGGGCTGTTTCGTTTTGAAGTATTTTATCTAGTTCGAGTGATTAATAGAATTAGTTCCATTTTCTAGGGTTTTTTCACCCCTTTGATAGTATTTTTTATGAGTTCATATAATCGACTAAGTAACTTCAGAGAACTAGTCAGTTTCGTTTATTTAGGCAAGATTAGCAAACGACCTTTTCAATAGACAATAAGGTGGTTAATTGACCGAATTAAATAACCTCTATTCGTAATTGTTCGTCTTATTTAGTTAGTTTATTTGTACAGGCTCAGGTGCCATTATAATTGGATTACAAAGATTTCCAAATAGAACTCTAGTAGCTCGTGAATAAGGCATAGTCTTAGAGAATGCTTGAAGAGTATAGTTGTATAATTTAGTAGCAAATTGATGCGGGCCGTTGAAAGTATTTTACGTAATTTTGTTGAAACTCGTCTATATCAATATTATCAGTGTTAGGTACGAACTCCCTCCTTTAGATCATACCCTTGTGTTTTTTTTTAAGTAAACCTGCTTCTGATAGCTAATAGTATATAGTAGTATATATAGTACTAGACGATCCGCGACCGTGGCGCGAGCGCCCCGTATTCTCCTTGAATAAGACCACCGAATGTGGTTGAAACTATAGTCGGAACCCTCTGACTTATTACGTGAGTAATTCCCGTGTTTTATATATTCATAATGTGTCAAAACCACGTCAGTTTTAATAACAAAATATATGTAGATATTAATTATTTATTTAAAGTTTTTTTACTGACTGGCCGGTCGGCTCAGTTGGTAGCACTCTGCCTTCTGAGCCGCTGGTCCCGGGTTCGATTCCCGGACAGGTCAAACATTTGTGTGTATGAACATGTCTGTTTGACCTGTGTCTGGGTGTTTATATGTATATAAGTAAATATATAAGTATGTATATAAGTATATATCAGTCATCAGGTTACCATAGTACAGGCTCTGCCTAGTTTGGAACCTGAAGACCTTGTGTGAATGTTGTCCCATATTATTATTATTATATTATTATTTATAATACATAAAATATATTGTCTTAAAAATTTGTAAATGTAAACATAATTATGTTGTCATTTATACAACAAAAAGTACCTATGTTATATTTTATGGTCGCATCCATTTGGTTGCGTTGACTTGAAGACGTTTTTTTTTCAGACCCCCGCACCAGGATTCCCATGACAAACATCTACACCTTTCGTACAATTTGCCCCTGCCGGGATTCGAACCCAGGGTCCCAGAGACACAGAAGACACACTAACCACTGCGCCACGGCGACGTGGTTGTAGTCATTTTACCATGTAAAATATTTCTGTATTTAGTATTCATTTTAATTTCTAATGCGGAATGAAAACTTAATATTGCATTATTCCTTTCATTTTATTATTGATTTCTGCTCTTTCGGAAAACTCCTCGACGTCTTCTCGTCCAAAATAACACAATGGCTGAAAAAGAAAGTCTTTAAACAGTGTGTGTTACCAGTGATGACTTACGGAACTAAAACGTGGTCTCTGACTATTAGGCCTTGTGAGCAGGCTCAAAGTTGCACAACGAGCTATGGACAGGGCTATGCTCCGCGATCGAATCACACAGAGACCAATAGTAGAACAAAAGTCACCGACATAGCCGAGCGGATTAGCAAGTTGAAGTGGCAGTGGGTAAGGCACATAGCTCGAAGAACTGGTACGCGGAGGTCGTAAGGTTCTTGAATGGAGACCACACACTGGCAAGCCCAGCATTGGACGGCCACCAACAAGGTGGATTGACCTGACTACGATCGCATGTGAGGGCTGGATGCGGGCCGCTTCCATCTGGTCATTGTGGAAATCAATGGGTTTGGCCTATGTCCAGCTGTAGACGTTCTATGGGTGAGGTGATGATGATGACAATTGATTTTTCAGAGCATTTTTGTTTCTTTAAGACATCTTTGGTAGTTGTATAATCAAATTAAATAAGAATTTAGATAATTTTTCTTTTAAATAATGCTTTTCACCATCGTGTCTAATAAATCACAGACTGATCGCACCTGGGTCCCACAGACATTAAAATGAGCTTTAGTATACAAAATTGATAAATTAGATCATTTACTCAGATGCCAATTGAATTGACACACGCCGCTGATTGATTACCCTTTTAGTCTATCGTGTCAAACAACATGTGCTTTTATATACATCACAGTAAGTACTATTTTAAGGTTGCAATGATTTATTCCTGCCCTGGAAGCTCCTATGTATTGATTAGAGAATATTTCGTAACGTTCTGGTAATTGTAATAAATGAGTTAAATGCTATGGTACCATTATTCGGCGGCCGTTATGTAAACATGATTTAAATTGTTAAGGTTTTCAGAGGTACAGATGATATTGGAGAGGCGAGCCTCTCTCAGTGTTAAATATTACAAACTAGCCGTCCAAACCGGCTATGCACGGGTAAAAAATTATAAATTATAAAGATCCTTAATTTTTTTGAAAATATAATATGCCTATGTCACACGGGGATAGTGTAGCTTTCCAACAGTGAAAGAATTTTTCAAATCGGTTCAGTAGTTTCGGAGCCTGTTCAACGCAAACAAACAAACAAACAATCAAATCTTTCCTCTTTATCAAAGATAGGTATTTTTCAGATAACCTACGGGCTGAATAATATTTTTTTTATTTATTTATTTATCAGTTTCACACAAGGTGTTCAGGTCCCAAACTAGGCAGAGCCTGTGCTATGGTAACCTGATGACTGTTATATATACTTATATACATATACACATCCAGACACAGGTGAAACAGACATGTTCATACACACAAATGTTTGACCTGTCCGGGAATCGAACCCGGGACCAGCGGCTCAGAAGGCAGAGTGCTACCAACTGCGCCAGCCGGGCAGCCTGAATATAGAAATATTATCTACTATCACATGTCGTTAGCCTTTTTAATTCCCATTCTTCTGTTGTAAGAGACAGTTCAAGGACATTTGTCGGAGATTTTGTGATAAAGGAAAATTAAGATCGCTCGAAAATCTTTTCTCACTTTTTTTTTTTTTTTTTTTTTACATATCTAAGTTTGTGTTTGACAACTGTCTCACCTGATGTTAAGTGATGACGTTATCTAGGATTTAGCACGCAAGCCTAGAAGGTACCTATTCACTTATAAATTATCAAGTGAAATTCGATTTTATTCAATCAGAATTACCCTCCATGAGCTACTGTTCTCATAAGTGGTATTTTCTTTACGTTTATAGGACTTGAGGAACTTTCAACAAAATAAGTTCAAATTGTATATTTAGTGAATGGTAAAACCTTAAAAAAATATTTGTATGTTGATAAAACAACATAAAAATAATTTCTTGTTATCTAAGCTAAAATTTATTGAAATCATTGTTCAATTTTTTATGGAAAAAAGGTTCGCTACATGACTTGGAACAGCCCACTTATACAGAAAACAGTCTCTTTTATATCCCACTTATATTATAAAGGCTAATGTTTGTAAGTGTGTAAGTGTGTATGTTAATTACTCCTTTATTAAAATAAAACACTAATAACTAATTACGATGCTGCAGCTACTACAATAACATTTGAGCAATCGACTAGCTATTGGTAGCCTATAGATAACTCAAATGTTCTAACCCGCTACCGGCTGGCAGCGTGCCCAGAATGCTAGCAGCATTGCCACGTTGAATTGCAATGCTGATTCGTTGAGCCAAATATGTGCCAGCATTTTGGTCACGCGTCGCATCGATCAAACGCTCAGATAAATTTTGGAAAATCCGATGAGCTGCAGGTCCCCACGGGCCCAATGTCTCGACTCCAAAAGGTTAAAATATGTAACCACTACCTTTTTTTTTTTTTTTTTTTTTTTTTTTTGACCCGGGGAAATCCTTTATGGATACCACCGGCCGGGGGAGGCACGGTGGTTATGTGGGAGTCCCCGCCAGAGTGGCGAGTGTACCCACTAAAACCCCGGGGTGTTCCTCCGTCGTCGGCAAGTGACGGGGGGCACGGTTCCGCTTGCGCACTATCCGCAGCCCCCGTCGACGCCGCTGCCCGCCTTGCGACGGGCCCACCTCGGGGAGGGATTCCTCCCTCACCCCTCGTGCACGACGCCCTCGGGAACACATCGAGGGCATCGCCACCTCGGAGGGCTCATACTTGGGGGGTGCCAGACGCCCCCGCATCTAGCACCCCCGGCCCTCTCAGCGGAGACGGAGTGCGGGTCCGATCAGCCCGCCTCCGTGTCCGCGCTCGCCGAAGCGGGTGAGAAAGAGGGTCCCTTTCTCTCTCCCGCTCCGCGGCCTCCCTCTGTGACATCACCGTTTCACAGAAGGAGGCGACCGCCTCCCACGACCTCTCATCACCGACCATCTTGGCTAAGACGACCGGCAAGGAGAGGTCAGTGCCTCCCAGAGCCGCGACCAAAGCTCGGCGCGGCTCGGCTCCTCCCGGACAAGCCTCCAGTGCGTGCTGGGCGGAGTCTTCCGCGTGCCCACACTGGTGGCAGACCGGGGAGACTTCCCTCCTGGCACAACGGTGCAGGTACCTCCCAAAGCAACCATGCCCCGAGAGGACCTGCGACAGCCTATAAGAGAGCCTCCCATGCCTCCGGTTAACCCACTCTCCGAGTATGGGACGGATAGCCTCGAGGAGTCGTCGAGCGCTATCTCCCCTCTGCGTGGGTTCTGCGAGGAGCCTTCCCTCCCACTGTGTGATGGCGGATGCTCTGGCTTCCTCCCGCCAGAGCATCACCTCCCTCGGCGCCAGTCGCTCGTCCCGCTCCCGCGCTTCGGCTCTACGCCAGTAGACCGAGGCAAGGACTTCAGCCTCAAGGTCCCACGGAAGCGTCCCGGCGAGGGCGCATGCCACCTCATGAGAGAGTGTGCGGTACCCCCTGCACACTCTCTTCGCCATCACACGTTGTGCTCCGATCAGCAGGGCGGTTGTCTGCCGATCGAGCTGTCCCGCCCATATCGGGGCACCATAGAGCGCCATGGAGCCTACCACCGCGGTATACAGCCGCCGGCAGCTCCCCTCTCCTCCACCGATGTTCGGGAGGAGGCGGCTCAGTGCTCCGGCCGTCGCCACAATCTTCGGGGACAGCCGTCGCATGTGCGCCCCGAACTTCCACCTCCCGTCAAGGACAACACCCAAGTATTTGAGCGTTGTCCGGACAGGAATGGGGGTACCTCCCACCACTATGGTGGAGCCTGCAGGTGGCGCTCGTCGGGGTCCATGAAAACACATGGCCTCCGACTTATGGAGCGCGACCTCCAGGCCCAGCATCCGGATCCTGGACACGGCCGTCGCGACAGCGGCTGTTGCCAGGATCACTGCCTCCCTGTAGCTCTGCCCCCGCGCGGTCACCAGTGTGTCGTCAGCGTAGCAAACTACGTCGACTCCACGAAGGTTACCGCAGCGGAGGACCCAATCGTACCCAATGTTCCACAAGAGTGGTCCGAGGACAGACCCCTGTGGAACACCGCGCGTCATGGGGCTACGTCCCACCCCTTGGGTCGTCGAGTAGACTACCTCTCTATCGGAGAGATAGTCCTCGACGAGCCTCCGCAGGTACCTGGGCACATTGTGGTGCCCCAGGCCCGCGTGTATCGTGCTCCACGGGAGCGTGTTGAATGCGTTGGCGATGTCCAACGATGTGGCCAACAACACGCCTCCACTGGAGCACGCCTCCTCGGAAAGGTCGCGGACGCGCGAGATCGCGTCGATCGTCGAGCGACCCCTCCGGAAACCGAACTGGTTGGGCGCCAGGTCCGGTCCGGTCGTCTCAAGGTGCTTGACAAGGCGGGCAGCGACTATTCTCTCGAACAGCTTGCCGGCCTCATCAAGCAGCACGATGGGACGATACCCCACGGGCTCGTCCGCTGGACGACCCTCCTTTCTTATGAGGACGAGGATGCCCCTTCTCCAACGTCTGGGAAATCTGCCAACCCTGAGGCACTTGTCAAAGACACCTCTCAGGGCGGTGCCCAGGTGCTCCAAGGAGTGGGCCCACACGCGGCCCGGTATGCCGTCAGGCCCGGGCGCCGTGTTCTTGGCCCTCATCCTGAGCACTGCAGCACCTAGCTCTCCCTCGGAGATGGGGGCAGGCTCGTTCTCTCCCTCGGCGAGATCGGCCGATAGGGCGGCCACAGCAGTGGGAGGTGTGAAGTCGGTCCCCGGCGCACCGGGGAACAATCCCTCGACCACTCTTTGCAGCACCACCGGTTGGAGCGAGGCCGTGGTGGGGGGACCGCAGGGGCGGAGCTTTTGTCTCGCCCATAAGTACGGTCGACCCCACGGATTGCGCTCAAGCCCTTCCAGCAGTTGCTGCCAAGCCTGCTTCTTGGCCTCCCCTATCGCTAGGCGTAGGTCCCTGGAAGCCTCCCTGTAGGCGGCGTACAGAGACTCGGTGTTTTCGGTCTCTTGTCGCCTACGCCTTCTATACCGCTGGTATTGGCGTCTCCTCGTCACGCAGCGTCTTCGAAGTTCGGCGATCTCCTCCGACCACCAGTAGACCTGGCGTCTGGGCTGTGGGGCACGCGAACGCGGCATCGCGGCGTCGCAGATACGCGTAACCGCCTCACACAGCCTGTCCGCCATCGCATCCGGGTCTACCGGTTCCGGTTCCTGAGGAGCGCCACTCCACGCTTCGACGAGGATCGCCTCCAGCAGTAGTTCGGAATCGAGGCGCTTCAGGGCCCACCGCGGGCCGATCTCGCTCCCTCCTCTTCCTCCTCCTCCTGACACTGCGTCCGTCGGGGACGGGGAGACGCTAAACCGGATGTACCGGTGATCGGATAGCGTCTCCGCGTCCACCAGCACCTGCCAGTCGCGAATGCGGCAGGTGAGGTCTGGGGTGGCAAACGTCAGATCGACGATCGAGCCACCCTGTTGACGGACACAGGTGTTCTCCCTGCCTCGGTTCACGATACAGAGACCCACCTCGGTTGACCACTCCAACACCATGTCGCCCCGAAGATCCGTCGCCGGGGACCCCCACGCCAAGGATTTGGCATTGAAGTCTCCGAGCACGACAACGGGGCGTGGGCGGGTCTGACCAATGAAGGTCCCCACCTCACCGAGAAGAGTCTCCAGCTCGTGAACCGGCCTGTTGCCGGAGGTATACACTCCGACGATGACGACTTGGCCCAAACAAGCCGTCACGTATCCCCTGCCCCTCGGGCCACCCTCGAGGGGGGGGGAGTGGGCCGGCGACTGTGTTGTGATCGCCACTAAGCCGTCGAGGTCCCCAACCCAGTCAACCCGGGGTGGGACGGCGTACGGCTCGGCGATCACTCCAACGCTAATCAACCGCTCCGCCATGGATTGAAGGAGTAAATCCTGTGCCCGGGCGGAGTGGTTGAGGTTCGCCTGGAGGAAGGTTAAAGCCATTAACTCACCTCCATTTGAGCCGCGGGCCCTTTGTCAGGGGGAGGCGGCCGCGGCTTGGCCTTGGCCTCAGCCGCAGCGGCCCTTCTCCTGGCCCCTGACTTGGCCGGGGGCTTGGCGCAAGCCTTGCCCCCGGAGAGGTGGTCCGCCGACTTCCCAGCTGCTTTGCAGATGGTGCAGTGGGGAGTGGCGGAGCAGTCCCGGGCCTTGTGGGCCTTTTGACCGCAGCGATAACACTCATCGCTACGGTCAACATCGGACTTGCACTGGGCCGCAATGTGGCCCAGCGCAAGGCAGCGGAAGCAGCGGCGGGGTCGGGCGTCTAAGACGACAACCCGGGCTGCCACCCAGCCCACTAGGATACGCCCCCCACTGGACATTGCCTTCTTAGCGGCCAGGGTGGGACAGCGCACGAAGGCGGTCCCCATCCCCCCGGCTCCGCGGCGAATTGTGCCGACGGAGATGGACTGGACGGGGCAGTCGCCCGCCTTTGCGAGCACCTCTGCCAGCTCCTCCGACGTTGTGGAGTCGTCCAGGCCGTTGACTCTCAGGTCACTGGTGGTGACCGGCCTGGAAACTCGCACCTCCTCCTCACTCCCGAACACTTCCTGGAGCTTTCCGGCCAGAACGTCTGCCTTGCTGGCATTGTCTGGACCGGCAATCTCCAGAATACGGGCTCCTGTGGCCGCCGTCCTGATCTTTAACGGCGGCACCCCCAACTCCTTCAGGTTGACGTTCGCCTTGGCCCGCTCTATGACCTTCGCGAACGTCAAGCCCTTCTCCGCTGCCCCTGATTGCAGCGTCAGTACAACGGCTGCCGTTTTCGGGGGGCGGAGTTTTGCCGCTCGTGCGCCGGTGATCTGCGCCGTAGGAGCGGGCTTCTTCCTCGCCTTCTTCTTCGAAGACTTTGGGGGTGGAGGAGGTGCTCGAACAGGAGGAGCATCCCTCTCCCTCTCCCGACCCCGTCTCGCCACCACATTCCACGGCTCTGATGGTGGAGCCGGAACGGGGGCGGGGACAAAGCGTGCCGCCGGTGTGAGGGCACCCCGTGAGCCACGCGTCTGGGTGGCTGGGGTCCTCGCTGGGGCGCGGACGGGTGCGGTGCTGCGGCTTGTGGCCGCCGCCGGGCGCGACTCAGCCTCCCTACGCCGATCTGCGGCGAGCGGGGGCCTGACAGTCCTTGCCGGCAGCAGCCTGTCCTCAAGGCCCGCGAAGCGGGCATTGACCATGGTGCCGACTTCCACCATGATCTGCCGCATCACCTCCTCTATACAGGGGGTTTGGGCCGAGGTCCTTGCCGGCACCGTCCTCGGAGCCTGGGTCGGGATTGGGGCAGGAGTCACTCGGGTCGCCTTTAACTGCTGCATCTCTCGTCGGAGCTCCTTCAGGTCCGCCGAGAGCTGCTTGTTTGCCTCAACAAGAAGGGCCATCTCCTCGGTCAACGTTCGTGACCGAGTTTCACGGAAGGATGCCTTGATAATGGCCGCGGCATCCTTCAGTGCCTTCACGAATGTACCCTTCAAGTGTTTGGATTTGGTGGCCACAGTCAAGACAGTGTCCAGCGAATCCAAGACCATTGTCTCCAATTGAGCAGCATCACAATTACTCAGTTGGAGATTCTCAGGAGCACCCACCTTCTTCTTCATGGATTGGGCCCTCTTTTGCAGCTCTTTCTCGAGCTCGGCTTCCGTGGCAGCCCGCTTTTCTTCTTGCGCGGCGCGGGATGTTGGGCGCCTTGAGGTGGTGGGCAGGCCCCCACGGCCGCGCCGTGCAGTCGGGATCTTAGGAGACGGTGAGGAGTCACCCAGGTCCTCTTCGTCTTCGGCGCCTCGCTGGCGCTTACGCAGTCGCCTCGTATTGCTGCGAGACGAAACCGTCTCCCAGCTCATTATGTCAGAGTCCGACGTCTCCGAAGGATTAGGAGTCGGAATCCGAGCCTCATTTGGGTTCTCCTTATTTACGCTTGCGACGCTAGGTGGTGTTTCGTCGCAGCCTAAGAGGACCACCAATGGCGTCCTCTTCTCCCTCGAATCAGTGTCCGTGGAAATGCAGTGGTCGTCAGGTTTTGCAGGTTCGTGTTCCGTATTCGTTTTGCGTTGGTCGTCGGTACGCGAGCTCCGGCCGGAGCCCACGAGGCGGTTGTTGCCCCCCCCAGATACGACGGGGCGCTTTACTTGGGGATTATTTACAATCGCCGGTGTGTCCATTTTTGATTTTCCTTTTAGGGGTGAGGTCCCCTTTGGTGCCCTAGCGGCCGGGTTCCCCCCGACCATGCATCCTCTAGGCGGGCACCGAACCGTAGGATTCGGAGACGCATGGGGCCCGACAGGGTGGCGGAGTTCACCCTCCCTGCCGCGCATCGCAGGCCTTGTAGGCCGGCCATCCTACGACCCGAAGGTCCGCTGCGGCATAATGCCACCATCCATGAATGCCCGACAGGGTGGCCGGGTTGACCCTCCCTGCCGCGCCGCCAGCCTTGCAGGCCGGCCATCCTCCGATCCGAAGATCCGCTGCGACTCGGCTGAGTCGCCACTCCACCTCGCGCACGACAGGGGTGGCCAGAGTGACCGTTCCTACCGTGCATCGCAAGCCTTGCAGGCCTGCCATCCCACGACCCGAAGGTCCGCTGCGGCACAGGGCCGCCATCCGTGAGTGCCCGACAGGGTGGCCGGGTTGACCCTCCCTGCCGCGCCGCCGGCCTTGCAGGCCGGCCATCCTCCGACCCGAAGGTCCGCTGAGTCCCTCGCCGGACTCCTGGCTTCCCCCCTATGGCGCTCCTCACCAACCGCGCCATCTTACCTCATCCACTTCAACCTATCAACGCTATAGGGCAGAAGTGGAGAGACGTCCCCCTCGTCAAGCTCTTCGCCAGCGACCCACTGTCCACTGTTGCCCAGGGTGCACCACGAGGAGGTGGCTTGACAGGCAGCAGGAAAAACGTAATCCACGCGAGTGAAGACGTTGTTTAATAATTGTTGTTTCTTTAACATGGATTTCCGTACTACAACATTGAATTGTTAATTGATTTGCCAATAATTTTAATATTTTAATAAAGGCTATTAAATTGAAATTCGAATTTGAATTATTAAATGTTTCAATTTTCAAAAATAAAGAGGTATATTGTATGGGTAATGATAATAAATCACAAATGGCGCGCAGCCGCATGACTCAGGTACACATTTATCAATTTAATGGGATTTGAACGAGATACTTCAATTCTGCAGAATCTTCACATGCGACATCATTTCCTTTTCCAGTGGGTAATAAAATGCTCAGATTATAGTCAAGTAATGCCCCGCTAACGACCCGAGGCTAAGTTCTATGACAAGTGACTTTTATAAGGTTTCGTGACTCTCCAAGTCACGAAATTATTGTATAATATTAATTATTGATAATAATAAAAAATCTTCTGTTACTTTAAAGCTAGAACATGGACTAGCACTCAAGCATAGTTACCTGGACGTACTCTGTATTTGGTAGGACATCTTTATCTAGAAGGACGTATGTAATTAGGTGGTCATTAGTAAATGCACTACTTCAATACTATTGCGTTAATTGTGATTTACCTGCAATGAGGGGTCAAACTGAGGTAGAAATTAGTGATAAAACGTTTGTTTTGTTAGCTAGGCAAAGTTTAAAGTTTCCAATACTACGTAAATTAGTGTAGTTATCATGAAGCATGTGAATATTAAGACATCGATAGTTTTACTTAAATTGTTAGAAACATGCCCATTATAAGTGGGTGATGTTTTTTAAGCAACATGTCAGTGATGAACTAAAAAGAGCAGTGGTGACAATAGAAAACCCTGTGGAACACCAGCATTAATAGGCTTACTATCGAAGCAAGAACCATCGTAAACACCATAATGCTGTGATCTGACAAAAAACTGGTAATATAAAAATACATAACCCGTCGTAATACCTATATCCCTACCCCACTTCACATTATTCTTTCTTATATTGCTTTCCATTACGAACCTGTTCTTTATTTGTCTTTTTATTTAATGTTGCAATGTTAATATGTAGATTGATACCTACTTTATGTTTCTGTAATTTACATCAGATATACTTACCCTTTTTTCTATGTTTAAGGATATTAAATTATTCTTACCTACTCGTACATACATAATATTGTAAATTTAATAAAAAGAGCTGCTACGCAAATTGGCAGAATTCTGTAAGTTAATAAATTATTATTTTTTTAAATTATCATTTCCTGTCCTAAGTACCTTATACATTGAAATACGACGTTAAAAAACTTGATTATTTAAAAAAAACATCTGCTCAATTACTCAAATGTTTGTTCAACCAAGACTGGTCTACGTAGACAAAACTAATTTGGAACTATTTGCTCCTCAGCTCCGTTAATCAAAGTAAAGCCACGATTAAACCTCAAATAAACTAGAATAACAGTAATGGGGAAATAAAACCTACTAATCTCCCCCAAAGGGATGTAAAGGTAGGTAATTTAGTACAGTTACAGAATAATCCTGTTGTCCGCTGAATCAACATGTGGATGGATTAGCAATGCCACGTGCATGAAATAACTTAGATGTAACTAATAGGGGCATTTTTAGGCAATAACGGAATATGTAATAATTTATCTATTACTTTTTGGCTCTCTTGGCATATTTATTTGTTAGTGAGTTTAATGTCCATGCCGCTTGCGATAAGCAATTTTACTGCAGGGTTTAAACGTGTATACACGTTCTCTCAGTAATATAAATAAAAAATTACATATAAATATTAATTTCCGTGATAAAAACAATGTGTTACACAAAAAAGTCACACAAAACTTTGCGCGCCTTATAGGAAAAAATCTGTGATAGTAATTAAAAATATTTAGTAACATTTCCGCAGAATGAAATTCTGAAAGAGATGAGCGGTGTCTTCTGTTCCTCCTCCCGCGATTGTTTTTATTAAAACTAGCTCATCTTAAATAATCTAAATTTACATGACGTGTAAACTTATAGAAAAATAAATAAAATGTTCAATATATATATTTCACTGTAACTTCAGAATCATCTCGACGTCAGTTTTATTTTAGTAATGTATAATGTAGTAAAGGAGAAGGCAGATTCTCATACATTTGCAGCCTAGAAGAAAGAAACCGCGTTCATGAATGAAACTTATACGTATCGATAGAGCAATAAATACATTGTTTATTGTATATTTAATCATTTTCCTAGAAGTTGGGAGTAAAAAGTTATCACGGAAAATCATCTGTATCAGTATACTAACTACACGTCCATATGCGAAGCATATAATGGATCGCCATCCATGTATAGCATAGACAGAGAAAGCAATATTGCATGGATCGCGCTACAGATACAGATCACATATTATATTCTGGAATAAACTAGGCATGGATGTGTTTATGAACGCAGTCCGGGTCTACAGAGCAGCTGACTACAGATTATAGAGTAACAATAACATTTAATTTCAGAGCGTAAGTATTCGAACGCAACAAACATAATGAGAAATATAGGGTGAGTTCGAAAACTACAAACACCACATAAATAAAGAAAATAAAAGTACTTCTGATTCCCAACTTTATAAATAATGCAAATTATTCACGGAATCCACGAAAATATAATCTAAATTTTCATATATAAAGAATACATGAACGGGTTGTCATTTCGTTTTTCGGGAGCAAGGCTGGTTCTGCCATCTCCTTTAGTAAATGTATTTTTTTTTTAACATTCACACAAGGTCTTCGGGTCCCAAACTAGGCAAAGCCTATATTATGGTAACCTGATGACTGATATATATACTTATATACGGACACACGTTAAACAGACATGTTTATACACACTGTTTGACCTGTCCGGGAATCGACCCTGGGACCAGCGGCTCAGAAGGCAGAGTGCTACCAACTGCGCCAACCAGCCAGTCAAAATTTAGATATTAGTAGTTTATTTTATGCGGCCACTGACAAGTTAGAAAGAGGACCTGACGAAAATTGTAGGAACGGGCTGCATGCGGACCGCTTGCATCTAGTCCTTATGGAGATCAATAGGAGAGGTATACGTCCAGCAGTGGACATCCTGAGAGGCTGAGATGATGATGATTTTATTTTAATAAAGCATCGCTTCTTAGTAAGTTGGAACAAAATAGGTATTGGACTACATGAAATGATATTAATGAATATTTATACAGCCCCGTTCTTAATTACACTAAATGATATGTCGCGTACGCTCCAGCGCTATAATACACAATTAACTCTATTCATTTGCATAATTACATTTAGACAAAACGTTTGTATTTACAGCCGCTCACTATGTAGGTACGTGTATGATTTAATCCTGTTATATGCTTTGATTGACCTAAATAAATATTTATTGTAATAAAATTGCTGCCATACAATTTGACATCAACAAAATATAAGTTTTATATAAACCAAAAAACTTATTTTTCATCTTCGACGGTTGCCGTGGCGCAGTGGTCAGCGACATGACTTCTGGTACTCCGGGGCCCTGAGTTCGAATCCCGGCAGGGTCAAACATTTATGCTGTAAGTGTTGCTGTTTGTCTCAGGTATTGGATATTTTTGTTGTGTGATTGTTTATGTCCATACTTCCAGCGACACAGGGAATCTTAATACACGACTTTGAGTGTGAAAATTAAAATCTTTATTCCAAGTTTACAACTTGTTTTCTTCTACCAGTGTGTTCGATTTCTGGTCTGCTTAGTAGGTTTATATTTTTATATATTTATTTAATATTTGCTTACCTATTTACACTTTGAATAAAGATTTCATTGCTCACACAGTCCATATCTTCTTCAACCTTTCTTCACCATTACATGTTGGAAAATCAAGGGCTCTGAAGGGAAACCTTTGAACGGTTGAAAGTGAAGAGAGTCTAGGTGATGGTGAAGAAGAACCTTGTGTACTAAATTTTAGAACTTCATGGAAATCTTGCACGACAGACAAGTGTATCTTACACTAATGTTAGTCAGAGAATTTTTTTTCTGAACAATAATTCTAGCAATTAGGATAATATAATAGCCAGTGTTTATTTTATTTGTTTTAGCAGATTTAATTCACAGTTTAGGAAAGCTTGTTGGGAAAATATGTAATTAGAGAATATGTACAATTTGGTTACTTTTTAAATAATAAATGAATGTTTCCTATATGTAAAATAATATATATATCTTAAGGATTAAAAGTGGTTTATCTTCGGGCTCATTCGTCTTTTTCCACCCTGTATATTTGACCTTTTTTTTTTTTTTACATATTATAAGTTTGCGTTTGACAACTGTCTCACCTGATGTTAAGTGATGACGTTGTCTAGGATTTAGCACGCAAACCTAGAAGGTACCTATTCACTCGCGACGTGAAGACTCCAGGATTGTATATATTATACAATCTATATATATTATATATATTATATCCTATACTCATTACTCATTTCATTATGTTTCTTTCATCACTAGTCATTAAATTTCATACATAAATAATCTCGACAATATTTGTACGCCTATTATGCAATGATGTTTTACTAAAGATGACGTATATAGCGAGAGACGATACAGCGCGGCGCTCAGATTTTGTTCCTTTACGACATAAACATGCTTACTGCGACAGATAATACGGTACAAATAATATAGAAAAGGATAGCTATATGTTTAGACTCGCGCTTGAAATACGCGTCGTAATCAAAATTACTACAATTGCCTTAATTTTGCCGCCTCAGTTTCCGCGCGCTTGTGCGACATCTACCTCATATAAACATATCATTGCTATTATGGGCAAAACATGACGAACTCCAAATGTTATGGAAATGACAACCTATATCCTTATATATATACCTTGTGTGTGTGTATAATACTCATGTTTCATGCAAATAAATATTATCTTATCTTATCTATTCAAATTATCCCCCACTGGTGCTACTTACTACCTTTCATATACTGAGATAATATGACACATTAGAGTAAAGAAGGATTTCGCTTTCATTTTTATTCACCCTTCGTTAGATTATCTGACACAGAAACTTCAGAAGCTAAATCCATCAATGCCAAAGCCAGTATCTTTGAAAGTAGGCTCAGATTCAAGGAACAATTTGGCGCCTAAATGGGCTTCGTAATGAATATCTTTTGTGATGGGTGTAGAATATTTTTTATTTCGAGATATTTGTTCTGAGTTATATTGTAAAAAACGACAAGTAAAATGTTATCACACTAATATTATAAAGGCGAAAGTTTGTGTATGTGTGTATGTATGTTAATTCTTCACGCTCTTCACACCGATTTCAATGAAATTCGGTATGGAAATACTTTAAGCCCTGCATTAACTCATAGGCTACTTTATATCATCATCGTCATCATCAATTTTTCATCAATTTTATCAATTAATTTATTTGACATTTTGTTATAAAATTTAACTTACACAGCTATTGTAATTGGTTTTTTATAAATCGTTTTAGTTGTTATAATAATAAATAAAAATAAATAAATCAATCATCACCACGCAGGTTAAACCGCGGGGCGCAGCTATTTGTAAATAAAAAGAAAATTAAAAATTTTGAAAAAATCACGATGTTTAAAAAGTAATTGAAAAAGGATGAATAATGTAAAAACCCCCGACTTAAAAAATAATAAAACGCGAGAAAATAAACATAAAACGATTTAATATGTAGAATATTTGAACTCTCGCGGTCATTTAATAATAATAATGTAAACAATAGAGTATCAGTTTTCATAGCATTTCCCTAAGTACCTACCAACTTCGTTCTTTATGATTGCAGATGTGGCATTAACATATTTAACTACCTATAAATAAAAAACCCTACCCTCTAGTGATTTACCATTGTAACATCTATATAAGAACCTTCACAAATCAACCACAAACTGCATCAAAACCGGACTAATATAAGTTTTGCACAAACATATAAAACAACTTGTTTGAGACTTCCTGGTAACCTATAACTTAATCACATATTGTTATACTCCATATATCTTGTAATTAGTAGTGTTTTGTGTTGGACAATTTACTTTTTAGAAATAAATATTGATTTGATTTGATTGATTTGAACTAGTGTGAATGTTAATAAATAAATAAAAATAATAAAATAAATAAAAATAATAAAATAAATAAAAATAATAAAATAAATAAAAATAATAAAATAAATAATAAACTCGTATGCCATTTGCGAGCCAGAAATGCCACTTGTTAGATAAGTATACGTAATAAAATAGTAAGATTGCTAAATAAGTTTCATGCGTCGTTCTCTTGAACAAAATGGACCACGAAAAAGCATCAACATCTTACACGTAGAATACAGGAAACCCTGACTTAATTATCTGAAGGTGTTACAATCCACTTTACTTTCTGCCGTTAAAGTGTTTAGCAACGTTTTTGTTCCCTAGGGAAGAATTCGTTCCTATCAAGAATCCCGAATTGCTTCTAAGTTTCGGAATGTTTTCCTTCGCCACTGTTCCAATTAATGAACGCTCACTGGACAATATTTATTGCCGTGTATACTGAAGGCTATTTGTTATTACTTTAAAAAAAAATAATACTTAATATTATTGCTTACACTACTGAAGCGATTTAAAAAAAAAAAAATCACTGTTGGGAAGCTACACTATCTGCGGGTTAGCTAACATAGGCTATGTAATTGTATTTTTTAAAATAATTGTATTAAAAAAAAAAAAAACAAAAAAAAAAAATAGGGATCCTTGTAATGTTTAATGTTGAAATTATTTACCCGGGCGAAGCCGGGGCGGACGGCCATTAAATAATTTATTTAGTGATCCTAGTGAGGCCTATAATCAATTGATAATCAATGACGATGTCGCCAAAGATGTTATCACGCTAGACCCAGAAATCGTTTTCTATTGAAGCACATGGAAATATTTTACAGACATTAGGTTAAATTTAGTTAACCGCAGGTTTATCCACGAATAAATGAGGATTAGCGCTCACCGGAAACTTACGGGATTATCCCAGCGAGGGAATGCGATCCGGGAAAATTGGCGGGATTTCGGAAATTTGTGAGGTAAACTTTAATTTTCATAATTTCGTTTACCGTCTTTTTATGGTGTAAAGTTGCAAACAGTTTAAGATGAAAATTGTTTACGTTGCTTAAAAATTGTTTTCATTTTTGCCTATATATTGTGTTTTCGTGTAAGTTTCATTTCATCTAAGAACGACCAGACAAACGGCAATGCGACATCCATTTATGGTAGACGTTGAAACTTTTCGCACAAAACGTTTTGTTTTCACACTTATAGTGCGTACAGCTAACGAATGGAATTCATTGCCTAAATCTGTGTTTCCGCAAAAATACAACCTGGGTATTTTCAAGTCACTAGTGAATGTATCTTCTATGCAACCGTGATTGTAGACCGCATCATCACTAAGATCAGGTGAGATAGTGACCAAACGCTTGCCTATGCACAATAATGCGGCTGGCCGGTTGGCACAGTTGGTATATATATATCAGTCATCAGGTTACCATAGTACAGGCTCTGCCTAGTTTGGGACCTGAAGACCTTGTGTGAATGTTAATAAAAAAAAAAGAGCGTGGGTACATAATTATTTCTTACATAATATACATTATGTTGATCTTGAGAGTAAACTGGTGTGTGGCTGTGTTATGGACGTTTCTTGTAAGTGGATATATTTTTATTTTCAAACTGCGACACTGCTTTTCTCTATTTTTTGATGTTTGTTTATTGGTACCATTCGATTGATCTTGAGAAGCCCTTTCCAACATACGATCTCTGTAAGTATTTGGATTTGACGTTTTGACGCCGACATTACGTATTTTTTAAAATTAGTATTTTATTTTATCAAGCTGTGGCGGTACCGGCCTAGAATAGTACTCCCCCATCTCTTCCCGCGGGTGCCGTAAGAGTCGGCTAAGGGGCCACGTACCAGAATGGGCAGCAGCGCCTTCTGAGGATCGGAAATCATACTGCGCTCGCCAACCCGCCTGCCAAGCGTGGCGAGTATTGGCAAATCCCCCCTAAATGGGGGAGGCATATGTCCAGCAGTGGATGCACATCGCTGAGAGAAGAAGAAGTATTTTATTTTAAAATCATAGTATTTTTTCAACTTAATCGTTAGATTTTGACGTTGATTGAAACTTGAACGAACGTCTTAGCTTCACAGAATCAGAAGTTATACTAAATAGAAAGTTTGAAAATCTCGAAACTCAGCTAAATTACCTTAAAATGGGGAAGTTAACCTCTCTGCCGCGCGCCACCGTCACAGTCCTTAATTTAACGTGATAAATTCTTTGATCGTTTAGCTATTGAGTGGTGTAATTGAATTCTGAATTGGATGGAGATGCTATATACTTGTATGTAGCTGCAACACTAAACTGTATCCCACAATTTTGCTGTTATTCTTTTTTTTAATTATTCCATATGGAAGCAATTATAAAGACGTAGGTACTCACGTTAAAAGTTATTGATTGTGATTATTTCATACTTCTCCTGAAGACAACATTTTTGTTGTAGTATATATATATATCTATTTGTACGTCGGTGGGTCCATCAGATTACTTGAAAATTAAGTAAAATGAAAATAAGACTATTAAATCGTAGCGTAGTCGTATCGCAGCGTAGAACAGTCAACCTTACTACTGACTGTTATTTATCTGATACAACTATGACACAGAGAATTGATAGTTAGTTTAGATGCGACAGGTGCGAATTGGTTTTAAGCAGACGACAGTAACTTTTAGCCAAACGTCAAGGACGACTATTTTTCACGTTACACCTAGCTTTAATGTCGTTGATGTATTACAAAAATAATCTATAGTTTAATATTTTTTGGAATAATTTAAACTAATGCTGCTAGCATTCTGGGCCAGCGTGGCCGCGTTAGAGCATTTGAGTTATCTATAGGCTGCCAGTAGGTAGTGAATTTCTCGAATGTTATTGTAGTAGCTGCAGTATTGTAATTAGTTATTAGTATTTTATTTTAATAAAGGCATCGGCCCTACTAAAAAAAAAACAGAATTCTATCACCCATTATAGTACATGGAATTCATTTTTACAATAAATATGTCTATTCTATTCGTGATCACAGTATTCAAATCGTCGCTACCTACAAGCGGCTTAAAATTGTTTTACATAAATACTATATAGGTACCTATATAGTATTTATGTAAAACAATTTTAAGGTCCCCTAGACCTTTCCACGGTACCGTTTGACTATAAACCTCTAATCGCCCAGTAACGACTACCCCGACGTCTGAGACTGGCTGCAATTAGGCTTTAATTAAACCAATTCATCAATGTACTGAAAACTTTAACTGTAAACAGTTCACCGGTATATGGGTTCTTTAGTTACTCGGCATAGGGATAACCTCATCACGATTTGGCAACATTTGGAATACCTTTTTGTAATAAGTAATAATAACAATACAATATAATTTATTTATTTATTTATTTATTAAGGTACAAAAACAGTTAACAAACTTTAACTTATATAAGAAAGATAATGAAACGATTACATGGTAAATTTGCTAACTCAAACATTGTACACAGCATTCATAAGTTATAAAACATTAATAATTTTATAATTTTAACGCCAATCTAGCTATTTAAGAAGTTTACGGAGACAATCTTTAAAGTTACTAAAGCTTTGATGAAAAATATCGAGTTCTGTGCAGTAGCATAAAGCCGTTATTGTTGTTTCTTACGGTCTAAAGTACATAGTTTTTTTTTTTTTTTTGTATATAAAAAAATATTTTGTTATTTAATTGTAAGTCTTGTTGTAAGTAGTAAGTAATTTTAACAATACAATATAGTACTTGTTTATTTTAAAGCGATGATAACTCCGCGGCGGGAGCGTCGAATGTCGAACAGACGGATACTGGTTCGGTCCCTCCAACGACTTGCGACGATAAAAACTTTCCTTCATTATCATCTCTGCCATAGGACATCCACTGCTGGACATAGGAGGAGGCCCCCCATCGATTTTCACAAGGACAGGTTGGAAGCGGCCCGCATCCGGCCCTTCCTGCGATCTTAATCAGGTCGTCTGTCCACCTCGTTGGTGGCCGTCTTATGCTGCGCTTGCCAGCCCGTGGTCTCCATTCGAGAAGTTTTCGTACCCCAACTACCCTCAGTTCTTGGAGCTATGTGCCCTGCCCACTGCCACTTTAACTTGCTAATCTGCTGGGCTATATCGGTGACATGAAATATATATATATATATATATATATATATATATATAGTCAACAGTTAGAGCTAGTGACTAAAACGCAAAAACTTACTGACGTGTGTTATACATATGCATAAATAAATTATGAACACTGTCTTCTTGGTCTACATACCTATTACCTAGAAAGACGCGCCTTCAGCGTGACGTCATGAGTTCAGTCTCATTAGAATTCATTGAATGTTCCATCATAATTATCCATCGTAGCAATGCGTGTACAACAAATTGCTGTTATTTTATACGATTCAGAGAAGTAAATAAAGATTCTAATCATGTAAAACAAACAAATATAACAGAATACAAAACCTATCTCTTCGTTACAAAATGTGTATAGGTTGTTGTGGTTGTGCCAACCCCACCTAGTGTGGGATAAGGACAAGGAGAGGGAGAAAAACAGGGCCAAAATTGCCATTGCACAGGGTATACCTAGTTGGGGCTCCTGCTTCATCCCTGTTCATTCAGTTAATAATCTTCTCATATAAAGTCCTTAAATAATAACACAATAATTATAACATCAATAGGCATTAGTTTGCATGGCTGTTAAGGGTCAGTGAAGCTAACTTCACTAACAGCCATTTCTTTTTGTGTTTATTATTTATAGTATTAGTTATTATTTAAGGACTTTATATGAGAATATTATAAACTGAGTCTTTTTTTTTTTTTTTTTTTTTATACACTATTTATTTTGGGGCTTTTCCCTACATGGTATGCCAGCCCCATCGTACCCTAAACTTATACACGAATAAAAACTTAATTATTTCTTAAATACCTTAAATAAAGCCTTTGCCGCATCGCACGCAGGCGAAGCTGAACTATTAATAAAAAAACCTACGTCTAATCTATTTATCTTAAAACTATTTAACAAATCTTCTCTTTCTCGGGCATGTTTAGAACATTCCACGAGAATATGGTAAACATCCTCCAGAGTGCCACACAATTCACAATTTGGTGTATTGGATTTTTTCATTAAAAAAGCAAACTTGTTACACGGGTAATGACCAGCCCTTAGCCTATGCGCAAGAACAACATCGTTTCTCGGCAACTCGCTTCTAACAAACCATGGTATACGAGGAGGCTGAGATTGTATTGTTTTATACCAAATACCTTTTTCTCTGCTTCTTTCATCGAAATATTCTTTAAATGTATCGTAACAAATATCTTTACATCTAAACAAAAGCTCGGTGTAGTTAGGTTTAATCGTGTAATGAATCCCTTCTGTAGCCGCTAATTTTGCAAATCTGTCAGCCTCCTCGTTACCTCTAATACCGATATGCGAAGGCACCCATTGCAACTTCAGCTTAACACCTTTGGTGGAAAGATTGTTGACACTTTTTAATATTGAATAAGCTACCGATACACCTCTGTAGCCAGAGGCGCATCGAGCTAGATGCTGCAAAGCACTTTTGCTGTCCGTAAAAATGACAACACACAGCTTGTTCATATTGTTTATATAAGTTAGGGCTTCTAAAATTGCAATGAGTTCCAACGTCATGATCGATACATTTGCATTTGTTTTAAACATAAAAGCGTTTTTTGTAGCGGAGTCGTAAAAGGCGATTCCTTTCCCATGTGTACTTATAGATCCATCAGTAAATAATTGATACCATTGTTTATACTTATCATAAATTTCGTTTCGAATTTCAAAATTTACACTTGTAACATTGTAATCTTTTTTTGGGCCGGTAACGCAATCTAAGTTACCTTCAACAACCCCATCAAATTTTATATATGTAACCCACGAATCTAAAGTTAACATATCTAACGGATTGGAAGTGTAAATATTAAAATTTTGACAATACTCAAATGCTTCGATAAGTGAAGGCTTCTTTTTATTTTGCCAGTACCTCTCGTTTATAAGACCGTTAAGAAGTTTTATTTGTGAAATAGTTGCGTTGTCAGTACAAGAAAGATTTTTTAAACAAAATTTCAGAGCAAGATACCTCCTCCTAATGAAAAGTGGCGTAATGCAAAGATCACTCTCCATAACATGTATTGGTGTAGTTTTGATGTATCCGCCTATTGTTCTCAAGGCTTGATTTTGTACTTTATCTAATTTAGATAAATGAACTTTTGCACAGCTACCATATAAAAAACTTCCAAAATCGATTCTACTTCTTATCACTGATATGTATAAGGTCCGTAAATGTTTTGGGTGAACTCCCCATTGTGATCCCGATAAAACTTTTAGCAAATTTATAAATTTAGAAGCTTTCTGTACAATTTCGTTTACGTGTTTATTCCATATAAGAGATCGGTCTAACCATACTCCTAGATATTTTATATATTCAACTGAATCTAATATATTTCGATTTATTTCAAGAGTAATTAAGTTCTTACGGCAACCTCTACTAAACATACATAATAACCCCGTACTCTTCATGTCACGAGTGAATAGGTATCTTTTAAGTTTGCGTGCTACACCTTAGACGGTGTTCGGACGGTGTTCGGACGCTGAGACAGCGGTCAAACGTAAACTTATATAACCTTTAAAAAAACCTTTAAAGCAAAAATACTATCCCATTTTATTTAGAAAATTCTGGAATTATCTAGTTATTCACATTATTAAAACACCCAGGGTTACGACATTAAATATCTTCCTAAGGTCAAATTTCTGAAGGTTCCCGTACAGTACTGTAACTTCATTACAATAAAGGTGATTTTTCCTGGATTAATATTTTCCTGTGGGTGTCAAAAATGTAGGTCCTGCTCGTGCGTGCATATCAAACTACGAAGAGCGTTATAATTGATATTCAAGTCGGGAATCCCGAGTTCTCCCGAAAATTGCCGAGCGTTTCCGCCTTTCAAAAGGCCCTTTAGCGCACGAGTGGTCACACACAATAACTTCTATTTAATGGTCACATTTACGGGTTTTAAAAATTGCACTGTTTTCGAGTTTGGTATGTCTGTTGAATGGAATGCGATATTTTTGCACATAAATACGCCAGAGTTTGTTGTGGTGGGATTTTCGGTTATAATTTTTATACGCTTCAATTGGTTTTTTTATACGTATATTTATACGTATACGTATTCATACGATGTAGTGTTTAACTAGTGTAGAGACGATGTGATCAAAGATTTTATCACGCTAGACCTAGAATCTCTCAAGGACTGCCGCCTGAACACACTATATGTTTGGTAACAGTTTTTCAAACTTGAGGTTCAAAAAACTGACGACAGTAACTGTAGCACCATGCAAAGGCAGAGCTGAGCTACCAAATATACAAATACAAATACAAATCATTTATTCAGTTAGCTTAATCTAATTTACATTTAATTGGCTTGGGACCCTCTTTTAAGTATGGAAATACCTGTGTTAGAGGGTCCCGCTCTTCCTAAGTAGTTTAACTATAATTGATTAAGTAGGTAAATAAAAAGTAGGTAAATAAAATAAATATAAAGTAAAGTAAGGAAAGGTGAGACTAATATATACTATATTAACCAAAATAAAGAACTAAGTCTAAATACTAAATTTACAAAATTTACAAAATTATGCTTCTATTAATTTATTTATTGCCTTGCATATGTGTGTGTGGGGGGGGAGTGTGAGTGTGTGTATGTCTGTAAGGGTGTGTATTTGTAGCGGATGTGTAGGTGCAATTTAATATACGTTTGATGAGACTTACGAAGGAATTTGAAGGAGTTTTTCTACTTCGTTATAATTTAATGTCGATAGCCATTCCTCGAGGGCTTTTTTACAGTAAAAGCTATTTAAAGGGTAGATATTAATTTGTTTATAATATAAAAATAATTTAGAATAACAATAAAATAATCTAACTTAAAATAAAAACCTTAAACATTTAATAAAAACTAAATTAAATCTAAAACGGGCCCCTGCGGCATTGTACCCAAGATGCTGGCAGCGTTTCCTCTTTGTATTGCTAGGCTAATACGTTGAGCGAGGAAGCTGCCAGCTCTTCGGTCTCCTGAGACGTCAACCAGTCTCTTGGAGATTTCCTTGTAGAAGTTGAGCGCGCTAGGACCCCACGGGCCAAGGGTCTCGACACCGAAAGGAACAAAATTGTATTCCGCGCCGAGACCGCTGTATTTAACTACTTTTGCCTTTTCGGCCGATTCTGCCGCCGTTCCTGGCCTCGTGGAGGTTTGGTGGACATGTGAAGGGGCTAGTGTGTCTACACAAGTCGCATCCCATACCAGTATCCGACCCATGGCCCACGGTATGAGAGACATACCGTCCGGTCTCTTGCCGTCGTTTCTGAAAACGCCACTTGGCTCCAGAAGGGCTGGCACGTTTACGGATGCAAGAGACCGGCGGAGGATGTCGTTGAGGGCGGCATGTCTCGAGAAGCGGCCTGCACTTCTCTGGCAGGAGAGTGTCCTAGCGGGTCGACGTCATTTCCGCAGGGGCATCTATGTGGGGCGCATACCGGGACCCCGAGGCGGAGACAAACTGCAAGACGGAGAGTATTCGGATCTAAGAATGTACCAGTGCTTGTGGAAGGATGGGCTTGGAGCCAGTAGCCGGCTTCCCGTGCACCCACAGCCAGCAGTCTGGCTAGCTCCGCACTGCAGCACTGGTTCAGGAGGGAGTTAGCTGTCAGCTTGCATATAGCGTCGTCCCAGCACCTTTGCGATTTGTGGTTTTCTGGGAAATTATGATCGGGGCAAGCAATCTGCCAAGCCTTCTTGGCGTCTTACCAAGCCTGCAGTCTCATAGTTTGAAGGGAGTAGGATTTTACCTATAAGACTAGCAGAGCTATGGATAGACGACAAAAAGGCAGGTAATGCGATACTAGAAATTTTTCTAACTCCCAGCCCACCATGTCGGATAGGGAGGGAGCCTTGAGTCCAAGATTTTTCGCTTAGCTGGATGTTAAGAATGGATTGTAGATTATTTTTGATTAAGTCATCTAAAGGCAGCAGAAGATTTTGATATTTCCAAAAGGGGCAGCAACGGAGCACGTATGTTAGTTTTGGAACGAAAAGACAGAATTTGATGATTAGTAGCGCGTAGTGTGGACTGATCTCAAGAAGCCGCGTTGAATGATTTTGAAATTTAGAAATACAGTTTTGAATGTAACCTGGAAAACTTTCTTCAAAAATCGGGGACCCTAGGAGATGAAGGGAACTTTTGTCAACAATTTTGATGTTGGGAGCAAGGTTATTGAATTGTTGAATTGTGTTATTGACGTCTTGTTATTTGTTTATTAATAATATTATATAGATATTGACTTTGTTTTGCATATTGTCGAGATGCATACTGAGTCCGAGTTGTAACGCCAGAGGTAACTCTTCCTCTTCTTCGCTTACTTTGGTCTTTATTTGGGTTGTACTCAATAGATTTATGTTGGTGAATTAAAAACAAGTAAAAGTATAGATGCATTCAAGAACAAACTTAACAACTTAAGTTACACATCGCAACAAGCGCCAAGGACCAATAAATTGTGCTAATTTTGTAAATTTCTATGTATCTCATTGTAAGTGCAATTTATTTCGTATGAGAATAAAGTTCTTTAAACCTAGTAGATTAAGCCGTTACAAGGGGGCAAACTTTCTTAAATGTTAGCCTAATGGTGGCAGAGTGAAATGATGGCCTGGAGCGTATCTGAGCCGAGCATAATATGGCCATATTAAATAGTAGAATTAGGCCCCAAATCATATAAACTAGATTGTTTGTGGAACTATCATCATTTTAATGTAAACATCAAACTGTAAATAAAACAACAAGAAGAGATCTGTTTAAAATTTACACACAACGGATCCGATGTTTACGACCCTGTTGATTCTCGGTAGCGAACAAGATGGATATTAAAATTGTGTTTGAAGGTTTATTAAAATAGATCATTTTGAAATCGCATTTCATAACGCTTAAATAATATTGATCTCTGTTTAGTAAATTTTTGGTATCAATCTAATTCTAATTCAAATTTATTTATCGTACACAAATGGCTTCGAAGCGACACTGGTTCGATCCCCAACAGCAGTTTGAGCTTCCGGTGCATTTGACACTGTTATCAAATTCTCAACATGGTAGTACTTTCGAGTACCCGCCCTGACTAGCTACCACGCTCAAGTTTGAAATTCTGTTACCAAACACATAGTGTGTTCAGGCAGCAGTCCTTGAGAGCCAGTGAGCATTCTAGGCCTAGCGTGATAACATCTTCGACCACATCGTCACTTACCATCAAGTGAGATAGTGGTAAAACGCTAGATCTATACAGTATAAAAAAGAACATCAAGTGGTCAAACGTATAGAATAAAAATAAAAATGTGAGTGATGTCCGTTGGAAATGTATTTTAAACAATTTTATGAAATTAACTATACTAAAAAAAAATTACGTTATAATGTAACTTATTCACGGCAAAATATATGACCTATAAATATACAATAACAAAAATAAACTTCCTACGGATCTTATTGATGGAATAAAAGTTTCTGTTTGCAACCAAAATCACAAATTAGACCCGCGTGGTGATAAAAACCGGTGATAATGGTGATGATCAAAATAAGCCTATGTGTTATTCCAGAGTATAAGCTATCTTCATACCAAATTTTATAGAAATCGGTGTATCCGTTTGAGCATGAAAACGTAACAAATATACACACAAACTTACGCATTTATAATAATACTAGACACGCCCCGCGTGGTTTACGGTTTTCCCGTTACCTCAATTATCCCACGGGAACTATACTTTTTCCGGGATAAAAGTAGCCGATGTGTTAATCCAGGGTTAAAAATATCTCCATACCAAATTTCATCGAAATCGGTGTATCCGTTTAAGCGTGAGAAAGTTATAAACATACCCACAAACTTACGCATTTATAATAATACTAGACACGCCCCGCGTGGTTTACGATTTTCCCGTTACCTCAATTATCCCACGGGATCTATACTTTTTCTGGGATAAAAAGTAGTCTATATGTTAATCCGGGGTTAAAAATATCTCCATACCAAATTTCATCCAAATCGGTGTAGCCGTTTAAGCGTGAGAAAGTAACCAACATACACACAAACTTTCGCATTTATAACTAGTAGGATTAGCACTTTTCCTACCAAGTCTGAAATTTGAGACGGAGGCACTTTGGTAGTGAAAATTCAATCGCTCAACATCAATCGTTATTGTATCCCTTAACATAAATTCAGCATAAGACCATAACAAACAAATAAGTACAAATTAAGAGCACCTGAATTATGGGCACACAATTTCACGGTACGAAAATGAAATGGGACTTACTGAGAGAGCATAAGTGATTACCTAATTATAATTTGATTGAAATGCTTTTAAACCTTTTTACTTTATACGAAACTCTTAGGCTTTCCAACGAACACAGGAAATAACTTTTCTTATTCGTTGCTATATTATATTTATGGCTAATTAAAAATAATTTGTTTAATTCCGTGACTTTCAGAAAAATATAATTATAATTATACCACTATTACTATATAATATATAGTTATTAAGTATTAATTCCGTTATAATTATCCTACCAATATTATAAAGGCGAAAGTTTGTGTGTATGTTTGTTAAATCTTCACGCTCAAAAATCTACACAGATTTCGATGAAATTTGGTATGGAGATATTTTAGACCCTGGATTAACACACAGACTGCTTTTCATCATCATCATCATCATCATCATAAATCATCAGGGATCAGGGATTCATTCAATGCTTAAGAATTATGTGACAATACTATAACTGTATTGCACAAATACACTTTTTTGAGAACACAAAGAATATTAGCTGCGCCCTGCAGTTTTACCTGGGTGTGGTGATAAAAAACGATGGTGATGGTGATAATTAAAATAAGCGTACGTGTTAATCCAGAGTATAAGCTAAGCCAAATTTCATCAAAATCGGTGTAGCCGTTTGAGAGTGAAGAAGTACCAAACATACACACATATCTCAAACTTTTGCATTTATAATATTAGTAGTATTAGTTAGCTGAAGTAGCCAGGACTGGAGCTCCTGGTAAAAGATAATAAGACAAACTATTTAAATTTCTGCAATGTCATCAGTCCATGATAAGTGTGCAAAAGGAGGATGGCAGACTCACATACATTTGCAGCCTAGAAGAAAGAAGCCGCGTTCATGAATGAAACTTATACGTATCGATAGAACAATAAATACATTGTATATTCAATCATTTTTCTAGAAGTTGGGAGTAAAAAGTTATCACGGAAAATCATCTGTATCAGTATGCTAAGTACACGTCCATATGCGAACCATTCAGTGTATCGCCATTCAATGTATCGCCATCCATGTATAGCATCGTAGACAGGGAAAGCAATATAGCATAGATCGCGATATAGATACAGATCACATATTATATTCTGGAATAAACTAGGCATGGCTATGTTTATGAACGCAGTTCGGGTCCACAGAACAGCTGACTACAGATTATTGAGTAACAATAACAATTAATTTCAGAGCGTAAGTATTCGAACGCGACAAACATAATGAGAACTATAGGGTGCGTTCGAAAAATAGAAACACCACTAAATAAAATAAAAGTAATTCTGATTCCCAACTTTGTAAATAATGCAAATTATTCATGGAATGCAAATAAAATTAAATATAATCTAAATTTTCATATATAAAGAATACAGGAACGGGATGTCATTTCGTTTTTCAGGAGCAAGGCTGGTTCTGCCATCCTCCTTTTAAATAAACCAAGGGTATGAAAGTGATAAAAATTATATTCAAAGATTCCGTCACATTCATTCAGGCAAAGAAATTAAAAAAACGTCCTAACAAAAAAGTATTCTTGCTTATAATAATTCCAAGGTTTCCATAAAATGATTAATTCTGCTGCAATTACTTACCCAAACAATTAAGAGTAAACTCACAAACATCATCTCAATGTACATACTTAACCTACAAAGTTTCACGTTTTGTTTTATTGCCTCACCCAAAAGACTAATATAAAGTAAAACTTGCTGGAATTATCCGGGTAGAACTAAATGGATGAAATTTATACTATTTAGTTCGAATAATATTAATTTTTGCCGCAAAACTCAATCTACTCTTTCAATTTGTTAATGTCGAAGTTACGTTGACTTAAAATAGTATAGTTTTATATACACATTATTAAATTATCTACGAGGTAACTAATTCAATCGTTTCAAGTCAGAATTGTGCTTACTGTTTCAATAATTTATTAAGTTACTTACTTCTACTTTGCTTAATAATTTAATGATTTTTTTTGTTATCTTGATTATATAACAAATGTTTCTTGTCTGTAATTTTGATCGTAGCTCAGTGTGTACCCACATTAGCATAATAAATTACATAATTACCAATATTATCTTTTTGATTTTTTATGTTTGTTTTTCTATGGTAAGTAGTGATTTCTATTTTATTGTATAAGAACACACAAATATTCTTTTTGTGGTTTTTTTCCTGTGGTTTCTTTGGCAGGTATAGCTTTGGCGATCGGAGTGCGATTACCAGGCGATGACAAAATTATTTTTGCATGTTCATCAGCGGTTTTCTATCGGGTGCATTTCGGAGAATGTGCACTGGAATTACACAATCTGATTCCACCATCCCCTTTCTATCATCGGTCGACTCGACGTATGGCAATTCACCATCGCTATATGGTAGATATACCACCTATACGCACGAAGCGTTATGCTTTCACTTTCTTAATGCGTACTGCCAAGGAATGGAACTCGTTGCCCGAGTCTGTGTTTCCCGATATGTATAATCCTGGAGTCTTCAAGTCGCGAGTGAATAGGTACCTTCTAGGTTTGCGTGCTAAATCCTAGACAACGTCATCACTTAACATCAGGTGAGACAGTTGTCAAACGCAAACTTATAATATGTAAAAAAAAAAAAAAATCTCCGCATAGGAAGTCTACTGCTAGATATATACCTCAGCCATTGATTTTCACAAGAACCGGATAGAAGGGGCCTGCATCCAGCCTTTATCTGCAATCTTAGTCGTAATCTTTTGGCCGTCCTATGCTGCGCTTGCCAGTCCGTGATCTCCATTCGAGAACATTTCGACAACAATGATCGTCGGTTCTTCGAGCTTTATGACCATTGTCACTTGAACTTCCTAATCCCTGGGCTATATCGTTGACTTTCGTTTTTCTACGTCTTCTCGTCGTTTCTGACTCGATTGCGAGGAGAAACCCCGAGCATATACTTTTAGCCTGCTCATATGCCTTTACGGAAATCAATGGGGGAGGCATAATTTCCAGCAGTGGACGTCTTATGGCTGAAATGACGACGATAGCGTTTAATACAGTAACAGTAATCATTTATTCCCAGAAACACAAATTATACAAATAACATAAACATATTCTATAAAATTAAAGTAACCTAATAAATTTAATTATTATGCAACGGGCCCCAAACTAGGCATAGCCTTATTAGCCTATCTTGGGCGCCCAAACCTACAGCTTAACTTATAATTTGTTGCGTGACACTGTACTTATTCACTAATCGCTCGTCCAAATCGATACAATAACATTTCATCTACAGACATCGAAAATCGTGTATTATGATTTTACAGTGACAGGTTCGATTTTAATTGAAATTCCTACCAGCTGTGGTATCTGTGGTACTTTGTATATAATTAGTGTAAATATTGTGTATTTGTCGTGTGAGTTGGGGAGTGTGACGAGGTACGTGTACGTTGATTAGCCCAGAAACTAGTATAGGTCATAAGTATTTAAATTCAAATCCACAAGGTGGAAAAATATACATATGAATGTACAAGAGTGTATTTTTGTACCTTGTGAAAAAATTTACATTTACAGCGACTGTAAATGACGAGACTCGAAAGTGAAGAAACAGAAGAGATAGCAATATGTTCAGGAGCTTGGCAGGAATGCATTTCGTGACCAGTTTTTTAACCGCTTTCAAAAAAAGGAGGTTACTCAAATGGACCGTATATATAATATAAATATATATATTATGTGTGTTCGTAGATAACTGCGTCGTTTATGAACCTATTTTGATATTTATTTATTTATTTGAATATAATTTCGAGGTGGTCCCATTTACATTTAATATAAATAAACGGACAAGCGGTTTTTAGTTACACTCCAATAACGCTGTATCCGCCCAGTGTAAGACTTGCTAAGGTCCAAAAACAAGGAGTATATAATAAAATAAAAATGTTTAATAAGCTGCCCATAGCTGTATCAAACTTGCCATTACTTGAATTTAAGAAAAGATTAACCACCTTTTTTGAAAGTAAACCATTTTATAGTTTAAATGAGTTTATGGCAATGAAATTAAATGATGCTGATTTTATAATTTGAAACTAACATTTGTTTGAGAATGATTTGGATAGCTAAAATTGACGGTTATGTATTTTTAATGTATTTGTATACTTGTATATGTTTGTGGTATTTTTATGTATGTAATTAAATTATTTAATATTTGACATTGATATGACAGAGGTGCTGCAAATTTACATTGAGATTTTTGGAATTTTAGAAATAACTAATAGAGATTATGGTTTAGTAATATGTAGTTGATTTAATGTGTATTTAGACTTGTTTAATTTTGCTAAAAATGATTTAAGATTAGTAGTAGATATTGGTATATTCAACTGAACTAAACTAAAATGTTTTAAAACTAATCCAGTTCTTATAAGGTTACGATAAGGTCTAAATTAGTATGTGACTTATCAATGACATCACTAAAATTAAATGTATTTATTAAATTTGCGGGTAGTTTTAGCGAAATTAAGTCGCCACTTATTTGGTGCCTACTAAAACTACCCGCAATCGGCCAGCAATGGAATAAAACTCGTCTAATATTAGTGAGAGCGCTGTATGAAGTAATGCGAATTTGAATTTTAGCGTAAATAGAATACGAGCTACTTCAATTTGAAGAATTTTAGTGAATTTTAGCTAGTTCGTGTGATTAACAGAATTAAAGCCAGTATATTGTGCATTGTATATTGACTTGCCTAATACAACGGTCATAGTTATAAGGCTAAATAAAGAACCTGAACCTGAACCAATAACTGAAAAGTGCCGTCTGTCTGGATGACATCTTTATTGAGGGTGAATGACAATTTCAACTTTATATTTGTTATTATTTATTTGTAATTTTCTGTTATTCGTTTCTGTATTAGTGTGTTTGTGTTTATTGTAGTGGTGCTGCCATGAACAAACGTATTTCTTTCTTTCTTTCAAAATAATTGATCCCGTCAGTAGCAAAGGTCACTTGGTCACTGATTGAAAAGGGTGAAAACAAATTTTTTATAAAAAAATGGAACTTTACTTCAACAATAAAAAGTGTAAAAGAACTTGTCGAAGTCGGTACCGTGCGTACAATAATTTGATAGTAGTTACTTTTGCACTATTATGGTACCGACTTCGAGAAGTTATTTCACACTTTGGAGGGTTGAAGTCGGTTTCATTTTTGGTAATTTTCTTTTTATACTTATACTCAGATGTCATTATACTTACGGTCGAATGAAAGCATATAATCTTTAAAAAAATACCTATCTGTAGCGTTCGCAGTGGCGTATTTGATAACGGCGTGTTTGTTGGTGACATTTGCGAAATGAAATGACTCAGTCATATTTACACCACAATTCAGCCGAAATGGAAACTGGGGCGTATAACCACCGACATTATGAATGGATAGTAAAACTTAACAATGACGATCACGGCAAAAACTGTCAGAAGATAAACAAACTTTACTGCGTGTTCACAGTTATTTACTTAGGTATCTCTCTCTCTCTCTCTCATCAGCCATCGAACGTCCACTGCTGGACATAAGCCTCCCGCATATAGGGGGGATTTGCCAATACTCGCCACGCTAGGCAGGCGGGTTGGCGAGCGCAGTATGATTTCCGATCCGCAGAAGGCGCTGCTGCCCACCTTCTGGTACGTGATCCCTTAGCCGACTCTTACGGCACCCGCGGGAAGTGATGGGGGAGTACGATTCTAGGCCGGTACCACCACGGCACTTAGGTATATCTTTTTGAAATTTTTAGATAAGTATTTAATAAGATGTCAACCTTCCATCACCATCACCAGATATATCCATCCATCCATCCAAACATTCATATTTACAATCCTATCCTACTAATAATATAAATACGAAAGTTTGTGTATGTTTGTATGTATGTTACTTCTTCACGCTCAAACGGCTAAACCGATTTTGATGAAATTTGGTATGGAGTCAGTTTAAGCCCTGGATTAACACTTAGGCTACTTTTATCCCGGAAAAAGTATAGTTCCTGAGGTATATTTGAGGTAGCGGTAAAACCGTATTACACGCGGGTGAAACCGCGGCGCGATACTAGTCCTACTAATATTAAAAATGTGAAAGTTTGTGTATATATGTCTATGTGTGTTTGTGTGTATGCTTATTACTTCTTCACGCTCTAACGGCTACACTGATTTCGATAAAATTTGGTATGGAGATAGTATAAACCCTTTTTTTTACGTAGGAAAGATGCATTTACGCACTTCCGCCTACCGGGAAAGTAGGCGGGTGTATCAGGTTCGCTCGAGCATCGCATCATCGCGATCCACAGCTCCCTGGGGGGTCTTTTGGCCCACAACCCTAACTGCACCCACAGCAGCCAGGGTCTACTACCGACTAAAACCCACGGTGTCCGCCCTGCCGCTATAACGGAGTGAGCGCGGGGTGGCGATAGCAATACCGCGCCCCCACCTCGGCTGTCCGTTTCCGAACTCCTCCAGGAGGAGGATAGCCCTCCCCTCGCGACCGCGCCTGGACCAAGAGCACGGCCGCGCCACCCCGGGGACCACACAGTGCAATTAACGCTAGACTTTCCACATCCGACGCTCGTGGTCCCCTGCGATGGGCCAGATGGAGCAGCCCCATCGCCATCCACTTCGGACTCCATCTTCCTATGGCTGCCTCATCGGCGCCACAGCAGGTGGCTTCTTTTCATCATCATCATCAATCATCACCACGCGGGTAAAATCGCAAGGCACAGTTAGTTTAGTCATATACATAATTATGTACCTAAATGATCAACAATTTATCATACGATTTAATTAAAATAATTTGTCAGAACTTTTATATAAAAGAGATTTTACGTTTCTGTTACGTAAGACAGTTAATTAAAGTGTCGTCACCAAGAAGGTGTTGCCATAGAAAGGCAGTTTTGCTCGAAAATTGTGAATAAGAAATAAAATGAAGAAAACCTTTGTGACGACTCGGAAACGTTAGGTACAATTATGATTTTAATTTTATTAAAAGCGTGCGGATTTTTTACATTTATACGGTTGAAAGAAAGTCTAATCTGCGGGTGTACTTTCAATGGAATGCGTAGCAGCATTTAGGCACTCCTTTGAGTACCGCAACGAAATTTCTCCTAGAAAACATAAACTTGTCGATCGACAGTTTTGAGAATCTCCGAATCAACGCGCCTGTTGAGAATTTCAAAAGATGTTTCTTTCTAACGGACTAATGCTGCATACCAGCATTCACAGCTTCGCGGAGAATAGGGGCTTAGGGGGGCAAATACAGAATGTACTCAGTAATTGTGCGGGGGCTGAAGGCCCACTGGCTAGTGAGGCTAGCGCTGAACGCGCTATGCTACGCTTACAAGCTTTCAAGGACTGCTGCCTGAACACACAATGTGTTTAGTGACAGTTTTTCGCACTTCTACGCGTACCCATATGGCGCGTATAATTCTGGTGTTTTATCGTATAGAACAAAGTAATATCCATTCGCTTCTGTTACATAAATCTCATTATTCATACAGAAGAGTAACGACTGACCACAAATTATCTGCCGGCAGTAAATCTACCTACGGAGTCAGTGATCATTTGTCTGCCATTTGCATTTTGTGTTTAGACCTCTCGACACAAATAGCAGAGGTTCGTAACCTTTGATTAATTTATGCTGCTTTTTACTGACTTAAAAAGGAGGAGGTTTTCGATTCGTCGAAAACTTTTTTTAAATGCATGTTCACCGATGATTCAAAGACGCTTGAAATGATTTGGAAAATTATTTTATTTGTTTTAGACGGCATATTTCCCAGGTTTTCATTTAAATTTGATCAAAATCAGTCAATCGTTTTTTGAAAAATCAACAATGTCACAGTCAACAAATATCTAACAGTTGTATACTAACACCTATTACTTTCGAGATGGTGACACATAAATTTTATAAAAATCGGTTTAGAAATTTTTACGATAGGATAATCTTAAAGAAATACAAACAAATTAAGTCGGTTTTTCCAATGGTTAAGAAAAAAAAACTTGTCGGTATATTCGCAAATCCATAATTCTGGATCTGTATTTCAATTAACACCTATGCGTCATTAACGCACAAAGGTTTGAGATCCCTTTAGAATTGGAGGTGTATTATGGTGATTGAAATGTCAGCGTTTGATCCCATTCTCTTGATGGCCAGTAATGATGTGGCGAAAGTGGTATAATAGTACGCCTAGAAGGTCGCCTGGCACTCATGGACAGGATCTGCTCAAATCACCGGAATGGCATGTGTGGTTTTGTTGATTTCCTTGCATCGGAATTACGATATCGGATTTCAAACAACCGGATAGTAAATAATATTCTACCTGCTTTAGAAAACGGAAAGTAAACTACGTATACTTAAATATAAGGTTTCTTTTTGATAAATATTTATCATCATCATCTCAACAAAAATTACAATAACCAATGGGAGCGATCTGACGCGTTTATTGTGGTGTTGTTTTTTGGTTGTAGTGCATAATTTATTTCTTGTAAATAAATAATTACGTGTTTGTTTGCACTGTGCATTACTTATCATATAGATATATATTTTGGTTATGATTTTGATACAGTGATAAAAATAAATAATGTGTGAAAATAATTTTTAATTATGAAATAAGAAGAAAGAAAGAAAATAGTAAAATCGAGCATCGTAACTGTTAGATCAACAAAACTAGTGTTTTTAGAAAAACCAAAGTTTTTTTTTTTTTTTTTTTTTTTTTTTTTAAGATGCTTGCGTTTTGTTTTCTTTTTTAAGTTCTTGAGGTTTCAAAATTAAACTGGTTAAATATTTACCAAACGTTATTTGTAGGTATTATATATATCCAAAATTAAAAAAACATTTTAATAAAAAAATATATACCAAAAAATGGAATCGACTTCAACATTCAAAAGTGTGAAATAACTTGTTGAAGTCGGTACCATGATAGTACAAAATTAGTGATGTTTGAGTGTTAAACTCGGTTCCATTTTTTGGTAATTTTTTTTTACTCTTTTAGTAACGAAGTTCACTTCATTACTCATGAGATCAATTGTCGTTGTGGTGTAAGTATATCTTCACGCTACTATAATATCGTCTAGGTATAAGCACGCAGTTTTCAGTTTTAGGAGTGTAGCTCAAAAACGACTTGTCCGATTTTCATGAAATTTAAAGCCAGCCACCAGCTTTTGAACAAAAAAAGAAATTATCAAAATCGGTTCACCCAGTCGAAAGTTTTAAGGTAAAAAAATATTTTGAAGAAAACGTAAGGGTCGGATTGAGAACCTCCTCCTATTTTTTGAAGTGCTTTAAACATTTTAAACAGATTATTACTACTGCTCTACTACACTACACGATTATTGATACTCATTGATGTTTTACTAAAGATGACGTATATTCATACTGCGCGGTGTTCAGATTTTGTTCCTTTACGACATAAACATGCTTACTGCGACAGATAATACGGTGCAAATAATATAGAAAAGGATAGCTATATATTTAGACTTGCGCTTGAAATACGCGTCGTAATAAAAAAATACTACAATTGACTTAATTTTGCGGCCTCAGTTTCCGCGCGCTTGTGCGACATCTACCTCACAAAAACATATAATATCATTGCTAAATACTTGATTCCCATATAGAAGATGAGTTTAACAAAACTTTCGTGAAATCTTTGTAGTTGTTTATCACATAATATAAGGCCGTCAGCATATAACGCTTTTTTATAGAATAATGATGCAATTCTGGCATTTGTCCAAAGCTTCCAAAAGAATCGTTGCTTGCTTCCGTACTCTCATAGTTTTTCATGGGTCTATTTTACTACCCCAAATAAATTACCACCCAGAATCTTAATAAAAGGGATGAATGGTAATATAGAGTGGAAATTCCTGTACAGACGGACGGACAGGACTAAAATGAGAGCACCGAAAAATGTTTTCATTAGGGTTTTGGTAATTTAGAATGATGGCTTGTTAAATATTATCGTTTTATCTTTTTTGCTGTTAGTACATCACGTCATAATTTTATTTGTATTGACTTTTATTTTTCGAGTCATTGGAACATGTTATTCAGGATCGGTTATATTTTTTATTTAACTTCTTTACTGCTTCGTGTAAAGATTTTCGTGAAAAAATCACTTACCACTAAGTTTATTGTTAATATTAAATAATTATTTAAATAATTCGTATTAAAAAATGTTCTATCGCAGTAAATAAGTTTGTTAAACTTTTTTTTGTTAATTCGTTGTACTGCCACTTTACACTAAATATGTTAATCGTACTACAATCGATTAGGAACGAAAACTTAAGCGAATAAATACATTAATAATTATCAAATTTCTTTACAATGAAAATGAAATTTATTTATTCCATACATTCACAAATTATCAAATTGCATATCAGAATTGAAATTAAATATATATAAGTTATTTATATTTTAAGCTACAAATTTAATTATTGCATTATGGATAACTTTTCATAAAATAAACAACTCACAAAATGTTTTGCTCCTCTGACAATACGCCGGAACTTTTTAAAACTGCGCCCAAAAGTTTTCTTATCACTTTCACAACACCATAAATAACACATATAGAGTTCACGTTAATATAGTCTTTAAGTTAAAGAGATAGAGTTAAAAGTTGATGTAATAGTTATCGCGAGAAGTCGCGACTCCTTTCGCGACGGGACGACCGACCAAGGCAACGGTCGCTTACAGAATTAGTACGCCTGAAGCCTGAAGCAAGGATAGCTCACGATCTGCGGGGTTCTTAACTTTTCGTCTTGAACATTTCTTGACGTCATTTGTGGCTTTTGAAAAATGGTCGCTCTCGCTTTGAGCGGCCTAGAATGGGAGTAATATTAATTGATAGAAACCAAGCAGAAATGCGAAACTCATAGTCGAGTCTTTGTGAATGGATCTGGAACAATTTCTATTGCTATAAAAATAATTATGTAACAATTAGAACTTATTCATCACCATCATCATCATTCATAACTTACATTAGACATTAAAACTTATTAAAACTGGTTAAATACATGTACTGTATTCTAAATATTTTAATAAGATTTATGATAAGATTATAGAGCATAATCGAATATCCTATTAATATTACAAATTAGAAAGTTTGTGAGTATGGATATATCGATGTATGTTTGATACTCTTTCACGACATAACGGCTGGATGTATTTGGATGAAATTTGGTATGGACATGGCTTATACCCCGGATTAGCATATAGGCTTATTTTCATCATCATCATCGTCATTGTTTTTCAACACTACGTGGATATAACCGCGGGGCTCAGCTAGTACATATTAAAACCATTTTAAAATTCAACGAAAGAAAACAGTTATACCTATTTGATAAATTACATAAATATATATTTTAAACTGTAGAGATCTAGCGTGTGTGATCTAGCGTTTGATCACTATCTCACTTGACGGTCAGTGACGATGTGGTCGAAGATGTTATCACGCTAGGCCTAGAATTCTCCGCATATTTATAAGTATTACTACTTATATGTTAGCATAGTTTTGTGACATAACTTTATAATAGTTGTTTAAGGAGAGAACATTTTTTGCATAACATTGCATATTGAACCCTGTAAATACTCACAAAACTACACAAACAAGCTTTTAAAAGTTTTGTTCTACGAGGTATAAAATAAAATGGAATGAGAAAACGAGCACCCACTAACTAAAGTATAACAAGCCCAGCAAATAAACTTTTTCTGTTTAACTTTTATATTAATATTTATATTTTGCTAACCTAAGAGGTGTAAAGAATCTTTTTTAGAGATCGTTTCAAATGCATGTGGATGTTTTGAAATAACAATAACTTGTATAGAAAGTGACTTACCTTCAGTGATCTGTGTTTTCTTTTTCTTGAATTGATTTTATAATTATTTTTTTTACATATTATAAGTTTGCATTTGACAACTGTCTCACCTGATGTTAAGTAATGACGCTGTCTAGGATGAATGATGTTTTATATAGCTATTATACAATAATATCTTCTTAATTTTATCAAGTGCGATATTAGTAAAACGCTAGATCTAAAATATATTCAAAAGAAAAATATAATATAAATGTTTTAACAAAACATGAACCAACTAAATTAATTATTGTATTTATTTTTATAGGATAGTCATTTAATGTAACCATAATAGGAGTTTTTGATTGGAAATTCTCGTGAGTTTGACACATTATTATATATATACGGCGCGGCGAGCTGAGCGCGCTGCCGCCCGCAGTGGTCGCCGCGGTCTGGCAGCGTAAACTCACCTGAGGATGAGCATCGGACATGCTCGAAACCTAGGTCGAAACTTCGATTATAAACGTGAGTAAAGCCGGATATATATCATAATAGGAGTATTTAGTTGTCTTAAAGTTAAAGAACGGCATATTTCGAACCTTAACCGAATTTCTCTTCACAACAAATCCATCCAAATTAACCAAAGCAATTTTCTCGGCGATATTAGCAACGAAATATCAATTTGACGTAATCATTCGCGTTGTATGCCCCGTAATTGGGGCTTTCTGGGACGTAATTAACTTCAGAGTTCGCTATAATCGGCGGGCTTAACCCTTCGATGTCGATGGGACCGTAATCATAGAGAAGTGGTCTGACAGACCCACGATGTTCGTGAAAATGGTTGACAGTATATTAGTTATTATTTACTTTGGTAAGCTGTATTTTGTGACGCTTGAGAAAACATCTAATAGTAAAAGCGCAGCAAAGTACGGCCACTGACCAGGTGGACAGATGACCTGACTAAGATCGCAGGCAAGCGCTGGATGCGGGCCGTTTCCAACCGGTCCTTGTTGAAATCAATGGAGGAGGCTATGTTCAGCCGTGGAAGTCCTATGGCTGAAATGATGATGATGAACTTTACAAGTACACACTAAGGAACTCAATTTAATATCCGTTAATACCACCCAGTTCATATTGATAGTAACTACTTTTCTACACAGTCGCATAATAGCTTAATATTATCGACCTTGTTTTCAGTGTTGTTTAATTGAAATCTAATTCGCCAAAATATACAATACCATCCACAAAATATGCTAGAGTTATCGCTATATTCGTTAAAATTTATCGAATATCATAATCCTCGTTATATTCGATAAAAAATCGACAAAACCTGTTTTCACGATTTGAAATGTCAAGCGTAGATCGTGAAAAGTTCGGAACTTGCATGCACTGTAGCATTGCAATTCAGCGGGACAATGCTGCTAGTACTCCGGGCACATTGCCAACTGGTAGTGGGTTAGAGACTTTTAGGTAACTATAGTCTAGCTACGGCTTATGTATTGTTCCCATAATCATGTAGTAGCTGTAGTATTGTATATAGTAATTGGTATTTTATTTTAAAGGTAGGTATTAATGTAGGCAAAGCAGATAACTCGCAGGAAAATAAGTGAATGGGGTCGACAGGTTTTCAAGTGGACTACGGACAAAAATCGCAGCATAGGATGTCCACCGAATTTGAATTTGAATATCTAACTAGATCGTCACTGAAAATGTGGTCAAAGGAGTGATCACTCTAGATGTAGAATGTTTAATGCTCTCAAGGACTGCTGCATACATCTGTATGTGCTTGGTGACAGTTTTTCATACTTGAACTTGGTGGTAGTTAAAATCAAGCAGGTATTTGGAAATACCCCGCTGGGAGTTCAATACTGGTGTTGCCTTCACAGCAAGCTCAAGATCTCGATGGGTATCGAACCAGGGTCGATCAGTTTGATAGAAGACGCTCCCACCGCTAGTCTATCATCTCTTCGCTTAGACTGGATACGAGCTTTCTTGGAGAGCAATGGGGGAAACCTAAGTCCAGCAGTGCACGTCTAACGGTGTAGAGCTGATATGATGGCGCCGATAATGACGGATATATTCTTGTTGAAATCAAAAAGTATCGTTTCTTACTTTATTACAGTTTTCCAGACTTTGCTAATTCAAACGTTTGTCTTGTTTTTGGGGGATAAATAGAAGGGGTTGCCCATTGACATGGTTCCCGAGAGCCCTTCTATATGCTCAGTTAAGACTTGGAATTTACTTATTAACCTTCAAGTGTTCGCACTCATCGTTTTGAAATTGGAAGACAGGTAGAATGGAATGGAATTATGGAATAGGTATTAGAAATATTACCATCACTGATCAAAAGTCTTCGATTAGTGTGCGTTACCAGCAATGACATACGAAACCGAACCGAAACGTAGTCTCTAACTTATAAGCTTTATATGTAAGCTCAAGGTCGCACAACGAGCTATGGAGAGAGCTATGCTCGATGATGTATGGATTCTCTACGCGATGGAATCAGATTTTATTTATACTTTTGTTCAGAGTTGACATTTTATTAATGAAGTATAAATAAACTTAATTATATTTATGCTTCAATGATATTATCATAGGTGTAATGATAGTATTTCTGTTTTTATCGTTAGTGTGATTATTGTTTAAACGGTAGGTACTAATTGAAAATGAATAAATAAAATAAATGTATGTAAACTCTAAGGATTTTACGGCCGGCGATGCATGTTGTATGTATTGCTTCCGGGTTGTGCCGCAGTGATCGACGAAACGTCTCGAACACAAGTTTCACATAGACCACGGCCAAACAGCCCGGAAGCAATACATACAACAAAATAAATATAGTTTAATATTGTAATCAAAATTTTCTTATACTTGAAACAGGTACTAAAACGTCAATAAAAGCTATATTTATAACGCGTTATTCCAATGGGCCGATGCATTTATTAAAATAAAATACTAGTAACTAATTACAATACTACAGGTACTACACTAACAGTTTAGCAATCCACTAGCTGTTGTCAGCCTGTAGATAGCTCAGATACTCGGGTGAGCATCTGAGCTATCTACAGGCTGACAACTAATAGCGGGTGCTATTAGTTGTCCGCGTACTAGAAATGCTAGCAGCATTTCCTCGTTGAATTGCAATGCTGATTTGTTGTGCCAGCATTTCGATCACGCGTTGCATTAATTAAGCGCTCTGATAAGAAAATCCAAAGAGCTCATATTAAAATGGTTACTGGTTTCAAAATATATCATCATCATCATCATCATCTCAGCCATAGAACGTCCACTGCTGGACATAGGCCTCTCCCATTGATTTCCACAAGGACCTGTTGGAAGCGGCCCGCATCCAGCCCTTGCCTGCGATCTTAGTCAGGTCGTCAAAATATATAATTCCCATGAAATAAGTAGGCACGCTACACCTCAAAAGCCTTCACCTTGAGATTTTCTGTGACAGGTATAAATTGCCGTTTACCAACCCTGATGGCAGGTCAGGTAAATAATATTTATTGTCTTCCCCGTTTGTCTGTCACTCGCCTAAATCCATTAGCGCTTGAAACGATAAAACTGAAGAAAATATTGTGTTATCTTGAATGTATATGTCAGTCTGTGGATGCGTCAAATGAGGGTACGTATATTATATTTTACAAAGGAAAAAATAATTTGTTCATATTTTATATATCCAGCGTTTTATTTCTATCTCACTTAATTCTTACTTCATTTTGTAATTTTTTTATTTTTTATTTTTATTCCCATGTTTCACAAATATAATCTCCTAATGGTACATAAACTATTAGTTACATGTACGTTCGTGATGCCAGTCTGAGTTCCTACTGAAAATCAGTGCGACGGTTATCCAACCTTAGCATTATGCTGAGTGGGAACTCATTCCTGGCATCGCGCAGCACTACAACAAACATTTAGATAAAGCTATATGTTATTACTTGTATGTATTTATATATTCTTAATATTACTGTGTGTTCTTATATATATGTTTTTACTGTTGTGGTGTTGCCTATGTCAGGAATAAACGTATTTCTTTCTTTTCTTTCTAATAGTCATCATCATCTCAGCCATTGGACGTCCACTACTGGATATCTGCCTCCCTCTTTGATTTCCACAGGCTCCGGTTAAAAGCGGTTTCTCGTTGATAAAATATGGCGTTTATAAATTACGTGAGGTAGTTACAGCCATACTCATAATCTCACTTGAGACTTTTATTGATATTTTATTTATTTACATTGAAAATGCATGTTTTAATTATTCACATTAAATATTCATATTTTTAATTATTAACATTAAAAATAATATATAAGAGAAGTGGAGTTGTATGTAAATAAATGAATATGTGCTTGATGTGTTGGATTTATTTTACAAAAATGTAAAAAAATGTTTATTATAATAATAATCAGGAGTCGTATTTAACCTTATTAAGAACGTAGTAGGTATGGACCCCCCCCCCCCCCCACAAACCTCACGTAATTAATGGCCGCCCCCCTGTAGCCAACTTGGTAGGTGAATAAACTTTTATATCCTCATCTAAGAGTCTTCTAAGGGCTCCCGTACCAGAAGGTGGACAGCAGTACCTTCTGCGAATAAAATCAACATACTGCGTTTGCCAACCCGCCTACCAAGCGTGGCGAGTCCTAGCGTACCCCCCTAAAAGAGCCTATATCCAGCAGTGTATCTTCTACGGCTGAGGTGATGATGATGATGAAAATTTTGATTAATTTGTTTTTTAATTATAACTTACGACCTGGAGCCTTACTATCAGCTATGTAAAAACCATGCAAGTTCCGAGCAGTTCTCAAACCTGGCTAAAACATGCCAAGGACAACAATAACCGGTCACCTTTGAGGATATCAATGTTCGAACCGTTCACCTAAATGAGCGTGATGCCGTGGTGATGCTATGATTTCACACTAAGCGGTTTAAGCCAGGTTTTAGAACTGCTCGGATGTTGCATGATTTTTACAAAGCTGATAGTAAGGCCCCTGGTAACACAAAACATCTGGTGTAATAGGTATTTACAAAACCTCTGACTCAGTAGCGTGGGTCAACGACCGAATAAAAGTTAAAATCGATAGCAATTAACATCCTATTGTCTATCAAGATGAACTGTACTTTATTGGCTCTTAAACTTCAAGTTGCGACGTTTATTGACCTATTTATACTGTTGTTTGTTACATTGTTAATTATGCCGGTAAATAGACAGGTTTATAAGCAGATTTTTGTTTAAATAACAAGAGGAGTCAGCGCGCCTGCGCATACACAATTAGCAACTTTGAAAAATATGTAAAATAATATTGTGTGTGTCCATGCCTCCTGCGACACAGAAAATCCTAGTTCACTAGGATTCCCTGTATCGCGGGAGGCATGGAGACACAATCACAGCACACAAACATCCAAGACCCGGGACAAACATCAACACTCATCGCACAAATGTTTGCCCCTGCCGGGATTCGAACCCAGGGTCCCGGGGACACAGAAATCATTTCAATGACACTAACCACTGCGCCACGGCGACCGCCAAGTGCGGGGGTTTGTGTGTAATATATATAATAATTATTCAATTATCACACTCAACCGCACTAGGATTCTCTGTGTCGCGGCAGGCATGGACACTCACAAACAGCACACTGAGCTTTCATTTTTCAGTTTGCGTGTATTTGGTCAGCATAATAAAATGGTCAGGAGCCAATATACGGTTAGAAATATCTCTCTGGATAGTTTTAATTTTTAAAAAAGTGCTTTTAATATATAATATGTATATTTTTTTTCTAAAATAAAAGGAATATTCATGCAAATCATCATTTGTTAGGTAGGTAATAAAATAAGTCAAGGACGGGTCAGGATTTTTGCAATATCCGCAATTGTAGAATATATTTTGCAAAATTCCTGTTTTTATGTGAAAACTGGTGCTTCCCGTGTGGTCCTATTTAAATTTCATTGACAAACGGTTTTTGAGTTACACTCCAATAACTGAAAAGTGCTACGCATACGTCGATGACATTATAGTTGCGGGTGGAGAAATCGGTGAACATACACAATGACAATTGATCCCATGAGTAGCAAAGGTCTCTGAAAAGGGTGAAAAAAAGCAACTTTTTTTCAGATACTTTCAACACTCAAAAGTGTGAAATGACATTTCACACTTTTCAGTGTTGAAGTCAGTTCCGTCTCTTGGTAATTTTTTTTTTTGGTAGGATAGTGCTTTTTCTCCTTTTTCTCACTTGCCCCCCTATTTCGTTACAGGCATTGTAATCAGTACCACCGTTTGCTTCATCTCGTGTCTCCAATGTCATAGCGACCCACGCCAAGGTCAGCCAAGGGCGTGCGGCCCGTACTTACATAAAACCTGATTATCCTTGACAATAACCATAAGAAGCTCTAAGTAAAGTGAAGTAAACCTCGTACAGAAATGGGTCAAAGCTATCTTACGTGTTTTTATCCGGTTAGCCGGAGATGACTGTAATGTTACATGTAGATTGGAATCTCATGCAAATGGTGTGTATTTTTCACATTTCTGAATGTCATATTACAATGCTATTGTTTAACATTTGAACTTCCTTTTTATACTGTACTAGTAGAGAAATTACGGTATTCCCGTAACCTCAATTATCCCACGGGAACTATACTTTTTACGGGATAAAAGTAGCCTATGTGTTAATCAAGGGTATAAACTATCTCCATTCATCGAAATCGGTGTAGCCGTTTGAGCGTGAAGTTGTAACAAACATATATACATACACACAAACTTTCGCATTTATAATATTAATAGAATAGTTCTAGCAGTTGACCACTATCTCACTTGATGGTCAGTAACAATGTGGTCGAAGATGTTATCACGATAGAATGCTTACTCTCAAGGACTGCTACCTGACACACTATGTGTTTGGCGACAGTTTTTTAAACTTGAGGGTGTCAACTTTTTAGGCACTACAATCACGCTGGGGATTCTATAACGGTGTTACCTTCACCGAAAGCTCAAGCCGTTGGTAGGAATTGACCCAGCGTCCGTCAGTTTGACAACCGACACTCAACCGCTGAGCTATTATCGCTTCAAAGCGTTAAAACCTAATGTTAAAGCAACTTAATTTTCCTAAAAGTTTTGGTACCTATTGTATGTATGTATGTATAATTGATGCGTTTAAAAAAATTATAATAAGAATCGATTGATATTTTAAACTGACTTCAATAAAATGAGAATGTTATCATCGATTTGGTTCTGTTTCATTTTTTTTTTTATCAAACTTTAAAAATGAAATATTAGAACTATATATTCAAAAGCTGAAAATCATCAATAATAATTAATGATAATAATACAATAAAGATTTAGATTAATCATACAACTAATTACTACAAGCGCGCTCAACTTCTACAAGGAAATCTCCAAGAGACTGGTTGACGTCTCAGGAGACCGAAGAGCTGGCAGCTTCCTCGCTCAACGTATATCTTACGTATTTAACGCTAGCCTAGCAATACAAAGAGGAAACGCTGCCAGCATCTTGGGTACAATGCCGCAGGGGCCCGTTTTAGATTTAATTTAGTTTTTATTAAATGTTTAAGGTTTTTATTTTAAGTTAGATTATTTTATTGTTATTCTAAATTATTTTTATATTATGTTTGTATCAATTAGAAATAAATTATATTACTACAACTAAATACATAAAATAATAAAGCTCACGTTATGTATTATATTACAATCATAACAAATATCATGTAATGTATAAGATTTATGACACTTATTTTCTCTTTGTTTTTCTTATTTTTATATACTACTCACTTATTTTATTTATTTTTAAGCTATGTAACACTCCCGTTGTTTAAATTTCTTTCGACCCTCTCCATGCAAAGGTTGCCTGGTAGAGATCACTTTTAGTGCTAAGGCCGCCCATTGTCATACTCTATGTAAATTTATGTTTATTGTAAATATTGTTTTATATTTAAGGTGTAACAATAAAGTATTTTCTAATCTAATCTAATTGTCTGTAATTATCAGAATCAGAATAATTTATTGAGAACTGATAAAAGTATTACACATTTTTTGCACGACGGTTTTTTTTTTTTTTTACATATTATAAGTTTGCGTTTGACAACTGTCTCACCTGATGTTAAGTGATGACGCTGTCTAGGATTTAGCACGCAAACCTAGAAGGTACCTATTCACTCGCGACTTGAAGAGTCCAGGATTGTACTTATCGGGAAACACAGAGTCGGGCAAGGTGGTACAATGGTATTGCAAGAGAGTGATATCAGCTTACCCGTATCGGGCATTCAATGTTGCATATTATAACTAATTATTACATTATTAATACGTCAAGATTATCATCTTTAAAAAGTAATTTCTCATACAATTTTATATGACATAGGTTGTATTAATTTATTTCAAGATGACAGAATGAATATTTAAATGGATTATGCGAATATCTTTATTTCAATTCGCCATCGTTATATGGTAGATATACCACCTATACGCACGAAGCGTTATGCTTCCACTTTCATAATGCGTACTGCCAAGGAATGGAACTCGTTGCCCGAGTCTGTGTTTCTCGATATGTACAATCCTGGAGTCTTCAAGTCGCGAGTGAATAGGTACCTTCTAGGTTTGCGTGCTAAATCCTAGACAACGTCATCACTTAACATCAGGTGAGACAGTTGTCAAACGCAAACTTATAATATATTAAAAAAAAAAAATCTTGCTTGTCTGTAATAGATATCACGTATATCACGGGTCACGGAGTAATTTCTAGGAAGTGTCTGTCAAATGGGCAATAGCGCTAGTTCTTTAACTGCTATTTGAGTGTTCTGTTGAAACGCCGCTTGCATCCGAGATGTCAGAAACTAGAGCAATTGGACGAGTACCTACATTTTTTATTTGATCTTGTCGGGCAACTCATTTGATATAGACAGAGTATTTTAGATACAAATTTTTTACTTCAAAATGGAACCAACTATAGCAATCAAAAGTGTGATACAACATAGGCTACTTTATTAACCGACTTCAAAAAAAGGAGGTTACTCAATTCGACCGTACATATGTTTTTTTATGTGTGTTCGCGGATAACTTCGTCGTTTATGAACCGATTTTGATGATTCTTTTTTGTTAGATAGAGTATACTTCTGTGGTGTCCCATTTAAATTTCATCAAAATCGGACAAGCGGTTTTTGAGTTATACTCCAATATCTGAAAAGTGCTACGCGTATCTTGATGATATTATTGTCGCGGTTGAAGACATCGACATCCCGTGAGTAGCACAGGTCACTGAAAAGGGTGAAAAAAATTTTTTAAAATAAAAATGCAACCGACTTCTACACTCAAAATTGATCCCGTGAGTAGCAAAGTTCACTGAAAAGTTTAACCCGAAAATAATTGCTGTTCCCATGGGATAATCGAATAATTCAAAAACCTCTGTTACTCCTTCACGCTGAAACGGCTGGTCAGTTTCGTAGACATTTGTTATGGAGATAGGTTAGACTCTGGAATAATACTTAGGTTAATTTTATCTTGGTAAAAGTATAGTTCCTGTGGGATTATTGAGGTAGCGGGAAAACCGTAATTCATGCGGGTGAAAACGTGGGGCGCTACTTATTTTTTAAATAAATCTTCCTTGTAAACAAAAATAGTTATATTATTTACATGGTGGTAGGGTACTTTCGAATACCCGCGTGGCTAGCTACCACCCTCAAGTTTGAAAAACTGTCACCAAACACATAATGTGTTCAGGCAGCAGTCCTTGAGAGCCAGTGAGCATTCTAGATCTAGCGTGATAACATCTTCGGCCACATCGTCACTGACCATCAAGTGAGATAGTGGTCAAACGCTAGATCTATACAGTATAAAAAAAAAGTAAGAATAAGATTAAATAGAAAACCATATTGAAACACAAAGTTCTTGTTGAAAAACCCTTCAGCAGTCAAGCATCAAAAGTATGAATCTCTCTCTCTCAGCCATGTGCGTCCACTGCTGGACATATGCCTCCCCCATATAGGGGTGATTTGCCAATACTCGCCACGCTTGGCAGGCGGGTTGGCGAGCGCAGTATGATTTCCAATCCTCAGAAGGTGCTGCTGCCCACCTCCTGGTAAGTGGTCCCTTAGCCGACTCTTACGGCACCCGCGGGAAGAGATGGGGGAGTACTATTCTAGGCCGGTACCACCACGGCCAAAGTATGAATACGACGTACTTATTATTAGGTTCAAGACCTTAACTGATCAGTTGAGATCGCACAGGTTAATTCCAGTGACACCGTTCTGAGACTGGCATGATTTCCAAATCACCACTTTTCCAGATTTGTTACTAGTAATGTAGTCTCTGAAGATAATGAAATACCCCTCGAAGGTTCCAGTCCATTTGCACAGATGGCACCACTTTATTCTAGGTAATGTTGAAGATTTCCTCGACCCTATTATTTATATTTCAATCTAGTTTTTAAACAAGTATAAGTCCGGTGAAGCCGTAAATACCCCATGTGGTAAACAGCATTTAGTCATTTCTAAAATATCTAATGAAGTTTATTCAGATTGACAAAATAATTCATATAAAAATAAATGTATGCCTAAAAGTAATTTATGAGTCCGTTTCAGTGACGTAAATGTCACTGAAATAGTTGTTTATGGAGAATAATTTACTTCATAACAGTAGAAGGACAGAAAACTTACTCTAAGTGAGGAGGAAGAAAACTTGCATTGATAAAGTAAAACTATGCCAAAGTACTCTTTTGCAACAGTTTTTGTTCCTAAATCAGTATGAATCCGCTAAATAAATTAAATAAGCCTTCGTGTTTATCGAAAGTTGTTTTTCGGAAGTTTCTGAGGAATCCTGGGCAAAGCCGGATCGTAAAAAGGACCGTAAAACCTGTTGGCGGTATCCGGGCGACATTGATTCGAGTCAAGGGTAGACAAGGTCGAGGGGTGGTAACTGATTATCAAGCTGTGGCTTTCGGGACGTGCGGTATTGACACTAAGATGTTTTGCATTCGGCGAAAATGTGACGAGGGTAGGACGTGAGATTTCGTTAACTTTACGATAACTTTGTATCAGTATTTTGGTAAGTTATTAAAAATACATTTATTAGATACTAGCGGTCCCCTACGGCTGCGGACGGGTAATAAATTTCAAAATTAAAAATTATTAGGATCCCTATATTATATATATTTTAAAATATTTATATTATAGCTAACTTAGATATCGATATTTTCTGGCCTTTCATCAGTCAAAAGCAAACTTAGCCAATCCTTCTTTAGCTCAGCGCAGCTAAAAATGGGATAGGAATGGAGAAAAATGTGTTATTGTGTGCAGAATTTAACTTATATAAGTCTTTAGTTTAAGAGTTTTGTTATAACTCTGATACTGTACATTTTAAATTGTATATGTTAAAATATTGTGTGATATTTGTTAATCAGGTAATCTCTATTTGTGGAGACTTGTTAATGACTCTTTTTACATTCAATACTGTGTACCCTAGTTAAGTTATATGTCGATAATTTTTCCAATAATAAATAAATATAAATATCACCCAGAAATAGTGTAGCTTCCCAACAGAAAATAAATTTTTCATATCGTGGTTTCATACTTATTTATTTATTTATATTGAATTAACAGAGTCATTACAGTTGTTCACCAATTCGACAATGTAATAACATAAGAACTAACACACTTAAACGCAGTGCCGGATTAAGTAAGCGCGGGGCCCGTATCAAATTTTATCATGCCGGACCATGCTATTTTCTGAAATTATTTTTTTGTAAATTTATTAACAATATCGTTCATATCGACTTATTAAGTAAATCGTATACGATATTCAATACTGAAGTGATTAAGTCTTTCTTGCGTCATCGTGTTCCTCAAATCATTGTTAACACGTTTTAATGTTGAGAAAGATTGCTAACCACTGTTGGTATCATAAGAGACAAATTAGTGCTCAAGGCAATTTAAAGATTTAGAAAATAATATTCTAAATACATATTTAATAAAAGCTTGTAAAACTAGAGTTTCAGAGCCTCGTTCTTCTTGCTGTGTTTAATACTAGCCACATTAGAATTGTACTGTAAATGATTTAAATTACGGTCACAAAGCATTGATGCGCGGGGCCCTCAAATTCGCGAGGCCCGTAGCATTTGCTACTCTTGCAGTGGCTAATCCGCCACTGCTTAAACGCTGCACCTGTGAATTTTACCAAAGAACATATAAAAATGTCCAAGTCACTGTACTCAGCGTCCATTTTATAAAAAATTATTAGTCCTGGTAAGTGGAGCCTGGCTGAGCATACAATAGTTTATAATATTAAATACTCGTTACAATATAGTAATGCAATTTTGTAACTAGATTGATAATAAATTTAATCCTTATTAGTACATTTTTAATCAATTTTATTTTATGTTTCGACTGACATATTGCTTGACTTGTAATTGGATAATTATGAATAAAAATGTTTATCTGTTTAAGCCCAAAAAGCATAAAAGCTTGTACTCTATAACGTGACCAATCGGTTTTTTTCTGTCAATAAAACTAAAAATTATTATATCAAGCACCCTTAAGAATCATTTTATCCTTTACAAAAAATCAAATGAAATCTCTTTTTCAAATTGAAAATTGAATAGTCCTACGAAATCCGTTACGTTACGTTACGTTTCGTCTTGTGGCCGCGCGCCGAGAAAACTTTTGGAAGTGTTGCTGGAGTAGACTTCAAAATAAATTAGGACACGACATTCTGACTTTTGGTAATGGTTATCTAAACAAAATGTTGCATAATTATAGAATATGAGACAGTCATAAGTTTTCCAGTAGATAAGACAGTAATAATTAAAAATAACATGCTTATAAGTAGATTTAAGACATGACGTGTTTCAGGCAAAATCGCCGCTATAAAACCTACAGATGATATCGGATAAAGATCCAAAACAAACATGGACAATTTATTTAACAGAAATCTTCTCAAAATCATGTCAGGATATTATGTTTATTATATAATGGTTGCTTATTTTTTATTACGTAAGCACCATAAAGTTTTGAGGTTTGTAGTTTTTGAAGTCGAAGAACACTTAAGTGTTCATTTACACAAAACAGAGGGTACACGTGTGGGTCAATTTTTGAAGATAAAAAATCTGCTACTGTGGGACTTCAACCCAAAACAACAGAACACTGTCCTGGCGTTTTGCCATCTAAGCTTTAGTAGTACTCGGCGTTCGAATTTATTCCTTCCTTTTATAATTATGTGAGGGTATGTTTTTCTTAGCGCCATCTACCTTTAATTGCATGAACTATTAGTAGGTATAATAGACCAATTATTGCAGTAGATACCGTATCAAGCGAAGACACCATGCCGTTATTCAAAGGGTAAGGTGCCTTTGCAGGACGGTATTCTGTAGTCGTGGATTCAAAACCCACTAGTGGCCGTATTTTTTCCTTAAATTTTTATATATATATACATACATAATGCTGTGTTCAGGTCGCAGTTCTTGAGAGCCAGTAAGCATTATATGTCTAGCGTTATAACATCTTTGACCATATTACCATTGACCATCGAGTGAGATAGTATTCAATCGCTAGATCTCTGTAGTAGCGCCCCGCGATTTCCCCCGCGTGGATTACGGTTTTTCCGCTACCTCAATTATCCCACCGAAACTATACTTTTTCCGGGATAAAAGTTGCTTATGTGTTAATCCAGGGATAAAAATATCTCCAAACCAAATTTCATTGAAATCGGTGTAGCTGTTTGAGCGTGAAGAAGTAACAAACATACACACAAACAAACAAACTTTCGCATTTATAATATTAGTATAAAGGATAAAAAAAGATATTATTTTTTTGGAGAGAGATGCTGTAGACTTGGCACATTTCCAAAATCGTAAAATGCATTGCATGCTTAGAGCTGAAGTTGGGCTATAAAACTTGAGCAAACAGTTATTACTTCCTAAGCCCCGACCACCGGTCTTTACAGATTATTTGAGGATGCACAGAGCGTCTAATGTTTCTGGCTCTTTTTAAACCGACTTCAAAAGAAGGAGGTTACTCAATTCGACCATATATATATTATGTGTATTGGCGGATAACTTCGTCGTTTATGAACCGATTTTGATAATTCTTGTTTTGTTTCATAGAATATACTTGAGAGGTAGTCCCATTTAAATTTAATCCTAATCGGTCAAGCTGTTTTTAGTTGCATTCCAATAACTGAAAAGTGCTACGCATACGTGGATGACAGTTGCGGGTGGAGAAATCGGCGAACATACACAATGACAACAATTGATCCCGTGAGAAGCAAAGGTTGAAAAGGGTGAAAAAACGAAATTTTACCAAAAAAATTGACCGACTTCAACACTCAAAAGTGTGAAATAACTCGTCGAAGTCGGTACATGAGCACAATATTGTGATGATAGTTACTTTTGTGAACAATCATGGTACCAAGTTCAACAAGTTATTTCACACTTTTGAGCATTGAAATCGGTTTCATTTATTGGTGAAAATTTCGATTTTTCGTTTTGGCTCCATAGATAATCAACACAGATATAAAAAATTTACTATATATATGTGGTATCCGGCTTTACTCATGTTTATAGTCGAAGTTTCGACCTAGGTTTCGAGCATGTCCGATGCTCATCCTCATCATCATCCACGCTGCCAGATCGCGGCGACCTGGCGACGGCTCGAAACCTAGGTCGAAACTTCGACTATAAAAAACGTGAGTAAAGCCGGATACCACATATGTGTAGTAATGTGTCAAACTCACGAGAATTTCCAATATAAAAAATTTGTTAATATCTCGTATCTATAAGTCATTTACATTGTGAATAATGTTTCCATCTTTCATTTATCATATCTTTATTTTTGATATGAACAACGAGAACGAACATACAACGGTTAGAGAAAGAGAATCGCTATGAAGCGATACAAATACAAAATACAAATACAAATATATATGATATATGTGATATTTTTTTTTTACTTTTTAGGTACATGGACAACATGGACGTTCAGCAAAATATGTTCAGCAAATGGCTGAACCTTAACAGATGAAACTCTTCTACTTAATTAACAGGTAGAGCTTTTGTTCACTATTATGACTTAACTTAGCCCTGGTGGACGTTTTGACTCCAAAAACAAGAAAAAGCAGTAAACAGCAATCTCAAAATTAATTAAGCCAACTATATTGCTGTATCCTCGTAACATTATATCGACTACATTCCAAAGAAAAATGTACTCTAACTTTAACCAATACAGGTTATTTTTCAGCTCATAGGTTTCGTTTTGTTGTAGTGCGTTGACTATACGTAGATACAACGGATTTGGGATATTTCTTCCTAATTGTAGGAAATGAGCGAAAACTTTTATTGAGCAGTAAAACTCCCTTGTAATAAATGTCAGAGTTCATTGCACTTTGTGTCATTTCCGAGAATTTTTATCGGCTCAATTGCCATGTTTTTGAAAGTTTGATTAAAGTGATGCAAAAGTTTTCAAATAATGTTAAGTCGTAAAAAGATGAGAAAATATTGTTAATGAACATACTTATAACGTTAAATGATGCATACATGATATAGAAAAATGTGTCAATGTGGTTCGATTTCCATACAAACGTTGTTATTGAAGTGAAAACTTCTTTAACGTCATCACTTAACATCAGGTGAGACAGTTGTCAAACGCATGTATCTTGTTGTAAAATTGACTTACCGAGGGTATGAGTGAGTGCTGTTGTTTACTCCCGCAGGTCGGTGAGTTGTTGTTTAATATTGTTTAATACAAGCTAAAAATGTAATGTTCTTTACTAAAACTTACATAATTATTACTGTTATTGTATAGAAAATACATTACTTATGGATAGTAATATGCACATTTTGAAACTACCGAATAACATGCTACAAGTTTTATATAAGTGGCTGCTTGGAAAACGTGTAATACTATTTATTTCATTGTACTTTTAGGATTTAACTTACACTAAAAATGTACATACATATAACCTTCTATGTTGATAATAAAGATATTTTGAAATTGAAAATTGAGTTGTCAAACGCAAACTTATAATATGTAAAAAAAAAAAAAAAGTGGTGCACTTTTGTATGAGGAAAAAAATGTTAAACTCGCGTCAAGACACGTGACACTGATCGAATATTTGTCAGACGCGTGACGTCATCGAATTAGTAGACGGAGGGAGGGTAGACCGCTAGCGCGGCGTAGGAGAGGAAGTAATATCCTCCTCTCTTTCTACCGCGCGGCGAAAATGTATAACTGCTCTTGCTGTTTCGTTTAAGCGGCGCAGGGCGATGTAAAATAATTGAAATAGTTCTGAAGTGTTAAATTTTTTATGTGATTTAATATATTGTAATGTTTGAGTGCGTTAGCGTAATGAATGAATATTGTATTTGGCCACATAAGTGATTATTATTATTATTTATTATTTATTTATTTACAAAATCCACAGCCCTTTATAAACAAATTATTGTACAAATAGCTTACACCTAAGGCCAATAACGGATTTACATTATACTGATGTAACTTATGTATTTTTAGACTGTCATAGTATGTGGACTAGTAGGTTTATTAGGTGCATTAGTGTGTGTGTTGTGTCTGGGTTTTTGTGTATGTTAACGTGTTTGTGTGTCCGTGTGTGAGTGGGAAGCAGCTGGTATAGTGCTTTATTACTTGAATGACTGAGATTCCAAATCAAAGTCGAAACTTTGATTTAGAATCTTAATTATTTCGCTCTTGAAATTTAATTTATTATTGCAAAATAAGTCAACCATCTTATAAAATTTGTTATTGTAGGTCCTCTGTAATCTACTGACGATAGACTTTTGGGCATAGTAAGTGCTACTTAACGGGACAGAAAACAAGTGATAGTACTTTTATACTGATAAATAAAGCAATTCCTGCGAAATTCTTCTTTAACCATTCCAAAATATTAAAAAATGCACAACGTCAATGTTCAAGTTTTCACTTCTACCGGCACTACCGGAAAGCAACCGGTTTTTTTCTTATTATTTACTATTTTCTTCAACGAAATGTGATTTGCCGGAAATAAACACCAATACCAATAAAACCACCCAGGCAGGGTGTTCGAAGCGATGATAGCTCAGCGATGGGAGCGTCGGCTGTCAAACTGACGGGCGCTGGTTCGATCCTGACCAATGATTTGAACTTCCGGTGAAGGTAACACCGTTATCACATTCCTGCATGGTGGTAGGGTATTTTCGTGTCTGCTTAGCCAGCTACCGCCCTCAAGTTTGAAAAACTGTCACCAAACACATAGTGTGTTCAGGCAGCGTTCTTAAGAGCCAGTGAGCATTTTAGATCTTCGAACACATCGTCACGGACCATCAAGCGAGATCGTGGTCAAACGCTAGATCTATACATCAGTATAAAAAATAGTGTATTAGTCACGCAGCCCTCGAATCAACGACATCTCAATAATAATTGAAAAGTTGAAGGATTTCACCTGCCTCTTTTTGACTTTTGCCTTGGAACTAGAAGGAGAAGTTTAGTTTCCTTCGCTGGATAGACCCAAAAAATAGTACACTTCAAAATGTCAGAGGGCGTGCACGTAGCCAAAAGACGAGGATGGAGAAAGAAAAAAAAGCAGCTGGAAGGATGGAGAAAGAAAAAAAAGCAGCTGGAATTGAATGGAATGTAATCCTTCAACTCTAAAATTATTTATTCTTTTTAGGTCTGCAAGACGCACTTAGGCGTGTAAACATTCAGTAAGACTCTAACGCAAGCATAAATAAAATCTTCTTCCAGTAAAATTATCACTCACTAGATGCGCCTCGCGGTTTTACCCGCGTGGTGATGATTGATGACGATGATGATGATGAAAAGTAGCCTTAACACATAGGCTACTTTTCATCATCATCATCATCGTCCAGGATCCCCAGGGTCTAAATTTACATACCAAATTTAATCGAAATTGTTTTACCCGGTGGACAGACGACCTGACTAAAATCGCAGGCAAGGGATGCGGGCCGCTTCCAACAGGTCCTTGTGGAAATCAATGGTGGAGGCATATGTCCAACAGTGGACGTCCTATCGCTGAGATGATGATGATGTTGTAGTCGTTTGAGCGTGAAAAGGAAACAAACATACACGCAAACTTTCGCATTTATAATATTAGTGGGATTAGTCGGATGTTGAAAATACCTATAGACAAAAGATTAATAATTAATATAATTTTTGTGATTTATATTTAATTATTAATGAGTGTGAAAAATACGGTTTTAAAGATGCCCAATTGGTTCTATTCTTCAACATATTAAACAATTGTGAGTCTCATCATCATCATCATCATCTCAGCCATAGGAGGTCCACTGCTGGACATATGCCTCCCCCATATAGGGGGGATTTGCCAATACTCGCCACGCTTGGCAGACGGGTTGGCGAGCGCAGTATGATTTCCGATCCTCAGAAGGCGCTGCTGCCCACCTTCTGGTACGTGATCCCTTAGCCGACTCTTACGGCACCCACGGGAGGAGATGGGGGAGTACTATTCTAGGCCGGTACCACCACGGCACACACAATTGTGAGTCTATGACTTGTTTCTTTTGTAAACTAGTTGTTATGACAATTTTATGGCGAATTGTCGAGGTTGTTGACAGGATTCAACGGTTCGACGTTATTTACGAGTTTTTGATTATACCTAGAATATTTTCACGATAAACCATAGTAGTAAAGAATTGGGTAAGTTTGCATTAGTTTTTTATTTTTTTATTATACTGTATAGATCTAGCGTTTGACCGCTATCTCACTTGATGGTCAGTGACGATGTGGTCGAAGATGTCAGCACGCTAAATCTAGAATGTTCACTGGCTCTTAACGAATGCTGCCTGAACACACTATATGTTTGGTGATAGTTTTTCAAACTTGAGGGTAGTAAGTAACCATGCGGGTAGTCGAAAGTACCCTACCACCATGCTGGGAATTTGAGAAAGGTGTTACCTTTATCGAAAGCTCAAGCTGTTGGTGGGGATCGAACCGGTGTCTGTCAGTTTGACAGCCGACGAGCTAACATCGCTTTGAATTTATTTGTTGTTACATAAATATAAAACAGTTCATTCTTTATAGCGGTATATGTAGGTCAGAAATCTGTCAACGGCAGCATTTTATATTAAATCCCTTAATGTCTATATCTTGGCTATTATTACAAAACCAACGAAACTCCGACGAAATTAATTTTCACTCTCTTCAAAGTTTATAATTGTCGTCGAACTCTCAAAGAATTTAATAAAACTTGGGCAGTTTTATCTGCTAATATACAAAGTTAAGTTATTAGTGGTCAATCAATTTATATCAATATTACGCTGTCAAGTATAAAATACTTAAAGATAAAAATACTCACGTTAAAAGTTTTAGCCTAGCATGATGCATTAGTGCAATGCTACTAATTCCACTATATATAATATTATTATAAATGTAAAAGTTTGGATGGATGGATGTTTGTTACTCAATCACCCCAGAACGGCTGATCGGATTTGGATGAAATTTGGGATGTAGATATTTAAGGTCCCCAAAAAACACATAGGGTACTTTTCATCATCATCATCATCATAAACAATCATCACCACGGGGGTAAAACCGCGGGGCGCAGCTAGTATTATAAATACGTAAGTTGGTGTGCACGTTTGTTGCTTCTTCACACTCAAACGGCTACACCTATTTCATGAAATTTAGTATGGAGATAGCTTATACCCTGGATTAACACATAGGCTTATTTTAATGATAACCGTTTTTCATCACCTCGCGGGTAAAACCGCGGGCGCAGCTAGTTAACCATAAAACTAACTGATCGTTTTTGCAATACACCTGCAAAATGTGGATCGAGCTTTCTCCCTCGGTATTTCCGAGTAGCTACAATATGGGATTATTCTAAAGGAGAGTTAAGAGTCTTAAAAGGATTGGCGACGTATCGTTCTGAACCCAGTATTACAGATATTCATAGGCGGCGGTGATCACTTACCATCAGGCGGTCCGTCTACTTGTTTGTCCACGTTTTTTTTAAATACCTTTTAAAAAAAATACTTCTTCGTGTATGATGTATCAATTTCCTATGATGTCCGCAAAGAGGGTACCAAAACTTTGTTTACTTGGCTAGAAAGAGCTGAAAATAATATGTCTATCAGCAAATCTTTTAGAAATGGAGACTGTAATTGGATATTTTATTAGGTCCCGCAAGAAAAATGGTTGGAAAGGCGACACAAATGCGGGGTTTTAGCACTTTTATAGCCATTTTAAACACATTTTTGAGACATTGCTGCTTTAGCTAGTTACGCTCCTTGTATGGGTAGCTATTATATTAGAAAACTAGCTGCGCCTCGCGAATTTACCCGCCTGGTGATGGTTAATGATGATGAAAAGTAGCTTATGTGTTATTCCGGAACCTGAAGTATCTACATGCCAAATTTCATCCATATCTGTCTTGCCGTTTGAGCGTGATTGAGTAATAAACATCCATAAATGGTAAAAAAAATTTAAGGATCCCTAATTTTTTACCCTGTGTCACCCGGAGATAGTGTAGCTTCCCAAGAGTTTACATTGTTTCAAATCGGTTCAGTAGTTTCGTAGCCTATTCAATGCGAACAAACAACCAATCCAATCTTTCCTCTTTATAATATAAGTATAGAGCAGTGGTTCCCAACCAGTGGTCCGCGGACCACTAGTGGTCCACAGGCGTTAAAATATGGTCCGCGAATGCAAATAATTTCGGATCATGTGTCGCCTCACGCCGTACAAAAATTCGAGTGCCCAATCTAGGACTAACTCGTTAAATTTGCAAATATTAGAAGCTGTAAGAGCAGCATTTGAATCGGAGTGAAACAAAAAATGTATATTTTCTATTAAAATACTATTGATAATCATGATACGTCTGAGTTTAGAATAAAATTTATTTTCGGATTGATTTAGTTGCCTTGTACACGTGGTCTTAGCAATCAAAAAATAAATCAAAGTGGTCTTGGCAAATAAAAGATTGGGAACCATTGGTATAGAGAATGTAGTTCAAAGTCATCTCTTCACGATAGGCGGCAATATTAAATAGATAGGACCTGTCATTTAGAATCTTCTTGTATGACTATTACATAATCAATGTTGGAATGATAACCCACATATTAGTAATCCAGTCGCAGCCGCATGATTGCTTCCAGATTATCGCATAGCATTGCCGTGTTTATTGAATGGCGTGTCTGGCGGTTGAGAGTAGATAGGATACGATTATGCGGGAATAGAAATTGTTGGGTGTCATGAAGTGATATACAAATATATCGACATACGTCGATATAGTCTTCTCGTGACCACAACCAATGCAACTTGGTCGAAACGTCGAGGTAAATAAATTACTAAATGTTTTTCTCGCGATTAAGCCCCGTTTGATTTAATAACAATGTGTTCGAATCGCGAAAGTCTAAAAATTACAATCGACATACGTGTCGAATAGAAAGACACATACTATTCATATACATATTCTAAAAACTTATAAATTAAAAACATGCTACAAAATTATAATCCTACTAATATTATAAAGGCAAAGGTTGTGTGTATGTTTGTTACTTATTCAAGCTCAAACGGCTACTACGATTTCAATGAAATTTGGTATGGTAATAGTTTAGACCCTGGATTAATACATAGGCTACTTTTTATCATCATCATCAATCACCACCACGCGGGTAAAATTCCGGGGCGCAGCTAGTAAAACCATAAAAATGATTTACATTATCCTTACTAATCAGACCCACCTCAGCGTAGTGCTACCTGCGTACCTGTAGACATTCAGCGCTAACTAACGAATTTGGATGAAATTTGGTATGTAGATACTTCAGGTCCCGGAATAACCAATAGGCTACTTTTCATCATCATCATCATCAATCATGTTCAAGTTTTCACTTCTTTCAACACTCCCGGAGTGCAACCGGTTGTTTTACACCACAATAATTGGTACAGGGTACATATATGTATTCAAAACTATTAGATTCTGGAAATAAATATGTTTGTTTGTTTGTTTGACTTTCAATATCTTAACAACATACGTGCTTAGGAGTCATGATTTGTTTTCGAAATTCAATTGTTATCTATAGGTACTTACATGCCGTCTAAAGTCCAAAATCATATATAAACACCAAAATCATATAAACAATTCCTATATCTCTGTAACCCCAAAATCAACCGTCACTGTAAGAAAATCCATACCAAAAGACATGTCATTATTCACACTCCACGCCCCCCGAATGCCGATACAAGTAGGGCATTAACCCCTGTACACATCAGGGTACCGTCTACACGTATCAGCGCGACAATGGAACACTCTTACAGAACCCAACACCCTCCCACTTTCCTTCTTATCGTGGACGTGTTTTGGACGATCCGGGTGACACTGTAGTGTTTGAACTTGGCAATCTTTTTTACCTTGGCTTATTTTGTAAGAGCAATCGGTGATGCGACTGTAAAAAGCGGTTTATTTCAGGGGCCTTACTATCAGCTTTGTTAAAACCATGCAAGATCCGAGCAGTTCTAAAACCTGACTTACAACAATTTTTGTTGGTACCAAGTTGTTCCAATTGTTGGTAATTTTTTTTTTCACCTTTTCCAGTAACCTTTGCTACTCACGGGATCAAAATAAATAGGACTACACGGGAAGCACCAGCTTTCAAATAACAAAATAATCTTCAAAATCGGTTCACCCAGGCCAAACGTCTGAGGCAACAAGCATACAAAGAAAAATTCCAGCCACTCGTGCTCGTCCCATTTAAAAATCATCAAAATCGCACGAGCACTTTTTGAGTTACAAGTGTAAAACTGAAAAATGCGTGCTTATACTACACGATATTATAGTAGCGGGTGAAGACATCGGTGAACATACCTACACCACAATGACAATTGATCCCATGAGTAACGTAGGTCACTAAAAAGAGTGAAAAGAAGTCGGTACCATGAGCACAATATTTTGATATCAGTTACTTTTTAACTATCATGGTACCGACATCAACAAGTTATTTCATACTTTTGAGTGTTGAAGTCGGTTCCATTTTTTGGAAAAAATATTTTGAGCTAATACCTATTTATTTCCTGTGACAATTCAATAAAGTACTTTTATTTGATGATTTTTGTTTCATACACAACAAAGTGAAAAGTCCAGACTTTCAGTGGTGCCAGTATTTGGACAACAACAATTACGTTTGGAAGCTTCAAGACAAAAAAAGTGACATGTTCATGTAGGACGAAATTATTAAATATATTTTTTACCGAATGGTCCCGATATCCTAACGATAATACTCGTAATAGTTTGACGTTTGTATGAATGTCGAGAAAAATTAATAACATTTTTTGTAAAAAAAATGGACTTGACATCAACACTTAAAATACTGAAATGAAGTCATTCTGTTCAAGTTTGACTATTATTTTATTTCTGATCATTTTTATATTTTTTGTTAACTTTGTCTAGTTAACAAAAAATACGACATGTCCTGTGTATTTTCAAATCATACTTCTGTGATAGTGTCAAATAAATATTTTTTAGCCGTCAAACGCTAGTTTTACTCATTAATTTTGGTGAGGGAAATGCCATGTTATTCGCAAGTGAGTAAAAAGTTTTTAAATTTCGAGAACAACCCTGACTAAGGTAATGTCAACCCGCCGACCAATCAGAGAGCACAGAGTCCTTCCGGGCCACCTGCAAGTTCCTCGCTAGTTAGTGCTCTCGTTTCGCTCGTAGTTCAATCATAGAGCCCTTCGCTTCTTCAGGTTTCAATCCAAGCACTCACGCCAAAAATGAACTTTACTCACATTTAAAGCAAGTAACTATTTCTTTTCTTTCTTTTAGTAACCTCCAAGCAGCACAACCATTAAACCTCTCAAAAGACTATATTATGTTTACAGCGTGTGAAGTAGATATTTGCCTGCTGTGCACAAAAAAAAAATATTTTAATTAAAATTAAATTCAATCTTTATGAATAAAAAAACCCAAGCTTACTGACGTCACTTGTATTAAAATATGGTGGGCTCATCTTTTGCAACAAAGGATTTTTTTAGCAGTTCAACCAATGATGTTATATGTTTATATGAGGTAGATGCGCACAAGCGCGCGGAAACTGAGGCAGCAAAATGAAGTCAGTTGTAGTAATTATGATTACGACGCGTATTTCCAGCGCAAGTCTAAACATGCTATCCTTTTCTATATTATTTGTATCGTATTATCTGTCGCAGTAGTATCGTATTATCTGCCGCTTCCAACCGGTCCTTGTGGAAATCAATGGGGGAGGCCTATGTCCAGTAGTGGACGTCCTATGGCTGAGATGATGATCTGTCGCAGTAAGCATGTTTATGTCGTAAAGGAACAAAATCTGAGCACCGCCCAGTATGAATATACGTCATCTTTAGTAAAACATCATTGAGTTCAACGCGAGAATGCAGTAAAAGTGTTTGAAAAGGTTTTTTAAATGCAATAAATTCTATTTTTTCATTATACCATGTCTGTTTTACATATCTGCTTCAGATTAGCTGATTCATAAAGTACCTACCTAGACATTGGTCGCTTAGCCTGAAGTCATAATAGTTTTGAATCTCCACGAAAGTTAAATGAAACAAAATAGAATTCAACCATTTGGAATCTCGAAGCTTAAATGATTTAAAATCATATTCAACAATTGAATGAAAATAATAAAGTTTTACCAACAAAGAACGACGGTAATTTTTAAGCTATTGCATAGCTTCTATCGCGGGCCTTGAGCGTGGAGACCGAACCCAGAAATTCTGTAACGAAAATAACCTAACGCCCCCCAATCCGACCGGCACAGCGGTGATACTTTTTAGTTTTGCCATCCATCGATGAACAGCAGAACTTTTATGACTTTTTTGAAATATCACGCTTGTCTGTTTAGTTCAGCAACTCGCCTCTAGGTGGCATAGGTTGTATCGGCGATACTGCATAAGTTATTAATATATTAATTGCATAAGTTGATAAAAAATGCTATGCAATAGCTTTACCGCGGCAGTCCCCGAGTGCCACACGTGTTTTTTATTTCATTATTTGGATCACGGGTCTCAGTATAATCTCCTCTACCAGATAATATACTCGACTCCGCTTAGCCTGAAGATGGCCCTTTCGGGTTTCCCATGAATTATGTATATCAATGCAGCCATTACGTAAAATGTATCGTTGTAGCGGTAACACAGATTTTGGAAGCAGCGCTAATGTTTTATTTATTTGTACTTGATCCGCGTGACTTTATAATTTTGCTGCATGCACATAAAATATGTACCTTAAATTTAACACATACTTTATACACTTTTGACACTTTTCCATTTTCATACGCTATAAGACGATTTTTAAGCTATTTCCATATCTTATTTAGCATGAATGAATTTATATCATACTACCTGCACCGCGGGGTTTCGCCCGCATGGTAAGAGGGTGGGTTTGTTTCACCCTGGGCTCGAATCCCGGCAGGGACAAACATTTGTGCGGTGAGAGTATGGTGTTTGTCCCGGGTCTTGGTTGTTTGTGTGGTGTGATTGTTTGTGTCCATGCTTCCCGCGACACAGGGAATCCTAGTGCGGAATTCTGAGTGAGATAAATAAAAAAGAAAAAAAGTAGTTAATGATACTTACAAATAACGTAGCTTTCTATTGGTAAAACAATGTTCAAAGTCGGATTAGTAGATCCTTAGATTTCCCGACCTCACAAACTTTACTTCTCTTTAATATGTATAGAAAATATTTTTCTTGAGCAAAAAATTAGGTTATACATTCGACAAAATAAGACAAATACAACTGTGGGTACAAGTAACTTGACAGCGTATAATTATCCTGTTAATGTCGTAATAATATGGTAAGCTATTTAATTTGACTCAGGAATGAAGAGAACGAATCTCACTGACAGCAGTCAATGACAGAAGTTGGTTCTGCGGTTCAGCAAATATTTTTTTTTAAAGTAATAATATTGCGTTTGACAACTGTCTCACCTGATGTTAAGTGATGACGTTAACGCAAACCTAGAAGATACCTATTCACTCGCGACTTGAAGACTCCAAGATTGTACATATCGGGAAACACAGGTTTGGGCAACGCGTTATTTATAGTTAAAATCGCAGCGCATATTTTTTAATTTTTTATGTGTTAACATTTACATAAGGTCTTCAGGTCCCAAACTAGGCAGAGCCTGTACTATGGTAACCTGATGACTGATATATATATATATACTTATATACATATACACACCCAGACACAGGTCAAACAGACATGTTCATACACACAAATGTTTGACCTGTCCGGGAATCGAACCCGGGACCAGCGGCTCAGAAGACAGAGTGCCACCAACTGCACCAACCGGCCAGCCGTATTTCGAACGGAGCTGATGGCCGATGAAGTAGAAAGGTTTTTGAGTGACGGCCATGAAGCAAAACTGGCGAGTGAAACGTGAAAATTGCACTGTATAAACTCGTATCTGTATAATATCCTGTAAGATATTCTTCTTTAATGTCTGTTCTAGACTACCTAATAAGACTGTGAGATAAATCTAGAGGCAGTGCACTTTTGATTTGACCCTATGTAGATCTATGGGAGGATATAACCAGCAGTGGACGTGTTATGGCTTCAAATCAATATTAGTCCGGTAGACAATTTTGGGGGCGTAAGTTACGAAAATCACATAGCTTATTTTTAAAAAATTGTTTCACTTCTTTAACTAGTGTTTTGAGTAATTCAATAGTTGATTTTTTTTTAATATTCAAACCTTAATCAATTCTTATTTTTTATGGATAAATTTGACACAAATTTGTACTTGTACATACATACTTATATTCACCCTGCCTGCCCTTTTCCCTGGCCATAGCTTTCTAAATGTTTCGATCCATACGCACTCCTTTCGATACATCCATGCTCATAAGACCTTTCATACAAGAGCAATGCTTTAGAGTACTATGATAGAGTATATTCTTCCCTCCGTAGAACTTTCTAAAACTGATTTTGGAACGTTTACCTACTAGGCTTTTCTCTTCTAACACTACCATTCACTTCACCCATGTGTACCTGCTTAGTCAATCTCCTTTCGTTCTATTTCTCTCTGATCAAACCATATCTATTGTTAAAAAATCATGTGAACAATAGATACCTATGATCTAGACCTCAAAACACATAATTAACTCACTTTAATAATATTTAAAGAAATGTAGGTGACATTTTTTAGTTACTTAATGCGCTTGCACAGGTCACTACTTCGTCGTTATTTCCATATTTTTTTTCATCCGGTTCTGTATAAAAAGACATTTCATAGAAGCAAGCATCTCAGATGATAAAAAATTGTGTATAAAATAGTATAAATGGCTTTGAAACTATGGGCAACAAATTAAAATCTTAAGAATTTTCAGAACCTCTAAACCTAGCGTTAACTGGCTACTTATATGACGAAGATAAGTGAAAAAAAATTAATCACTTAACATTCTAGGCCTAGCGTTATACCACCTTCCACTACAGCATCCCTGACCATCAAATGAGAAATTTATTAAACGCTCTTATTATAATAACTTAGGTAATTATTTATTACTTAATTATTTATTATAATTATCGACTACGATCTGAGTACTTAATATGTATTAGCTTATATTATATAAAACATTTAAGGAACTTCTTTCTCTAGCTTTTTTTTATTTGTATAAAATTTGTATTATATATGAGAAAATGACTGTATGTTCCTTATAAATTATTTAATTATTTTATAATTAATTCTTGAATATTAGAGTTTTTTTTCTTTCAGTTTCTAAATCAGGAATTTCAATATAATATTGGAAATCTTGTTACCAAATTATGTTAAATTTACATTAATTGAATATAGGATTTACTTGAAATTTGTAGATATTGATGTTATACATAATCGGTTGAGATGGTCGTCGTGGCTAAGTGATTAGTGGCACCGCCTTTAGAACCACGACTCCGGGTTTGAACCCCGGCTGGGGCAAACATTTCTGTGATGACCATTGATGAGTTTTCTTCAGTATTGGACATTCTTGTGATGTGATTGTGTGTGTCCATACCTCATTCGACATAGGGTACTCTAGTGCCGGGGTGTGACTGTACAAAACACTAGAAGATATACACGCAATTGAATATTTGGTTTCAATGCATCATACTTTCTCTAGCTTCGTCGTAATCGAACCCCACAAAGCAATTTCCATTTAACAGCTGAAACATACAAAGGCCACAGATATGTACAAGCTCGAAGGACAAAGGATACTCGAAGGAATCCCGTTGCATAGACGATATCGTAATACGAGAAAATCGCCAGCAGCAATCCTGGATACTTACACACTACTGAATCGGACAGTTACACAACTTTTACGCGGTGAGGGACAAATCTCCTTTGGGTTAGTTTTTAGGGTTTCGTACCTCAAAAGGAAAAAACCGACCCTTATCGGATCTCTTTGCTGTCCGTCTGTCAAAAAAATAATTTATTAGTTTTGAAACTAAAAGCTCGAGATGTGGAAAATACTCCATACATCGTTGCTTGGTCTTCGGCCTCGTTAGCAACTCCCTACAGCGACAGACATGCGTTATTACCCATTCGGAATTCTGCCTACGGCTTCGTTAGTGACTCCCGATTGCTCGACCTACGGCCTCGTTAGTGACTCCCTATTGCTCGTCCTACGGCCGTGTTAGTGACTCTCTATTGCTCGACCTACGGCCTTTTGAAATTAAAGAATTAGTTTCATTTTTTTTATACACACTCAGACAAAGCTCAGTTGGCGACAAAAGTATCTTGTTAGAAATTTGAATCCCCATTTTAAAATACTTTTGCTGTAGTTACTGATTTCAGTCCTTACAAAGAGACTCTTCGTAGATACACAGTGAAGGTAGAGTTAAAATCTTAAGGGTTTGAAAGTAGGGCCTACATGAATCACTCTGGTGTAATCCGCATATTGGCCTAATGCTTTTCTTTTGTGCTCCGAATGCTGTATCTTTCTCAGCGGCGGCATTAGCCCAGAAAATAACAACATGCCATAACAGAGATCCCAAATAAGCGTGATAGGCTGTGAATAAGTTGTCCAAGACACTGACTGCTGAAACACATCTAACGTTAAAGCAGCAGGCAGGGTCACCTATGTTTTATGTATGTATTTACAAAACAAAAAAAATGTTGTATTTGTATTTCTATCGGTAATATATTAGTTATTTATGATTACAACAATCAAAATATAAAATAATAGACTCATTTAATTTACACAACAGTTGCGCGCCGCAGTTTCACCTGCGTGAATTACCGAGTTTTCCCGCAACATTAATTATCCCATAGGAAACAGAGTTTTTCGGAATAAAACAACCGATGTGTTATTCGAAGGTCTAACGTATCTCCATACCTAATTTCATCCAAATCGACCAAATTTTATCGAAATCAGTACGGCCGTTTGAGCGAGTAAATAGTGGATTACTTGTGTATCCCACGGGAACAGCAATTATTTTCCGGATGAAAAGTAGCCTATGTGTTATTTGAAGGTCTAAACTTTTTCCATACCAAATTTTATCGAAATAGGTGTCACCGTTTCAGCTTGGAAGAGTAACACACATACATATGTACATACACAAATATGTGCATACAAAATGTTGCCTCTTTAATATTAGTGGGGTATCAAACAGTAAAGAGAAAAAAAAACTGCGCTATTTATTAATTAACTAATAATTAAATATAGCTTCGGCTTAACCAAAATGTACAAAAGGCATATCTAAAGGAGGATGGCAGACTCACATACATTTGCAGCCTAGAAGAAAGAAACCGCGTTCATGAATAAAACTTATACGTATCGATAGAGCAATAAATACATTGTATATTGTACATTCAATCATTTTCCTAGAATTGGGCGTAAAAAGTTATCATGGAAAATCATCTGTATCAGTATGCTAACCACACGTCCATATGCGAACCATTCAATGGATCGCTATCCATCTATAGCAACGTAGACAGAGAAAGCAATGTTGCATGGATCGCGCTACAGATACAGATTACTTATTATATTCTGGAATAAACTAGGCATGGGTGTGTTTATGACTACAGATTATAGAGTAACAATGACAATTAATGTCAGAGCGTAAGTATTCGAACGCAACAAACATAGTGAGAAGTATAGGGTGCGTTCGAAAACTACAAACACCACATAAATACATAATATAAAAGTACTTCTGATTCCCAACTTTATAAATAATGCAAATTATTCACGGAATCCACAAAAATACAATATAAATTTTCATGTATAAAGAATACATAAACGGGTTGTCATTTCGTTTTTCGGGAGCAAGGCTGGTTCTGCCATCCTCCTTTTTTATTTATTTTTTATTTTAATTTGTTTATTCAGGCAATAAGACCCATTTGTTAGTAAACTTATATCTATGTTAGTAAATACTTATTTAAAGGCACTTTTTATCTGGCCAACACCCCAACTAAATGTCTATTTATTGGCGAATCTAGCTTACCGGCTATTACTTGTAGTATGGTGTTGGGGCTGCCACGCACTCTTTGCAGCAGCGAAGCGAACTCTTTTGCATGGAGCCCTACATCTGAATTCCTCAATACCGGATATCAACCATCCGCCCTAAGATCGAGGTCAAGCTTCGACCTTCGGGAAGGTCGAACACCGAACTCTTTATGGTAGGTCCACGCCCTACAGGATCAACGATGGAGAAAATGTGCTTGCGGTGATTTGTCGACGTTGACAGATTGGCGATTTTCTGCTTGGAATTGGGTTAGGTTATGATGTAGAGACCTTTTGTTCCCGGCAACAAAATATCTATGAATTTTTCATATACTCATTTATTCGTATTTTGATTTACATTACAATAGGTCTTACAGAATTCATCAACATGATGATTCGTTTGACAAGATAATAAGTTTACACACAATGCTGCTAGCATTCTGGGCACGCTGCCAACCAGTAGCAGGTTAGAGCATTTGAGTTATCTATAGGCTGACAATAGCTAGTCAATTGCTGAAATGTTTTTCTAATAGCTGTAGTATTGTATTTAGTTATTAGTATTTAATTTTAATAAAGTCATCGGCCCGTTTGTCAAGTCAATTTACAATGACAGATTTAGTATAAATAAAAATGGAACCGACTTCAACACTCGACTTTTTTTATGTGTGTTCGTGGATAACTTCGCCGTTTATGAACCAATTTTGATGATTTTCTTAGATAGAGTATACTTCCGTGATAGTTCCATTTAAATTTCATCAAAATCGGACAAGCGGTTTTTGAGTTATACTCCAATAACTGAAAAGTGCTACGCATATATAACGGTCGCCGTGGCGCAGTGGTCAGTGTCAGTGACTTGACTTCTGTGTCTCCGGGACCCTGGGTTTGAATCCCGGCAGGGGCAAACATTTGTGCGATAAGATAAGGTGTTTGTTCCGGGTCTTGGTTGTTTGTGTGTGTCCATGCCTCCCGCGACACAGGGAATCCTAGTGCGGAGGTCTGAGTGTGATAAAAAAAAATCTCGACGATATTGTTGTCGCGGTTGAAGACATCGGAGAACATACAATGACAATTAATCCCGTGAGTAGCGAAGGTCACCGAAAAGGGGTCCAACACAAAAAATTGTGTGAAATAACTTGTCGAAGTCGGTACCATGAGTACAATATTTGGATATAAGTTACTTTTGAACTATCATGGTACCGACTTCAACAAGTTATTTCACACTTTTGAGTGTTGAAGTCGGTTACATTATATGGTAAAAAATGTTTTTGTTTAATGGTTACAGACAGATGCCAGACTGGTGAAATATTTATTCACTTTAATGGTCGTTCAAAAACGCCATACATGTTTTAGTATTCAATATTTTGACGGTGGCTAGGTTGAATGCAATTCAACATGGTTGATTGCAAAATCTTCTTTACGCTATTCTGTTCCATCACTCTTCACCGCGCTATCTCAGGGAATGTTTTCATTTCCTTCACTCGACTCACACAGTTTCATTACGGTCATCAGAGAATCTTATGCTGAAAACTCCTAAACATAAAACCACTTTCTATAATTGGTCATTTACTGTTGAAGCTATCCGATTGTGGAATGTGCTACCAATAGAAAGTGAAACGGGCACCATCTCTGAATGTATTCAAATGTCAAGTCAAAGCGTTTTACCTGTCCCAATAGCTTATATGGGTACAATGATATTTTAATGCTATGATTGTATGTGTCATTTTTTGGTGTCTGACATCGCTATTGTGCTTGTTAGTTATAAAATATGTTGGTTACTGTTATTATTTTCTCTTAAGGTGTTTGATATTATGTATAAATTAAGTAAGTTTATCATTTATTTCATTTATATTCTAGTATTTTATGTAATGTAATTAAACAACGCCAGAGTATACTATTCTATTCTCCTATGCAAAAAGGGTTGTTTGGAAGAGATCGCTGTGAGCGATAAAACCGCCCATTGTTTCACATTGTATTTAAAATTGTCTAGAAATAAGTTTTTATGTGAAGGTGTTGCAATAAAGAGTTAATCTATCTATCTAATGCAAGCCTGTGTGGCATGCCTGTGTATATAGGCGTCCTATCTACCGAACCACTGGCGCGAAAAATAAACAAAACAGAATCAACATCCACATTCTAATATAAGACGAATAGTAGCGCGCTCAAACTCGTCAGCGTGGATATCGAGCTTGATCGTTTTACTGTTGTGTACCTATTTTCCATTTAACGGATGAAGAGATTCGATTGTCACACAAATAAAATAAAAAGATATTGTTATTAGAAAATAGGGTAAAAAATATTTTAGCGATTCGTAAATATATACTTTAGAATAGATTTTTTAAGCATTATAACCGTTTGACCACAAACATTGAACATCAATCGAGACAGTTCAGGGTGTCAGTCTCTTATTTATGCGCCCCGCGATTTTACCCGCGTGGTGATAAAAAACGGTGATGATGGTGATGATGAAAATCTGTTAATCCAGGGTATAAGCTCCATACCAAATTTCATCTAGATCAGTTCAGCCGTTCTGGCGTGATTGAGTAACAAACATCCAGCCATCCATCCATCGTAACTTTGACATTTATAATATTAGTGGGATGACAATCCATTCATAAACAATGCAATAGTCGTTCAAATGTTAATATAAATAAACTTGATATTCCGCTAAAATAACAGTTGCATCTCGATTGCATTGTAGACAATTGAATTGCGGGTGAAATTAGATTTATGTAGCCATTACAATGAAACTCCAAGTAGAATAGAAAAAAAATAGAAAAACGAAGATTCATTGACAATCTATGAGCAATGTGTTAGTAAAATTGATACCCTGGCTTGATATTAAGTGTTATCGCAATTAAAGATGAAGCAGCTCAAGCTTAGAAGGTGACTTGAAGACGCCAGGATTGTACCTATCGGAAACACTGAGTCTGACGCGTTCCATTCCTTGGCAGTACGCACTAGGAAAGTTGAAGAAAAGCGCTTAGTTAATGTAGGTGGTATATCTGCTATTCAGCGATGGCGTATTGCCGTAGTTGTGTTCGACCAAAGATAGAATGGGAAATGGTTTTAATAAAAATTATATAATAGCATTGAGCATACTCCGATATATTAAAAAAAAAATTTTAAAAAGCATTTACTTTCGTATATAATATCTTTTAAGTACAGGTCAGATAAAAAAATACTAAAACTTTTTATCTCGAGGTACCGTATAATAAGGGAAACTTTTCGTATTTTAATAATTTTTTTCATGCTGCATAAATTTGAATACTAGTCTAGTATGTTATTTTACTATTGTTCGTTAGTTTGACAGCTGACGCTCCCCCCGCTGAGTTATCATCGGTTCTTTTTATTGCACAAAAAGCTAACGCATTCAGACGTGAGCTTATATATAAATGGGAGGTACAAAGAAAATAAAGAAATCTTTTAGAAATCAGAACCCTTGCCAAGGTTTTCTTTTCACGTAATTTCCTGTGTCACAACGGAATAGAAAACTATTGACCTTTAATAACTACAAGAAATATTTGATCGCTGGCATTGTTCGCTTTCGGCGCTTTTTGATTGCTTAGTATTAATATTATAACCTTAATCGAATAATAAAACCAATTATTAATCGAACTGTTTCTGAAATTTTCCGTAAATATGATTGCCTATGACTTTTTTTTAACTATATATAATGACTAGCGATATTATAGCTACATTTTTAATAAACAAGTGGACTAAATCAAAAGTAGTCAATTTTTTTTTATACTGTATAGATCTAGTGTTTGACCACTATCTCACTTGATGGTCAGTGAAGATGCGGTCGAAGATGTTATCACACTAGACCGAGAATGCTCACTGGCTCTCAAGGACTGCTGCCTGAACACACTATGTGCTTGGTGACAGTTTTTTAAACTTGAGGGTGGTAGCTAGCCAAGCGGGTATTCCAAAGTACCCTACCACCATGCTGGCAATTTGATAGCGTTGTTACCTTTACCGGAAGCTCAAGCTGTTGTTGGGGACCAAACCAGAGTCCGTCAGTTTGACAGACGACGCTCCGACCCCACCTAGTGTGGGATAAGGAGAAGAAGAAGAAGATATTATGGTATTTATGATTTAGCGTATAATAAATAAGGATAAAAAAAGTATATTACATCGTTAGGCTTATAAATATTAGAAAAAGGTTCTAGTTATCACGCTATTTTTGTACAATATAGATTTTGTTGATTCATGCAAACGAGTTTGCAATGTTTTTTCTCCTAGATATATATCGTGTTTTATGTTTAAAGATAATTGTTTTATCCATTTTTAAAACGCGCGTACCGTTCACTCAACCTATCCATTCTCTGTGTCACAGTTTTACCTACTAGATAAATGACAGTTGGTACTGAGTTCAATTGTTTTAACGCTGCGATACTACTGCAATACTGCAGTTAGTTGAATTTCGGCCACGGTTGCATATAGAAAGTTTTATCTAGAATACCGGGTTGAGAAATTGTTACAAGAGTTCTGAAATAAACGACTGGTTTTAATTCGTACTTTCGTTTCTTTAGCGAATAACAATTTAAGATACTGTAATTATTTTAAATACAAACAAATTTATGGCACGTAAATGATTGTCAAAATTAGCAAACTGGCTCTCTGTATTAAAATCAACTGCGAGGCTACTCAGTGACTCAGCTCCAATGTAAAATAGTTTAATTTTACGGCCGCTGGTACAGAAGGGTTGGTTAAGCGGTTGACGTGATTTGTTTCAAAAGCCTCGTTACGAGAAAGAAAGAAAGAAAGAAAGAAAGAAAGAAACCAACCACATTTATTCAAGACATTCACAACACACATTACACAAGAGATACATACAAAAACAATACAGAACAGAATAACAATGATGTTGTGAGTGTCATGAATATGGGCCCCGACTCAGCATAAAACTGAGGCAAAAGCCTCAGTCACTGATTTTCAGTCGGTGCCCATAGACATGACCTCACGAACCTCAGGACAACATTAACTTATAAACCTATGTAAATAATAATAATAATAATAATAATAAATATACTTATATTAAAACAAGAAACACAACAAAAGAAAGAAAAGAAAAAGTAAATTAGAGAGGGGACGTTTCATTCCAGTAGTTTTCAAAATTGTAGTCAATTTGTGCAATTGGCTTTCAAATGAAACGCACCCTTAAGTTATTAACATAGTTGAGTATATATATTATCTATATCTAAGTATAGATATCAAATCAAAGTGATAGGTCTTAGTCTTCTGTCTTCTTAGTCTCGAGAGGTACTTTTAGAGATTCAAATTACGCCAAAATGAGTTTTGATGAAAAGATCTGTTTACGTTAGTGAGTAAATTGTATATTATACACACATGGTGAGAGAGAACGGTAACAAATAGACCAAAGATATGTCAGAATGGAGCCCTAGATTCCAAACAAAGAGGAAAAGAAGAAGAAAATTAAAATGGTGGTCTGATGAAATCAAAAAGATTGCGGGGCCCTTATGGCACAGAATAACTCAAAGAAGAACAGACTGGAAGGAGCTGGAGGAGGCATAGGTGTTCGAGAGACACGCCGACACCCAATAACAAAGATATATATTACCTAATTACCTTAATATAAGTATAAGTATTGTAAAAACTTTTAGAAATAATATACTATGTAGGCAATAAAGGCATTCAATCATTAATCGCAGCCATAGAACGTCCACTGCTGGACATATGCCTCCCCATATAGGGGGGATTTACCAATACTCTACTAGCACGCTTAGCAGGCGGGTCGGCGAGCGCAGTATGGTTTCCTATCTTCAAAAGCCGCTGCTACCCTGGTACGTGATCCCTTAGCCGACTCTTACGGCACACACGGGAAGAGATGGGGGAGTACTATTTTAGGCCGGTACCAAAAATAAATAAAAAATAAAATAAAGTCATAATAAATAGGTACCAAAATATGGAACCGACTTCAACACTCAGGAGTAAATTATTTTTTTCACCCTTTTCAGTGACCTTTGCTATTCACAGGATCAGTTGTCATTGTGTATGTTCACCGATGTCTCCACCCGCAACTATACTGTCATCGACGTATGCGTAGCACTTTTCAGTTATCGGAGAATAAATTAAAAACCACTTGAGCGAATTTAATGAAATTTTAATGGGACTACACGGAAGGTTAGTCCCTTCAATTAAGAAAGGAATGATCAAAATCGGTTCCCCAGTCGAAAGTATGGAGGTAACAAACATTTTTAAATAAAAACATACGGGTCGAATTAAGAACCTCCTCCTTTTTTAAAAGTCGGTTAAAATTATAGACTTTAACCGGGGATTCCAAACGAGGAACTTCAATGTATTAACTTGAAAAATGCTGGTGGACTTAATTAAGCTGTTAAACGATTCGTAAAGTCTGTGTAAAATAAAGAACCCAATTCTTTATTCAGTTTTAATTTTAAACTTGACAATGTCTTGGTATATTGTGTTGGAACTTAATTAACATATACTCACCATCCTAAAAGCGGTTTTATCTAGTCTAAGCGCTTAATCGTGGACGGAAATTGCGACATTCTAATTTATGTTTATCTTTTCTCACTGCATTAAATGCAGTGGAAAATTTTGTTCAGAACTTTTTTTTTATTTATTAACATTCACGCAAGGTCTTCAGGTCCCAAACTAGGCAGAGCCTGTGCTATGGTAACCTGATGACTGATATATATACTTATATACATATACACACCCAGACACAGGTCAAACAGATATGTTCATACACACAAATGTCTGACCTGTCCGGGAATCGAACCCGGGACCAGCGGCTCAGAAGGCAGAGTGCTACCAACTGCGCCAACCGGCCAGTCATTGTATTAGGACTAACCGACGATATTTTGAAAATTAATTATTTCACAGATACGTACTCAAGTATCCACTGGATCGATCAAATCTCCAGTTTTAATGCATGGATATAGGTATTGTGTATTCATATTATTAATTACATTAATCACTGGTCTATTTTCAAATAACTAACATTTGTTAATACAATAATTAATCACCATACAGTTATTTTCATTTTTATACTGTATAGATTTCGCGTTTGACCAATATCTTACGTGATGGTCAGTGACGATTTAAAAAATTGTTCTCAACTAGTATCTTTTCCATAAAAGCTCAGTAACCATGGCTGCACACCGTCGACAATAGTTTGTTATTGCTCATAGAACTTTCTAGCACCTATTAAAACTTGGAACTACTCTGATGCTCCTTGCGAAGTAGATTTTATACTTCCATCGGGAAAAGTTGAGGGTGTTATTTTATAAACTTAAACCTTTTAATGATTTTTTTATGTAATAAGTGGAAAACAAGCAGACGGGCCGCCTTATGGTACGCAATCACAGTCGCCTATGGGTATCTGTGATACTGGGGCCATTACGATACGTTGCCAATCCTTTTTTAACCGACTTCAAAAAAGGAGGTTACTCAATTCGATTATGTGTGTTCGCGGATAACTTTGTCGTTTATCAACCGATTTTGATGGTTCTTTTTTTTTAGGTAGAGTATAGTAAGTAGTAGCTGAAAAGTGCTAAGCGTATCGTGATGATATTATTGTCGCGGTTGAAGACATCGCAGAACACACAATGACAATTAATTGATCCCATGAGTAGCAAGGGTCACTGAAAAAGATGAAAAAAATTTTTTGTAAATAAAAAATGCAACCGACTTCAACACTCAAAAGTGTGAAATAACTTGTCGAAGTCGGAGCCCTCAGAAATAGCACTGAGGCAGGCCACCGAGGGGTTTTTAGTAAGTCGAAATCTGACATAACCCGGCTACATCCCCATTGTAGTCGGGTATCTTTTGAAGATTTTCCCCTCGATAAAAAAAAAGGATGTCTACATATACATATGCCAGACATATGCCTTCCCACATTGATTTCCACAAGGATCGCATTGATGCGTCCTGCGTTCAACTATTAGGTACCCCCCATCTTAGTCAGGTCTTCTGTCCAAAATATCGGTGTCCGTTCTATGCTGCGCTTGCCTGTCCATGGTCTCCATTCGACCCCAACGGCTATCAGTTCATCGAGCTATGTGCCCTGTCAACTGCCACTCCAACTTGCTCATCCGCTGGGCTATGTCGATGGAATCGATGAAAGACCTCAGTACTTTATGTATGATTTCATACAAATTTTGCTATAATTAGCTAAGTAATTCTTTTTAATTCTTACTTTGTTGAACACATCCTGTAATTATTAGTTCTACAATATATTTCATTCACGGTTGCCTGGTAGAAATTGCTTTCAGCGATAAGGCCGCTTATTGTCTCACTATATTAGTTGTTAAGGACTGTAATAACATGTACATATGTGTTTGTGATACAATAAAGCATTATCTATCTATCTATGTTCGAAGGACGGAATCGGAAACTCGATATTATCGTCAAAACACCACACTCTATGACTTAAAAACTTGTTTTATGTTAGCTCAAGTATCTAATCCAGATTTCAAATTGTGTTGTGAAGTCTAGACTTGATTCAACGCCCACGGTCTGAGAAATGTGAAGGGATTATAAAATACGGGTTTTATTGTTGACTCTTCTAATTCAATTTTAGCTTTACAACACTCGTGAGTGCGTTGGGCTTTGTGATAGTGGTCTGCGTAATATGGTTTAAAGCTGATATAAACGCGACGCGATGAAAAAGAGACAATGTGTGGACCTGTGGAGCTTGGAAGAATATTACTATCACCGTTAGTGTGAATTTCGAGCATTTATTGAAGTGAAAACATTTTTAGCAGCGTTGAGCACTTTTGTATAGGGAAAAAATTTTAAACTCGCGTCATTGCCAGATCGTCAGATCGTTAGAACAAGACGTTATCGAATTCGTAAGACGAAGGGAGACTAGACCGCCGTCTAAATTTAAACTGAAATGTGTTACGAAAAAGGAACATTTTCGTTTTGTGATAGTTTTAATTGATAAAGTCGTTTTGTTAAAAGTATTATTGAGTTCTGTTATCAAAACGCCGATATTATAAAGTGGAAAGATTTAATTGTTTCTAGAAAAACATCATGGTAATTCTATATATCCCACTAATATTATAAATCTGAAAGTTTAGAGGGATAGATGGATGGATTGATGGTTACTCAATCACGCCAGGACGGATGAACGGATTTGAATGTTTTTTTTTTTTTTATATATGGGACAACATTCACACAAGGTCTTCAGGTCCCAAACTAGGCAGAGCCTGTACCTGGTATGGTAACCTGATGACTGATATATATACTTATATACATATACACACTCAGACACAAGTCAAACAGACATGTTCATATACACAAATGCTTGACCTCTCCGGGAATCGAACCCGGGACCAGCGGCTCAGAAGGCAGAGTGCTATCAACTGCGCCAACCGGCCAGTTGGTATGTAGATAGATACTTTAGGTCCTGGAATAACATTATAGGCTATTTTTCATCATCATCATCAATCATGGTCAAATTTTCACTTCTGCCGCTATTCCTGGAGAGCAACCTGTTTTTTATTATTTAGCTGCCAACTGAGAGTGAGTTAGAGTGGTTTTTTTTCATTTCAGTCATCTAGGTCTGCCCATTATATGCTAGCAATAGTTAGTTGATAGCTCAAATTTTATTGTACAGCTGTGGTGTTGTATATAGTTATTAGTACTTTACATAAGGCAATGGCTCCATTGGAAAAAAGAGCCTCTGTAATGACTTTGAAGAAACATTCTGTTGTATTTTTTATACTAACTTTTAAACATCGATCAAACAATTTTTGTCATTATAAGTAGTTCATCGACGGTTAATAGATAAATGGACGCTTAACATTTTGCCGAACAGCAGCCTTACAAGCCGTCAAAAATGATCCGGTTAAGGTTTATATTTGAATTGAATTAATTTATTTTCAAACTATTTCTATACATATTTCAGTAAAATCGGTGGGTATTACTCTTTATTGAAATAAATGTCGGAACCAACAAAAAACTGAAATCACCGACTATTACTCCTTATCAGTGAAACTTCACTGATAAGGAGTAATAGTCGGTTTTTTTTCAGTTTTTAATCTACGCATGTAGCATGTACATAACATTATATCTGACTATGGGCCTCAAGAGCAGGCTCATAGTCACACAGCGAGCTATGGAGAGGGCTATGCTTGGGGCTTACTCTACGCGATCGAATCAGAAATGAGGAGATCAGTAGAACAAAAGTAACCGGCAAAGCACAGCGGACTAGCAAGTTAAAGTGGCAGTGAACAGGGCACATAGCTCCAAGAACTGATGGCCGTTGGGTCGAAAGGAAACCACAAACTGGCAAGCGCAGCATAGGATCAGCCTATTCATATTATCGGCCACCGATAACATGGATAGGCGACCTGAATAAGATCACAGGTAAGGGTTGAATGCGGGCCGCTTCCATACGGTCCTTATGGAAATCAATGGGGGAGGCTTTTGGCCAATCTCACTTGATGGCCAGTGACGATCTAGGCGGAGACCTTATCATCCTAGACCAAGAATGCTTACTAGCTCTGAAATATAGAAGGACTTATGCTTGAACATACTATGTATTTGGTGACAGTTTTTCAAACTTAATGGTGGTAGCTAGCCAGGTGGGTACTCGTAAGTACCCTACCACTTTGCTGGGAGTTTGATAACGGTGTTAAGTTCAACAGAAGATCAAGCCATTGGTGGGGATCGAAGCCGCGGCCGTCGATTTGACAGCCGAGGCTCCCACCGCTGAGCTGTTATCTCTTCATGAATCCAAATAAAGTGTTAAGGGCGTGTTTTAAAATAAAACTAAGAGCGATGAATACGTCACATTTAATAGTTGTCTACATAATTAAAATAACACTTATTTCTTTTTTCTATTTCATAATACAAAAATAAATGTACAATTTAAATATTTCTTTTTATACAGACTTAAGATCTATATATTTTATTTAACTATGAATTATATAATGCGCGATACAAATATTGACTTGTATATAAATAATTATTATGTTATAATATAAACTTTATAGCTTTATCAATGGGGCAGGCCTACGTCCAGCAGTGGACATCCTATGGCTGAGATGATGATGATGATGAATATAAACTTTTATTATTATAAACATTTTACGTAGTCATTTTTGTACTGTACATCAATCAACCAGCGTCAAACGCAAGCTTAATATCGATAATAAGATATAAAAGTTACTTATTCGTCCTGCATTTATTTTTAATTGAATATTTTTATATCTCTTTGGTTATATATAATATTTACACAAATATAGAGTAATGCAAAAAGCATTATGTTTGAACCAAATTTTTTGTTGATTAATTATCAACAAAAAATTTGGATCAAACATAATGACTACGCATTTAAGTGTACAGGGTTTATTGAAAGTTAATTTAGATTTTTTTATTAACTTCGTAGGTAAGCGTAGCTTAAAATTATTACAAGTTTTATACAGGAACTACATTTTGAAAGGCGTTATAAATAATTTTACAAAAGTTCTATAATAACAATTATATTTAGATGTTTAATTAACGTTTACAATATTATACAAATATAAGATATCCTTAATATAAAAAGTTTTAATAAAAATATAAAATTACCATAAATGCCAAAATATAAATACGTGATCGATTTGACTAGAAGCTGATAACTTATATAATAAAGGCTAAAAGTCATACAATTTAGTTTGACATCCGGCCGTAATGGAAAAACTATTAAAACTTTTAGCCTCGACCATCTTATTACATAGTTGTCAAATGCTAGGTTTACAGTGCAACCAACTTATCTGTGAATAAAAAGGGTATCGCTGCCATCGTTTCAGTGTTGCCAGTTAACTTTGATATGCAGAAAAATCGGGAAGTTTAAGAGGATTACATACCCCGGTTTTTCTTATTGTATGGACACAATAAGAAAAACCTTTTATCTACCTTTGAATATTGTCCGATTTCGGTTAATTTTTTCATATAATCTACATACACATAATTTACAAGACTTATACTACTTATTTTTGACGTGATAACGTTTTATAAATAGATGAATACCAGCAACACTCATGAAAAATAGTAACGTTCCGCGTAACGTTCCACCTGAGTTTTGGATTACATAAAATAATCAAAGTCAAAGTCAAAGTCATAAATGATTATGACGTTATCACGTAAATCTATCGTCCGTAAACCGACTTTACAGACAACCAATTTTTTTCCAGATTTTTATATCACTTTAAAGTTACATCACAACAAGTCAATTTCTGATCTGTAACTGTGGTTATTTAAAGTCAACATTTAGCAAAAACCGTAAACTTTAAACGAAAATAAAAATTATAAGCCTTAGAGTACATCATACAATACAATACAAATACTCTTTATTGCATACCATGTAAAAGAACAGGAATATAAAATATTACACTAAAATAGTATAGCAATCGGCGGTCTTATCGCTAATGCAATATCTTACACCTTGGGATGGATATAAAAAAAGATAGATACACGGCGTTGTGCAACGAGAAAAAAGTACATCATACTCAAGCGATTAACATCAATATATTTTTTTTACAATTAAGAGAGGGACAAGTTGTTTGCCTCGGAACGTAAATTCTATCAAAAATGTAACTATAAATCTCACGAGCAGCATCTGTCTCTATCGGTTGCATAGGGGGTTGGGGGGAACGCTGAGATAGCAATACGTTTGCTTAATACCTACAATGCAAAAACAGTGTTTGGTATAGAATCCTCTATACAGTGAGTAAAGCAGTGAAAATTGACTTGAATCCCTGACGGGACAATTACTTGACCAAATTTGATGGTGATTTTTTATATATATATTATATACTGTTATAGATCGAGCGTTGGACCACTACCCCACTTGATGGTCAGTGACGATGTGGTCGAAGATGTTATCACGTTAGACCGAGAATGCGCTGAATGATAATTTAATGTTCTTTCTATTATTCGACTTAATTACTGTTCTAAACTATTATATTGTAAATTTTATTTCAGATATTTTTTAAATTTCGCTTAATAAAATTTCAAGACAGCAACAAATTCAAAAATTGAACTGAATTTTTAGTTTTAGTAAGTTAATGAAAACTGGCAACACTAAAATGTAGTCTTTACAGTGATATTCCAACATGGTGGCCGTTGTCCTTATTTTCTCACATTTCGTATAGAAAAAATACAAAGTTTATAGCAATAAATAGTTCATTTAATAGCTGTCCCATACGCCTCCCACTGCTGGGAAAATGTCGTTAATTCTGCACACATATTACCTTTCCGTGAGATTTCAATTTGATACAAATTATATTCAAAACTGAAGTTTACTGACTGTAAGTAATAAACTGATAAGTAGCCTATGTATTATTCCGGGACCTGAAGTATCTACATACCGAATTTCATCCAAAAATCCGTTTTACCCGGGTGGTGATGAAACAGGGTGATGATCACTTTCATCACCCCTTTTCGTCACCACTATGATGAAAATAAGGCTATGCGTTATACCAATCTATCTCCATACCAAATTTCATCTAAATCCATCGAGCTGTTTAGGCGAGAAAGAGTAAAAAACATACATCCATACTCACAAACTTTCCTATTTATAATATTAGTAGGATTATGCTTACCATTACTTACTATAATATAAACATATACATAGAAATGCTCATTCTAATTTAAAATCTATTACAACGATATATCATGTCTATAGCGAATGTAATTAATACTTTCCTTTGTTCTATATCTTTCATTAAAATCTAATTTAGCCTTTAATTACATGCAAGCCGAATATAGCCTCCAAAGCATTTTTAAACTGTACACATTACAATAATATTCAAACAAGAAAAAAAAATCCAAAAAATAGATACGACTTCAACACTGAAAAGTGTGAAATAACTTGTTGAAGTTATTACAATGATAGTTCAAAAATAACTATTATCAAAATGTTATATGGTATGGACTTCGATAAGTTATTTCACGCTTTTGAGTGTTGAAGTCGGTTTCATTTTTTAAACGACTTCAAAAAAGAAGGTTACTCAATTCGACCGTATATATGTTTTTTTTTATGTTTGTTCGCGGATAACTTCGTCATTTATGAACCGATTTTGATGATTTTTTTTTGTTAGAATATACTTCCGTTGTAGTTTTATTCAGGTTCATCAAAATCGGACAAGCGGTTTTTGAGTTATACTCCAATAACTGAAAAGTGCTACGCGTATTTTGATGATATTATTGTCGCGGTTGAAGACATCGACATCCCGTGAGTAGCACAGGTCACTGAAAAGGGGGAAAAAAAAAATTTTTAACAAAAAATGCAACCGACTTCAACACTCAAAAGTGTGAAATAACTTGTCGAAGTCGGTACCATGAGCACATGATAAATGATAATAGTTACTTTTGTGTATCATGGTACCGACTTCAACAAGTTATTTCACACTTTTGAGTGTTGAAGTCAATTGCATTTTTTGTTAAAAAATGTTTTGATGACAAACTGAACAAGTTGTTTGAATTATCCATAAAGAACTCCGCTATTCAATACTCACTTTGTGAGCAGGGAGTGTGGCCAATAGGCCAACAGTCTACCTGTGGGAACTTGCATCATAATCATCATCATCTCACCCATAGGACATCCACTGCTGGACATAAACATCCCCCATAGATTTCCAGGACCGGATAAAAGCGGCCCGTATCCAGCCCCTACCTGTGAACATAGTCAGATCGTCTGTTCAATTCTATGCAAATTCCCGTCTGAGAACTTGCATAGAATTATATTATTATTTTTTATCTCGATTCAAATAAGTGCTTGCTCAAGCTTTTGTACTCACTTAAAAGATCTCTGTGTGATTGGTCTTCTGTCCTCTGCCGGATTACTGTGAAACTTATCACGCCCATTGTATGCCTCACTTTTTGTTTCTGTTTAAAATCTGTTGTGCATCCAGCAGAAGTCGCGGTCATCTGGTAAGCCGTTAGGAGCTATAGCTCCTAACGACCTCTTTTGGCATTGTTTAGGACCGCTTAGTGGACAATTTACGATGTTAGATGCTATGATCTACTCTATAAAAGTTGCGATCGCGCGTTCTCTAAGGAAAAGTGACTCAGAAAGTCACGAAACTGGTCGGTAAATACACCTCGATTATAATACGTCTATAACCTGTTGACAGCTTGTCCAAAGACCCAAGAGCCAAGCTATCGCGATACCGAAGACATCCCAGACATCAGCTTGTACGAGATTAGGATGGCTCTGAAGCAGCTTAAGAACAACAAGGCGCCGGGTGACGACGGAATCACATCAGAGCTTCTGAAAGCGGGTGGCTCACCGATACTGAAAGTCCTTCAGAAGCTCTTTAATTCCGTCAAAAAGTCGACGCCGGAAGCATGGAACAGAAGCGAAATGGGTGAAGCCATGGCAGATGTCCTGTGGCTGAGATGATGGTGATGATGACGATGATGATGATGATGATGAAAATACGTCAAACCGTAATTCAACTAAATAACGTATTATATTGCACGAACATAACATGATTGCTATATACAGGTTGATTATTTATGTGGCTAAAAGGAATTATCGCCTTAGTTTTATGCTGAGTCGAGACCCATATTCTTGACACTCACAACATCATTGTTATTCTGTTCTGTATTGTTTTTGTATGTATCTCTTGTGTAATGTGTGTTGTGTCTTGAATAAATGTGGTTTCTTTCTTTCTTTTCTTTCTTTCATAAATTCCTACTTGAAAACCTGCACACTATTTTTTGTAACACAAAAATAGAACAATTTTGATAAGAATGTTTCTATAGTCTAATTTTTACAGTTAGTTTGCCAATGAAGGAATTACATTAGCCCTAGACAAAGTAACATTCTACAAGCGTTAACGCCGAGAGAAACATATAAATGTATGAAATTGACACTTCAAACGATACATCACGTGATCGCCGAAAACTATTATAAAGCGTTAGCGGTTAGAGACAGAGAATCGCTATGAAGCGATGCATCTTGTCTAGGCTCATAGGACTGCGTTCGAGTGAGGCTTCGGCCAAATAATGCTCAATTAGAGCATTATTTGCTCCACCCAATATTTGATCATGACCGTTCACGTCAACCTGTCAGAGCAAATTATGCTCGACGAGACCATAGTCTTTCTACCTCTAGAATCGATCAAATCTTGATCGGCTGTCAAAAGTGACATATGCAGTAGTAACTATCACGTGATCTATGATCAATGTAAGTGACTTCTTCTTCTACGTCTGTGACATGCTATGGAGTAGCCGTTCGTGACACATCGATCAAATATTGGTCGATCAATATTTGGACGAAGCCGCTCCTGAACGCAGCCCTGGTTATAATATATTGTTTATGACTTTGTGGAGGTCAGTAGACGGTGTGCTTGCAGCACTGATTAGAAAGGCTTGCAGTACACCCGCGGTCGCCGCTAGAGCATGACGTCCTGCATGGGCGCAGACACAACTCGCTGTCAGTCGCGCGCAGACGCTAGCACCAGCAGCTGCGTGCGCCGAGATTCTGGTTTTGATGTACCATTGCTGTTTGGTCGGTTAAGTACCTGGAATCATCGAAAAAACCAAATATATTCATCGGCAGTTCAGCTAAATGAGAAAGTTAAGATAAAGTCCAAATCGGTCAGAAATCAGAATTATTTTCCAGCAACTGTGTACAGTTATCATGTTATATGTCATGTTATATGTCATGTTATATCATGTTAAAATTTAAAATGGTTTCAACAGCATGCCCATTTTGAGCATTCAATAATAGTCTGTAAGTAGAAATAGGAATAGAAATATTTATTAGCCTCATAATCTTAAAATTATACTAGGCAAGTCAGATTTAAATGATAAATATCCAAATTAACAATGTCATAAGTTTACGTTTAAAGATTTCACAGTTTACAATGAAAATATATATAATTATGTCAACAATTTAAATGATATTAACATGAAACACAGTGAGGCATAACTATATATCTATTCATACGAGAATGAGGATTCCACTAAACGCAGCTTCATATATTGGAATAAAAAGGATAAAATTCCAAAAACTGCTTAGTTTTCCTTTTAAATTCATTTGCGGGCAAATTTCTTACAATAATTGGCAATTTATTAAACATACAAATCTTATTATATATTCCTTGTTTTCTTACTTTTACCAGTCTAGTATAATCATTATTGACATTACATACTTTGGTAGATTATATTAATCATCATCATCATCTGAGTCATAGGATGTCCACTGCTGGACATAATCCTCCCCCATTGATTTCCACAAGGACGAGTTGAAAGCGGCCCTCATCCAGCTTTTTCCTGCGATCTTAGTCAGGTCGTCTGTCCACCTGCTCGATAGCCGATGTCGGTCCGAGAACAGGAGGACATTTCTAAGGCGATTGTACGGAGAAGGGAGACAGGGAGAGTTTTATAGTTAGTATAGTTATTATTTATATATATTTTATAGTTTTATAGATTTTAGTTTTTAGTTTTAGCTAGATATACCACCTATACGTACAAAGCGTTTTGCTTCCACTTTCTTAATGCGTACTGCCAAGGAATGGAACTCCTTGCCCGAGTCTGTGTTTCCCGATATGTACAATCCTGGAGTCTTCAAGTCGCGAGTGAATAGGTACCTTCTAGATTTGCGTGCTAAATCCTAAACAACGTTATCACTTAACATCAGGTGAGACAGTTGTCAAACGCAAACTTATAATATGTAAAAAGAAAAAAAAAGTCTGCGAAACTGTTCACTGCCACATTGGAAGACGCCTTCAGACTCTTGGAATGGCAAGGATTTCCAACGGTATTGTGGTAATTGCAAAATCGATGGATGACGTTAGCACCCAAAAGGGGCACCCTGTTTCCCAGAAGCGTAGGCTTTAAAATAACTATGGACAATTCCAAATTTATTATAACAAATGCCCATGTTGTACCAAAGTATTTCGTGGACATGTTTACCACCGGACCTGTGACGTAAAAGTTCTAATGAGTTTGTTTTTGTTTCTCATTTTTCATTATTTCTTACGACTTAATCGGTAAATCAATCATCAATCAGTAAGGTTTACGCCATGTTAACTGATTTACCGATTATACGGCTTTTACGCATTCATAGCGGAATTTCTGGACCTAGGTTTAAAACATGTCCGTGGCATATATTTATTACTATTACTATTATTGTTTTTAAATTTCCTTAACTAAAGTAGCCTCACACATCATCATCTTCACATATTGTAAAACTGTGCGCATCAAGGAAGAGCCTGCCTTTTGTACCACAGTTGTTAACTAACACAAAAGGCAGTGTACGTTAGATAAGTGGACATATTTACAGTTTTCAATAAAGATATTTGTATTTGTATTTGTATTTGTTTGTATTTGTATATCGGAAGTTTCCGCTCTCTGTTAAAAGCAACGGAAAAGCAAACAGAAAAAAATATCTTTGACACTGACCGTAGCAACAGAATGGGAACGTTTGGCGTGCGTTGAGCTGAGAAGATCAGAATTGGCTGTAGAGTCGGAGCGGGACCGCAGCGTACCGCGTGTCTGTCGCTTGCGTCGCCTTCCCCACCATATCCATTTGTATGGAGGCACTCGTCTATAAAGATACAATTTCATAATGAATTAAATATTGTCCAACTTATACTCGAACATTCGGAGAGGGCTATGCTCGGGGTTTCTCCACGCGATCGAATCAGAAATGAGGAGATCCGTAGAAGAACAAAAGTCACCGACATAGCCCATTGGATTAGCAAGTTGAAGTGGCAGTGGGCAGGGCACATAGCTCGAAGAACCGATGGCCGTTGGGGTCGAAAGGTCCACGTGGAGACCACTGACTGGCAAGCGCAGCATAGGACGGCCACCGACCAGGTGGACAGACGAACTTACTAAGATCGCAAGCAAGGGCTGGATGCGGGCCGCTTCCAACCGGTCCATGTAGAAATCAATGGGGGGTGCTTATCTCCAGCAGTTGACGTCCTATGGCTGAGATGATGATGATGATGATACTCGAACATAGTGGCCGTCCGCGGGAGGGGCGGTATCTCATGGAGCCCCTCCCCTAACCTAAACACCACATTGATACACCTGTTAAAGTGAGATCGAGATGAAGCACGAAGAAAATCCTGATGAACCCCACACCCAAATCTTCATCACCCCACTCCCATGAAATCTTTAGCTGTGTCCGTGCCTGCTCATAACAGTTTTAATACAACACTGAATTACTTTATTATATGATATCAAGTTACCGTAAAAAATGGTATGAGTTTCTTAACTCAAGAAACTTAATACGTCCCATTTTACGTTCCACTCTGGATTTAACTTCATCACCTTTCTATTGCAGGTATTTGAACCTTTTTTCATTTCTGATAAACAATATAACTCGTGTGTAAATAATATACAGTGTCGCTTAACCTAAACGCCAATCAAATCCGATGACAAAATGTTAATTTCAACATCCAAAAACATGGTTAATCTGCAAATGAAAGATAGATGACGTGTCGTTTCAGATAATTTACAGAAAATCCAATGGACACAAACGCGAATGTCATGCGAAAGACATACATTGATAAGCAAACAATAAACGGATCAATGTATTTTAACTTACGATACATTATCCTTTGTCACACGCAAATTGAAAAGTCTGCAAGCAGGTTTCCAGCAGTTCCTGTGGTTGACAACACTTATATCCTTACGCAATGCAAGGTCCTATGCTGCAAGCGCAGCATAGGACGGCCACCAACCAGGTGGACAGACGACCTGACTAAGATCGCAGGCAAGGGCTGGATGCGGGCCGCTTCCAACCGATCCTTGTGGAAATCAATGGGGGAGGCCTATGTCCAGCAGTGGACGTCCTATGGCTGAGATGATGATGATGATGAATGCAAGGTTGCATGGAAGAAACCAGATATTTCGTAACGAAATTTTGACTTTTTTATAATAAAATGATGTTTTTTATTTTTTTTTTCATTATTCCACGATAGGATGCGTCGTCACTTAACATCAGGTGAGATCAAACGTAAGCTTAAGTGTAAGTAAAAAAATGTTTTCAAAAGATATTGTTTTGCATTCGCATTCTGAATATTAGATATAGCTTTGCAAGGAGTTATATCAGTTTGAATTTTAGCGCTAATAGAATAGGACACTATTTGTCTTTAAAAATTTTCAGTTCTGTTGGACAAGATAATCACTACCAATATTTAAGTTTGATATCATTTAAATCTTCTTCTACTTCCTCTCTCAGCCATGGGGTGTCCACAGCTGGAAATATACCTCCCCCATATAGGGGCGATTTGCCAATACTCGCCACGGTTGGCAGGCGGGTTGGCGAGCGCAGTATGATTTCAGATCCTTAGAAGGCGCTGCTGCCACCTTCTGGTACGTGGTTCCTTAGCCGACTCTTACGGCACCCGCGGGAAGAGATGGGGGAGTACTATTCTAGGCCGGTACCACCACGGTACTTGTTATGATAGATGTATTGTTGACTTGTTAATAAATGTATCTGCTTCGTGTGATGAAGTTTTAGAAAGTTTTCGTTACATTCAATACAAATACACATTACTGACACAAAGAAACAGAAATTTAAAAAAAACAATATTTACAATAAGAAATGTTCAATAGGCGGTCTTATCGCTAAGAGCGATCCCTTCCAGACAAATTTTAGATGGAGAATAATTGATAACAGATAATCTCGGAAGGTGGTGTGTCATATAAAATATTAAATAGAATTTAACAAAAATATAATTATACATACCTAATATATTATATATAAATACATATAACTTTATATACATACATAATTCAGACAAATAAATAAAATAAATATTGTACACAAATAACATGGAATTCAGTACGATATTTTAGCTAATAGAAGAAAGATTTGTTTTTCACAGGGTCTATTGGCTGTAGGTCTCGGCAGAATACCAGCGCTTAGCTACATTATTTTGATGTGGTCAGGCAAATTGCTGAGTCGAGATCCTTTTTGTTGCTGTGTCACACAAATACATACATACCATTGTTCATTCATATTATGTATATGTATACTTCACAACTTAGACTCTTCACATGATGAACTAAAATATTATTTTTGACGTGATAACGTTTTATAAATTGATGAATGCCAAAATGAAAAATAGTAACGTTCCGCGTAACGGTGAATGGTCAATGGTCAATGGTCAATGGTCAATGGTCAATGGTCAATGGTCAATGGTCAATGGTCAATGGTCAATGGTCAATGGTCAATGGTCAATGGTCAATGGTCAATGGTCAATGGTCAATGGTCAATGGTCAATGGTCAATGGTCAATGGTCAATGGTCAATGGTCAATGTCAATGGTCAATATCAATATCAATTTCAATGTCAATGTCAATGTCAAAGTCAAAGTCAAAGTCATACATGATTATGTCGCTATCACGTAAATCTATCGTCCGTAAACCGACTTTACAGACAACCAATTTTTAATGTTTGTTTCCCTTGGATGTTTTTCTTATTGTTAGTGTATTGTAACTGTATATGTGTCAATGCAACAAATAAATGTGTAATTGTAATGTAACATACCGACTAGGACTCGCGTGGTAAACACTGGAAAATTACTCTCCGACCAGTTTCGAACTTATTTGCAGTTCTTCATCTGGGAGTTATGATCGTGCCAGGCGGCGAGCGCGAGCCTCAGCACGTAACTGGCGTTGAGACGGCTGCACGTGGGTCCTAGTCGGTTTGTTACATTACAATTATGGAAGAAACTCGCGATAGTTTTCAGACTCAAATAAATGTGTGTCTATGTCTATGTCTAAAGATAAAAGTTAGTGACTTGATTTTAAAAAATATTCAATGATTGTGCTTGTCTAATTGTGACTGGTAGTGCATTCCAAAGACATACCTCAGACACTTTTTTTCTTTCAAATATTTGAACTGAAGTTCTGCCTAGCATAGCGTTAATGCGATACACAATAAAAAATTCTTAAAATAAGGGTAGGTTGCCATCGCTTGATACGATATCAACTGTAATGTTGGTCTATCAGTCCTATTAATTAATTGTTCATACAATTAAAGGTAAATGGCGCTAATAACATCCCCGCAGATGTTAATAAGGAAGGAAGTAATTCGGCCCTAGTGGTATGGGCTGCTATAGCTTAGTTGGACAGAGCGACAGGACGGTATTCTGTAGTCGTGGGTTCAAGTCCCACTAGCAGCCGAATTTTTTCCTTCAAATATTTGAACATAAGTTCTTCCTAGCATATGGTTAATGCGATACACAATAAAAACTCTTAAAATAAGGGTAGGGTGCCTTCGTTTGATACGATATCAACTGTAATGTTGGTCTATCAGTCCTATTAATTAATTGTTCATACAATTAAAGGTAGATGGCGCTAATAACAACATCCCCTCAGATGTTAATAAGGAAGGAAGTAATTCGGTCCTAGTGGTATGGGCTGCTATAGCTTAGTTGGACAGAGCGACAGGACGCTATTCTGTAGTCGTGGGTTCAAGTCCCACTAGCAGCCGAATTTTTTCCTTCAAATATTTGAACATAATTTCTTCCTAGCATATGGTTAATGCGATACACAATAAAAACTCTTGACATACCTCAGACTGGAATATATATGCGGAGAGAACATGCAGCATATCAGCGGGTTCGCTGCTGAGTTGAGAGGCGCCATGCTTTGGATCAGAGTTGCGATGGCTATAGTGTTCTGAGTCTTTGGGATGTAATCGTATACTTGAAGCAGGTCGAACACAATGTATGGAGACCAACAAAGCACGAAAACTGGAAAAATACAGAAACACAGCGTCAATCAAAAAGTATTTTCTATTCATTATTCTATATATATTATTATAGGACGTCCACTGCTGGAGGACTGCTGCAAGGACTTAGAAGCGGCCCGCATCCAGCCCTTGCCTGTGATCTTAGTCAAGTCATCTGTCCACCTGGTCGGTGGCCGTCCTATTTATTTATTTTTATTTATTTATTAACATTCACACAAGGTCTTCAGGTCCCAAACTAGGCAGAGCCTGTACTATGGTAACCTGATGACTGATATATATACTTATATACATATACACACCCAGACACAGGTCAAACAGACATGTTCATGCACACAAATGTTTGAGCTGTCCGGGAATCGAACCCGGGACCAGCGGCTCAGAAGGCGGAGTGCTACCAACTGCGCCAACCGGCCAGGCTATGGCTGAGATGATGACGATGATATATTATTATTGCAACATTTAAGATGAAAGTATAACTTTATATACAACCGTGTTAATACTTACCAAAAACGATGACGAACGTCATTTTGACGCTTTTTATTTTCGCTTTTGGTATTAAGCCTCTCGAACTGGCGCGCCTTGAGTCTGGATCACTGATATCAATTTGACCTGAAGAGTAAAGATACGTTATTTGAGAAAACAAAACATTGATTATGTAAGGATCAAACAAATATAGATTTGGCAAAAGTATAATATTTAACAGAATGTTATATTTGTATAAAGTGTTGGTACAATCATGGACTAATATACTAGTAGTATTTGTACTTGTAGTATTATAGCATAGTATAATATATGTAGGGCCATGGTATAATGGGCCTGGCTTAATTATTGTTCATTACATACCTACTAGCGAGCCTCCTCACCGACGCCAAAGAAATTCAAAGTCTCAAGTTCGGCGGGAAAGGTTATGGCGTCTGTTTTTTGGGACGCTAAAGGAATAATTTTGGTGGAATATTTGGAAAAGGGAGCCACTATTACGGGCTCTTACTACGCAGACCAAATAAGAAGATTACGGGAGGCCATTAAGGAAAAAAGACGCGGCAAACTGCGAGCTGGAGTGCTGTTTCACCAAGACAACGCACCGGCTCACAAAGCCGCAGTTGCGATGGCTGCCATTCAAGAAACGGGATTCGAACTGGTCGAACACCCTCCCTATTCGCCAGATCTGGCTCCTAGTGACTTTTACCTCTTTCCTCGGCTCAAGGAACACCTCCGAGGCAAGAAATTTGAAGACAATTACGAAGTTACGGCCGCTGTTGAGGCGTTTTGGGAGGGTCAACAAAAGGAATTTTTTTCAAAGGGAATCCTGGGTTTACAAAAAAGATGGACTAAATGTAATGATTTGTTAGGAGACTATGTAGAAAAATAAATTATTATTTTAACTTTAATTAGCGTGTTTTATTTTCATTATTATTACTTTTGGATCACCCCTCGTATTATACAACATTTTGCTGGACACCAGCGTGCAAATATTGTGACGGTTTTTCAAACCTAGCCTGGTAAGTCAGGCGGATTCTCGAAAGTACCCTACCACCATGCTGGGTATTTGGTAACAGTGTTACCTTCACCGGAAATTTCAGCCGTTGTTGTAGGGGATCGAACCAGTGTCTTTCAGTTTGACAACCGACGCTCCGATGAGCTATCATCGCTTCAAAATCAATGTAGTTACTCTAGGAAACCATTTAATAGCTCAGTACCATCCTTCGCAAATAGAATAAGAGCGATTTGCCTAATGAAACATTAATGCTAAAGGTACCATTTCTCATAGTTTTTGTTCTTCTGGAGTTGACAGGTGGACTCATAACGACGGCCTTGCTCTTGGTCCAGATTGTCAGAACGATGACAGCGTAACACGCAGCTATGGCGAGAGCGGGAAGAACAAATATCATTGCGGAGACCAGCGTCATCCAGATCTGCCAGCGGTGAGAACTGCCCAAGTCTATCCAGCATTGGAGCTGACCTGAAAAACATCAAGATAAGTAATCAAAAAAAGCTTAATAATTTTAACATCAACCTACATTAATACACCTGTAACCTTTACTATATTTGTAACACCTTTGACGTTGTTAATTCAATACTTTAAACTGTCGTCTGTATAGCTCTAACGGTGGTATGATCTTTGAGAGGAGACCGGTTATAGGTTAAACACCTATTTCAGGAATGTATAAACTATCATAAAAAACCTTTTGTAAGATGATAATAACGCAAAAACTATAACTATACTAATCCTTTCAAAACAAATAGTAAAAAGGGTCATATTGCTGACAGCGATTTTTTTTCTGATGGCGTTTGGCAATAACACTTCTTATTCTTATTCTTATTCGGACTGGGGGCGATAAGTCCTGCACTGACGTCCCGCTTGGGGTGTATTGTGCATTTCCCCCGCCAACTACCCTAACCATCCCAGCTCCTTTAATATAACACTTACGAAGGTTAGTTTTATAATCGAATGAACTATTTTAACGTTTTCTTGGACACTTTCTGTCGATGTGCTATTGATACGAATAGACCCGGTTACATATTTATTTTTTGTTTTTGGCGTACAATCAATTGGTCCGTAGAGATCATCGGCATTGGCCAAATGATTTTTTATAACTTTTGGTGTAGGTAACCAAAATGTCGGCGCGTATAATGTTTTAATTGAAGCAGAATTGAGATTTAACCGCAAAATTACTATCTTTCCAAACACATTTCCAAAAGTAATTGGGTTAAAATCTGAGCTTGATCAGATTTTAGCCTTGGCAATAACCTTGGCAGTTATTGCCAAGGTTGGCAATAACTAATAAGAATAAGAATAACTTATATTACGGACTAATTGGCTATGCAACTGATTCTTTATTAATATTTATACTGTAAGTCTATTTGTACCATTATGACTTACTAGTAGCGCCCCGCGGTTTCACCCGCTTGGATTACGATTTTCCCGCTACCTCAATTATCCCACGGGAACTATACTTTTTCAGGGATAAAAGTAGCCTATGTGTTAATCCAGGGTCGAAACAACCTACATACCAAATTTCATCGAAATCGTTGTATCTGTTTGAGCGTGAAGAAGTAACAAACATACACAGATACACACAAACCTTCGCATTTATAAGGTAGGTAGGTAGCAGGGAGTAGGATGAGTCTTGAGGACGTGATGAGGACGAAAAAGAAACGGTATGACCGTTTCTTTTTCAGTCATCATCAGTAAAAAAATATTACAGAATGTCATTTGTATCTATATTCAATTTACCTTGAACTTCTTTGATTTCATACAGGATCAGGAGTGGTATTGAGAAAACAATACTGATCAGCCATGCAGACACGATGAGAGCTCTAGCTCGGTTCCCTGTAAAAGAAAATATGAAGACCTTGAGACACTTTCGAAGCGATGATAGCTCAGCGGGGGGAGCGTCGGCTGTCAAACTGACGGACTCTGGTTCGTCCGCAACAAAAGCTTGAGCTTCCGGTGAAGGTAACACCATTATCAAATTCCCAGTATGGTGGTAGGGTACTTTCGAGTTCCCCCCTGGCTATCTAACACCCTCAAGAACATAGTGTGTTCAGGCAGCAGTCCTTGAGAGCCAGTGAGCATTCTAGGTCTAGCGTCTTGGACCACATCGTCTCTGATCATCAAGTGAGATAGTGGTCAAACGCTAGATGAATACAGTATACAAAAAAAAAACTTTTTAATATTTGCAAATCACGTCAAAGTCGGCTTCAGATAAATGCTGTTCTGATGAGAGTGATTTTAACAAAAACGAAAGTGAGAAGGTTATATGATTCATATCATTTTTTTTCACTCTTAGTTTTTTTTTATGCAATAGGTGTTGCCTGTGATATATGATATACTTTGATATTACGATACGTTAAGACAATTTATTGTGTATCGCATTAACATCATGCTAGGCAGAACTTCAGTTCATATATTTGAAGGAAAAAATTCGGCTGCTAGTGGGACTTGAACCCACGACTACAGAAAACCGTCCTGTCGCTTTGTCCAACTAAGCTATAGCAGCCCATACCACTAGGGCCGAATTACTGCCTTCCTTATTAACATCTTGCGGGTATGTTATTAGCGCCATCTACCTTTAATTGTATGAACAATTAATTAATAGGACTGATAGACCAACATTACAGTTGATATCGTATTAAACGAAGGCATTCTACCCTTATTTTAAGAGATTTTATTGTGTATCGCATTAACATCATGCTAGGCAGAACTTCAGTTTAAATATTTGAAGGAAAAAATTCGGCTGCTAGTGGGACTTGAACCCACGACTACAGAATACCGTCCTGTTTACGATACGTTGCTGATTCTTTTTAAGATTCTCTTTTTGAAGAATCTCATATTGAAGCCTATACGGGTATACCAACGAATGAGGCTCGTTCCACATTGCGCAGGTAAATGCTAAAAATGCTCCACAGAATTGTACTAAATGTGACTCCTATGTGTCAATTATGTGCGTGCATGAGATTTGAAAGCTTCATTAATGAGAAAAGAGTGTTGAGTAAACAAAGAGATGACGAGATATTGTTATTCATACAGATGCTCTTTGTACATTTTGTGAAAACGTGCAAGTACTAGGAGGCTTTATTTCTACCTAGCTATAAAATATTGAGAGACATACGTACTGTACGCCAGGCGGCCTGATTGCCACCAAAACAGATTAGGTGCTTTAACCTAATGTATGCAGTCCACGGTTGGGAAGTTAGTGCCTCATCTTCCTCTTTTTATTATTTTACTAGCTGCGCCCAGCGCTTTTATCCAAGTGGTGATGAAAAACGGTGACAATGAATATAAACGTATGTGTTAATCCAGAGTATAAGCTATCTCTATACCAAATTTATCCAAACTCACAAACTTTCGCATCTATGATATTTGTAGGATTATCTACATTGGATAAAAACCATTTAATTGTCATGCATCCAGCGGAACTGCACAGCTATCTTAATAATAAAGACTTGTGGCCGGTTTTTATCCATAGTTCCGTTTATCCATATAGCTAATGGTTAGAAAAGTATTATGAAAATGAAATTGTTAAAACGATAGTCTAACAACCTATCAGCGAAATATATGCTATATAAAAGACTTTAAACATTTAATCAATTAATTTTCATTGGAAAACTTGTAGCTTAGTAATTGACTAATAATCGAGTACAAAATACCATTAAGTTTAGTTCATATTATTTTTTTCCTTCAACAATTTAAACGTAGTTTTAGCGTAGCATTTTATCAAAATGATCCATAATACTCATTAAAATTTTAAAGAGTTTTTAAATATATTATAAATATTTAGAAGTTGTTCTTACAAAGTCAATCTGTAAAACTTTTCTGACTAGGCCATTTGATGAGGAGTATTCGCATTTAGTTAAAAAATGGTGATTACATATTAACAAAAAAAATATTGACAAAGCACCTCCTGACTCAATAAACAAGCGGTAACGGTTTCATTAGATTAAAAATGATATGGAGAGTTAACAGAGTGGAATATAAGATAGTTCTTAAATGGTTACGATAAAGTCCAAATTAGTATGACACTTAGCAATAACAATACTAAAATTAGATGTTTTTATTAAAATTGTGCGTAATTATAAGTAAAATTAGTCGTCATTTATTTACTGCCAACTAAAAACTAGCATTTGGCAAGCAGTCAAATAATAATCGTCTCGAATATTTGAGTTAGTGTTGTAAGGAGTTATACGAGTTTGAATTTTAACGTAAACAAATTATGAGCCTTTTTAGTTTATACAATTTAAATTTTATTCAGTTGATAATGAGAATCATAACCATGTCTCATTATCTCAGAATACAAAACTATTTTTTGGAACTTTTTTCATTACATGCATCATCACCACACTGACGTCATAACCCATGGCCCCGGGGATTAGAGGTCATATCCTTGACCACTGAACCAGAGCGACCGTCAACTTGTGATTATATTTTTGATTAACGATAATTAGCGTTAATATTGTTCAATATCCAACACCATTTAAAATGATAAGAAATATATTTTAAGCATTCTTATATAACATAATTGACCCCTCACAGCCTGCTTTTCACGAAATAACTTCGTTAATGAAACTGGTTCCATTTTTTATTGTTCAAGACAATTGAGTTTTTACTGTTTTTTTATGAGATCATGAATAAGCACTAAAGAAGTTAAAAAGTGGCTGTAAACATTTTTTTTATTTTCAATGTAACTCGGCAGATGCAATTCAGATCTGGGTTGGGTACATGCAGTCTTTTTTATTGCATCCAATTGTAGAATAAATACAGTATAATTTTGATAATTAAAAATCACTTTTATAAAATACAAAACTTATTAAGATGACTGTCGCCGAGGATAAGTGGCCGGTGACATGACTTTTGGGTCTCCGGGATTCGAATTCCGGCCGAGGCAAACATTTATGCGATGATTGTAGGAATTTGTTCCAGGTCATGGATGTTTGTGCGCTGTTATTTTGTGTGTCCGTGTCCATACGCGACACAGACAATACTAGTGCGGGGGTTTGAGTGTGACAAAATAAAAACTAAATTTTAGCAAATAAAATTGATGAAAGATTCCCCTTCTTAATACTAGATCTACCGTTTGACCAGTATCTCACTAGATGATCAGTTATGATGTGGTTGAACATAATTATAATCGCGCTAGACCTAGAAAAGCTTTCTAGGTCTAGCGCGATTATAATTATGTTGACCTAGAAAGACCTAGAAAGCTTACTGGCTCTCAAGGACTGCTGGCTGTCTGATTACACTATGTGTTTGGTGACAGTTTTTCAGGGTATTTGATAACGGTGTTTCCTTCACCTCTAGCTCAAGCTGTGGGTGGGGATCAATCCAGCATTCGTCAGTTTGACAGCCTACGCTCTCACCGCTGAGCTATCATATAAATTAATGTTCAAGAGCTATTATAGCTTATAACATGATATTGTTTTTATATGTTAAATACTACATGGAAAATAAAACAAAAATTTTGTCTCATCCAGATTGCCAAAACTCTTCAAATCGTATTTTTTTGATGCCATGATGTGAAATACCGCGTTGAAGGAACTGCAATCGTAATTGTTATTATAATGCATATTGAGCTAGCTACGCGTATAGTTTGGGCTATTAAGATGGGTCAGTATGAAGAAGTCTGATATTACAAGACATGACGAATACCTGTTCTTAGGTTTCATGTCATCGGTTTTAGTGACAAGCAAAACTTTACATAAACACATTTACTCCAGGATTTGGACCCGGTTTTATTAAAAAATACTTACGTCATTTCTATTTCAAAAGCGATCCTGTAGTTTCAAAGCAGTAATACGACTTTTTTTTAATTGGAAATTCTCGTGAGTTTGACACATTATTATATATATATGTGGTGTCCGCCTTTACTTACGCTTATAGTCGAAGTTTCGACCTCGGTTTCGAGCAGGTCCGAAGCTCATCCTCAGGTGAGTTTACGCTGCCAGGTCGCGGCCTCCACTGACGCGGTGACTTCAGTGGTCGCCGCGATCTGGCACGACTCAGTAATACGACTATCAAACATGATATCTAAATTCAGACGCTTGAATTTTTTTTAATATTCCTTTAAATTAAAATACCTTTCGAACTGCAGTATTAAGAAGATTTAAAGTAGTAAACAATTCATTAATTATAAAACAAAGCGAACTTGATGTAAGTTGTTTTTGTGTACTTACAGCTTCCAGAAAAATTCATAGGATTAGTGATGGCATCACAGCGGTCTATGCTGAGCGCAACCAGGACATAAGTAGACGCGTACATCACCACAGCCTAAAATATATAAAAAAAACATTTTATATTACATGTAGAGAGATATCAAGTTATATTAAGACAGAATGGGTACGCTCCTAGACCACTAACTCACAACTGGATTCATACAACTACAGACAACTGCACACCCATCCGGTTACATTTACAAACATAAATATGTTTGTAGTTTTTTAACTTTCGTAATTCGAACACTAAAATGTTGTAAATGTTTTTCTCGCGATCAAGCCCCGATTGATTTCAATAATCAATAGGGGCTTGATCGCGAGAAAAACATTTAGTAATTTATTTACCTCGACGTTTCGACCAAGTTGCATTGGTCTACTCGTGACCACTATCAATGCAACATGGTCGAAACGTCGAGGTAAATAAATTATTTAATGTTTTTCTCGCGATCAAGCCCCGATTTATTTATTAATAAATATGATTCAAATGCTAACACAAATCAAATATATAAAACTTAACAATACTCAAAATGATAACCTAAATAATATTCTAAAAACACTACTAATAGTAAAAATAAAACCTAGTCGTATCTTATGATATTGAAGCAAAAGTAATGAAATTCCATATCCGTCTAAAATCATTATCGCGCACGTTTTCATGGGCAAAGTTATGGATCACATCTATTTTTATTATCTACGGAACCCACCCAGGGCATTTATGGGTCAGTGACTTCTTATGTAGGTAACTGACTGTGATTTTATTAACTTGCATCATCATCATATTCATCTCAGCCATAGGATGTCCACTGCTGGATATATGCCTCCCCCATTGATTTCCACAAGGACCGGATGGAAGCCCGCATCCAGCCCTTGCCTGCGATCTGCGATCACCGTGTGTAAATGAACTTAAGGCGCTGTGAGTAGACAAACCACTATTTTTAAAAATGTATTTTAAGCCATGTGTAGAAGACAGAGCTTTGGTTTTTTCAGTTTTAGTATCTTTGGTTCAACATAAAGGAACAGTCAGGATTCAAAATCCGGTTAACTAAAATTTTCTCGATAGTTTTAATTTTTGAAAAATATGCTTTTTAAAAATTAAAACACGTATATCTTACAAAATAATATCAACATTCATATGAAGCTTACTTTGTTTGATAGATAATGGCATTATCTAGGAACAATCAAGATTATTTTTTCAATATTCATTTCTGTTGATTTTATATGAATTTATTTCGTTAAATTCTTAGTGCCGCGCGGGATCACGTGATCTCAGCTGGCTTATCCGCGCTGCTCTCCACCCGCGCATTCCTCCCGTGACCACTGTCAACGTCGGACCTGTGCTTGCATCGCTCTGCCTCCTAATATTATTATTTTAACATCTGAATACAAGGGGCTCTAACATATCTGTCCAAAGAAAGAGCGCTCATGTAGTATAGATAGCTCCTGTTGTATCCCTATAGAGAGAACATTTACTATGTACCTTGCTTACGCCTGATAGAACACACAATCGAGCAATCGTTAGCCGAGTAGCGCCTGATTGCTTGTGTGAGCAACAATATGATACATTTATAAAATAGATACAATAATTAATATATGAATATTTACCTACGTTTTGTACGAAGGTGTATGATACAACTTTTTATTATATTGATTAGCCTGTTGTGAATAGTGCTCATCGGTGACCATATTTTTATACTTTATAATCTAGCGTTTGACAAAGTTATCTCACTTGGACAGTGACGATGTGATCGAATGTATAATCACGTTAGACCAAAAATGTTTACTGACCCTCAAGGCCTGCTGCATGAACACGCGTTTGTTGAGAGTTCTTCGAACTTGTGGGTGAAAGCGAGCCAGACAGGCACTTGAAAGTACCCTACCACCATCCTGGAAATTTGATGTCGGTGTTGCCTTCACAAAAGCCATTCGCGTTTTTGAGGTTCAACGTAGAGGTAGACGGTCGCCGTGGCACAGTAGTTAGTGTCTTGACATGACTTCTGTGTCTCCGGGACCCTGGGTTTGAATCCCGGCAGGGGCAAACATTTGTGCGATGAGTGTAGATGTTTGTTTCGGGTCTTGGATGTTTGTGTGCTGTGATTATGTGTGGCCATGCCTCCCGCGATACAGGGAATCCTAGTGCGGGGGTCTGAATGTGATAAAAAAAAAACCAGCGTCCGTCAGTTTGACAGCCGATGCTCCCACCGGCTAGGCTTGTCATTTAGTTGGCGTACTGAAAAGTAGTCATTTGAATAATCAAAAGGTTAAAAACTTTTGTGACAACCCGCGTGAAATACGTGGATAAATCACAAACTTGCGACAAAATAACAACTGAACTTGATATAATCGAGGGTGGTAGATATTTTAAATTTGAATGTATTAGTACTGCAGTGTGTAGTAACATGTATTCTCTAGTCCCCACTCGTTACTCGTCATTCTTTTTCACTTTCTCTCTAAATATTTAAAAAAAGGGACTGGTAGTTCTCAATTCAGCTGTATCTTTTCCTTTTTTTTTGTTTGTTATATGTGATGAGCATTGATGTTTGTCCCGGGTCTTGTCGCCAAAGACACAGCGTGTGCAGGTCGCATTCCTTGATATCCATTGAGCATCTAGGTCTAGTTTGATTACACTAAAGACCACATCGTCACTGACCATCGGGTCAGATAACATAGTTGTCAAGCGCATCTATAAACTATCGAGCGTCAATGCAATTTATTAATCAATCAAAAACACTTTATTGAACACAAAAAAAGAAAACAAAATGAAATCGTAAATATAAAAACACTGGTGGAAGAATTGGTGTCCTTACCGCTTTGAGCAAATTTATTGTTATTCGCAAAGCTTATTTCGAAACCTATAAATACCTCTTTCTGTCACATGGAAACACCGCTCTTTTTGAGTTTGAATACCTACATGTGAACGCTAATTAAAAATAGTATTGCTTTAATTATATTTTATTATGATAGTATTAGGCTTACGTAACGAACAACTGGACTAGATACAACTACAGCCAACCGCACACCCAAACAGTCACTTTTGTAGTTGCTTATACGATAACTTTGTTTGACTCTTATGTTGACAAATAATAAATAAACCTGTAACCCTGATTAATGACATTATGACAATGATGTAAAACTCGTAGGTAAAAACGGCAGAGTCGCGTTTAGTTGATGAGGGCCATGCAATGATATTATATGTTTATATGAGGTATAGTAAAACATCATTGGGGCCATGCGTACCGGCAATATCGCAACTTTTGAGTTTTCGGCCACATAAATATTTCACTCATTTCATCATCATCATCATCATCTCAGCCATAAACGTCCACTGCTGCTTATTTGGTGAAATAAAATCTCTGTCACTTGGTCATTTTTGATTCGATGAATAAATTGAAAACACAGTAGGTATTTATTGTTTTTTTATCCGACTGCGTTTATAGCCATAAATCTGCATACGTAACAAAAACGTAAGTAATCGTCATTAGAGCCCACTTTTCAATATTGTGACGGCCATATCATCGTCATAGAAAACAAATAAACGTCACGTCAAATAATCAGTCAGTCCGAAGCAACGAATTAAGAAATTCGAAGGTTCGGCTAATAGGTTCGTGGCGTAGCGGGCAGAGCTCTGCTTGTAATACCGCTGGCCCCGAGTTCTATCCCCAATACCTCCGAAGTAATTTTTGAACGTTTTGGGGTTCGGTGGAATCCCGTACCCACTTCCGTAACAATACCATACACATGCATACGAATGTGTCATGTCATAAATAAACGTATTTTTCTTTCTTTCTAATAGTAAACGAACAAATAATAATTAAAATAGACCGAAAAATGGAACCGATATGATAGTTCAAAAGTAACTGATATCAAAATATTGTGCTCATGGTACCGACTTCGACAAGTTATTTCATACTTTTGAGTGTTGAAGTCGGTTCCATTATTTGGTACAAACATTTTTTTCACTCTTTTTCTTGACCTTTGTTACTCATGGGATCAATTGTTATTGTGGTGTAGGTATGGTCACCGATGTTTTCACACACTACTATAATATCGTCTAGGTATAAGCACGCATTTTTCAGTTTTTGGAGTGTACCTAACTCAAAGAGTGCTTGTCCGATTTTGATGAAATTTAAATGGGACCACACGGGAAGCACCAGCTTTCAAATAAAAAAAACCATAAAATTTTTTTTACCAAAAAATGGAACCGACTTCAACACTCAAAAGTATGATATAACTTGTTGAAGTCGGTACCATGATAGTTCAAAAGTAACTGATATCAAAATATTGTGCTCATGGTACCGACTTCGACAAGTTATTTATTTATTTATTTATTTGAACCCCAACATAATGTACACTGATACAAGAAACTAAAATAATGCTATAGTAAAACAAATGCTAAGTGTCACTATAATTATAGGGGAAGACAGCTTGCGTAGAAAAGTGAGCGAGCAGTATCTAGCCTACTATTGATGGCGACTGCCACAATGTGGAGTAACATTTAAAAGGATGGCCATCAATTTACAATACAAAAAGAATAAAATTTATATTATTACAATATTTGAAAAGCAGTATTTAAAGGTACAAAAAAAAAATCAGGATTGTTGGATCGCTAATTTAAATTTGCCAAAAGATTCAGTAAATAAGTCCATATTTATATATCCATTATTTCATACTTTTGAGTGTTGAAGTCGGTTCCATTATTTAGTAAAAAAATTTTTTCATGGGATCAATTGTCATAGTTTTGTAGGTATGTTCACCAATGTCTTCACCTGCTACTATAATATCGTGTAGGTATAAGCTCGCATTTTTCAGTTTTGACTTGTAACTCAAAAAGTACTCACCCGATTTTGAGGAAATTTAAATGAGACCGGGAAGCATGAGATTTCAAATAAAAAAAAAACGATCTTAATCGGTTCACTCTGTCGGAAGTTATGCGGTAACAAACACAAAAAAATTTAAAAAAAAAAACATTGGGGTCGAATTGAGAACCTGCTCCTTTTTTTGAAGTCGGTTAAAAATCGGTTCACCCAGTCGGAAGTTATGCGGTAACAAACACAAATAAATAAAATAAAAAACATTGGGGTCGAATTGAGAACCTGCTCCTTTTTTTGAAGTCGGTTAAAAATCGGTTCACCCTGTCGGAAGTTATGCGGTAACAAACACAAATAAATAAAATAAAAAACATACGGGTCGTTTTGAGAACCTCTTTTTTTTGAAGTCGGTTAAAAATCGGTTCACCCTGTCGGAAGATATGCGGTAACAAACACAAATAAAAAAAAAAACATACGGGTCGAATTGAGAACCTGCTCCTTTTTTTGAAGTCGGTTAAAAATCGGTTCACCCAGTCGGAAGTTATGCGGTAACAAACACAAATAAAAAATAAATAAAAAAGAAACATACGGGTCGAATTGAGAACCTGCTCCTTTTTTTTAAGTCGGTTAAAAATCCGTTCACCCAGTCGGAAGTTATGCGGTAACAAACACAAATAAAAAATAAATAAAAAAGAAACATACGGGTCGAATTGAGAACCTGCTCCTTTTTTTTAAGTCGGTTAAAAATCCGTTCACCCAGTCGGAAGTTATGCGGTAACAAACACAAATAAAAAACAAAAAAAAAAACATACGGGTTGAATTGAGAACCTGCTCCTTTTTTTGAAGTCGGTTAAAAATCGGTTCATCCAGTCGGAAGTTATGCGGTAACAAACACAAATAAAAAAAAATAAAAAACATACGGGTCGTTTTGAGAACCTCCTTTTTTTGAAGTCGGTTAAAAATCGGTTCACCCAGTCGGAAGTTATGCGGTAACAAACACAAATAAAAAAAAATAAAAAAAACATACGGGTCGAATTGCGAACCTCCTCCTTTTTTTGAAGTTGGTTAAAAATCAGCCCATTGCGAGTCTAACTAGCGCTACGAATTTTGAACAGAGGGCCAAACGCATTGCTACATAGCTCTTTCTCGAGCCGATGAAATTTCGTTCTCGTTGTTCATATGATTAAATCCAATGACTATGAAACCTGTTGGCTAACGGTACACCTTGCGAAAACGTGTCGTGCAAATCGAGAACGCTGCGCTACGATGTCTTTCGCCCCATCCTGTTCTGGTATGCGTAATTTTATATCGCTCTATCTCGTTTCCTCACCCTATTTTAACGCTTGTAGAATGTTACTTTGTCTACGGGGGCAAAAATTCGACGGCTCGGTTATTAGCTCGGTGGCGTATTGCGGAGAGCTCGGACTGCAATTCTGCCGGCCACGAGTTCAATCCCCAATATCGCCGAATCACTTTTTAAGCGTTTTGGGGTTCGGTGGAAGGTTCTGAATACAGAAAGAACATTATTCGCGAATGGAAGAGTATAGCAAATTCTAGATAAGAGAGATCCTCGATCCACGGAACTCTCTCGAACTCTGTAGGTACGTGGTAAGTCGAGTGAATAAATCGTCACTTTCGTTGCAAGTGTTGTTTCCTTCCAATCCCGTACCCACTTCCGTAGGTACCAATACTAAATATACCTTCTTATCGGCGTGTAGCACTGCAACTGTTTGTTGCAGTTTTGTTTTTATCAATGAACGCATAGATTATGCACATGATGATGAATGTAACTAATAACTTTGCGGACTCAAGCAGTTATTTTGAACAATTATTACTTTTTGCTATATATATATATATATATATAGCAAAAAGTAGTTATATATTATATATGTTGAATATGTATGTTAATAAATATATAATATACGTAAATAAATCCTACTAATATAAATGCGAAAGTTTGTGAGTATGAATGTATGGATGAATGGATGTTTGTTCCTCTTTCACGCAAAGACTACTGAACGGATTTTGATGAACTTTGGAACATAGATAGTTTATACCCTGGATTCACAAAAAGGTTTATTGACGTGATAACGTTTTATAAATTGATGAATTATACCAGCAACACTCATGAAAAATAGTAACGTTCCGCGTAACGTTCCACCTGAGTTTTGTATTACATAAAATAATCAAAGTCAAAGTCAAAGTCAAAGTCAAAGTCAAAGTCAAGGTCAAAGTCAAAGTCAAAGTCAAAGTCAGGCAAAGTCAAAGTCAAAGTCAAAGTCATAAATGATTATGACGTTATCACGTAAATCTATCGTCCGTAAACCGACTTTACAGACAACCAATTCTTTTTATCATCATCATCATCATCATCATCATAGTCTTTCATCACCGGACCAAAAAACGGATTTGGGTGAAATTGTGTAAGTAGATACTTCAGGTCCGGGTGTGACACATATTATGGTACTTTCATCATCATCATCGTTATCATTCATCGCCACGACGGATTTGTATGAAATTTGAAACGCAAACAGCCTTTACCCTGGATTAACACATAGGCTTATTTTTATCATCACCATCATCACCGTTGTTATCACCAGGCGGGTAAAACGGATTTGGGTGAAATTTTGTAAGTATTTATGGCTCATCGGCTATAGAGGGCTATTCTATGGACTCAAGAAACTGAATGTAATATATATGTCAATAAAAATATTTTGTATTTTTATTCTCGGGGCTTATTTACGAGACCAAATCATAAATGAGGAGATCCCTAGAAGAACTGAAGTCACCGACATAGCCCAGTGGATCAGCAAGTTGAAGTGGCAGTGGGCAGGCAAATATCTCTAATAACCGATGGCCGCTGGGGTCGAAAGGTTCTCGAGTGGAGACCACGAATAGGCAAGTGCAGCATTGGATATCCACCACAAGGTGGACAGGCGACATGACCAAGATCGCAGAAAGGGCTCTGGATGCATGCCGCTTTCCACCGGTCCCTGTGGCGATCTATTATATATTTACGTATATTATCTATTATGGCTGATTGACGGTTACCGTGGCTCAGTGGTCAGTGATATGACTTCTGTGCTTTCGGGAACCTGGGTTCGAATCCTGGCAGGGGCAAACATTTGTGTGATGAGTGTACGTGTTTGTTTCGGGTCTTGAATGTTTGTGTGTCTATGCCTCCCGCGACACAGGAAATTCTAGTGCGGGGATTTGAGTATGATTAGAAAAAAAAAAAATTATGATGATAATGACATAAAACGAGATAGTGTTTAAACGCTAGATCTATATACCACCATGGGATTTGAACCACGGAACTGCTAGTCTAGTCTGTGACGTCTTCTCCTCAACCTATAGTAGAATATTACGTTGAAATTTAGAAAGACTTATGAAAAACAATATTTTATGGTATAGAAGATATGATTTTATTGTGTACATTGTGAACTTATTTAGGTATATTTTGGTTCGATAAACCTTACTTACGCAACACATGTACAGTACTAGTATGTATTTTAAATTAGAGTAATACAAAGTACTAGTGTTCTTTCTTTCTTCGATAATGTTCCGTTTAGACATTAACTTAGTTACAGTCAAATGGTCCTTTTGAAGAAGTAAAATCGGGATACATATTAGGCCATACAAGAAGCCACGAGGGGATCAGCTAGTCTAAACAGACTATGTTTAAAGCCACTCAGATGTTCATTAGCGCCTACCAATATATGTGGAGCTATATTTTGACAACAGCTTCTTACCAGGCGTTAAATATTACTCTCTCTTGGAGCCGTGCGTGCGTACGGCGCGAGGCCGGCGGCCCGGGGCGCTTCGGTGCGCCGCTTCCGCTACTGTCCTGCTCTAACGCGCGTAAAATACCTAAACATTTGGTAAAAGCACGCCTTAAATCCAAATTATGGCGCCATCTCCGATATAAGGGTTTACACAGGGGTATACACAAAAATTTCTTGTTCGATGGTATTAGATTATTTGATTAGATTGGTAATTCCTTGCACCATCACAATATGTTCATTCGATAAAAGTACAAGTATGTATAGATATATATGTATGTATATATAGATAGATATAACTGTTTATTGCAACATAAATCTTCAGACAAAATTACTAATGTAAGTACGTAATTAAAAAACTGCAATTGATTTGCCTAACAAGCGAAAAAGGGATCCATAAAGGGTTTTGAGTATGCTGGTTTATTTATTTGAGTTATAGGGTATTAACTATTATACATTAAAATAAATTACAAACTCGGTTTCCATAAAAAATTTTTTAGATAAGTACCTACGCTAGGTATATTCACATATATTTCTCATAAGTAAATAGAATGACAACAAATCGCCGCACATTGCTAAATATTTTCGACGTCACAATAATGGGAAGGAACTGTTACCCTGTAACACAGTGCATACAAGTACGGGGTACAGGGATCTCTTCACATAACCACACACATCATGATATAGACTCTATTCATATTATTCTAATCTCTCTTGTCTTCTCTATTGTCAAAAGATGTAACATGTGTTACAAAAAGAAATAAATGTGTAAAAAGATGTAAATAAAGAATTTATTATTATTATTTATTATTATTTATGACCGTGTACTTGAACTCGAGGTGGCTACAGACAGCCATAGTTTAATGCCAATCCACATTATTTTAATACCTACTATAATACTATACGGGCCAATACAGATATATAATTCTATATAAAATTACCTAATTTATACAAGTTTAACGTAAAAACTTACGCGCAGTTGATATTTCGGCTTTATTTTAAACCTTCGTCATTATCTTGATAGTCCAGTCATTATAGTAAGTTCAGCTCGGAATTCGAGATACCCAGCTGTAAGTCTGTAAATAGTTGTATATTGACACCCTAAAAGTTGTCTCAAAACCTACATATGGTAGGGTGTAAGCAACTATTAAATTTCAAGGTCAAAGGTCACAAAAATTGTTTTTTTGCGCTTTTTTTGGAAATATCTCATTTCCTATGGGTTTTTTGCTATTTGTATTTATTATCAATATTGTAGAATACAAAATTCTCTACAAATTTTGTTAAAAAATTTTTTTATACGGTGAACCGTTTTCGAGATAGAGGGCGGAGAGCGCGCGGTCACCGCATCACTTCAGGTCAACCGGTGCCTCCGGTCGAAAACGCGCCATATATAGTTGATGAACTATCAATAAATCAATGATTATCAATATTTGTCAATTTTTATTAACTATTATATTATATTTTTTCATTTTCTTTATGCATTAAATCTATATCTATTAAATAATACTGATAACCGTTTACTAAAATTAAAAAATAATTAAGAGAAAAACTTAAATGAGATTAAAATGAAAATTAAATTAAGATGTTTAAAATTATAAATTGTAGTTTTTGTACACTTTATTCCATTTTTTTACTTTCAATAAAAAAAAATTTATTCAATGATATTTTTTAATAAAAAGATTAATTCATAATTTATTTGTTTTTTTTTCATCATGTAAGAAGTTATTAATATTAATTAGGTTAAAATTCAAACATAATTCTTATATTTTCATTAACAATTCTGCAATTACATGGGCAGGTAAGTGTTGTTAAATAAATTAATACTGAATAAAAAGTGGATAAGTTAGGAAAAAAATGATAAAATATAATATAATAGTTAATAAAAATTGACAAATATTGATAATCATTGATTTATTGATAGTTCATCAACTATATATGGCGCGTTTTCGACCGGAGGCACCGGTTGACCTGAAGTGATGCGGTGACCGCGCGCTCTCCGCCCTCTATCTCGAAAACGGTTCACCGTATAAAAAATTTTTTTAACAAAATTTGTAGAGAATTTTGTATTCTACAATATTGATAATAAATACAAATAGCAAAAAACCCATAGGAAATGAGATATTTCCAAAAAAAGCGCAAAAAAACAATTTTTGTGACCTTTGACCTTGAAATTTAATAGTTGCTTACACCCTACCATATGTAGGTTTTGAGACAACTTTTAGGGTGTCAATATACAACTATTTACAGACTTACAGCTGGGTATCTCGAATTCCAAGATTCTTACCTAATTTAAGCTTAAATGACTGGACTATGAATGAAGTCCGCTCGTCGTAACTTTTCATCTCGCACTGATATAGATTCTTTATCTTTAACTATGTGAAGTTGTATACATTACTTTGTCTAATTTCATAAAATATATAATGAAAGTTAGGTAAAATTACAGTATAATATATTACGAGTATGTCTGACTTTGAAAACATTTAGCGCCAAACTCCATTTGCTGATCGCGCATGCGTGTTGCGCCGCGTCCACAGATTATGTAGAAAAACTGCATTGCAACCTCCTTGGTCCAGCAGAAGTCGTATCATAATGGTAAAAAAGTTACAGTATGATACAGTTTTCAAGAAAAGAGCTATCTTATGTGTATTGTATAGCATAATAATGATTTCTTTAAATTTGTTTCGATGGCTTGTTTGTAAAGACTGTCTTTCAAGTTTTGTTTTTAATTGTTCAAACCTTATATTTTTAGTATGAGATTAGTTACAAATTGAAAGATTTGAATTTATTACATAGATTTGAAAGCATTCAATTGTTATACAAACCAATCAGTTTTTTTTAAATCAAATTTTATTTAATGGCTTTTCCCAACATGCATGCCAGCTCCATCGTTCCCTCACGAACAAACACCTACACCTACAATACCTGATAATAACGGTCGCCATGGTTCAGTGGTCAGTAACATGACTTCTGAGTCTCCAGGGCCCTGGGTTCGAACCCCGGCAGGGGCAAACATTTGTGCCTTGAGTATAGGTGTTTGTCGCGGGTCTCTGTAATTGTGTGTGTCCATGCCTCCCGCGACACAGGGAATCCTAGTGCGGGGGTTTGAGTAAAATAAATAAATAAATAAAAAACTATTTATATCCATGTACCAAATTCCCCAAGAGTAAATAGGTATAGGTAGGCATACCTAACCGATTTCTCATGCACATAAAATGTTTATTTCTACCAATTAATTACCAACCTACATTTAAAATTGTGACAGTCATTGATCGCAATAAACCTTGTTTGACAGAGTCCCGGTCATCCGTACAGAATCGATGCCAACACAAATAAAAACATGCCCAACCAATTCCTAACCGAAATTAAACTGTTTATCGACATCTGTTGCTGAAGAATAATAAACAGGTGAACTAACTGACAGCTCCGTTAATAAGCGAGTTAATATTGTGCTGTGAGTTATTTTCGGTTAACTAGAACAACACTATTGGTACTAGTGTTAAGGGTTTAACAGGTGCCTATGATATTACAGAGACTCGCGGGTGTTTACAGGCAGAGTGGGCGGGACTTATCCTGATGCATGTTGACGTTAAATAATTCAAATATGTACTTTACAGATGACTATGGGCTAAAAATAAAAATTAGCAATCACTTTTTTAGACTTTTTAATTGCCTTTATTCTGGTCTGGACATAGTTCAATCGCATTTGTCGAAACAGTTAATCGATTGCAATAATGCCTTTGTACTTTTATCACTTTATAGCAATAATAATGTACCCGTTTTTGAAGACACTAGTCCTCCCACAACACAGGGTATCAAAGTGCGGGGGCTAGTGAGCGTAGATAGATAGATAAATACTTTATAAAAACACCACAAAAGAAGATTTTACGAAATATTTACATAAGATATATCTAGGTGCAACCATGAGCTGTCTTATCGCTCAGAGCGATCTCTTCCAAACAACTCATTTCTGAAGGAGATTTCAATGAAACGAGGTCGGTGTCTTAACAGCTAAGAAAATTAATTAAATTACTAAAAATATAAACATGATTAATTACATAAAATACTTACAGCTAGGTGTATTGACAGGATATGTAAGACTATGTTTTCAATAAGACTAAAATAACAAGAACTATAATAGGAATTATTCCTGATTATTCCTGGTAGTAGTTTTCAATTTGATCTTTAAAAATATTTAATGATTTGGAACGTTTTATTGCTAGTGGAAGTTCGTAGCGAGCGTAATGACACCTGAAGCTTTTGCGGTATCAATAAGACTACAATAACAAGAACAATAATAGGAATTATTCCTGATTATTCCTGGTAGTAGTTTTTAATTTGATCTTTAAAAATATTTAATGATTTGGAACGTTTTATTGCTAGTGGAAGTTCGTAGCGAGCGTAATGACACCTGAAGCTTTTGCGGTATCAATAAGACAACAATAACAAGAACAATAATAGGAATTATTCCTGATTATTCCTGGTAGTAGTTTTTAATTTGATCTTTAAAAATATTTAATGTTTTGGAACGTTTTATTGCTAGTGGAAGTTCGTAGCGAGCGTAATGACACCTGAAGCTTTTGCGGTATCAATAAGACTACAATAACAAGAACAATAATAGGAATTATTCCTGATTATTCCTGGTAGTAGTTTTTAATTTGATCTTTAAAAATATTTAATGTTTTGGAACGTTTTATTGCTAGTGGAAGTTCGTAGCGAGCGTAATGACACCTGGGGGCCTACCACCAACTCTTATAGCAGTATTATTGTAATCTTACTTTGAATTTTCGTACCACAAGGCCACATAAGCAATGTTACTTTAATGTTGTTTAGACTAAGCAGTTTTGTGACGTAAACCTCTATTTCGTTCACTCAAAGCGTACCATGAGCCAGCGCCAACGAAAGCGACAACGCTATATGAAAATATAATGTTGTCTCGCTTGCCCTTACAGCAGGAATGTTTCTTCGTTCATTCTACACGTCACTGAGCGATAATAAAACAATAATGTTTTAAGACGTTCATGGTACGAATCTGAGCATTATTACTTTAAGCTTGAAGTATGACGTTCTTGAAACATGATGGTTTTGTAAAAGTTGATGGTACGGCCCCTGAAGCTTTTGCGGTTAATCTTATTATGTACTTAGAACTTTTATGGATGACTAGCTGCACACCGCGGTGTTACGTGGTATGGGCGATTTGTATTTCCCTGTCATTCCACAGGAAAAGTAAATATTTACGGGATAAAAAGAAGCCTATGTATTATTCGAGGGTTATAATCTATCTCCATTGAAAATTTCATGAAAATTTGTCCAGCCGTTACCGCGTTAAGGAGTAGATAATAAACACACAAAGATAACAACAGACAAACTTTCGCCTTTATAATATTAGTCTCTTTATAGCGAACAAGTTATGGAACAATAAACGATTTGACTATTACTAATACTATGTATATATCTTCAATAGTACAGTTTTTACCAGTCTGTCTGCATATCTAATAATATCTAAATAAATCATGTATCTAGTTAAATTAATTTAAGCATCATAAAAGTGTTAACGTAAAAGGTTAATTTATTATTCAAAAATAAATTATTTTCGGTGTTATTTCGACTTCAAATTACTCAAATGCAAATACTATGTAAACGACCCTGTCTTCAGACTCGAAGGGTTCATAACAGTCAAAGTAATATTGAGATCAAAAGGGTACAAAAGTATCTAGTTAAAGGGTAGATGATATAATAGTTACTGCGCAAGCTCGGCTAACGATCACGGGCGTGTTTCATAAGGACACAAAAATGTCAAAGGGGATCTCTCACAGAAGTCCATACGTAAACCGTTTATTCTTCTTCAAAATGCATCAATTTCTAAACAGAACGAAAATACGTGACCTATCGTTTCTATATAAAACAATTAATAACTTGATTGAGTGTCCTTCTATCATGAATGAGATTCTTTTAATCATTCCTCATAATCCACGCCATATAATTTCTAAGACTTTTCAACTCCCTATCGCCAAAACAAACCTAGAACAAAATTCTTTTCTTCCAAGAATATGTCGTACACATAATGAGCTTAATTCTTCATTGATTCATTTCGATATATTTCTCGACTCATTTAATATCTTCAAGAGCAAATTAGTTATGTCTCAGAACGGAGGAACATTTTGATATCGTGTAAGTATTGTTAGATGACTGTGTAACTTTTTTATAATCCTTCTCTTTAATATATAATTGTAATGATTAGTTAATATTAAGTTGTAGTTAGTTTTTACGTAAAGCCGTTGAACCACTTATTAAATGGTGAATCTTGTAAACAGCTGTAAAAGGTATACGTATCAGAATCTAGTTTATAAGTGAATGTTACTCTTAAGATTGTCTGTTGGTGTTTCTATATATAAAAAAATAAATGTCATACTTGTTGTGTTGCTAACGCCAAAATTGAAAATAGACTATTTTATTCTCCGATAATTAAAAACAACAATTTTATAATTTTAATTTTCTAAGTGTTATAGTAATTTGCACTTAATTATAAATCAAAAAGTACTCTTTCTTTTGCACAAAATTCTTAAGTCGAAATTTACAACAAATTATTTACCACTTTTATGAAAAGCCTATCTTCAATAATAACCAGTATTCGTAGACTGACTGGCTTATGTAACTGTTTCCATAGCACATTTATGCTTATTATAAGCTTACGTTTGACCACTGTCTCACCTGATGTTAAGAGACGACGCGGTCTAAGGTGTTACACGTAAACTGTTGTTGTTTTTATTGTCTGCTTCTTTTTTTTTTTAAACCACTTGTGTGATCGTGATGCCAGTCAATGAGTTCCTAATGAAAATCAGTGCGAAGGTTGTCAAACCCTCGCATAACGCTGAGTAGGGACTCATTTCTTGCATTACGCAACACTACAAATAAAACTTTTTAGTATTTAGCTCAGATAGGTTAATATTTGGTCAAATCTTACTATTATTTATGTCTATCATATCTTAAATGTTGTTTTGTCTTCCCTTAATGTTTTATACTTATAAGTTAAATGTGTGTATGACCTAAATGTGTTTTTCTTTTTGTTTTATATGTAGTGTTGTTGTCAGGAATAAATAATTTTCTTTCTTTCTTTCTAAACTTAGAAGGAACCTATTCACTCGGGACCTGAAGACTCTGGGGTTGTACACGTACCTATCGGGGAACACAGACTCCGGCAGTGAGTTCCACTCCCTGACAGTACGCATTTTAAACGTGGAAGCAAAACGCTTCGTGCGTTTATAAAACAGTCCTACAGCCCAGCGTCAAGTGTAACTATGGTATGTCAGCCAATCAAGCCACCCATTCGAATTTATGACTGCTTAGTACTTTGTTACCCATAATATTATGTATTCGGATTCTTGTAGAATAATAGTTCTGAGACAACAATTACAACTGCACCTACGTTGTTACTATAAGTCAGTGGCTCCCAACCTTTTATTTACCAGGGACTATTTTAATTTATTTTATATTAGCAGGCACCACGTTGTACAAGAAAATAAATTCAATTACTTTAATAGATAAAAATACAATAAATGGTGGACATTCTACTAGGTGTTGCTATTGTTAACAAAAATTCAGTCAATGATTCATTTCAGATATATAAATTTGAAATTCAGTTATTTCTTCCGGGATTTGCCAGTCTCACTTTTGAACGGTGTGTGGAGAGCGACGCATCGTTTTTGTATCTATAAATCGTTAGCAAACCATAATTTTGTAATTTTGATTCCTGTGGACCACTGGTTGGGAGCCACTGCCTAAGTAAACGCAAAGACAGTAGGAGTGTTAAATAATCTGCGAAATAGCTCCGCAGATTAACAACATGTAATGCCAGTGGGCATTACATGGCATGATGGGATCTTGGCTGAGAACCGAGGACTGCCAAGCGCAGCGTAGGAACTCTACTGACAACGAGGACAGAGACTTGATTACAATCGTAGAAGGAATTTGAATACAGACTGTTTACAAAAAAATGTTTTACTCACTGTAGTTCAAAATTCGCTATGTACAATGAGTAGAAATTTTCTACTACAGATACGAGACTTGTAGTTTTACAAAATGGCCCGCTGGGTGGCAAAAGGCACGCATTGTAAAAATAATGTATACTTAATTTATTTATTTATTATTATATTACGCCAACAGTGTACATATAAATACATATATATACTTAAACGTCTAATAGCAACCTAGGGTCCGAGCAGTTTTATGATTATTTCCATATTAAACTGCTACAAATTTAAGCTGAAGGCAAGTTATAGAGAGTGAAAATTATTTTCAAAAGATCCATCCGCCTCGGCTTCTCACGGGTAAAAAAATTCTAATTAATAAATATAAGCAACCTTAATTAAGAAAAAAAAAATATAGCCTATGTCACCCGGGGATGCAGCTTTCCAACAGTGAAAGAATTTTTATAATCGGTTCAGTAGTTTCGGAGCCTATTCATCATCATCATCATTATAGCCATAGGACGTCCACTGCTGGATATAAGCCTCTCCCATTGATTTCCACAAGGACCGGATAGAAGCGGCTTCAATGTAAACAAACAAACAAGAAATCAAATCTTTCGTTTTTATAATATTAGTCGGTATAGATATATCGCATCTTCCGTCGTTCTTTCCTATGCTCAGGGTCGTGACTCCCTCCATGGATTACTTTGTTATGGACGATGCTATGTCATCCTGATCTATCTTATAATAAAAAGTAATAATAGTATGTAAGTAAATAAATATCTTCAGCAGCGTGCATGATAGTGTTGAGAGTGGTACGGATTTGATCTGACCAAAGCTGGCCGGTTGGCGCAGTTGGTAGCACTCTGCCTTCTGAGCCGCTGGTCCCGGGTTCAATTCCCGGACAGGTCAAACATTTGTGTGTATGAACATGTCTATTTGACCTGTGTCTGGGTGTGTATATGTATATAAGTATATATATCAGTCATCAGGTTACCATAGGACAGGCTCTGCCTAGTTTGGGACCTGAAGACCTTGTGTAAATGTTTAAAAAAAAAAAAAGCCTTGTAGAACTGCGACCACGTGGTTTCCACCCTTCGCTCTGGCTGGTGATGAATTTCCCTTTCTTCTGACCCAGGAGACCGAAATACTCAAGGACTCTATTTCTCTCATCTCTCATCTCTCATGGATGACAGCTTTACCACCTTGAGTTCCTGATTAGGTATTGATACATTCGTCCTCATAGCTGCCATTTCCAGGGAATGGGCAACATTGTTACAGGTGTAACAGGTGCAGATGACATTACAGAAGCTCGGTGCTTACAGGCAGAAAGGGCGGTACACATCCTGATGCGTGTTGATTTAAAATATTACAGTAATTAAAACATTTCTAGACATTTTAATTTTCTTTCTTCTGCTGCAATGATGTTTTACTAAAGATGGCTTATATTCATACTGCGCGTGGCTCAGATTTTGTTCCTTTACGACATAAACATGCTTACTGCGACAGATGATACGGTACAAATAATATAGAAAAGGATAGCTATATATTTACACTTGCGCTTGAAATACGCGTCATAATGAAAATTACTACAATTGACTTAATTTTGCCGCCTCAGTTTCCGCGCGCTTGTGCGACATCTACCTCATATATACATATAATATCATTGTTCTGGTGTAAGTCACGGTTCAGGCACATTTGTCTTACCACGAGAATTTTTACTATAGGAAAAAATATGGTCACTCTAAAACTATTTTTCTCTTATAATATAGCAAATTAAATTAAATTTTGTTTAATCAGAATTAACAGTACATAAGGATGTACTGCTCATGACTACATGACTTTCAACAAATTATAGGCTAAAGAAAACCATAAATTATCGACTTCGTAAAAGGTCGAGGCTATACGCGTTTTCTCCTTCAAACGCTAAACAAACACGTAATGATTTCTAAAAAACTGAGGACTGAGGGTTATCAAAAATATTTACCTGCAGAAATTTGACGGACTTGCACATGAACTCGCCAGCAAACCATGCGATGGTAATCTTCTGTATAATGTCCGGGAACACGTAGATCAACCCCACAAATAAGTCTGCAATAGAATACATTAAAATTAGAAAAGAAAGAAAGAATATTATTAAGCTATTGCATAGCTTCTATCGCAGGCCTTAAGCGTGGAGACCGAGTCCAGAAATTCCGTAACGAAAATAACCTAACACAAGCTTTAAACACAAAACATGTCACAAGACAGATTTATTTTAGGATGTGGTAAGTATTAGTTTTTAACAAGTCATAAATAATTTGTAACTGCGTCGATGATTTTCAATAATTGATTTAGAATTATATTATTATCATCCAGCTAATAAGTCATCTGACGTAAACGCGAAACTATTTCTAATCAATCAAATATGGCTTTACCAATTCTTTTGGGTTGAGGAAGCCATGATTGATTGAACCCTATTAATTTGACAATTACGGAAAATTTCGTGCTCGTAAGACGCATTGACAGAAACATGCCAATACTGTCAAATTAGCGACAGTGTGTGATCAATCAAAAGAAGAGTTAACAGAGTATTAAAAAGGATTGACATAGTATTCTTGTTAATTTTCATCACAGATACAACCATTATACCCCCGCACTAGGATTCCCTGTGCCGCGAGGCACACACAATCCCAGCACGTAAACGTCCACTTAGGTACACTAATCGCACACATGTTTGCTCCTGCCGGGATCCGAACCCGGAGACCCATAAGTGATGTCACTGACCACTGAGCCGCGGTGACCATAATTTATTATCTGTTGCTTTACACAAAGCGCGTGCACTGTGTTACTCACTCCGTTTACTGAACGGTTGGTGTTATTTACTACGGTGACACTTAGGTGCCCATTGTATTATTTAAATGAAGGATTTCTATAAATTCAATTATTTGCCGCTACGACAAGGTAAGTAAAGATGTAATAGTACAATTTTTACCACTTCCTAAGTTTTCACTATTACAGCCTTACACAGTTTTTTCGATTATATTTATTAAAATGTCAATGCTGACACAAATGAATGAAGGCTTTAGGAGGTGCCGATGAACTTGATAAGGCTCGCGGGTATTTTAGGAATTAGGGGGACAGTAGACATTGGAGAAAATATCCTGATGCGCGATTAAATTTTTTTTTAAATTTTTAATATTTAATTTTCTTTAATTTTAAATTTTTATATATTTGAATATAATTAGTATTTTTTTGTAGAGTTGGTAGGTAATCTCTTACCTACCAACTCAACAAAAAATTACTAATCACATTTTTAGACATTTTAATCTGCTGTCTCCTGGTGTAAGTCACAGTTCAAGCGCATTTGTGTTTACCGCGAGAATTTTAAATAAAGCATAAATTAGCAAATGAAATCAACTCCAAATCAGAATTAACCTCCATAAATGGTTTGTAAGATATGTAGGAATTTTAACAAAAGTAGCTGAAAAGACTTAAAAATGTCTATATAGCAATGAAAACCGTAGAGTGTCAACTATATTTCAATATTTTACCAAAGTGGAGAAGGTTCCATTCAGCATTATTAAAAAAAATTACCAAAAAATTTGAACTGTTTTTGTTCAAAAGTAACTATTTCAAAATATTGTGCTTATGGTGCCGACTTCGACAAGTTCACACTTTTGGGTGTTGAAGTCTGTTCCATTTTGTGGTAATCTTTTTTTCACTCTTCTAAGTTACCTTTGCTACTCTTGTCATTGTATATGTTCACTGATTTCTTTACCCGTTACATTTTTCAGTTATTGGAGTGTGAGGTACTCAAAAACCGCTTGTCCAATTTTGATGAAAAAATGACCATACTGGAAGCACCAGCTCTCATATAAAAAAATAATTATCAGAATCGGTTACCCATCGGTCAACCAAAAAGTTCTGAGGTGACAAACATAAAAAAATACAGACGTATTTAGAACCTCCTCCTTTTTTGAAGTCGGTTGAAAATAGAACAAGACTCTTTGTGAAGTTTGTGCAAACACGATTCGTTAAAAGCGTGGCTCGTTACATCATTTAACAACTATACGGAATAGCAACAGTTTTTATGAGCTTTAATATTTGATATGAGAATAGAAACAAAACACGCGGAAGACGCAGAAACACGCATTTGCCCCAAAACCCATCACGACTTTAATATGTGTTCATAATGTTATAAGGTCAACAGATTTTCCTGTTTTCTATCCGTTTCACGGTTAAGAATTTATATGAATATATCCTAACCTTTACTAATATTACAAATGCAAAAATTGCGATGGATCATTCAAGCATGACAGCTAAACAGAAATATATGAATTTGGGCACAGAAAAAATGACTAGTATAGAATAGTTTTATTAAAACTCACGTTCATAAATACTTAATACTGAAGAGTTTTATGGTTTGTTGCATTAACAACATGCTTGGCGGAACTTACGTTCAAATATTTGAAGGGCAAAATTCGGCTGGTAGTGAGACTTGAACCCACGACTACAGAATGCCGTCCTGTCGCTTTGCCAACTAAGCTATAGCAGCCCATACCACTAGGGCCGAATTACTTTCTTCCTTTAACATCTGAGGGGATGTTAAAGGACGCCATCTACATTTAATTGTATGAACAATTAATTAATACGACTGATAGACCAACATTACAGTTGATATCGTATCAACGAAGGCACCATACCCTTATCTCAAGAGTCTTATGGTTTATTGCATTAACAACATGCTAGGCGGAACTTACGTCCAAATATTTGTAAGAAATTACTTTATACTGTTTCTGCGGGTGTAAAGTGGCACTTAACTAAGCGTAGTCTATAACACGATCGACAAATGTTTCGGCTTCTTTCGGAAGCCTTCATCAGGATCTTGAGTGCAGTGCCAGTGCGAGACGGGACGTTGCGACAAACGCACCGCACTCAAGATCCTGATGATGGCTTCCGGAAGAAGCCACAACAATTGTCGATCGTGATATCGACTACGCATAAGTGCCACGTTATACCCGTAGAAACAGTGTAAAGTAGTATATAATAGCTTTTTATTATTTATAATGTTTATAGAACCAGCGTTTGACCACGAAGGTGTAATCACACAAAACCTATTATGTCTATTGGCTCTCACAAACTGTTGCCTGAACACACTATAAGTTTGGTGGTAGCTAGCCAGGCGGGTACTCGAAAGTACCCTACCACTATATTTATTATACCCTACAACTAAGCTATAGCAGCCCATACCACTAGGGCCGAATTCCTTCCTTACTTCTTAACATCTGCGGGGATGTTGTAATTAGCGCCATCTACATTTAACAGTGGTAGAGTTTAGGGGACTATTTATTAGTATTATACATATTAAATATATTAATGTATTAGAATTTATTTAAAAATTTGCACTAGATCTATATAGTCAAATAGATGCTTTACATCTAACGGCTGCCCCTTTCTCCATTTATGTCCATTTGCCTGGAAGAAATCGCACATACAAACGATAAAGACGCCCATTGTCGTACCAAGTATTAAAATTGAAGTTAAGTTTCAATGTTTGGTACTGATAATAACGAGTTTTTGAATATATAATATGGATTTGTTTCTTAATTCTTTTTCTTTTTGTTATAAAATACACTATTAAGGCAGTTTGTATATATAAAAAAGACTTAGTGGATATAAAGTCAGTAGCCTTGATAGCTGTAGACAAGATGAAAAGTGTTTTATAACCGCACATTATGATATGACGAGACGCATACACACCGCTTTGAAGCTTATTCTGAAATCTCCTATAATTTTGCGATTTTTTTTATATTTTCAAACTGAAGGAATCATCAGTGAATATTTTATTTTTGCATTTCAACATCTGAAGGACCATAAAAATTGATACGTAAAAATTCATCTTTTAGTGAAAAAAAAATATCTCGTCTCAGTGAACTTTGCTACTCACGGGATCGATTGTCGTTCACCGTCAATGAGGAAGTCGTTCAGATAGGCGTAACACAGTTCAGTTATTGGAGTAAAACTTAAAAACCGCTTGACCAATTTTGATGAAATTCAAATGAGACCACCTATCGGAAGTTATACTCTATCAAACAAAAAAGAATTATGATAATCGGTCCATAAATTGGGGAGGAATCGGCGAACATACATAACAAAATACATTCGAGCATAGAGCTCCTTTTTTGAAATCGGTTATAAAGAGCTAATTAGGATAAATTGAAGTTCATTGAACGACTTGTGTACTGGGTGCTCTGTACTTTGAAAAGCACGTAAAGCAATTCTTATAAGTAGTCATTATTTGGAGTGGGTTGTTCACTATTGGGTTGGTCACTAACCTAACCTAAACCAATACATTTGGATTAAAATATCAATGACCTTAGGGTATAAAACATACCGCATACATCAGTGTGTCAAATCTACTAATTTCATGTTCATATTATTATTCGGTCCAGTGCGAGACCGACTCTATGCCAATAAGACAACGTCAAAAATCCGTTGTCTGCTAAGTTCATAGCGGCCTGAATCTATGTTGAATCTATGCTCGGCCTATGTCGCTTTTGTTCGAAATTGACAAGTAAGGTGCTGACAGACTAAGAAAAATGACGTAGGTACTACATCACTGCATCTAGAATTGAATCAAGATTATGAATGTATAAAACACGGGAGTTACTCACGTAATAAGTCAGAGGGTTCCGACTAAAGTTTCAACCACATTCGTAGTAGTACAGTATATAGTACAGTATTAGGCGAACCGCGACCACGTCCGCGAGCGCCCCGTATTCACCTTGAAAACTACCACCGAATGTGGTTGAAACTATAGTCGGAACCCTCTGACTTATTACGTGAGTAACTCCCGTGTTTTATACATTCATAATGTGTCAAAACCACGTCAGTTTTATTATAGACAATAATTGTTAATTGTAATGTAACAAACCGACTAGGACTCACGTGGTAAATACTGAAAAATTATAGTATTATTACTATAATTTGTCAGTATTTACCACGTGAGTCCTAGTCGGTCGGCTATTATAATTAATAAAGTTTTATTTCGGCTAATAAATTCCCATAGCAGTAGTACACACAATTTAAGTCACATAAAAACTAAACTAAAATATAACTAAGAAAACACATGAAGAAGGTATGTATATGGTACCTACTTCGGTCAGCTTATGTCTAAGGTAATAACTTTAAAATAATATATTGTAATTTTTTTTTACCGTCCAGGTGAACAGAAATCCGGTGCCGAAATATGAGACTACTAAAACTGTCCGCGACAGCCTATGCAATTTTGGGAACGAATTATTGAAATTTGTTACATTACAATTTTGGCAGAAAGTCGCGATAGTTTTCAGATTCAAATAATTGTTAAATACAAAAGGTGTATCTTATCCGTTTATCCGATATTCGTACTGCCCCCCCTTGCTCCATACTCCATCTGATCCGATTGTGACATTGCCCCCGCCAAACGGACGCTGTTGACCTGATGATTTGTACCAATATTTAAAGATGTTGATGAGTTCAATAGACAGATGTATACGTTTTAACTTTTGCCGCGAGAGGTCATAAGGCACCAGGTCAAATGCCCTCGACAGGTCAAGAAAACACGCGTAAATTGGCATTTTTGGAGTTTTATTTCAATACTGTAAAGATCCAGCGTTTGACCACTATCTCACTGGATAGCTAGTGACTATGTGGTCGAAGATGTTATCACACTAGACCTAGAACGTCTACTGGCTCTCAAGGACTGCTGCCTGAACACACTATGTGTTTGGTGATAGTTCGTCAAACTTGATGGTGGTAGCTAGACAGGCGGGTACTTACTTCAATGTACCCTACCACCATGCTGGGAATTTGATAACGGTGTAACCTTCACCTATAGCTGTCAGTTTGACAGCTGACGCTCCCACCGCTGAGCTATCTTCGCTTCAAAATATAATTATATGAAAATTTGGAACAAAAACGTGTGTAAGTGTGTTTGTTACTCCTTCACGCGCAAACAGCTGCACCGATTTCGATAAAATTATGTATGAAGATAGTTTAGACCCTAGGTTAACAAATATGCTATTTTTATCCCGAAAATAAATGCTGTTTCTATGGGATAAGCAAATAATTCAAAAACTTCTGTTAATCTTTCACGCTTAAACGGCTGTATCGATTTCGATGAAATTATGTATGGAGATAGGTTAGACCCAGGAATAACACATAGGCTAGTTTTATCCTGCAAAAGTAGTTAGAGTTTCCACGGGTTACTTGAGTTAGCGGGAAAACCATAATCCACGCAGGTAAAACCGCAGGGCGCTACAGTTTAATAATAAAATTTAGGGATCGTCGATGAACGAGGGCACATAGATTCGATAAAATATAGGCTTCATAGGCTATTTAGTAATAGTTTTTAATAAAGCAACCCTTTCGAATAATAAAACTAATAAATTTTGCACGGTGCTAGGGTACTTTCGAGTACCCGTCTGGCTAGCTACCACCCTCAAGTTTGAAAAACTGTCACCAAACACATAGTGTGTTCAAGCAGCAGTCTTTGAGAGTGAGTATTCTAGGTCTAGCGTGATAACATCTTCGACCACATCGTCACTGACCATCAAGTGAGATAGATATATAGTAGGCTGAAAAACAGCGTTATGATCTCTACATTGTGGGAACATGACACATGCTGAGCCTATCCCTTTTGCCATAGATATTTAATTAATTAAACATGTATAAATATTTCTTTTTTTGTGGCAATAAATGATTTATTATTATTATTATTAGATAGAGACCATCAGTGGTCAAACGCTAGATCTATACAGTATAAAAAAAAATGAACTAACCATGGCTAATATAAACAATACGCAGACGAGAAGTAATCCAATAGTTTAATAGCATTTTGCTTCTGTGTACTTTCGGAACTATCAACTTGAATAATTAACAGCCTTGCTAGCTTTGAGATAGGAAGATGTTAATTAATTTGGTAACATGCGATTGTGCCTAACCGCACATTTAGATAAAGTAATATGAACAGAATATTTGGTTTAGGAGTGTGGAGAGATCCGACGCGTGTGAATGCGCGGGTCGCAGTGTGTACATATTTTAAGTTGTCTAATCCAATGTATGGGCCTTCTGAGCAGGCTCAGAGTCGCACAACGAGCTATGGAGAGGGCTATGTTCGGGGTTTCTCTATGTGATCGAATCAGAAATGAGGAGATCCGTAGAAGAACGCAAGTCACCGATATAGCCCAGCGGATTAGCAAGTTGAAGTGGCAATGGGCAGGGCACATAGCTCGAAGAACTGATGGCCGTTGGGGCCGAAAAGTTCTAGAATGGAGACCACGGACTGGCAAGCGCAGCATAGGACGGCCACCGACCAGGGGGACAGACGACCTGACTAAGATCGCAGGCAAGGGCTGGATGCGGGCCGCTTCCAACAGGTCCTTGTGGAAGTCAATGGGGGAGGCTATATCCGGCAGTGGACATCCTATGGCTGAGATGATGATCATGATGATGAATCCAATGTAAGGTGAAGAAATACAGAATGGTTTAAATAAGCAGTAAAATTAGAATAACCGAAATTGGATTCTGCATGAGAACAGTGAATTACAATTGAAATTTCATTTGAATCGTTTACACGTACAACTATGTAATAAAGTACCCAATAATTTTGCTTTCGTACCTACAATTACATATTACCTTGTAATTTACACTCTTATACCTTTTAAGCGGAGCAATTCGCGAGATTTTTTGTATTTTCAAGCTTATTTGTAGAAGAATTCACGTCATGAAATGTGGCTTGGTACGAAATATGGCAGCTATTTTATATAGAATAGAATAGAAAAGTAGTCTATCGTCGATCTTTAAGTGAGACCTCGTACACGCTAACAGGTGAACTTTTCAGGGCATGAATTATTTTGGTTCACACGATCTTATTTTCTTCTTCCTCATGTCCTTATTCCACAATAGGTGGGGTCGTCACAACATGTTTTCTTCTTCCATTCTCTTCTATCATTGGTCGTTTCAATGCTCACATCTTCCATAAACATTCTTCACACAGTTCATCCATACCAGAATGAAAAAGAAAATAACTAATCCTAAGTAATAAACTAACAAAACATTTGTGATAACCGATAAATAATTCAATAGCTAGTATATACCTAGGATGGCCATTGGTAGCTGTACTAGGATTCCCTGTGTCACAGCTACCACGATACCAACCTCTGAGCAAAGGAAAGAAATGAATTTATAATAAGAAAATATACACCTATGACATAGTTTATGTCTTTGTATGTCCTTTTGGCGAAATGTGTGTGAAAGGTGTAGAGGTAGTGTTCAAGTGTGCATGTGGAGTATTCGTGTATTTGTGGTGGAGCCATGAGTGTGTAAGAGTAAGTAAGGCGAGTGGGAGACGGGACGTTGCGACGATACGCACGGCACTCAAGATCCTGATAAAGGCTTCCGGAAGAAGCCGAAACAATTGTTGTTCGTGATATCGACTACGCGTAAGTACCACGTTATACGAGTAGAAGCAGTGTACAGCTAGTACATACCTTCATACCTTCTTCGGCCTTCCTCTACCTCTATATCCATCCACATTCATGTTAAGTACTCTTTTTGTTACATGTTTTTCATCCCTCCTCATGACATGCCACACGATGTTATTTTGAAATGTATATATAAGGAAATATGTTAAATCATTAATAGTTTACTGGTCTAACAACAGAATCTACCAAGGAGTTGTTATTTCAGAATAAATTGACATACACAGTAACAATAAAAAATTTTTTACCAAAAAATGGAACCGACTTCAACACTCAAAAGTATGAAATAACTTGTTGAAGTCGGTACCATGATAGTTCAAAGTAACTGATATCAAAATATTGTGCTCATGGTACCGACTTCGACAAGTTATTTCACAATTTTGAGTGATTTTTGCTACTCCCGGAATCAATTGACATTGTGTATGTTCACCGATTTCGAGACACAGGTCAAACAGACATGTTTATACACACAAATGTTTAACCTGTCCGGGAATCGAATCCGGGACCAGCGGCTCAGAAGGCAGAGTTCTACCAACTGCACCAACCGACCTATCAAATTATATATTGTTCGAACAAACATAATGAAAAAGTTTAACTGCAATGTTAGGTCATTGCAGTTAAACTTTTTCATTATGTTGAATAAGTTGATATAGGAACAGACGTTTTGGCACAAATACCGCGAGTCCAGTGATGTCACAGGAAAATCTCGAACAGATAAATCTTCTGTGTCAACGTCTCCGTGTAACTTTAAGGTATCATATAAAACAGTACTATAGATAGTGCATGTATAATTTGAATTATTTTAGCACAAATACCGCGAGTCCAGTGATGTCACAGGAAAATCTCGAACAGATAAATCTTCTGTGTCAACGTCTCTGTGTAACTTTAAGGTATCATATAAAACAGTACTACAGATAGTGCATGTATAATTTGAATTATTTTAGCACAAATACCGCGAGTCCAGTGATGTCACAGGAAAATCTCAACCAGATAAATCTTCTGTGTCAACGTCTCTGTGTAACTTTAAGGTATCATATAAAACAGTACTACAGATAGTGCATGTATAATTTGAATTATTTTAGCACAAATACCGCGAGTCCAGTGATGTCACAGGAAAATCTCAACCAGATAAATCTTCTTTGTCAACGTCTCCGTGTAACTTTAAGGTATCATATAAAACAGTACTATAGATAGTGCATGTACAATTTGAATTATTTTAGCACAAATACCGCGAGTACAGTGATGTCACAGGAAAATCTCAACCAGATAAATCTTCTGTGTCAACGTCTCTGTGTAACTTTAAGGTATCATATAAAACAGTACTATAGATAGTGCATGTATAATTTGAATTATTTTGGCACAAATACCGCGAGTCCAGTGCTGACACACGCGGTTTTTGAATTACAATCCAATAACCGAAAAGTGTTAGGTCTTTTTGGATGACTTCTTTATAGAGGGTGAAGAAATCGGTGAACATGCACAATGACAATTGATCCCGTGAGTAGCAAAGGTCACTGAAAACCGTGAAAAAAATTTTTTTGCAAAAAAAACTGCAACCGACTTCAACACTCAAATGTGTGCAATAACGTGTCGAAGTCATTACTATGAGCATAGCATATCATTACTTTGATAATATTTTGATCATAGCATATCATTACTATGATAATATTTTGATAATAACATATCATTACTATGATAATATTTTGATAATAGTTACTTTTAAACTCTCGTCTTAATGCATTTTGCGTGCAGTTCGTCATAAAGATTCTAGCTCTTGCTTTAATGAGGATGGGAATCTGAACTGCCCTGACACCGTTCGAGAATTATCTACTAGAAAATGCAATTTTTTAGCTGGCTTTTAAATGGATATAGAGGTAGAGGAAGGCTGAAGAAGGCATGGAAAGACTATGTGAAGAATGATATGTTTATTAAAGTTCTAGCACTGAGCAGACTAATGATAGAAGAGAATGGAAGAGGAAAACATGTTGTGGCGACCCCATCTAGTGAGGGATATACGAATAAGAAAGGGGATAAGAAGAAGATAGTGATTCTCAGCTCAATTATCTTACAGTTCTCCCGGCAGTTTTTTATGAGAACAACGTACTTACGTTTTAGTTTATTTTCCTGGTAAGTGCAATAAAGAGTTATTGTATTGTACTTAACCTTCAAGAGAATTATTTGGAAGGCTTTTCGCTTACTTAGTATAATAAACTAGCGGTCTGTACCGGTATCGCAAAATTAAAAATATAAGGATCCCTATTTTTCATGAAAATTTATTAGAATCTATGTACAATTTTTCAAATCGTTTTAGTAGTTTCGGAGCTTGCGATGTAAAGAATATTTTAGGATTTTTTTTACACCTTGGCTAACATTATTTGAGTTTTAGTTGGGATCTCTAATTTTATTGGAAAATTTATTATATTCTATGTCACTCGGCGATAGTGTAGCTTCCCAACAGCGAAAGAATGTTTCAAATCGGTTCACTAGTTTCAGAGTCTATTCAATGCAAACAAGCAAACAATCAAATCTTTCCTTTTTATAATATTAGTAAACATATGTCGACATAGAGACTTTGTTCGCTGTCGTAAGAATTATACCAGTAGGGTTGGTAACATGGGGCAGCATTGCTCTGATTTAAAAGAAGATTAACCCTCACTCACGTAATTTATGGCAATGGAAACTTTTTGAGCTTTATCTCTCCCGATAGGAACAATTTGTCATGATATTAGAAATTGGGTATAATAATTTATACGTGATAAAATGTCTATACGCGACTTCTAATATAAAACCTTTTCTGGAATATTCAAAATAAACCAATAATAATATATATGGACATATATATTTAAATTATTAAATATTTTTTTTTTCGGAATTTCAGACTTATGTCAAATTACGCGTGAAGAACTTATTGTTATGTTTTGATGCGATGATAGCTGCGCGGTGGGAGCGTCAGCTGTCAAACTGACGGACGCTGGTTCGATCCCCACTAATAGCTTGAGCTTCCGGAGAAGGTAACGCCGTTACCAATAAATTATTAAACATGGTGGTAGGGTACTTTCAAGTACCCGCCTGGCTAGCTACCACCATCAAGTTTGTAAAACTCTCCTCAGACACATAACGTGTTCAGGCAGCAGCCCTTGAGAGCCAGTAAGCATTCTAGGTCTAGCACTATAGTATCTTCGACCACATCGTCACTGAATGAGATAATGGACAAACGGTAGATCGATAAAGAATAAAAAAATGGTTAGGCGATCCTAGCGCTATAAGTTAGTTGAGTGAATAGCAGAGTTTACCAAATTAACATTCAAAATAATCAAGTTAGAGTTAATTTTAATTTAATTTAAATTTAATTATTACAATTATCTAAGCTTTCAAAAATTCAAGTAACTTTTGATATAAAAATGAATTGCTTTGGACTCAATTAGTTAACAAGGTCTGTATGCGAAGGGTTCAAATGAACAGAACTGCGTTCAACTTTGGCCCTGTGGCTCGTTGAAAGTACAATTAATAATTTAATTGTCGCCATCCGTCAATGTCAAAGGATTTATGCATTTATTGTGATTAAATTTTTTATGTGTCAAAAGAACGCTTTGTCTTGTATCGGCAGATTTTATTAACTGATACATCCGTATTTTACAAAAGATTAATTGAACCGTGGATCCCCAATGAGAGACAAAAGAGGATAAATAAAATTTAAGATGATTTATTTGAACAAAACGGTAGCCTATATCTTGATCCAAGATTAAGCATTATACTATTCAACGGAGTAATTTAACTAAACAGGTTTGATTATTAACTGATATTAAATTAAAAATGTAATACTTAGTCCCTAATTTCCTTATAGCAACATATTAGGTTATTTAAGTTTTAGTTGTCTAACTTATCTTGGTTTTTTATTCTATTTCTTCTAACCATGTTCTTTAATAGTATTTTCATTAAGTTATGTCAATTACTCGTTGCATATGTATTGCCTTGATTATAGGAAGTAGCTTAGCAGCCGTAACACAGGGGACCCTAGCACGGCTGCTAAAGGCCTTTTATATTGTTTTTTCTTTATCCATGTATTGTAGTAATGTATAATGTATTTGTAAGTGTTTTGTGCAATTATATAAATAAATAAAAAAATAAAAAATCATTTTTATTTTATTATTTATATATTGGTAGTGATTCGCTTATTCAACTGAACTAAACTAAAATGTTTTAAAACTAATCCAGTTCTTATACGGTTACGATAAAGTCTAAATTAGTATGAGACTTATCAATAACATCACTAAAATTAAATGTATTTATTAAATTTACGGGTAGTTTTAACGAAATTAAGTCGCCACTTATTTGGTGCCTACTAAAACTACCCGCAATTGCCAGCAATGGAATAAAACTCGTCTATGATTAGTGAGAGCGCTGTATGGAGTTATGCGAATTTGAATTTTAGCGTAAATAGAATACGAGCTACTTCAATTTGAAGAATTTTAGTGAATTTTAGCTAGTTCGTGTGATTAACAGAATTAGGGCCATTGTCTCTTTGTTGGTCCAACAAAGAGATGGGAAGACGATCTACCAAAGGAATGGAGAAGACTAACTCGTGACAGGGAAATATGGAAGGAATTAGGGGAGGCCTATGTCAAAGGACAACCTGACAACATAACTGGTTGCTGAAAAGGAAAAAAAAAAGAAACTCTACATATAAATCTACTTATCTACAACACCAATATTTATCTATAAACTATTAAAGTTAAAAACTCACTGTCAGTGAAATAAAAGCTTTATCTATCTATCTATTTATATAATGAGTGTTTCATAAAAGCAATTTCTTCAAATAGTAGATTTGCTCAAAAATAATGCATGCTACTATCATCATCTCAGCCATAGGACGTCCACTGCTGGACATAGGCCTCATAAGTCGATTGAAGGACCGGTTGGAAGCGGCCCGAAACCAGCCCCTCCGTTACGCTGTGCATCCCCTTATCTCATATCGATATTTATTAACAACATATTAAACTGAATGTATTATTTATATTTTTATAGTAGCATAATGAAATGGTAGTGGGCAGGGCACATCGCTCGAAGAACCAACGGCCGTTGGGGCCAAAAGGTTCTCGAACGGAGACCATGGACTGGCAAGCGCAGCGTAGCACGGCCACCGACTTGGTGGACAGACGACCTGACTAAGATCGCAAGTAAGCAATGATTAGCAGCTGATCAAGTCCATGCTTGTTTGAACTTAAGCTCCGCCTAACATGTTGTTATGCAATAAACCATAAGACTCTTGAGATAAGGGTATGGTGCCTTCGTTTGATACGATATCAACTGTAATGTTGGTCTATTAGTCCTATTAATTAATTGTTCATACAATTAAATGTAGATGGCGCTAATAACAACATGCCCTCAGATGTTATAGGAAGGAAAAATTCGGCGCTAGTGGTACTGGCTGCTATAGCTTATTTGGACAAAGCGACAGGGCGGTATTCTGTAGTAGTGGGTTAAAGTCCCACTAGCAGCCGATTTTTATCGTTCAAATAATTTGAACGTAAGTTCCGCCTAGCATGTTGTTAATGCAATAAACCATACAAATCTTGTACATAATATCCTAGTGTGAATTAAATTGAACTTACCGGCTATGGCCAACTGCATAATGAAGAAGTTCATCCGGCTCTTTCTCGCGTTGGTGCAGAGCAGCGCAGCGATGACGGACGAGTTCAAAACTACGATGGCCACGAAGAGGATCCACGTCAGTGTAAACTGAAGAGACTGGAAATTAAAAAAAAAACTTTGAATAACTATAAAATTATAAATAACCATAAATAATTATAAATAACCATAAATATTTATAAAATGATACATGTATTCAATTGGTTTTGGTATTCAAATGTCAAGCACATACTCACCAAAACATTCAAACACTTACGCGCACACAACACACACACACACACACACTCACACACACACAAAATTACTTTATTCATATGCCTTATTTACTTATGAGGATATATCAAACACTGTTTCCGCGTTTCAGGTATTAAGCAAACGTATTGCTATCTCATCCTTCTCCTGACAATAACAAACACAACAAAAAAGAATGATCGAAATTAGCCCAACCGTTCACGCGTGATCTCGTAACCAAGGAGATTGGGGATTCATTTTTATACAGATAAACTTCGTATATATTTAATCTATGATTAATATTTGACCATGGGCGATCTTTGGTATCAACTGGTTTTGATTAGTAGACGATTTATAATAAAGTCAAATATTGACTTTGTAGTCCGGGTTTAAATCCACATAAGTCCATGTTTTGTAATAAGGCAGTAAGACTTTAACCCTCATCGTGCAGTTGCTAGGTAGAATGTTTACCTAAGATGCACGGACAGCAAGAGAACGTCTCTCTGTCAATATTTTGGCCATTTCTCAAGTCACTAGCTACCACATGCCCGGTAGGTCAGCATATTCCCATCAAAATACAATGGACGACAAGGGTTACATCAGCAGCTTGAAGCTTAGCTTTCAACCGATGATAGCACAGCAGTGGGTGCGTCGGCTGTCAATCTGACGTACGCTGGTGCGATCCCCACCAATGACTTGAGCTTCCGATGAAGGTAATACTGTGATCAAATTCCCAGCAGTGTTGTAGGGCACTTTTGAGTACCCGCCTGGCTAGCTACCATCCTCAAGTTTGAAAACCGTCACCAAACATATGTTCAGGCAGCAGTCCTTGAGGGCCAATAAACATTCTCGGTCTAGTGTGATAACATCTTCGACCACATCATGACTAACCATCAAGTGAGAAAGTGGTAAATCAATCTCCAAATATCATCATATCATCGGCTTTTAAGAGTTGTAAATCAAATTGTGATCATGAGATGAAAAGCACATAATACTTCTATAACAAACATATGTAGACGTTACTTAAATTATTTGAGCAAAGAATAACAAACTCATAAGCTATCATACGCCTGAGTCAACTTTTTAAAGTTCTGAAGCATTCAATGAACTTACCTACCAATAGTACAGTATCTGCACGTATCCAGTCTGCCGTTGAAAACTTTTTATTAATATTGAAACTTTTACCTAACAAAATAATAACTAAACACTAACCAGTGCGCCACGACGGTCGCCGTGGCGCAGTGGTTAGTGTAATTCACATGATTTCTGTGTCCCCGGTACCCTGGGTTCGAATCCCGGCAGAGGCAAACATTTGTGCGATGAGTGTAGATGTTTGTCTCGGTTGTCTTGGATGTTTGTGTGCTGTGATTGTGTGTCCATGCCTCCCGCGATACAGGGAATCCTAGTGCCTAGTGTCTGAGTGTGAGAAAAAAAAAAAACTATAAATTCGTCAAAATATCAAGACCAGATTGAAAGAGTATTGTTTTAAAACGGCTGGAAAGTCTGAACAATTTTTAATTTTTTCGTTTGAGCGGGAAGACGTAACTAAATATACACACAAACACACAAACATTCGCATTTATATTATTCGTAAGATAGCCTAAGCGAGCGTAGCTTTTTCAATGTACATTATGATCGAGCATTTATTAAAACCTATCTTTATGGGACGTAACGAGTGGTAGGATGTCCTTGACCAGGGATCAGCAACCTTTTCAGACTAAAGAGCGAAAAGTTACAAATTACCTAATTGTCCTGTCGTCAAAGAGTCACAATGAAAATATTTTCAATATTATAGTCAAATATGGAAATAATATTTCATTTTCTACTTCTCACTGACAAAGAGCCGAGACAGCGCGGCTCCGGCAATGCATTTCAGACATGTGTGAGTGTCAGGGGCTGTAAAAAAGGCATGGTACTCCTTAATGGATCAATTTACTATAAAACATATTTGGTTTCTGAATGTGTATTATTACCGAACTCGGAGCCACAACTGACTATGGAAAGAGCTGGATGAAACTCGCGAGCCGCAGGTTGGTGATCTCTGCCCTACACTTAGAATTTTAATTGACTCCAAATTATTTTTTCCCCATACACTTACACCCCCGCACTAGGATACCCTGTGTCGCGGGAGGCATAGACAAACACAATTACGTTACACAAACATCCAAGACCCGATTACAAACATCTTTGCTCATCACAGAAATGTCTGCCCCGGCCGGGATTCGAACCCGGGGTCGCGGTTCCAAAGTCAGTGTCGCTGATCACTGAGCCACGACGACCGTCATAATATCAGCTAACTGAAGACACTGTATTCAGTAACAGTTATTTCTAACAGAAATGTGGCAGCTAGTCTAGGATATCAAGCTGGGCGGGTAGTGTCAAGTGTCCTGCCACCATGTTATGGATTTCTAACGATGCTACCTTCACTGGAAGCTGTTGGTGGAGATTAAACCATCGGCAGATTGACTGTCGACAATCACACCGCTTGACTATCATTGATTGAAAACTGCTTTCGGGTCAGCTAGAAACACTCACACACAGCTCATCACAAGAAAATCGAAACGGATGCTTCCATATCTAGTACGTTAATTCAAGTAGGTACAATGTATCACCATCACTGAAAAGTTTTTCCTCGACCATAATGACGGTACCCTAAAAGTTCGACCCACTTTCGATGTTTTCTAATATAACAAAAAAAGTTATGCGTGTTTGATAAATAAGTCGTAACTTTCTAATTTCAGCAAGGGTTAGTCTGGTCCGAGTTTCGTCGTCCCATTTCTCTTAGGCCCACTTTTTGAGAAGTTTATCGCTATTATTAATGATGTTATTAATTTTGGGTCTTCAAAAGATTTCAAAGAAATCAATTGTTCGCGATGGCAGGCAACATAAATTAGATAATGATTTAAACATGCACAATAATATCACAAAATACTACTTTTTTGTGACCCAATTATTTTTTTGTCACTTCAACCTACGCACTAGGATTCCCTCTGTCTCGGGAAGCATGGACACACATATCACATCACGCAAGCACCCAAGACCCGGGAGCAACACCTACACTCATCGCAAAATGTTTGTCCCTACCGGGATTCGAACCTAAGGTACCGAAGGCACAGAAGTCATGTCACTGACCACTAAGCCATGGCGACCGTCAACGGTGAATATGTACGTGAGTCTTAATATTTTCGTAGTAATCTATTGCAGGTGATATGAGAAATATAAGAATCACGACATGAGTACTTTCAGTTTGTAGTCCTTAGATTGTTTTATAGGACCCTTATGGCTTATATAGAGATATATATGGACCTGGACAAACGCGTTTCCACGCAAGGGACTAATTTATTTATTTAGAATATAGAATTTATTTATAATAAATATTAAAATACGCAATATGTTTATATATATTAAAGGTACATATGCTTATATATACAAAAACTCGACCCGTCGAAGTATCCGCGGGACCCGACAATCTTAGCTCTTTCTTTCTTATTCAATGTGCCAAAGGCATGGCATTACCGGTATCGCTATTGTTCAGTAATTCTACAACTGAATGTGCTTATCCGCATATATGGAAATCTGCCCACATTACGCCCGTGCATGAGGAAGGTCCCAAGACTAACGTCGAGAACTATAGGCCGATTTCAAAGTTGTGTATTCTGGCTGAGGATTTTTTTTTAGGTGTTAAAGAGAGTGGTCTATGACCACTCACACGAACTGGTGGCATCCATAGACCTAGGTGGTCAAGGCACTCTCCAGTTATAACTTGGTTGGGTGACGCTACTGGCACTTTCAACTGAGCGTTTCCGTGCTTAGAAACGCATGGCAACCCGATAGCCCTGGTTGTTTTTATTTGACAGTTGTCATTGAGAGCACGTTGGAAGCCCACGACTTAACCTATCCGGCACCACGCATGGATATACGGATGGTTGGTGGTGGATACGGCCAATGTTCCTGTCTCTAAGAGCTGAATCTATATCTCAGCAATGGGAATGTATAGAATCTATGATTTCTTCCAACCTTTACCATCTTTTTTAGGCCCACATTAAGAAAAACGTTCAAATACGCAGCCAACTTATTTTGAACCGTAAAAAATGTATAAAAACTATAAACCAATTCATTACATCCATCTTTATAAGTAAGAAAAAAGTAATATTATTTACGCCATGTTAATTATATTCTTAATTATTTTAAGGTTTTATTTTTATTCATTGTTAAAGTAAATTTTTTCTACTAGGTTTTTTGGAATATATGAAATAAAAATACATTTTATGTAAACAAAAAACATAAGACGTTGCTCAAAAATAAATGTAAACAGTAACTATAAAACAGAGAAATCAAAAAGCTTTCAAATTTGTGAAGTTTATTTGTAAGTTAAATTTTGAAGTATAAACAACTCCGTAACAACCATTCTTTCAATCATAAAATACAATTAACAAAATATATAAATAATATGGTCACATTTGTTCTAAAAAACCAAATAACGATCGCAATAATATCAAAATTAAAAGTTAAAAGTTTATCTAAAGGAAAGTAAAAAAAAACAGTTATAGCTATAAAAATAATAATCAAAATATTACCTAACTAGTAGCGCCCCGCGGTGTCACCCGCGTGGATTACGGTTTTCCTGCTACATCAATAATTCCACGAGAATCATACATTTTACCGGGTTAAAAAGTAGCCTATGTGCTATTCCAGACTATAATCTATCTCTGTGCCAAATTTCATCCAGATCCGTTCAACCGTTGATTGAGTAACAAACATCCATCCATCCATATGTTCAAATATTTGAAGGAAAAAATTCGGCTGCTAGTGGGACATAAGTGGGCTAGTGGATATTTGAACATAAGTTCTTCCTAGCATATGGTTAATGCGATACACAATAAAAAATCCATCCATCCATCCATCCAAACATTCACATTTATAATATTAGTGGGATTCATTTGCCTGCTGTATATTTGCTATACACCGGCAAATATAAAAACTATATTTATTTTTTAATGAAAGCCAGTAATAAACAGATAAGGCGATCGCTTTACACGTATGCTATCTCAAATTGATTGTTACATAAATAGGACGCTCTGCTAAAAGCTTCCAGCACGTTGTCATGAGCCCGATAGGTTATCATAAGAGCCTGATAACAGCAATGACGTGAACTCCGAAATATCCATTACACTATTAAAACCTTTCAGTTTTATTGACTTAATCCTTTTGGAACTCTAGTGGGTGGGACAAGATTTACGGGCAAGTGGAATCTTTTAAGCGTGTTTGGATTCGAAATATGAATGCTATCCAAATGTTTGCAAGGCAAAATTCGGCTACATGTCGGACCAGAACTCACGACTACAGAATACCGTCCCATTCGCTTTCCCAACTAAGCTTTAGTAGGTTCAAATTATTTGAACGAAATAATTCGGCTAGTAGTGGGAGTTGAACCCACGACTACAGAATACCGTCCTTTTCGCTTTGTCCAACTAAGCTATAGCAGCCACTACCACTAGCGTCCGAATTTCTCCCTTCCTTTAACATGTGAGGGGATGTTGTTCTTAGCGCCATCTACCTTTAATTTTATGAACGATCAATAAGACTGATAGACCAACATTACAGTTGATATTGTATCAAGCGAAGGCACCAGACCCTTATCCTAAGAGTTTTATGGTTTATTGCATTAACAACATGCTAGGCGGAACTTACTTCTTACAAAGAATTTGAACGTAAGTTCTGCCTAGCATGATGGTAATGCAATAAACCATAAGCTTTAGTAGTACTTGAAGCGATGTTGGGTGTCTGCTATAAAACTGACAGACGTTAGTTGGTTTCTCATTCTCTCAACGGCTTGAGCTTCCGGTGAACAATCGTTATCAAATTCTGATGGGGGTAGGTTACTTTTCAGTACCTGCTTGATTAGCTCCTTCACTACCCTCAAAGTTTGAAAAAAAAGTGCATGCAGCTATCCTTGAAAGCCATAGTAATTTATAATAAACTAGCTGTACCCCGCGGTTTTAACCACGTGGTGGTTGATGATGATGATGATGAAAAGCAGCCTATGTATTATTCCGGGACCTGAAGTATCTACATACCAAATTTCATCCAAATCCGTCCAGCCGTTTGAGCGTGAAAGAGTAACAAACTTACATCCAAATTCGTGCATCCATACCCACAAAGTTTCGCATTTATAATATTAGTAGGATACAAGTATTTATTTTTCTTATTACATATTCAATAACTTTCAAAGAAAAACAAATTTAGGGAGTTAAAACGAAATTTCGTTTTTTACACACAAAAATCGTACTGTTTTTATCTTTTATGTATTTGCTTTATTTATTTATTATATATGAATGCCGTGTCAGTGCCTTTTCCTTAATGTGTTAACATTTGTACCGCTTTTCACAGTTCAAGTTGTATGCCCTTAATTTACGTTTGGTGTGTATTGATAAATTTGGTAAACATTTATTTTGTATGAATTTAATTCGTGTGATCGTTTGAACTGGAAATGTCAACGTTTCAAAGTGCGTGGAGTCAAGGGGCTTGTGAGAAAACGTGGGTTGCCACGTTGTATTGAATTCATTAGTCCGAGTAAATATTAATGTAACGAAAAAAGAAGATTTTAATATTACTGGTCGGTTTTAAGGTTCAAATTAAAATAAGGGTAAGCTGCAATGGGGCAGATAATGCGATACAAAGCAAACAGACGAAACATATAAAAGTGAGTCTTAACGAAGAAGCCACTCATTTTTCAACCATTTATTCAGTAGGTTTGACTACTCATGATGGCTATTCATTAATAATTACTAAAGGCCACATGAAAGAGAGAAAGAGTGAAGAAATACATTTTATCTAATCTCATACTGAAACATATAATAATGAATAAATAAATAGAAGAAGAATAATATTAAGAAGAATAAATAATGAAATATATTTGATTAAAAAATCAAAAACAGAACTTGAATGACAGTCTTTATAGACAATATATCGAAATAAATTTAAAAAGTTATTATTTTGATACAGCTCTTCTATGACAACTGTATGGAAATGTTAACTTTTTTCCATTAAGATACAACTTCAACTGGACCAAGGAGTTTGCAATGCAGTTTTTCTACACATAGTCTGTGGACACGGCGCAATACGCATGCGCGATCAAATGGATTTTGGGACTAAATGTTTACAAATAAATGCAAACATATGCTATGATTTTACGTAATTTTAATTAGCTATTTTATGAGATTAGATAAAGTCGTGTATGAAACTGCATATAATTAGGTCTTAAAAAACTCGTGTAATAAAAAAGTTTTTTTAACCGGTCCGGCCATGAGACCGGTCTCATGGGATTAATACCCACATCTTCGCGGAGCTAGCACGAGCGGTACAGAAGACCTCTGCTTGAGTACTGAAACTGGACGTAGAGCCGGTGAAGCGTCGTCGTGACTCGACTTTGAATCATAACTAAGGTTTCCTTAAGACCTAGAATGCTTACCGGCTCCCTAGGACCTCTGCCTGAACAATATATGTGTTTGGTGATAGTTTTCAAACATGAGGATAGTAGCTAATCCGTATTTAGATGATGATGTTACATTCACTGGGAGTTGAAGCCGTTGGTGGGGCTCAAACCAGCGTCCGTCAGTTCAACAGCCCATTTCACCGCTGAGCTATCGTCGCTTCAAAATAAGAATGTCTTATACTTACGTTACTTTCAACAATGCAATTAATGTCCTTGATTATGCATATTTAAGGATAAGTTTCACTTATTTTTTTATTTTTTTTTATTTTTTTTTAGACTTTCGCGATTCGAATACATTGTTATTAAATCAAACGGGGCTTAATCGCGAGAAAATCATTTAGTAATTTATTTACCTCGACGTTTCGACCAAGTTGCATTGGTCGTGGTCACGAGAAGACTCTTTTATTTTATTTGCAACCTCCGGCCCGTAGCGGTTAGCAATTGTAACTTTTAGACTTTCGCGATTCGAACACATTGTTATTAAATCAAACGGGGCTTAATCGCGAGAAAAACATTTAGTAATTTATTTACCTCGACGTTTCGACCAAGTTGCATTGGTCGTGGTCACGAGAAGACTCATATTCACTTACGTGCAAGTTTCACTTACGTCATAAAAGTAGTACATATTGAGGTTTGCTTCAGCTGTTTTGTTGGTGACGCCACTGTGGTTGTAATGCTGAACCGGAAACATGGTGGTAAGGAACGGCCTCATCGTCGTCTGCTCCTCGTACTCCTCCATCATGATGTTGGCGTCCATGATCCTGATGACAAACAGACATACAATACTGATTAACCCTTTTTCAAAGCAGTTCAGATATTGAAGGCGACTGCGTGTATTTTAGCTAGACTTCTGGGTATGAATTCTACTAGCACATTGCTCATAGTTGTTAGTCAATTGTCGTTTTTGCTATTTGGAGCATAAATTAGAATGGCTACTCAGATTTTATTCCTACCATAATACAATTACCTACAATGCAATCGAGATGCAATTGTTATTTTAGCGGAATACCAAGCTTCATTACGATAACAGTTGAATCGCTATTGCATTGTTTATGTATTGCTTGTCATAATAAATAAGAGAATTGGCACCCTGTAGAGAGCCGATGCCTTTATTAAAGTAAAACACTAATAACGAATTACAATACTGCAACTACTACAATAACATTTGAGCAATCCACTAGCTATTGGCAGCCTATAGATAATTCAAATGCTCTAACCCGCTACCGGCCGGCAGCGTGCCCAGAATGCTACCAGCATTGCCACGTTGAATTGCAATGACGATTCGGTGAGCCAAATATGTGCCAGGATTATGGTCACGCATCGCATCGATCAAACTGTATGAAATATATACATATAGTCATGTGAGTTTCCTGGTGCGGGCCCAAATCATAGGCTTACGAGGGAGCGGTAAGAAGAGAACTTTAGTGGTACTTTACAGCGCTTGAATACTTGCTAAATGAGTAAATTTATGACATTATTGATTGTATAGAAACGTCATCGCTGTCTTTTCAAAGCAGCAAAAGAGCGATGGCCATTTTAACCGACTCCAAAAAAGAGGCGTGTTTATGGATAACTTCGTCGTTTATGAACCGATTAGGATTGGTTTTTTTTGTTTGATAGGGTATACTTCCAAGGTGGTCCTATTTAAATGTCATCAAAATCAGTCAACCGGTTTCTTTTTGTTTCACTCCAATAACTGAAAATTGTTACGTATATCTGGATAACTTCCATATTGAGGGTGAACGATAATTGATCCCGTGAATAGCAAACGTCACTGAGAAACATGAAAAAAAATTATGCAAAAAAAAAAAAAAAGGAACCGACTTCAACACTCAAAAGTGTGAAATAACTTGTCGGAGTCGGTACTATAAGCACAATATTTTGATAATAGTTACTTTTAAACTATCATGGTACCGACTTCGACAAGTTATTTCACACTTTTGAGTGTTAAAGTCGATTCCATTATTTCCAAAAATTGTTTTTACCTAAAAAGAGTTTCGAAAGCGCCGACGAAACCTCGATTACCCGGATACTTTATTTTATAATACACAAATTGAACAGTGAAATCGTTGTCTTTTAATATAATAATAATAATATGGGACATTCACACAAGGTCTTTAGGTTCCAAACTAGGCAGAGCCTGTACTATGGTAACCTGATGACTGATATATACTTATACACATACTTATATATACTCATATACATATACACAACCAGACACAGGTCAAACATACATGTTCATACACACAAATGTTTGACCTGTCCGGGAATCGAACCCAGGACCAGTGGTTCAGAAGGCAGAGTGCTACCAACTGCGCCAACCGACCAGTCAAATATCAAACATAAGAGAAGCACAATTATTAACATTCCATCTTAAAAGAAAACTTTTGACGTGATAACGTTCTATAAATTGATGGATGCCAAAATGAAAAATAGTAACGGTACATTCCGCGTAACGTTCCACCTAAGTTTTATCTAGATCTAGATAATATAATCAAAGTCAAAGTCAAGGTCAAAGTCAAAGTCAAAGTCAAAGTCAATGGTCACGGTCAACGGTCAACGGTCAACGGTCAACGGTCAACGGTCAACGGTCAACGGTCAACGGTCAACGGTCAACGGTCAACGGTCAACGGTCAACGGTCAACGGTCAACGGTCAACGGTCAACGGTCAACGGTCAACGGTCAACGGTCAACGGTCAACGGTCAACGGTCAACGGTCAACGGTCAACGGTCAACGGTCAACGGTCAACGGTCAACGGTCAACGGTCAAAGTCAAATGTCGAATGTCGAATGTCGAATGTCGAATGTCGAATGTCGAATGTCGAATGTCGAATGTCGAATGTCGAATGTCGAATGATGTCGAATGTCGAATGTCGAATGTCGAATGTCGAATGTCGAATGTCGAATGTCGAATGTCGAATGTCGAATGTCGAATGTCGAATGTCGAATGTCGAATGTCGAATGTCGAATGTCGAATGTCGAATGTCGAATGTCGAATGTCGAATGTCAAATGTCAAATGTCAAATGTCAAATGTCAAATGTCAAATGTCAAATGTCAAATGTCAAATGTCAAATGCCAAATGCCAAATGCCAAATGCCAAATGCCAAATGCCAAATGCCAAATGCCAAATGCCAAATGCCAAATGTCAAATGTCAAATGTCAAATGTCAAAAGTCAAAAGTCAAAAGTCAAAAGTCAAATGTCAAATGTCAAAAGTCAAAAGTCAAAAGTCAAATGTCAAATGTCAAATGTCAAATGTCAAAAGTCAAAAGTCAAAAGTCAAAAGTCAAAAGTCAAAAGTCAAAAGTCAAAAGTCAAAAGTCAAAAGTCAAAAGTCAAAAGTCAAAAGTCAAAAGTCAAAAGTCAAATGTCAAATGTCAAATGTCAAATGTCAAATGTCAAATGTCAAATGTCAAATGTCAAATGTCAATGTCAATGTCAATGTCAAAGTCATACATGATTATGTCGTTATCACGTAAATCTATCGTCCGTAAACCGACTTTACAGACAACCAATTTTTACTTTAAAATTTTAACTATAATGAAACTGCAATCGTCAGCGCTAAACCAACTTTTAAAAGGGTAAGGAAGTTTGCCCTTGTATTTTTGTGTATTTTTAAGATGACATTGTCCCCAAGTTTGTAAATATTTTTCTAAGAGGCTTTGTTTTTATAACATTTTAATTAACATAAATCGCCGTTGCTGGGGTGCGTTTGTATTTAGTTTTGATAAAAAAAATATTATTCATAAAGGTATAGACATTATATTATGTAAAAACTCCTTAACTTTACACGTATATGAGTAAGTAGTTGAATAATTTTGTTGTACCTAATTTAAGATTAATTTTATGACCCAATAATAGCTGTACCTGTAATTTGTTCTTTGACATTTTTGTTTTATATGTACTTTAAAGGACATTAGTTTTGACATAAATGTAGCATAATTAATTAATATACTTGACTAGTTGCATGCCTTGGCGTTGCTGTAAATGTAACTATCAGAATTGAATAAATAAATATGGTAATTATTTTATAATTGAGTAGAGAGAAAGTAATAATATTTGTGTATGTGAATGATTACTGTCTTCCAAAAAATCTATTGGACATTCTTTGGATTTCTATTCGATTCTTTTCTAATGACTTTTCTAAACAAAACAAACATTTGATACCCTGTCGATCATTAAAAATATAACAAAGAAAATATACTCAGAATCCGGTTTGTTTTCCTCATAATCTGAAAAAAATATAATTTTGATATCTTATAAGTTTCCCGAAATTTTATTTTGCATCTTCGAGCCACGAGTGAACAGATATCTTCGGCAGAACAGTATCGTAGACCGCATTATGCCTTAACATTAGGTGAGATAGTGGTAAAAAAAGTCATTTAAATATTTACATTTCCTGTTCAAGTTCATTTAATTTATTTGGAACAAAAACATGATTGTTAGAGTTTTATGGTTCATTGCATTATCAACATACTAGGCGGAACTTACGTTCAAATTATTTGAAGGAAAAAATCATTCCATACAATGATGTTTTACTAAAGATGACGTATATTCATACTGCGCGGTGCTCAGATTTTGTACATTTACGACATAAACATGCTTGCTGCGACAGATAATACGGTACAAATAATATAGAAAAGGATAGCTATATGTTTAGACTTGCGCTTGAAATACGCGTCATAATGAAAATTACTACAATTGACTTAATTTTGCCGCCTCAGTTTCCGCGCGCTTGTACCACATCTACCACATATAAACAAATAATATCATTGATTCCATAAACCATAAAGCTCTTACGATAAGGGTATGGTGCTTTCGCTTGATACTATATCAACTGTAACGTTCGTCTATCAGTCCTATTTATTAATTGTTCATACAATTAAAGGTAGATGGCGCTAAGAACAACATCCCCTCAGATGTTAAAGGAAGGGAGAAATTCGGTGCTCGTGGTACTGGCTGCTATAGCTTAGTTAGACAAAGTGACAGGACGGTATTCTGTAGTCGTTCAAGTCCCACTAGCAGCCGAATTTTTCCTTCATATAATTTGAAAATAAGATGATTGATTAACAAACATATATGAGAATCTATGACTGCTGTAGAAGTATAAAACTGTGTCGCAGATGTCAACGCGTTGGCCCTTCTCCGAAAGATGCATATTAAGTTCTTTAAGAAGAAGCACATAGGGCAAGATAATAAAAAAATGGTATTTGTAAAATCTATTGCTGTCGCGCTCTATCGAGCCTCCTCCCGCAGAGTGCAATAGGGACAACTGCAGCTTGGACCGAAAATACCAATTAGAAGTACGTGAAATCAAAGTTACGTTGTCTAATGATTAACTCCATAACTTGACCGATTTAACTAATTTTATCATTAAAAATTAAAGAAAGGTGTTGGCTGTGTTTCTATGTTCTCTTTTTATATAATTAAGTCAAATTTGTTTTCTGGATGTTTTAAACACAGCAGAAAATCCGACCAATTTTTAGGTTTTTGAAGAGTCGTGTACATACATTATTGGAACAAAAAATATTGCTTTCCTGGTATAATCCAGGGAAGAAATAGGGGACTATGTTCGTATGGAAAAAACGGCCCATGTGTTTTCTGTTAATGCTTTAGATACAGGTTCAAAGTTACATTTTACATTTACTTTTAAAATGTAATAGGATGAATTAAGCTAGGCGGGAATAGGTAATTGGATGTCTGAGTGTATCGTTTGATTTTCTGACTCTTAAGCTGACTTTGTAAAAACTTTGTTAAAAGCTACGAGTAAGGATTAAGCCTAGTCTAGAATTATTGAAGCTCAAGAAATATGACATTTTAATCGCTTGCTCTTGTTTCTTTATGATTAATTAATAAGAAAAGTATTGCCAGTATTTTAACCGACTGCAAATGAGGAGGTTTGTGCCTCCGACCGTATATTTTTTTTGTGTGTGTTCGCGAATAACTTCCTTGTTTAGAAAGAAAGAAAGAAAGAAAGAAAATAATTTATTACTGACATAAACAACACTACATACAATACACAGATTTATATACATTCAAAAAACTAAATAATACTATAATATATAATGTAGTGTTGCGTAATGCCAGAAATGAGTCCATACTCAGCGTTATGCGAGGGTTTGACAACCTTCGCGCTGATTTTCAGTAGGAACTCATGTTGTTTATGAACCGATATTATTTTTTTTATTTTATTTACCAGGTGGCAAACAAGCATACGGGCTTATGGAAAGCGATCACCGTCGTCTATGGCTATCTGTAATACTGGTTAATAAACTTATTAAAATAGGGTGACACTTAAGAGCGGAAACCGTGAGATATTTCTTTTTTTTTAATTACGGTTACTTTTCCATATAATTATACGTAATATGATTTGTTTGCACAGACAACTCGTATTTGAATAAAATATAATATGAGTACAGTAAAGTGTTATGCAAAAATGAGTTTTACTATTTGCAACACAAGATTTTTCGTTATTGAAACCATTTTAGTAAGTTGTAATGGATCAATTAATTACCTTCCTTGGTCGATGGTACAGTTGGCATTACAGTCCAGTAAAAACGCATTACGCAGTAATACTAATGCGTTTTTTTTTATATTATGAAGTCTGTAAGCATTTTACTTACCGCACAATTTATTACTTTCTTAATAGAAAACTGTCGTAAAAGCCGTCCTTTCCTTCTAGATTAAAACGAGATTAATGTCGCGCCAAAAGATTATACAATCTATAATTAGTCTCCACAACCACGAAAATAGATGAGACATGAATGAAAAGATGATATACCGCGCTTCTCCGGTTCACGTAGTTTCACGCGCTTGGTAGAATAGAATAGAATAGAAAAACTCTTTATTATCAGTACCAAATAACATATCGTACTTAAAGCTAAACTGAAATTGTAATACTTGATACGATAATGGGCGGCCTTATCGCTTGTAGCGATTTCTTCCAGGCAACCTTTGGATGGACACAAACGGAGAAAGGAGCAGACGGTAGGTGTAGTGCATCTGTCTGACTAATTAGATATAAGTATAGCAAGGTTTTTCTAAATTCTTATACATAAATGTTTTTAATATATACTTTAAACTAATAAATATTTTATAATTTGAAAATGAGAAACATAGGTTCTCGGATGTGGAAACATTAAACATATGAACTAAAAAAAATATGTTAGAGCATTGCATTTGAATTATTTGAAGCGATGATCGCTCAGCGGTGAGAGCGACGGCTTTCAAACTGAAAGATGCTGGTTTGATACCCACCAGCAGCTTGAGCTTCCAGTGAAGGTCACATTGTATCAAATTATCAAATGGTGGTAGGGTGCCTTCGTGTACCCGCCAAGCTAACTATCACCCTCAAGTTTGTTTAAATGTGATCAAACACATATTTTATGCAGCAGTCTTGTTATTAAAGAAGACAGTGTTTTCGACATATTATGAATGTATAAAACACGGAAAGATAATAGGAAAAAGCATGTAATTAACCAACTTTCAAATTTCAATATTGTACGATTCAGTTTCTAAGATTTAGTGATGAATTATTTTTTCTTACGTGATTAATGTTATGATTAATTATTCTCCTTTATACTAGCTGCGCCTCGTGGTGATGATTGATGATTGATGATGATGATGATGATGATAATGATGATGAAAAGTGACCTTTTTCCCGCGTGGTAATGAAAAAGTGTGATGATAGTGATGACAAAAATAAGCCTATGTAGTGTTTAAAGCTATATTTATACCAAATTTCATGCATATCCGTTTAATCGTTTCAGCGTGAAAGAGTAACATATATACATCCATACTCACAAACTATCGCATTTATAATTTAGGTAGGGTATAAAATATGAGACAATATTCACACAAGGTCTTCAGATCCCAAACTAGGCAGAGCCTATATTATGGTACCTAATGTAAGTAATGGTAATAAGTATGTAACACACCCAGACACAGATCAAACAGACATGTTCATGCACACAAATGTTTGACCTGTCCGGGAATCGAACCCGGACCCAGCGGCTCAGAAGGCAGAGTGCTACCAACTGCGTTAACCGGTCAGTCAATGAAATGAAATTAAATAACGTGATTTTTATGTCATTATTTTCATAGCCTGCCAATAGCCAATTGCGACATTGTCTATGCTTTAATGAATGAAAAAAAATCTTTTAGATAAGCAGCAAGGGCCATAAATTCATCTCATTCCTTAAACAACAGAATAGCACAAAGAAAAACTCATAAAGTATAAAAATGATCTTGTTTGAGAACGCAACAAAAACCGTCATTACAAAAAAAATGTAGTGTCATTCCGTCGAACGTACTTCAAATTACATTCCACACAAAGAAAATGGAGAAAAAGTATTTTCATAAACAAGGCAGGGAAATCTGCTCGTGGCCGGTTCACTCAATTAATCTTAGCAAGTGGGGCGAGGAAGTGTTAAACACAATCATAAATATACTAAATGCGATTCGTTTACAGAAGTGTTACTTTAACATAAACACAAGTGATTTATTATGCTCGTATTGGGTTTTAGACCTCTTAATCAAACTGAGTATTGGCAAATCCCCTCTATATGGGGGAGGCATACGTCCAGCAGTGGACGCATACGTCCAGCAGTGGACGCATACGTCCAGCAGTGGACGCACATGGCTAGGAAAAAAAAAAAAAAAAATCAAACTGATTGGCAGAGAGGGCTAAAGATGTATTTTATTAGCAACTAGCAGCCCGCCCCGGCTTTGCACTGGTCAAAATATTAAAAATTATAAGAATCCTTAATTTTTTTTTAAATATAATTTATTTTATGGCATCCGGGGATAGTGTAGATTCCCAACAGTGAAAGATGAAGAGAATATAATAAAATTAAATATATAACCTAATGAGACAGTGGTCAAACGCAAGCTTATAATCATTAAAAAAAAAAAAAATGTTTTTAAATCGGTTCAATAGTTTCGAGCTTATTCAATGCAAACAAACAAGAGTTTTATGGTTTATTGCATTAACAACATGCTAGGCGGAACTTACGTGCAAATTATTTGAAGGAAAAAATTCGCCTGCTAGAGGGACTGGAACGCACGACTACAGAATATCATCCTGTCGCTTTGTCAAACTAAGCTATTGCAGCTTATAACATTAGCGCCGAATTTCTACCTTTCTTTAACATTTGAGAGGATGATGTTGTTAAATCAAATCTTACCTCTGTATAATCTTAGTATAAACTAGCCGTCCGCCCCGGCTTGGCACAAGTAAAAAAAAAGACGTGTGGCACTCGGGGACTGCCGCGGTAAAGCTATTTATTGCATAGCATTGACAACTTTTTTAGCAGTCAATATACAAAATTCATAGCGTAATTACTTGTAATTGTAGTGGTCCATATGTTTGTAAATATATATATAATAATTTATTAACAAACTAGTAACGCCCTGCAGTTTCACCCGCATGGATTTCGTTTTTCGCGCTACCTCAATTATCCCACTGGATCTATATTTTTTCTGGGATAAATGTAGCCTATGTGTTATTCCATGGTCTAACCTATCTCCTTACCGAATTTCATCAAAATCGGCATAGCCGTTGAGCGTGAAGGAGTAACACATATATACAAACTTTCACCCTTATAATATTAGTGTGATTTCTAGCAAAACTACGTATTTTTTTCCGGAGGAGCCACTGAGCACCTACTTCACAAAACGTTTACGGTGCCATTAAATTTTTGACGTATGCAAAGATTTACAATCTGTGTCTGAATTTTGTTTAAAGGGTGTTAGCGCGCGTCATCTGCACGTCGCGTCGTCGGCGTGTTAAACTTGTTAGCAAAACAATTAACATAGGTCATTTTCATAGGCCAACAACGCTGCATTCAACTATCTCTTACAATCTTGATTAGATCATCTGCCTACCTCATGGCTAGGCAGATGCCATACCATGGCGTTTGCTAGTCTGAGCTCTTTACCCTTAAACCTTTTGACCACATAAGCCATAAGCTTTGTGTGATATTTGCTTTGCCAACTTCCACTATAATTTGTTGAGGTCTTTATATTTTATTTCTGATGCCATTCTAAAGAGAAACCCTGATCGTAGCCTTGTCCATGGCTCGATATTCCATTATATTTACTGGCCATTATAAATACAATATATAAACAAAATAATGAGAAATCCTTGTAAATAATCTTACAAGGCTGTAGAAATTGAATGCGCGTCACACATAATGGGTACTTTTTACGGTGCGTGATCTTCAGAAGCAATATGCCAACTTGGAGATTTATAGCAAAGGCTTATGCACGCAAAACGTCACACAATTCATTTTATTTCCTTTTGCCTGTACGGAAACCATTGACATGGCAAGGCCATGATATTATGGAGATACCATCGGGGTTACAAGTTTGAAAATAGTATGTCTTTGTGTATCTATATATTCAAAATGATAACTTCTTAGTAAACCTTCCTACTTATATATATATTCTTAGCTATTAGCCAAACATTGTCAGTGGCAACATTGTCACAGGCAACATTAATGTCCTACTGTCACTTATAAAAGCAAGCGCCCAGTCGATTACCGCCACATTTTGTTCAGTCGTCGGTCGGTAAGGTGGTTGGGCTCGACGCTGCATACCGTAAGATCGTTCCATTCTAATTTATGCTGTCATTTTGTGTCTTTGTATAAATGTTTCATTTTAACATGTACTTGGTTAAACCTTTTTGTATAAGAATATCATTGTAATAAAATTTGACATCATGTTCTTTCTTATTTTTAATTTATACCACTTCTGATTTACAAGATCAGAAGTGGGACTCGCTTAAAAACACGCGACCTTGATCGTTCGCCATCTCTCTAGCTGCGAATAACGTTTGTTCGCATTACAAACCATCACGTGTTAATAACTTTCTTTGTTCTTATTCATACGCGTACATTTAGTCTGTGGGATTGGTCTCACTTGCCCACCTATCTTACTTGTCTACCAGTAAAATGAAGACCTAGTAAAATCACAATTAAAAGTAAAATTTTAAAGACACAAATCTACCCACTTTTATTTCACATTTGTTTAATTTTCGTTTTATTTTCACGTAAGTAAATTTCTTGTGATGTTTATATGCCAAGGAGTAGATCGCGTTGTCGGTGACCCACGTCACGTGTGCGGGCATGGCCGCGCTCGCGTAGCCCGTCGCGTAAATGTTCACGTTGTTGCCGGGTGCCTGCTCATCATCGGCACGTGCTGAAGCTGAAGAAGGGTTCTCGTAGTACGCGAGCTCTGCTGTTGCTGCTGCGGCGAATGGACGCCGCAGGCTAGCTAGCCTACCGGGTGGTGGTGTGTGTGCGGGCGCCTCGGGGTCGCTCGGTGGACCATGCGGCGTGCAGGAGCCATTGCGTCGGGAAGGTGGCACCGGGCCGAGTCGGCTGCTCCCACTGCTCCGAGCACATGACCAATCCTGGTTTCACCATTTGGCTAAGTGACTTGCTAACCCGGTGAGAATGAACTTATTTATCGGTAGAACGTGTCGTTGACTGGGCCATAGGTATTAACCAAGTGCAAAAGTTCGCTGGACGCCGGAGAGACGGTCGCCGTGGCGCAGTGGTCAGTGACTTGACTTCTGTGTCTCCGGGACCCTGGGTTCGAATCCCGGCAGGGGCAAGCATTTGTGCGATGAGTATAGGTGTTTGTGTGTTGTGATTGTGTGTGTGATGCACCATGTGACCATGCCTCCCGCGACACAGGGAATCCTAGTGCGGGGGTCTAAGTGTGATTTAAAAAAAAAATGTTGAGTGAACGAGTGAAAATGTATCAACGTTACGTAAACTATGTGTTAGATAACGTTGACACTGCACATATTCTTTATGAAATTACATGACAACTTATATACTAGCAGTTCAGATTAACCAATATGTGTTGGCTATCGTAACCCACGAAATAATCGATACCTTTAAAAGTTATAATTAACGAATGTGTCTAAGCTTAGTGAAACTTTTATTCATTTAGGTACTACAAACTAGAAATGGCACGTAACTCAAATTAAGATCATTAGGAGAAATAATTTCATCCTATCGTACCCTCATCTAATTGTAGGTTGTTATAGCAAATATACCGCGCACCAACCGTGCAATATTAAGATTTGTGTGTAATTTTTGTGTTTCATGCAACTTGTAGCGATGTCACGGTATAACCAATACGTGCCAGCAATTACTATTCAATTCAATTATTCAATTTGAATTGAATTCTAAGCCTACTTGAGAAAATCGCAGTTTTTATGAATTTTCTAACAAAAAGTAGAAAAAAAAAAGTTGTAGGTAGGCAGGTGTGTCTTTCAATTATACCTACATACGTGTACCAAAGATATACATTTTTAGTAACCGTGCTGAGGTCTAACGATACACTTCTGCTAGGTCATGTTTAATATCAAATCTACCTGAACCTGTCACTATGTACGTACCAGACGGTTATTTTATTGTTAGCTAGTAGTCAATTCTTATAAGACCGTGATACGTGATCACTTTTTGAGAGCTTTCTGAAAGTAATAGAACTTGGACGACTGTGGTTCATGGCTCTAGTAAATTGTTGAAATTAGAAAACTATCAAGAGAATTTGTTTTGATGAGCCATTTTATCATAATTAGAATAGCCGAACGGAACCTAGGCAAAAGTGTGACAGTCTGTTATGAGATGTATCACTTATGTGCACCTTCAGATTTGTGTAAAATGTGTTCATAACTAAACTTGTTGACATCAAGAAATAAGCTGTGAGGCATTAGCGCGACAGTAGGTATAGACTTCTAATTCCTCTGTTGTGTTTAAGTGGTTTGGTGTTCACATTGTGTGAGTTTATTGGCGAACTATAAGTAGGTACAGTTTTATTTGATAATATCGGAACATGCCACTAGATATTTACTTATGGCGATAAAGAGTTTATTTTTTTATGAATTATTTTCCGAGAAACCTTTTGTATACAGAATCTGCGGGGTCATGATTTAGTTGTTTGTTTCGTACGTTATAGCGGTGACCATACAAGATGTCTATAGTCCATCGTTATGCTCTTAGGTATACCTACTGTAAGATTAAAAAAAAAACTAAATCCCATAGTAGGTCTTTGCTGTAATCGACGCGTTTACGAGTAATAAAGACTGTAGAAATAGTACTCGGACAGTAGCTCAAAGTTCATCACTTTGTCAGGTTTGCACTCTTATTATTTGGTGACCAAGGTAGATGTTTTTCTGGTAAATAATTAAAGATTATGAGTGTCTTTTGGTCATAGTGTGTGTATTACTGTAAAACAGATACCTATGTAATGATAAGTTATGGCAGAACGCGATATGAAGTAATGAAGTTCTGGCAATGACAAGTTGTATCCGTGGACAAAGTACCTACTACATTTTAATCGGTAAAGATACCGACGTGTTGACTTAGAGTGTGTTTATGATGGAAATCTCAGTTTTGTGTGTATTTGGTCTGACTAGTTTGGACAGTACGTTTTTGTAAATAAAATTACTACGAGTCGATTATTCATTTTTGTTTGCTCACTTAACTATCACGTCATGTACGATATTGTCGCACTCCAATGCTTCCTGTGATTACGGGTGAAGGCAGTGCGTAGTCTGTCTAAATGCGACAGCGTAATTAATTTGGGGAATTTCTGACCGTTTATAGATTCTCAACGTACCCACAGTTTTATACCGCCGTTAAATGAAGTTGGTTTAAGTTCCTGTAAGCTACTAGAATCAAAATTACACATAGCGCCTAGTATGAGGGATCGATACCCAGGAAGTAGAACTCTCTTGTAGTGTTACAACTGTGATTATGTTTTTCAAAATTTTAGTAGGTGTATATGTTTGTGCCCTTTTTGATAATAAGTGCGTGTGTTCTGTTGGCTACTGACGATTGAAGCTGGAAAGCTAGATCTATAGTGCAAGATGTTTTCCTAAGCACCGATAGGTGTATGAAATTCGGTTGAGCGAGAACTATTATTTACTGTCATGTTGTAATGTTTTTTTTTTGTGTGTTTTCCCACAAATCTAAAGAGAGAAGTAGATAATTCAGAAGGTTTAAAAGTTAAGGTCAGGTAGGCCGAGTCCTAGGAAGATGGACGTTTTGTTTAATGTTCAAAACCAATACCAATGTTGCAGTCATTCTTGAACCGAATGGTCTCATGCGTGACGATGTTAAAAGACCTGACGAGATGACACTGATTCCCTGGAAGTTAGGGCGGCCTTTAGTGTGGGACGCTACATGCGTGGACACTTTGGCGCCGTCATATCTTCCTGAGACACATGTTAGGGCTGGCGCCGTGGTTTATTCAGCGGAGCAATTGAAACAGCGAAAATATGCTAACCTAGGTAGTGGTTACATATTTGAACCGTTTGGGGTCGAGACATTGGGCCCGTGGGGACCTGGAGCCCATCGGATTTTCCAAAATTTGCCTGAGCGTTTGATCGATGCGACGCGTGGCCGAAGTGCTGGCACATGTTTGGCTCAACGAATCGGCATTGCAATTCAGCGTGGCAATGCTGCTGGCATTCTGGGCATGCTGCCGGCCGGTAGCGGGTTAGAACATTTGAGTTATCTATAGGCTACCAATAGCTAGTGGATTGCTCAAATGTTATTGTAGTAGCTGCAGTATTGTAATTAAAAGACCAATTAATTGTAAAAACCAATTTATTTATTTTATGGATTTTGTATTTGTTTATTTGAAATTATTCGCAGAATTCTCGATGCGGGTGGGCTCTGGCTTGGCTGGCGCAACCCCGATGCGTGTGGGTTCCGGCCTGGCACACGAACGCCTGTTGCGTGTGAACTCCGGCCTGGTAGACGCATACCCGATACATGCGAGCTCCAGCCTGGGAGATGCATTCCTGTTGCGTGTGGGCCCCGACATTGTGGCTATCTCGTGCCCCGACATTGTGGTACTCGCAGCCCCGATATTGTGGCTATCTCGTGCCCCGACATTGTGGTACTCGCAGCCCCGACATTGTGGCTATCTCGTGCCCCGACATTGTGGTACTCGCAGCCCCGACATTGTGGCTATTTCGTGCCCCGACATTGTGGCTATGTAGAGTTTGACGGCATTTCGTAATGCATATTAGAATCGGTATGAAAAGTGTCTGATGCAGTAAGATGTGTGTGATGAATGTATTGAAGAGATTTAGCTCACATAGGTATAGCTCGGAGTGTATTGCTGATAGAGGGCCTTGATTGTGTGATGAATGAAAAAAATAGGCAACTACACATGCTGTTTTGGCGCGGCTGTGTGTTTACTCTTTGCTTGTTTGTTGAAGGTGGGGTCTCGTAGCACACGAGTTCGGGTGGCAGCAGCTGCTGCTGCCGCCACTGCTGCTGTTGCTGCTACTGTAACGAATGGACGCTGTCGGGTGCTTCGATCCGCCTTTTTGCGAGTTGTGAACCTCGCCACATGAACATTTCTCAGCACAACAAAGCCTGAAGAACCTGCCGTGGACGTCAGGATATCAGGAGAGGCCGTCTTAGCTATTAGCCAAACATTGTCAGTGGCAACATTGTCACAGGCAACATTAATGTCCTACTGTCACTTATAAAAGCAAGCGCCCAGTCGATTACCGCCACATTTTGTTCAGTCGTCGGTCGGTAAGGTGGTTGGGCTCGACGCTGCATACCGTAAGATCGTTCCATTCTAATTTATGCTGTCATTTTGTGTCTTTGTATAAATGTTTCATTTTAACATGTACTTGGTTAAACCTTTTTGTATAAGAATATCATTGTAATAAAATTTGACATCATGTTCTTTCTTATTTTTAATTTATACCACTTCTGATTTACAAGAATATATTTAATCACACTTAGACCCCCGCACTAGGATTCCCTGTATCGCGGGAGGCATGGACACACACAATCACAGCACACAACCATCCAACACCCGGGACAAACATCTACACTCATCGCACAAATGTTTGCCCCTGCCGGGATTCGAGCCCAGGGTCGCGGTGACACAAAAGTCATGTCGATGACACAAACCACTGCGCCACGGGACCGTCGCGTATTATAAATGCGAAAGTTTGTGTGTATGTGTGTATGTTTGTTACATCTTCACGCTCAAACGGCTACACCGATTTTGATGAAATTTGGTATGGAGATAGTTTAAAATTTGGATTAACACATAGGCTTCAATCCCGGAAAAAATATAGTCCCCGTGGGATAGTTGAGGTAGTGGAAGAACCGTAATCCACGCGGGTGAAACCGGGGCCGCTACTAGTAATATATATTCGGCTGGTTCCTTTTACTTAGACACGGGCCTTGATTTCAAACTGAAATTTTCCACCATACTGGTTAATGCGGTTTGAACTTAAAAAACGTTCGTGCTCGTCGCGAACAAATATCATGATGCTGTATTTGAATCTGCATGGTGGTAGGGTACTTTCGAGTACTCGCCTGGCTAGCTACCACCCTCAAGTTTGAAAAACTGTCACTAAACACATAGTGTGTTCAGGCAGCAGTCCTTGAGAGCCAGTGAGCATCCTAGGTCTACCGTGATAACATCTTCGACAATAATGGAGAATTGTATAGTTTAACTGCGAATAAGTGTCTGGGTGTGTATATGTATATAAGTATATATATCAGTCATCAGGTTACATACACAGGTTACAGCACAGGCTCTGCCTAGTTTGGGATTTAAGAAAATTAAATCAAATTTCAATAAACGTATTCTTTCAAAATAACCCTTCATGAACAGTTCTCGTATGTAGTATATTTTTAAGTTCTTAAGTAGAACTTTCAACAAAATAATCTGACAATTGTCTATTTAGCAAATGGTGAAACTTTAAAAACATTACCTTAACGTACTTTTTCGCATCCAACAACTATCAACTAGATTCACATCATTCACACATGCAAACTAAATTATCAATTTATCCTTTTAGTTGCCAAGTAACAAAACTTAGTTTAGTTTTTTGTTATGCATATTAAAAAAGGTGCCGTGGTGGTACCGGCCTAGAATAGTACTCCCCCATCTTTTTCCGCTGGTGCCGTAAAAGCCGGCTAAGGGACCACGTACCAGAAGCGCCTATTCATCATCATCATCATCATCTCAGCCATAGGACGTCCACTGCTGGACATAGGCCTCCCCCATTGATTTCCACAAGGACCCGGCCCGCATCCAGCCGTTGCCTGCGATCTTAGTCAGGTCGTCTGTCCACCTGGTCTGTGGCCGTCCTATGCTGCGCTTGCCAGTCCGTGGTCTCCACTCGAGAACCTTTCGACCCAACGGCCATCAGAAGCGCCTATTGAGGATCGTAAATCATACGGCGACCACCAAACAGCTTGCCAAGCGTGGCGGGTATTGGCAAATCCCCCCTATATGGAGAAGGGATATGTCCAGCTGTGGACATCCTATGGCTGAGCTGTTTTTGCAATTTAATTTAGAAGTTAAATTATAGTGGTGAACAGAGTATTGAAATATGTCGGAAGAAATTTTCTTCGTTTGACAAAAAGCTTGCAAAATCACAGTGACTTTAACTTTGTAGCCATTTAAAAGTTATCAAACTTTTAATTGCTAGGAACGGGTAATTAAAAGAGAAGACGCTAACTTTGAATGCAAACTGTTTTTATGTCTACGTTGAATTTTGGCGCTAAACGTTTGCAAACACATGCAAACATATGCTGTGATTTTACGTAAATTTCATTATCTATTTAATGAGATTAGATAAAGTAGTGTATGAATCTGCACATAATTTGGTCTTAAAGCACTCGTGTGATGCTATAAATAAACTCGCCTACAGCTCGTTTTTTTAACTTACACACGTATTTTAAGAACCCTTATATACAGCTTCATAAACTACTATTTTTAAACTCGTATCAAAAAAGTAGGATCTGAAATTTCGATAAGATATCGGTTCTTCGAAATACACCAGAATTCTACTCAGATAAATACTACACAAGTTTTACGATCGCCATAAATGCACCTTTTATTTAACTTATAATATATATGAATATTAAATTATTATTAATATACTTCACCGAATAAAACCTATTCGAAATAAACCTTTCTCGGCAGCAAATATAAAAAAAAAAAACATTTCGTAAGCGACTGCTACAATGATAAAAAAAGGTTTCTACTTGACTGCTTAGATTTCTATTTATTTAATTTATATTATGCAAAATTTGCGATTCTATTTTTACGTAGATACTACACGATGCAAATAAGTAGATAACCTAACCCTAACCCTAACCCACGTAATTTATTCATAACTTTATTGGATATGCCAAAAAATGCAATATCGCTAAGCCGTCTTATCGCGACCTATATTTTAACGGCAGTATCCGGTAATATCTGGTTTCAGCCAGTTAAAAGCAGAGGCTTTTACAGGGAGACGTAAAATACACACAGATGTCAGCTGGAAAATTGTTGTTATTTTTTACAAGAAGATTACATTTAATTCTTTAAAAAGCACGCGGGGCGTGCCCCACAACGCAGTAATTATATTTCTTTAATTATTATTTTTGCGGTCTCTAATATACGACCAATAATAACGTATAAAATATTTATGATACTACAATATAGAAGGAGAATATTTCGATAAAAGTCAACATCATCATCATCTCAGCCATACACGCTGGACATATGCCTCCCCCATTTACGCTCAACATCTCTACTCAACTCCCAACATAATGCTTATCACGGTCACGTTTGCCCCAGTCGGGATTCAAACCAAGGGTCGTGGTTTCAAAGCCAGTGTCACTGATCACCGAACCGCGACAACCAGCTAACAGATCAAACAGGTTCATACATGCCTCCCCCATTTAGCCTCAATATCTCTACTCAACTCCCAACATGATGCTCATCACGGTCACGTTTGCCCCAGTCGGGATTCAAACCAAGGGTCGTGGTTTCAAAGCCAGTATCACTGATCACCGAACCGCGACAACCAGCTAACAGATCAAACAGGTTCATACATTTTGGGAATTTTTATAGATTAGGTACGAGTTATAGATTACGTATAGGTATATATAGGTCCATCCTGCAGTGTGCATCGCCCTCCCTCGCGAATAAATTGCATGCAGTAAGTGTATAGAACTATAATTCGGAAAACAAATGAAGCTGTTGATCTAAGGTGTTCTTTAAGGAGTCTACACACCAAACCCGCCGACCCGCCGACACAGCCCGGCGGCTTGGTGTCGGCGACTTTGTTTCAAGAATCATGTCGGCGACTCGTACCCGCGCGTGCAAGTCGGCGGCATGGCCGGCGACTTGCGTACGCGCACGCTCAGTTGCCCGCCGACACTCCAGCGATAGTGACGTGCTTGTGTTTTTTTTGCGACACTGTCGTTTTCTCTTCAGGGACCCAGCTAAAATTATTCCACATGCTGCTATTATTAGATCAGCATCAGTATCCATGTTTATTGTAGGCTGCAATATTCGAGAAAAACAACACGTCACGTTCGTACACACTGCAATCACTAACTAAAAAAGTTGTACTGATTTCTTGCCGCCGACTAACTCACCGACACAGCCCCATGACACATGTTGGCGGGTTTGGGTCGCCGACACCAAGCCGCCGGGCTGTGTCGGCGGGTCGGCGGGTTTGGTGTGTAGACTCCATTAGGATAACAGTTTTTATTGTAGGACGGAGATTTTTAGACAGTTTGAATACTTGGCTCATTTAGTATTGTGCGTGCTATTTTGTGAGATGAAGATAAAATCATTTTAATTCTCCGAAAATCGTAGCTCATGATAATAACAATATATACACGTAAAGTAAGACATATGTCATAGTATAAAATTTTAAAGAGAACAAATGGTGACTGATTTAAGTCACAAAAAAACAAAGAGATAAAAGAAAGTGACAGATTGACAGAGCTACAAATCATTCTTTTTATAATATAAGTTTCAGAATAGTTTTATATATATTTTTATTGTACTTTTTAAATTTTATATTATTAACAATGTATAATTATAATATTATTATGTTATTGACTCAATTTTCTAAATATTTAATATTTAATCCATTGATTGGACAGACGACCTGACTAAGAACGCAGGTAAGGGCTAGAATCGGGCAGCTTTCATCCAATCCTTGTGGAAATCAATGAGGGAGGCATATGTGCAGCAGTTGACATTTTATACCTGAGATGGTGATGTTGAATTCAAGTGACTTGCATTATCGTCGGATTAAAACGGTCGTCGTGGCTCAGTGATCAGCGACACTGATTTTGGAACCGCGACCCCGGGTTCAAATCCCAGCCGGGGCAAACATTTATGTGATGTGCAAAGATGTTTGTTCTCGGGTCTTGGATGTTTGTGTGTGTCTATGCCTCCCGAGACACAGGTTATCCTAGTGCGGGGGTATGAGTGAGTGAAAAAAAAATGCCCATTGTATTCTATATGTATTATATAGATTCCAGGAGGTATTTTATGTTGGCAGCAGAAAGATTAATTCAATCCTTCAATTCAATCATATTCTTCATGACGGTCGCCGTGGCGCAGTGGTCAGTGTCAGTGACTTGACTTCTGTGTCTCCGGGACCCTGGGTTCGAATCCCGGCAGGGGCAAACATTTGTGCGATGAGTATAGGTGTTTGTCTTGGGTGTTTGTGTGTTGTGATTGTGTGTGTCCATGCCTCCCGCGACACAGGGAATCCTAGTGCGGGGGTCTGAGTGTCATAATAATAAAAAATTGGTTGCCTGTAAAGTCGGTATACGGGCGAAAGTTTTACGTGACAACGACTTTGAGTGCCTTTCACTTTTTATGTCTGTCTCTCTCGCTCTTAGGCGGGCTAACCATGCCCGAGTGGAAGGGACGCGTGCCTCTCACTCGCTCTCATTGTGAGCGCATAACGTGAGCGGAGCGTAACGCAGTTTCTTGAAGTGTCACCCGGCAAACCAATTTATAAGACGTTGTCACGTCAAAATAAAAAAAACATATTCTTCAACATTCACATGCTGACAGATAAAATATTTTCTCGAAGGTACAGAGTTTATTGCTTTTTCTGGTTCCTAATATGGTTTCTCATTTCATAAAGTTCCCTTGGATATTGCGATAACGTAAGTATAGCTCACGTGCAATATCAGAGTTTTAGGATTAGCTATGTTGCACCACAAGCGTTTTACCTTTAGGTCGGTTGGCGCAGTTGGTAGCACTCTGCCTTCTGAGCCGCTGGTCCCGGGTTCGATTCCCGCACAGGTCAAACATTTGTGTGTATGAACATGTCTGTTTGACCTGTGTCTGGGTGTGTATATGTATATAAGTATATATATAAGTATGCATTTAAGTATATATATCAGTCATCAGGTTACCATACTACAGGCTCTGCCTAGTATTATTTATTTTTTCATACATTTCAAGAATTATATGAAATATTTTAATTCTATTCCATTTATACAGCGATTCATCGTGGTGATTCATGTATTCTTATACTTATCCAATATTCTTCTCCGTGAGAGGAAAGAAGCACTTAAAATGTCATTTTTTAATACGAATATTATAATATACTAGCTGACTCGGCCACGCGTTGCTGTGGCCATGTGGCGCCATCTATTGATTACTTACTCAACCCATTCGAAAGGTATCGACATCTGTTAGAATCATTTGGAGTTAACAGATAATTGTGACTGTCAAATAATAACAGACAACTTACCATAGCAGCGCCATCTATTGATTACTTACTCAACCCAGTCGAAAGGTATCGACATCTGTTAGAATCATTTGGAGTTAACAGATAATTGTGACTGTCAAATAATAACAGACAAATAAATAGCAATAAATTAAAATTGCGACTATAATTTGAGATTTAAACTATCCTATCTCTCAAGTTGGATCGAACTGCACATGGTGTGCGAATTTTATTATAATCGGTTAAGTGGTTTAGGAGTCCATTGAGGACAAACATTGTGACACGAGATTTATATATATTAGATTTTTTGCCCTGTAGGTCATCTGTAAAGTACGAATTTAAAATTTATTGAAAGTAGGAAAATTAAATAACGTACCTAAATTACACACACACGCGTGCGCTCACACAGACACACACACACACACACACATACACGTGTAAACCTAAAGATTTTGTATAGCCTTTTATTCTTACGAAGTGCGTTGTTGTCTGTACTACAGTTTCATTACTACAACAGTTGTTGTAGTAATGAGTACCTATGAGATATAGATATGAAAATAAAATCTTAAAATGTTTATTATATGATGTAACTAAAAATGTATGCTTTTCGCAATTTCCTTCATCTGTGCTATAAGACGTTGCTTCGTACCAAATTTCAAAATACTGAGTTCACGGGAAGTAAGTACCCTGTAGGTTTTAATTCCCTTGCGAGTGTCGAAAATTTGCGGCATAAACGGCTGTATCCTTTGATTGCGTTGGTGTAGAAGTTTGATTTTTTCACAGCGTCAAGGAACAGAAGACCTGAGTATTTATTTGATATGAATTTTAGCTTGATACCTCCACGCGTTCCTGGGAAAAAGGGTCTCGACAGACAGATAGACAGACAATAAAGTGATCCTTTAAGGGTTCCGTTGTTTCCTTTTGAGGTACGGAACCCTAAAAATAAGTCTATCATCCTTGTTAGATTTGTTATTGTAGATTCGAATAAAATTAAATTTAAGTAAAAGTGAGAGCTTTGAATACGGTTGGTATATTCAGTTAATAGTTTTGTTAGCGGCAGCATTAAAGATGAACCTAAAACCTATTTATGTAAAGCACTAGATAGGTTAGGAGCATTCAATATCCCCTGACTGTTTGTCTAAAAAAACACTGGGATTGAATATTTAACTTGACCCCAAAGCACAGAAACACTTCATCAAAAATGCTACTAGCGATCTTCCATTCAAGTTGTTATCACAAAGAGCGTCAAACTAAGCCAAACTTCGCTAAAACCACTTCGTAATGATAACGTACAAGCAATTTTATAAAAAATATATTCATATTTTCAGCGAAGAATTAAATAAAGTTCGTTTTGAAATCAGACTACTATAAATCATAAATTTATTATAAATATAATATGCTGCCCTAACAGCTTATTGAACATGCCGGGTATACACATACAAAGTTCCCCTCGCGTTATCAAGGGACCTCTGTAAGCCTGTAAGGGAATATCCACAATGATTCTGAGAAGGGCGGGAGCAATGAACCCTCTGTCGGATTGACTAGGTATCTTTGCAGAAAAGGGTAAATTTAAGTAATCACAGATAAACTATAAAGGGTCTCTGTATAAGTAATACATTTTTTATTTATTTATATATCGTTTAACACCATTTCATTGGGTTATTTTTTTCGGTTCTTGTCTACCTTATCTTTGCTATCCCTGCCTTTTATTTTTCAGGGGGGTCATTAAGCTCCACCTTAGTTTTCGGTTACTAAAAAAAATAAGGTATGAGCGCCATGTCGTACTGCATTTTTACCAGCGATATGATTTGCCATGTCGTACTCTATTACTGCGCCGTGGTGGTACCGGCCTAGAATAGTACTCCCCCATTTCTTCCCGCGGGTGCCGTAAGAGTCGGCTAAGGGACCACGTACCAGAAGGTGGGCAGCAGCGCCTTCTGAGCATCGGAAATCATATTGCGCTCGCCAACCCGCCTGCCAAGCGTGGCGAGTATTGGCAATTCCCCCCAATTGGGGGAGGCATTTGTCCAACAGTGGACACCCAATGGCTGAGATGAATGAATGAATGAAACTCTATTACTTGTACTTATCCGTGACATGAAACTGTTGTGGCGTATTTTCCTTATTACTGTTTATGAGAGCTATGTTATAATTAGTAATAATAGTAATTATAACAAATAGCTTAAAATATGTACGTTTATGTAACAATAATGCGGCTTAAAGTAGAAAATACACAACTTTTTCTAATATATTTTTAAAAAATAATCGTTTTCCATGTTTCAAGCTCGTAGGAATATAATATAATCAATCGTGTTTGTTCTGTTCCAATAACCCGCAAGCCTTTTAATTAAGTACACAATACGCAACATGAAACGAAATTACAAATACAACACATCATTTCTAAAACAAACAGAAACTGCTGGGAATGTCTGGAATTTTGATCAGTTCTAAAACATGCGAGAACTCATTAGGAAGTTGGCAAACTGATTCAGTGGCAAATTGATAAATGTGTCGGCTCATAGTATTCCGGTATTATTTAATTAAATTAACAAAAGTATAATCGACAAATACTCCTCAAGATATTTGGAGTATCAAATTATAAAACTATCATCATGAGTATTACATGTATGATATAAAAAACTATACTTACACTCATAATCGACTGCAATCACGCTCATAACCAGCTTTACTCACGCTCATAACCGGCTGCAATCACGTTCATAACCGACTGCACTCACGCTTATAACCGGCTGCACTCACGCTCATAACCAGCTGCACTCACGCTCATAACCGGCTGCATCGCGCTCATAACCGGCTGCATCGCGCTCATAACAGGCTGCACTCACTTACGATCGGCTATGGCTCATGTAACATTTACCGGAAAACGTTCACAAGAGTTTCGAATTTATTTTCAGACCACTGCCTGCTGTCAATACTTTGATGCATTGCAATTAAACAGGTAAACGATAGCTTTTTAATGAAATGAAGGATCGCTTTGTGAGAGCAACAATATTTTAACATTTAGAATCATCATTATTATCTCTGCCATAGGACGTCCTCAGATGGGCATACGCCTCCCCAAATTTGATTTCGAATAAAAAGAAAATGTTCTGAATTGTACAAGTACACTATTCTGTCCCGTCATTTCATTTAATTAAATGTGAAACAAGTATTAATTCTGTTTTGTTGTATTAAATCTACATTTTGTCTATAAAATACTCTTAATGTTGCCACTTCCAGCTTCCTCTGATCTACTCAAGATGATATATTCCCTTAAAATGATTTTGATGTTGATTCTCCAATCTGGAACAAGTCCTATGAAATGAAAAGAAATGTTACACCACACAGATTTTTAAATGAAGGCGTTCTGGCCTTACCAACATACAATTATAAAACCAAAAATTTTCCTCAGTTTCCTAAAGTTTAATGTTCATCAGAAGGGTGCTGCCAAGGAACTTTTATCTAATTCACGTAATGCAACAGGTGGTCAAATCAGTTCCAGTGTTGGCAAGGAGTGCATTGAAGTGAGGTCTGATTCTAATCAAGGGAGACTCGGAACGCGCTACAGTATTATTACGTGGCATGTATCAGCTAATATCGCCGACACGTATGTACGTGACGTATGATGATGATGATTGAAAAACTATCTTATATAAATCTTAAACAATCTTATACAAAAAAAATGACGGTCCCCGTGGCGCAGTGGTTAGTGTCAGTGACATGACTACTGTGTCTCCGGGACTCTGGGTTCGAATCCCGGCAGGGGCAAACATTTGTGCGATGAGTGTAGATGTTTGTCCCGGGTCCTGGATGTTGTGTGCTGTGAATGTGTGTGTCCAAGCCTCCCGCGATACAGAGAATCCTAGTGCGGGGGTTTAAGTGTAAAAAAAAAAATACAACGTGACGATGTGGTCAAAAATGTTATCACGCTCCTAAATTGCGTTCTGGTTCTCATGGACTGCTGCTTAAATACACTAAATACCTTATTAGAAAAAATTGGTTGTCTGTAAAGTCGGTTTACGGACGATAAATTTACGTGAAAACCTCATAATCATTTATGACTTTGAGTTTGACTTCGACTTCGACTTTGACTTTGACTTTGACTTTGACTTTGACTTTGACTTTGACTTTGACTTTGACTTTGACTTTGACTTTGACTTTGACTTTGACTTTGACTTTGACTTTGACTTTGACTTTGACTTTGACTTTGACTTTGACTTTGACTTTGACTTTGACTTTGACTTTGACTTTGACTTTGACTTTGACTTTGACTTTGACTTTGACTTTGACTTTGACTTTGACTTTGACTTTGACTTTGACTTTGACTTTGACTTTGACTTTGACTTTGACTTTGACTTTGACTTTGACTTTGACTTTGACTTTGACTTTGACTTTGACTTTGACTTTGACTTTGACTTTGACTTTGACTTTGACTTTGACTTTGACTTTGACTTTGACTTTGACTTTGACTTTGACTTTGACTTTGACTTTGACTTTGACTTTGACTTTGACTTTGACTTTGACTTTGACTTTGACTTTGATGTAATTCAAAACTCAGGTGGAACGTTGCGTGGAACGTTACTATTTTTCATGAGTGTAGCTGGTATTCATCAATTTATAAAACGTTATCACGTCAAAAGTGGACTAATGTAGATTTACACCAGGACAAGTCCCTACAGACCTTAAAGACAAAAACTTACCTGACCCCTACAAAGTCAGTGTGTTTTGGTACTAATAAATTAGTCCTTGACTATATTACAAACATTCGACTGCCGGGTTGTCTCCAATAACTCCAAATCATCTAAATCAATATAATCTACGTTGTTCAAGATCGTTTTTCATTCAAATCTCGAAAAAGAAGATAAGTAATTGAAAAACAAAAATCGTGAAGGTAGTCAACGTTTTTTAATAAGGCAGTATTTGTTTGGTGACAGTTTTTCAAACTTAAGGGTAGTAGCGTGACTAGAAAGTCCCTACCACTAGGATAGGAATTTGATAACGGTATAACCTTCACCGGAAGCTCAAGCCATTGGTAGGAATCGAACTAGCGTCTGTCAAATTGACAGCGAAAGCTTGCACCGCTGCAATCTATCGTTTCAAACGACTAATTTTAATGAACAGCATCTCTCATTAAACTTTGTTAGTTATCCCGACGTTGTTTCAATATCTTATACGTACAGAAACTCAAACATGATTCCTGGAATGGTTTACGCACGCGGTTAGATCGGGCAATCTCATGTAACTTCCATGTAAAATTCAGACCTCGCCCTAGGCGACACAACAAGTTCTTGATTGGCACAAGTTTACAACTTCATTCGGGAGTTTCTATTTGCTGGTGTATATTACCATAGATAGATAGAGAACACTTTATTACACTTCAATTTTTCACAAATAAACTATTATATTCTCAGCCTAAAATACAGAGTAGTAATAAGTACAACGGACGGCCTTATCGCTAAGCAGCAATTTCTTCCAGGCTTTCGTTTAGCTAGATGGATACACTGAAACGTAAAACTGAAGCAGCGTTGTAAGGGACAAAAAAATAATATCATAATTTGACTACGAGGGGAGAACATCCTACTAATATTATAAATGCAAAAGTTTGTGTGTATATGTGTAAGTGTGTGTGTATGTGTGTAAGTGTGTGTGTGTGTATGTTTGCTACCTCTTCACGCTCAAACGGCTATACAGATTTCGATGTAAATTGGTATGGAGATAGTTTATACCCTTTTTTTTCCAGTTGTAGTCCTTTTTACGGACTCCCGCCTGTCAGAGGTGACAGGTAGGGTCTGTCAGACTCTGTTTGATGGAACACCAACTTATATAAGCCAGGCCCCTACCGACTAACCCAACCTAGGTTAGCAGATGTAACCTGTCGGGGAGAGATGGGGAAGTACTGTCCATCCCGCCCCGGCTTAAGGTCCGGTGCCATCAACCGGACCAACGACAGACGGAGCGACTCAGCTCAGCTGTAATCCACGCGGGTGAAACCGCGGGGCGCTACTAGTATCATATATATAATAAAATAAATATAGTGATGATCTCTCAGCAATCTTCTGTTTTCAGTTGTCGAAGGATCTTTACCATTTGCATAATGTTCAATCAATCAATTATGATTTCTAAATATTATGTGGTACAGTTTTAAGGATTAAAAACTACTCTAATTCACAAACATTGCGTTAAAAAGTAGGTACAGTTAAATCCACGATACAAATAAGATCAACGATAATAAATATGATTATTGTAAGCAAGTGGTTTGCCCCGGGTAAAAAAATTCAAAATAAAAAAAATACAAGGTTCCTTATTTTTTTTGAAAATATAAAATAGCCTATGTCACCCGGGTATAATATAGCTTCCCAAAAGTGAAATAAGTTTTCAAATCGGTTTTGTATATTCGGAGTCTATTTAATGCAAACAAACAATCACATCTTTCCTCTTTATAATACTAGCATAGATGAAGTTGGCTGGCTTCAAACAGCTGCCGGAACAGACTGTGCATTTGATGACAGATTCTAAAAACTTGAGGGTAGTAAATAAACAGATAGGCGCTAAAAAGTACCCTACAATCAAGATATGAACTTGATTATAAATCTTCTATCACCAAAACCTCAAAGACTCAAAGTGAGGAACGATCCATCGAGCGCTGATTAACGTCCATATATACTGAATATACAAAGAAACGGTCATCGTTCCCAAAGAAAGAAAGAAAAATAGAAAGAAGACACATGTGTTGTCGTGTTGTAGTGAGAATGGCGGAAATAGTTGCGAGAATGTTTGAGTTTGACAATTTAAATGTCATTATTGACATTTATCTGACGGTTATGGAGGAGAATGTTATAAAACTGACCGTCTGGAGCTAAATAAAAATCATCAAATATGCAGTGCTGCCAGAATACAATATTTAGAGGTTCATTAACGACTAACTAGCTAATCAGGCCTTATTGATCGTTTATGGGTAAGAAATATTTATGCACTCATTAAGGGTTTTTTAATCAGTGATTAGCTACTCACTAGTTATACACTGATTAGCGGGATTTTTATAAGTAAGGCTGTTAGTCATTACCATTATAAAAATCTTTACAACCACCATTGATACTGTTAGAAGAGGAGATATGTAACGTCCTAACAGCTTCTGCTCCAACTCAAGTGAGTCCTGTGATCTCACCTGCACACAGGCGCGCGTGGAACGTGGTCTTGAACGCATGTAGATACTTTATACTGCAATCTGATTAATTACATCTTTTGTAATAATAATGAGCTCCTGTGAATTTCACAAGTGTTTTAATCACTTAACTAAGAAAAACTAGTTACACGGGGCTACGTTTTGCTCGTAATTTTTTTTTTTTTCATTTACACAAGGTCTTCAGGTCCCAAGCTAGGCAGAGCCTGTGCTATGGTAACCTGATGACTGATATATACATATACTTATATACATATACACACCCAGACACAGCTCAAACTGACATGTTCATGCACACAAATGTTTAACCTGTCCGGAAATCGAACCCGGAACCAGCGGCTCAGAAGGCAGAGTGCTACTGACTGCGCCAACCGGCCAGTGAAAATGAAAGTCAAAGTCAAAAGTCAAAGGTCAAATGCAGCCAATAATGATATTTGTACATTTTTGTAAGAGCAAGATTATGTGGTATGTGAACATTCGGCCGGGGACGCCGGCCGATGTTCAATACTGTCTCACTCGCACAAACAGTTCGGCACGTCTCTTCACTCTTGTCTAATTGGAGATGTTTTTTCAATACATATTGAATACACTGTTTGCAGATGTGTGTTTTTTTTTTCTTTTTTTCCGAGCTCTTTTGAGTTTCCGAGCATGTAATTGTGCGCCGAGCCCATGCTTACCGCATAGGATATCAGAGCATCACTTATTTCAGTATCAATTAGTATCATTTCAGTATCACCTTTTAACAGTATCAATTACAACCACATTGATATTTAACAAGTACAACAAAGTTACGTAACCATAATAGTAAGTAGTTACAATTAATTCCAAAACACGTAAAAATTCAATGTAATTAATGCTACAAACGGACTAGAAACTGGGTCAAAAGCACCATCAATTTATGTAAAGCTTCAAATACAATTAGTATGCTGCAGAAGTGATTTTAAAAAGATGTTACGCTAAGATAAACAAAGTAGGTGTCGTAACCATTCTTTCAATTTACTGTATCAATTAAAATACAATTTTAATTATCAGAAACCATATCATGTTACTAATAAGATCCTTTTTTTCCTACTTGAAACTGCGGCGAAGGTCACATACTTTTTTTTAAATTCTCATTGACGTGTATTTTTTAAGCATTATAAAAGTGGAAGCAAAACGCTTTGTGCGTAACGGTGGTAGGATTATCTGTAGTGATGGCGCATAGTCATACGTCTGGTTGACGGATGTTAGAATGGAGATGGTGGAATTAAATTGTGTAATTCCAGTGCACATTCGCCGAAATGTATCTGATAAAAAAACGATAGGCCAGCGATTCTACGTCAGTGTTCAAGGCTCTGTAGCCTTTGTTCGACCAAAGAGTCGCTACCAATGATCTCTTTAGCTCTTTCTATAGAGTCCAAAGCTTCAAGTTGGTATTTGGTTGAACCATCCTAGAGATGCGGATAGTACTCCATGCCCTACCGGAGTGGTAAGTACTGTTTATGATGCTGTACATACACAAATTGCAACTTATAAAAGCTAGCTAAGCTAGTCCGCGCCGCTCTCCGCCCGCTCATTACGACCGTGACCATTGTCAACATCAGACCTATGCTTGATCGCTCTGCACTTTTCCATATCATCGAAGATATCATCGCATACATTCTAAGCTTATTATTACGTTGTATTTCGTATTACTACGTGTTACCCGACTGCGTTTTAACCAGTTGAGTTGGAGCGCTTGAACAGCTAGTGCATTGCTCAAATGTTATTGTAGTAGCTGCAGTATTGTAATTATTAAACAGTCTAGTCTAGTCTCAGTCATAGGAAGTCCACTGCTGGACATGGGCCTTCCCCATAATTGTGGGGGGTTTGCCAATACTCACGACGCTTGGCGGGCGGGTTGGCGAGCGCAGTATGATGTATGAATCTCAGAAGCCGCTGCTGTCCACCTTCTGGTATGTTATTAGTTATTAGTATTCATTTTAATAAAGGATTGGTTCGTTGTAAAAAAAAAATAATATTTAAATAAATCTTAGCACAAAGAAGACTGCATTACAAGCGCTGTCAATGACTGAGCTGACGCCACACTCGATAAAAAATGGTTACCTGGCAATATATAATGGGTTTGAGTGTAATAAATAAATAAATATATATATATATATATTTCTTCTTTTTAAATGTGACCCCTTGAAAGGTATTCAAAATTGAACAAATGCTTGCCCCTTTCATTTGCATGGAGTTAAACATACATCTTCACGTTATTTAGAGAATACGAAAAAAAACTCCATGACAATGGGAGACGGGTACATTAATAATGGAAATGCGGGAAGCAAGATTTCCCTATCAGCCGAAGATAAGACACCCTCCCATGCTTTTGTGTTGCAAATACAAGCGCCATTTATCGTTTGTGTCACTTTTGTATGACTTACATATAGAGAGAAGGACTTACATAAGCAACTTCATGTATGTCGTTTCAAGATAAAACGAAAATCAAATAAAACCCACAAATATTATCTAATAATTTGTATAGCCTTTAATGCCTACGGAGGGCGTTGTTGTCTGTACTACAGTTTTATTACTACAACAGGCAACAACGTTTCAAATAAGATATAATTTTTTTTTTTTTAAGACTTACGTATATTGTGTTTCTTGTGTTTCTGTACAATATGGAATTGTCTTGTAAGTGCAATTTTTGTGATCTTTCTTAAGGCAATAAAGTTCTTATTATTATTATTAATATTATTATTATTTTTTTTTTTTTAAAGATTATAAGCTTGCGTTTGACCACTGTCTCACCTGATGTTAAGCGACGACGCGGTCTAAGGTGGAGCACGCAAACTTAGAAGGAACCTATTCACTCGCGAATGTATTATAAATGTGAAAGGTTGTGAGTGTGGATGTATGTTTGTTACTCTTTCGGGGCGCTTGTTATGTAGATACTTCCGGAGTCCTTATAAGTCCCGGAATAACACATAGGCTACTTTTCATCATCATCATTAATCATTACCATGCGGGTAAAACTGCAGAGTGCAGCCAGTTCTCTAAAAAGTAGTTAACTATATAGATATAGAAAAGCGACTGGAAGTTAGAAAAAACTTTTAAGTTACTGGCCATAGTTCCAAGCACTTTTTCTGAGGGTAGAGAGCGCTGCAGGTATTTGTTTTGATAGCAGCTAAGTGCGCAAACTATGCTTCTACTATTTCCAAAATAGGCCTCCATCAAATCAAATCGTTCACTATTTATTTTGATAAAACCATTCTTAGAAAAATCTTTTTACTGTCACAAAAACCATACAAATCACAAAAACCAACACATAACGAAGTAACTAACATACACACACACAAACTGTCGCATTTGTAATACTTGTAGGATTCCTTCTTTATGTGACAATAAATAAACTGTGTGTAAACTAATACCTTACACAACCAGTAACGCAGCTCGAATATCAGCGTTCCAAATTTGCCTTGTTTTCCATAAAACATGTGGTTTAAGCTACATCATGTTCGCTTTCACCGCAACCAGCGGATTCGCCATAAATTAGGTAGCTGTCACTCTGTCCACAAAATTGGGGCTTGTGGTTGGAGCTGCTGTCAAAGAAAACAAAAAAAACAACGTTGTAGCATCCATGGCGGCCTTAAATAAAACTGTAACGATAATAAATTCATTAACAACTATCTATATTTACTGTAATATTATAAAGAGAAAAGAAATGATTGTTTTTTTTAAACTATATTCTTCTTCTTCTCTCAGCCATGTGCGTCCACTGCTGGACATATGCCTCCCCCATATAGGGGGGATTTGCCAATACTCGCCACGCTTGGCATGCGGGTTGGCGAGCGCAGAATGATTTACAATCCTCAGAAGGCGCTGCTGCCCACCTTCTGGCGCTGCCCACCTTCTGGTTTCTGGTTCTTCTGGTTAAACTATATAGATCTAGCGTTTGGCCACTATCTCATTTGATGGTCAGTGACAATGTGGTCGAAGATGTTATCATGTCCGACCTAGAATGCTCACTGGCTCTCAAGGACGTGTTTTGTGACAGTTTACAAACTTGAGGGTGATAGCTAGCCAGGCGAGTACTCGAAAGTACCGAATAAACTTTTTTTTTTTAAATGCGACTGCCACCGATTGTGACTCATACTAATGGTCAATAATTATACCAACATTCCGCTGCGTGTCTACTGTCCATTTTGCCAATTCTCTTATTCATTAAGACAATCAATTCATAAACAATGCGATAGTCATTCAAATATAATCATAAATAAGTTTGGTATATTCCATTCCGCTAAAATAATAATTGCATCTTGATTGCATTGTAGGTATACGTATGATCTGTGTAGCAAGTTATTATACTCCAAGTAACAATTTAGAATAACACAACTTGCAAAAACGACAATTCATTAACAATTAATGATAAATGTATTTAGTCGAATTGATACCCAGATCTTGCCTTCTATTAAGGCGACTAGGAGAGTAAAACTTTTCACAACGAAATAATTGTTTTTTTATGTAATAGGTGGCAAACAAGCAGACGGGCCACCTGATGGTAGGCCATCACCATCGCCTATGGATATCTGTAATACCGGAGGCATTACGATACATTACAATCCAAAAGAGTTGTTCACTAAAAAAAACACCCACTTTTTTTGGTATACATCGAAAGATATCCATCCATCCATCTTAGGAGAAATTTATGACAACTAAAATTGTACGAAATTTTATTCGAAACAACTTTTGTTACGACTAAGCTTTTGGGTAAAATTGATAATAAACGAGTTATTTAAAAAACATGGATGATGATTATCATAAATTAAGAATGCCAGTAACCCCCCCCCCCCCTTCCCCCCTGCCCCCTTAAAGAAAAATTCCTATGGAAAATTGCTGTTAACAATTTTTGCAATGTCAAATCCTCATTTCGACATCGACAAATCTAATACACTATTCTCGCTTATTTGATACAAATCGAATACTAGTCGAATTCTAAAATCAAATTCTCACTTTAACTGCTAACTAATCAATTTGCATATCTGACACCTACTGACAGCTACGATCTCCTACTGAGTTCGAACGTGGGCATAGTCTTTTTTATTATCTGTGGCGGGCGTCGCGGCTCTGATATATTTTTTTATTGAGTTCACAACGACTTGCTGATATGTTTATCCATATTATTACTTGTTCTTTGAATTTAAAATTTATGTGATGCGCCTATATAAACACTCGTTAACCAGTTCAGTGATACGAGCCGTTCTCACAGCGATCACAAAACGAGCAATTTATTTTAGTTTTTTCGAAACTTAATTTAAAATACGAATTTTGAGCCCAACGGCCATCAGTTCTTCAAGCTATGTGCCTTAGCCACTGTCACTTCAACTTGATAATCAGACTTTCGTTTTTCTACGGATCTCCTCATTTAATTTTTTGATTTGGTCCTGTAGAGAAACCCCGAGCGTAGCGCCTTCATAGCTTAGCGGGGAGAGCGTCGCCTGTCAAACTGACGAATACTGGTTCGATCCGCAACAAGAGCTTGAGCTTCCGGTGAAGGTAACACCGTCATCAAATTCCCAGCATGGTGGTAGGGTACTTTCGAATACCCGCCTGGCTAGCTACCACGCTCAAGTTTGAATAAAGTAAAATAGGTATAAAATAGCTTAAAACACCAAAACATAATATGTACATATGAAAGGTACAAAAAAAATTGACTGGCCGGTTGGCGCAGTTGGTAGCACTCCGCCTTCTGAGCCGCTGGTCCCGGGTTCGATTCCCGGACAGGTCAAACATTTGTGTGTATGAACATGTCTGTTTGACCTGTGTCTGGGTGTGTATATGTATATAAGTATATATCAGTCATCAGGTTACCATAGTACAGGCTCTGCCTAGTTTGGGACCTGAAGACCTTGTGTGAATGTTAAAAAAAAAAAACAAAAAAAAAAAAAAAAAAAGATGTCGGAAGGGACTTGCGTGATATATATATTCCCAAGGGTATCAGTTACTTAGATAGACCATTGTTCAATTATCTGAGGAAATGTAAATTGCCTTCTGTGTGCAGACATGCCGCCCTTTATCTTATTAACGATTTTGGTGTAATGTTCGTTGAAAGCGATATATTTGAAACTGACAACACGTAAATGTTGAATCGAGGATAAATTTACAGATGTTCTCGAAATTGATTTATGCGTTTCTTTGGACAATTGATCGGTTTGCAGAAATTATTTATGGAAACAATTTTGTTATCCCGGTTGGTTAAGGGTGTCCTTCAAGTATATATCCACTGTAGAATAATTTATGTCCCTACGTTGTATTTTTTTATTATTACACTCAAGCGCCCGCACTAGGATTCCCTGTCTCGCGGGAGGCATGGACATACACAATCACAGCACACAAACAACCAAGACCCGGGACAAACACCTACACTCATCGCACAGTGTCCATGAGAGTCAGTAAACATTGTAGGTCTAGCGTGATAACATCTTCGACCACATCGTCAAGTGAAATCAATATAAATTAATCTTGAATAAATGATTTTCATTTCATTTCATTTCAAATAGTGCTCAAACGGTAAATCTGTAAAGTATATAAAAAGAACATTTATTGCTAAGTTAAATAAACGTTTAAGAAAGCGGCGAAAAGCTTCATAACTTATAATAATGATCTAACAATAATTTCTGACTTCCAATAAAGGTGAATTATCATGGTACCGACATCAACAAGTTATTTCACACTTTTGAGTGTTGAAATTGGTTGCATTATTGATAAAAAATATATAACTTAACAAATAACTATTTTAATATGTGATGACGTGTGGACGTAACTTCTCAGAGTTAAACAGAAATAAAAAACAATTCTACAACTGCTGTACAACTGCCTTTGGCATAAAGCAATAAACTCTATAGTTAGAACTAAATAATCGCGGACTCATTCGCTTTGACATACTAAGACTAACTCTAACTGTGTCAACTGTGAACTCGACAAACTTCTTCAAACTAGTTTCGTATTATCGACCCTTTCATGCAGAAGATTCCAGATTTAAACGACACAAAAACCTTCTTGGAACATAGCATTTTTTTTATTGCACTCTTACCCCTGCACTAGGATTCCCAGTATCGCGGGAGGCATGGACACACACAGACACAGCACACAAACATCCAAAACCGGGGACAAACATCTACACTCATCGCACAAATGTTTGCCCCTGCCGGAATTCGAACCCAGGGTCCCGGAGACACAGAAGTCATGTTACTGACACTAACCACTGCGCCACGGCGACCGTATTGTGTTTGTTTCATTTGGCAACACGCAGTATTACGCACACGAAGATTTTAAATAAATTATAAACCGATGATAGCTCAGCGGTGGAAGCATCGGCCGCAAACGAACGCTGACGGCTATCGACTAGTTCTTCGAGCTATGTGTGCCCTGCCCATTGCCACTTCAATTTGCTAATCCGCTGGGTCCAGCCTTGAACGTCCTATGGCTGAGATGATGATGATGATGATGATGATGATGATGATGATGATGATGATGATGATGATGATATCTAGAAGAACGGGACCCACATTTTTGACGCAATGAATACATACGCGGGATTAAAATAGGCAAACATTCGAAAACCCTACACTCATAAGTACCGTGTTTTACATAAAATTCGAAAAAAAATCTAGGTTTTCCAGCATTACATATATTCATAGGCGACGGTGATCGCTTACCATCCGTCGGCCCGTCTGCTTGCTTGCCACCTATTACATATAAAAAGGAATGTATATCGCATAACTCGTATAACCAATGTTCCCAAGAACACAATGGAATCATATTTATTTTATAGTGTGACCTTGCTCATAATCCGGCAAATATCGACCCTGACACGTGATTACGATAGGGAGTGATCAATTTCTGGGTAGTCGTAACATTCTCACCAGTAGCCATTGGCTCGTAAAACCTTTCAATAAACACATGGTGAGAGGAACTTTTAGCAAAATATTAGCATTTACATTAATAATGGAGGTCTTTTATTTATTTCTTTGTTTTTATGAAGTGAAAACTTCTTAAGCGGCGTTGTGTGGGGAAAACATGTTAAACTCGCGTCAGGACAAGTGACACTGATCGAAAACTCGTAAGACGCGTGACGTCATCGACGTCGTCGACGAAGACGGACGGTGAGTAGACATAATGTAGATAATATAAATTGTCATGTTTGTGTACGATAGCGCATAAATGAATATTGTATTCTAACACATAAATGATTGTACTTTTATACTGATAAATAAAGCACTTCGTGCGTAATTATTCCCTAACCATTCCAAAATGAAAAAATGCACAATGTCAATGTTCAAGTTTTCACTTCTGCCGGCACTACCGGAGTGCAACCCGTTGTTTTTTTTATCTCTACGTTAGTTTTTATTGTATTAGTTTCTTACCTAGAATGCTTACTGGCTCTCAAGGACTGCTGCCTGAACACACTATGTGTTTGGTGACAGTTTGTCAAACTTGACGGTGGTAGCTAGCCAGGCGGGTACTCAAAAGTACCCAACCATCATGCTGGGAATTTGATAGCCTTCAACGGAAGCTCAAGCCGTTGGTGGTGATCGAACCAGCGCCCCTCAGTTTGATTGCCGACGCTCCCACCGCTGAGCTATCGTCGCTTCATTTGTTATTGTCTTTAGACCATTATTGTGGTTGCTTGTACTATTCAAAAATCATAAAACCAATATGTGGGGTGAAGGTTTCGGGTCGCTGTTACCCGATTGGTACAATCCTGGAATATTCAAGTAACGTGTGAATAGGTATCTTATAATCCACGTCGTCACTTAACATCAGGTGAGACAGTTGTCAAAGCCAGCCTATAATACATACGTATAAAATAAAATGGAAGATATCTTGTTAAACATTATTGATATTCTAAAAAGATTAGTAATCTGTAAAATCATAAAGTGGACGGTTATGTTCTTTGCTTTATTTCATTTCAATCTCTTGAGTGTTTTGATCTGAAATCTGTTTATTATGTCATGGAATGATATTTCACGGCCTGAAATTCAACAAGGTTGAAATTGGAATATTTTCTAAAACTAGTTTATTTAAAAGTTGCCAGACTGAAACACAGATGTGTTATTAAGTGATTGATTTGTAAACATCACCCCGATATCACGAAGTAAACACTGAAAAAAGATAAAAATAAAATTGTAAACACTTTATTTAAGTCTGATTGGTCGATTTTAACGATTTGGGGGTATTGAGTGCTGCGTTTGATTGTACCGTGCAGATCATCTCAAGATTTGATTTTCGAACACATTTTAGAGAAACTTACTTCAAATTGAAGGTCAATTAAGGCTTTACCATTTACTAAATAGATAATGTTGAGTCATTTCAGCTTATCTTGTTGAAAGTCCTACATGTCTAGAGAACTTAAAAAGATACAAATTTTGAGAACAGTTCATAAAGGTTAATTCTGATTGAACAAAATGTAATTTAATTCAGTAATATGATAATGTAAGTTGAAACAGCTACAGGATTGCTCAAAGATTATTGAAGTAGGTATAATAATATTATTATAAGCTAAGTTATGATACTTTAATATTAGTATTAAGATCCATGTATGCCTTGGTCTAAATAATTATTTTTTTTGTATATTATAAGTTTGCGTTTGACAACTGTCTCACCTGATTTTAAGTGATGACGTTGTCTAGGATTTAGCACGCAAACCTAGATTTGTTTGATACAAACTGCAAAAAATCGGAATAGCAACAATTTCATGTAATAAAATGTATAAATTTAAAGAAATATTCGAATTTCGATATATTTTAGAGCCAATACTTCTCTCTATTATAGGAACCCCAAGTTCCCGGCAGTGAGAAAATAATAGGACAATTGTTAAGCCATTTTATTCAATTTTTAATCGTTATGAGTGGCACCTGCCGCGATTGTTTATAGCTGAAAAGAAAACAGATATGCCTTGTGTAGGTTTTCGCGTTTGTAAACGCGACGTGTTTGCTTTATGTCACAGAAAATATGATAATTTGTAGAGAAAATATAAATACCTTGTCTAAGTAGCCATAGAAACTACTTTGTATCTAATTCTCTTTATCGATACGGGCAGAGTCATACTAGGTGAAATTTAAATTAATAAAATCAAATTCAAATCAAATCAAATTCAAATTTATTTATTTTGCAGAAACATAGGTACACATAATGCTCGTATTCAAGGTAGTTTTTAGATCGCTATGCTCTTACCACTTAAGTATGCAAAATTACAAATTACAAAATCCCATCCCATCCCACTAATCCTACTAATATTATAAATGCGAAAGTTTGTGTGTAATATGTGTATGTATGTTACTTCTTCACGCTCAAACGGCTTCACCTATTTCGATGAAAGTTGTAATGAAGATAGGTTAGACCCTGGAATACGCACGTAGGCTATTTTTATACTGAAAAAAACGTAGTTCCCGTGGGATAGTTGAGGTAGTGGAAAAACCGTAATCCACTTGGGTGAATCCGCGGGGTGCTATAAATAATAAACAAGTTAAACTGACAACGCAGAACTTATAATTTTTTGGTATAGAAATGCGAGTGTATACCGGTTTATAATCTACTTATATTATTGTAATGTAACAAACCGACTAGGACTCACGTGGTAAACACTGTAAAATTACTCTCCGACCAGTTTCGAACTTATTTGCAGTTCTTCATCTGGGAGTTATGATCGTGCTAGGTGGCGAGCGCGAGCCTCAGCACGTAACTGGCGTTGAGACGGCTGCGCTGCATCAGTCAAATTGTTCCAATCCTGTTGTTCCACATTGTTCCTGTTCAATTCCTTCTAATATATCTTAACTTAAAAAATAATAAATATTTATCAGTAAATATATTTATTTATTAAAAACTTATTACCATATCTAGATGCGCCCCGCAAATACCCTCGGTCAAAGTGGTATGTTATATTAAATTTTTGTGTCTGTTCCGTCATCCCAGGGGAACAGTCAATATGATCGTGATAATAAAATAGTCCACGTGCTATTCCGGGGTATAAGCTATCATCATTCCAAATTTCATGCAAATCCGTTCATCCGTTTCAATTTAAACGGGTAACAAATATACAAATGACAAAGAAACTTTCGCCTTCATAAAATTAGCGCGAAACGTGATACATGACCAGTTGAATAAAACCTTTCTTCAAATGCGTACTCAGTTTAAAACACGCCTAATTCTGGACACAAAGTTTAGTAGGAGCTAAAAACGAATAATTGTTTTAGTAAACAACGTTGTTCTCTTGTATTTCTTAATGAGTCTGAAGACAATAAACAACGTACATTTGTTCACGAAACTCGAAATTGTAAATACTTAAAGCAAACTTAAACTGCAATGTATAAAAGAGGTATTTGTTTTGAAAAAAATTAGGGACTGTATCAGAAGTTACATATAATTTTCACGCCGCCTATTCGTCAATGGCCCCAATTCTATCAAGCACTCGAACTAGCCTTCTTATGGCTTCTTACGGGCCTTCTGAACAAGCTCAGAGTCGCACAACGAGCTATGGAGAGGGCTATGCTCGGAGTGGAGACCACGGACTGGCAAGCGCAGCATAGGACGGCCACCGACCAGGTGGACAGACGACCTGACTAAGATCGCAGGCAAGGGCTGGATGCCGGCTGCTTCCAACAGGTCCTTGTGGAAATCAATGGGGGGAGGCCTATGTCCAGCAGTGGACGTCCTATGGCTGAGATAATGATGATGATGATGACTCGAACTAGCTAAATTTCACTAAAATTCTTCAAAAAGAAATAGCTCGTATTCTACGTAAGCTAAAATTCAAATTTGTATAACTCCATACAATCTCTAATCTAAATAAAAAAAAATTATAAAAAAAAAAAAAATCTCTAATATTAGACGAGTTTTATTCGATTGCTGCCCAAACGCGGGTATAATTTTAGTCAGCACCGAAAAAAAAGCGACCTATTTTACTTAAAACTAATCGCAATTTTTAATAAACACATTTATATTAGTGTCATCCTACTAATATTATAAATGCGACTAATATTATGTTCTCGTAGTTATCGAGAAAATCACAGAGCGGGTGAAACCGGTGTACCAACTAGTTTAAAGCAAAAAGTTTAATTGCCTCTTTACTCTTTTGTTTACATTTCGTTGCTTTTTTTCCTAATTTATTTTTATTCACCTACAATCACTAAAGAAGGCTCTTAATGAAGTTTATATCCTTAATTAAAGGTGCTAAGAATGTTCTCATTAAGAGAAAGACAATGAGTTTGACGACTCTTTTCAAAGTAATTGGACCCTTTTCTCTGAACGGCTAATTTGCAGTCAGGGCCATACATTACGATTATTTGGAAAAACGTCAGACTTCTTTGGCATTCCTTGTTATGGCGTCATCAAGTTATACGTCTGGCCCAGCTGCTGGGTGCCAATTCTCTTATTTATTAAGACAATCCATTCATAAACAATGCAATAGTCGTTCAAATGCTATCATAATTAGACTTGATATTCCGCTAAAATACAATTACATTCGATTGCATTGTAGACAATTGGATTGCGGTAGAAATTAGATCTGCGTAGCCATTACAATTATACTCCAAGGAGAGTAGCAAAACTAGAAACAACGACGATTCACTGACAATCTATGAGCAATGTGTTAGTAGAATTGATACCCTGCTTATATGATATGAAATTTGATATCTATCATTGAGATACAATTGAGTAGACAAGTGTTAAAATGTATTGATTTATCAAAATTTGAAAAAGTTTTTTTACAAATTACAAGCTTGCGTTTGACAACTGTCTTACCTGATGTTAAGTGATGACGTGGTCTAAGATGTAGCACGCAAGACTAGAAGGTCACTTACGACTTGCGAATTGAAGACACCAGGATTGTACGTATCGAGAAACACAGACTCGAGCAATGTTTTCCATTCCTTGGCAGTACGCAGTAGGAATGTGGAAGCAAAATGCTTCGTACGTGTAGCTTGGTATATCTATCATATCTATCAATAGCCAATTGCCGTACGTCGAGCCGACCGATGATAGAAAGGGGATGGTGGAATTAAATGATGTAATTCCAGTGCACGTTCTCCGAAACGTATCATCAAGTGTGGCCAAACGCTAAACATCTATACAGTATAAAAAAAAACTAAATGTATCCGACAGAAAACTGATAGGCATGCAGCTACTTTACGCTAGTGTTTAAGGCTCTGAAGCCGACGTTCTAACAAGGAGTTACTGCCGATGATCCTTTTGGCTCGCCTCTCTATTAACTCCAGAGCTTCCAGTTGGTATTTGGCTGACCCATCCCAAAGGTCAGAACAGTACTCCATGCATGACCGGACTTCTGTTTGATACAGATTGAGTAACTGCTCACGGTTAGTTTGGACTATATTTTCAGTATTTTCCTACTAATAATATAAATGCGATAGTTTGTGAGAATAGATGTATGGATATGTTTGTTACTCTTTCACGCAAAAACTACTGCATGGCTTTAGATGAAATTTAGAACACTGATAGCTCATACGTTGGATTAACACATAGGCTTATTTTCATCATCACCATCACCACCGTTTTTCACCACCACGCGGGTTAAATAGATTTGGATAAAATTTGGTATGTAGATTCTTCAGGTCCCGGAATAACATATAGGTTATTTTTCATCGTCATCATGGGGTGCTGCTCGTTATTATATATATTCTTAGCTATTAATTAGCCAATCACTGGCAACATTGTCACAGGCAACATTAATGTCCCACTGTCACTTATGCAAGCGCCCAGTCGAGTACCGCCACATTTTGTTTAGTCGTCGATCGGTAAGGTGCTTGGGCTCGACGCTGCATACCGTAAGATCGTTCCATTCTAATTTATGCAAGTTGTCAAACGCAAACTTATAATATGTAAAAAAAAAAAAAAAAAAAAAATGCTGTCATTTTGTGTCTTCGGACGTGCCTTATTTAGTCCACTGTTGGACACTTCTACCTGGGTACTCGGAGACATCAGACGTGGCTTAGGAGTCTACGTGAATTGTTGTCGTGTTTGGTGATATCGAGTTTTGTTATTTAATTTCAATGAAAAATGTTGATAGCTCGCTTTGTATTTTCTGTTTAAAAATTGAATACACTTTTGATCGTCAAGACCAGTGTAACCAATCAATGTCGAAAGCATTGAAGTTGCCAGATTTGTGTACCCAACCCTTTTTCGACAAGTTTGTGGTTTTACTCGAATGACCTTTACGGCGACGTATTCAACAATGGTGCTTTCTTATTTCTCGATTTCATGTGTTGGTTGGTGCCTACACTTACACAGCAAAGGTTAAAGGTAACAAATACTAAAGTAATTCATACGGTTCTATATGAAATACTGCTGTCACGCGTTGCGATTTGGATTTCCACGAACTATTTTATGAGGGTCAAAACGCACTAGAATAGAAAGTAAGAGGAAATAAATCATCTTGACTCTTTAAATCAGTAGTATAGTAGTAGTTTGGTAGTATATCTGTTCTTCATCATCATTATCTCAGCCATAGGATGACATATGCCTTTCCCATTGATTTTTTATTGTATATCTGTTAAGCGATCCTAAATGGACAATTTCCGCTGCGGGTACTACTTAAATGGGTGACTACTGGTCCTTTAATTTTTTTTATCACACCTAATCCCCCGCACTTAGATTCTTTGTGTCGCAGGAGGCAAAGAGACATTCAATCACAACATACTTAGATCCAAGACCCGGGGCAAACACCTACACTCAATGCAAAAACGTTTTCCCTGCCGGCATTCGAACCCAGGACCCACGGCCCACGGTACCACGGCTGTTCATCTCTGCTTCTATGAGCCCTAAAACCCTCGATCCTGTTGTTTGTCTTTGTATAACATTCATATGGACACATCGAAGGGTCTTGGGTAGTCTCAATAATCCAAAAACGACTTATTTACTGGCTTATTTATTTTTTCTGGCAACTTGCATTTGTGTTTTGTTTTACTTATTATTATTATATATTTTTTTATATTAACATTCACACAAGGTCTTCAGGTCCCAAACTAGGCTGAGCCTGTGCTATGGTAACCTGATGACTGATATATATATATATAATTATATACATATACACACCCAGACACAGGTCATACAGACATGTTCATGCACATAAATGTTTGACCTGTCCGGGAATCGAACCCGGGACCAGCGGCTCAGAAGGCAGAGTGCTACCAACTGCGCCAACCGGCCAGTCCAGTCCAGTATTATAAGCTTACGTTTGACAACTGTCTCACCTGATGTTAATTGATGACGTTGTCTAGTGCGTTGGTGATTATCGATAAAACTCCTTTCTCCGAAAGGAAGATTCATGTCTATCAAAAGAACACGTAATTCGATAGTTCTCTTATCATGATATTACATCTGAAAAACACGGAGACTCAATCTCATAAAAATAAATGTATGCCGACGCCAAGAAAAACGCGGTCGCCCTGTATTGTGATACTTCGCAGAAGTCTATTTAAAAACAGCACATAACAGTATCCTGACACCATCCTTCTAAAGTTCATGCTTCTAGATAACTGATATTACCTTCAACGAATTTCCATTCAGGAGAAAGCTGCTTTCATCTCCTATCTGTTCTAGTGTTGATTACTTTGATAATGTATATTTTTAATAATTAAAAATCTTAGATACACATCTATTAACTATTGACCTAGCAACAATTTAACTTTGTTTAAACACCGCGATAGGTTATTTAGTAAATTAACTGTAAAAAATTTTTTACCAAAAAATGGAACCGACTTCAACACTCAAAAGTATGAAATAACTTGTTGAAGTCGGTACCATGATAGTTCAAAAGTAACTGATATCAAAACATTGTGCTCATGGTACCGACTTCGACAAGTTATTTCATACTTTTGAGTGTTGAAGTCGGTTCCATTTTTTGGTAAAAAATTTTTTTCACCGTTTTTAGTGACCTTTGTTACTCATGGGATCAAATGTCACTGTGGTGTAGGTATGTTCACCGATGTTTTCACCCGCTACTATAGTATCGTGTAGTATAAGCACGCATTGTTCAGTTTTTGACTTGTAACTCAAAAAGTGATCGTCCGATTTTGAAGAAATTTAAATGGGACTACACGGAAAGCACCAGCTTTTAAATAAAAAAAGAACTATCAAAATCGGTTTCCCCGGTCGGAAGCTATGCGGTTTTAAAGACAAATAAATAAATAAAAAAAGTAAAAAAAAACATACGGGTCGAATTGAGAACGTCCTCCTTTTTTGAAGTCGGTTAAAAAGTTAATGATATCGATCACCGCTGTCACCATGAAGTAAACATCAAGATGGCTGGTTCAAGACATTTGTTATTACAATAGTATTACAAACCTCAGAGCATACCCTTATGTATTGTTATTAACATCCAGTACACTGCAAGGAGTTATTTCACACTTTTGAGTGTTGAAATCGGTTCCATTTATGGGTAATTTTTTTTTCCATCCTTTTCAGTGACTTTTGTTTCTACAAAAACACAACAGAGGAAAGACTATAAATTTCGATATATTTGAAAACTTTTTTTAGATTACTGTTTGTAGACTATATTATAATAATTTATTAAACTTGACGGTCACTACGGCTCAGTGGCAGTGACATTACTTATGGGGATCCTTGGATCGAATCCTGGCAGGGGCAAACACGTTTATCTCGGGTTTAAGATGTTTGAATCGTTTTTAATTGGGTATTGTGTGCGTCTTGTGTGTGTCTTTGCCTCCTGCGACACAGGGCATCCTAGAGCGGAAGTTAGAGTGTGTTAAAAAAAAATTGACGATAAACTTGCGAGTGGTTGCAGGTTCTTTTTAATTTTGCAGCGATATACCCACTTTTTTAAAATTTAACTTTTATCTCATTTTCTTATAAAACTAAACCGCTCCCTTTGACCTCAGTGATGTTAGAACATGACAAAAATAGCGTGAATTTTTCATTGTACGAAAGTGTGTGTCTGAATTTGATATGATCAGTCTCACTAGTGGGACTTCATTACGGCGGGACTTGCTCACGACATGTGAACGTTATTGTATTTTTAGATACTGTATCAAATATATAGCGCAAATGTTACACGATTTGTAGGTGATTTCAAAAAGCGACGACAGATTTGTGCTGTGAAATTTGTGTTATCATTGCATGTTGACATTTACGAACGTACTCATGTGGAAAATTATCTTGTACTGTATTTAATTCTCGAAAGCTCTTGTGCGAAAATCTCGTTGCAAACTACGATTGTATAAATGCATTTGGTTTACTAGATACCAGTTGGAAAATGAATCATTGTAACTAGTTTTTACAAATTGAACTTTGGCCTATTAAAATATATTATTATTATATTATTATTATTATAAATGCAGTTCAGAAAAATATTTTAAAAAACTAACAATCACTAATGGATTCGAACTTAACTAACTTAAAATTAGAACATTTTGTCCTAGCTCCTTAATGTTTTTTTTATGTAATATACAAACAAGCAGACGGGCCGCCTGATGGTAAGTGATCACCGTCACCTATGGATATCTGTAATACTGGGGGCATTACAACACGTTGCCAATTCTTTTTAAGATTCCTTTTTCTATTATAAACAAACACAACATTTTTGATAGCTCGATTTCACTAATATAAAATCGAAAAAAATGGTCTACAATTTTAACAAAAGTTTATATTTGATCGATCATAATAGCGATAAGCATAGATAAGTACTTACATCGATAAGCTTCAATTTACCTGTTAGAAAAGAAACTCCACTTTGTTGTTATATGATGTCGAAAACCATAGAATAGAATATAATATATTTTTTACAAATATATAACTATGTACAAATGGTCTTGAAATCTAAGAGTATCAATAAAAATGTCTTTACGGATAAACAATATTTGTTTACTTACCCGCGTGGTGATGAAAAACGGTGATGATGGTGATGATGAAAATAAGCCTTTGGGTTAATCCAGGGTATGAGCTATCTCCATACTAAATTTCATCGGAATCGGTGTAGCCTTTGAGCGTGAAGAGGTAACAAACATACATACGTACACACTTACACACACACAAACTTGCATTTTGAATATTAGTCGATAACAACAAAATTTTGAGTAAATTTATACTTTGTACAAATTATCAATGCATTCTTCTACACTCTCTTTAATAATATTTATTATACCAAAATGCTGGCACATATTTGGCTCAACGAATCAGAATTGCAATACAACGTGGCAATGCTGCTAGCATTCTGGGCACGCAGCCAGCCGGTAGCGGGTTAGAGCATTTGAGTTATCTATGGACTACCAATAGCAAGTGGATTGCTCAAATGTATTGTAGTAGCTGCAGTATTGTAATAAGTTGTTAGTGTTTTATTTTAATAAAGCCTGCAGCATCGACGTAATATCGCTAGTTTATCGGTTTTTTATCGGATACATTTCGGGGAGTGCGCTCTGGAGTTGCATAATTTGATTCCGCCATCCCCATTCCATCTTAGGACGACCAGACGGACGGCAATGCGACATCCATACATGGTGGACCGTCCAACTTGTCGCACGAAGCGTTTTGCGTCCACATTCTTAGTGCGTACAGCTAATGAATGGAACTCATTGCCTAACTCTGTATTTCCGAAAAAATACGACCTGGGTAAAAAAAAATACGATCTTCAAGTCACGAGTAAATAGGTATCTTCTAGGCAGGCGTGCTCCATCGTAGACCGCATCATCACTTAACATCAGGTGAGATAGTGGTCAAACGCCTGCCTATTCAAAAAAAAAAAATATAAAAAAAATTTGCCATGTGAAAAATAAAACATCATATATTTCATCAAGGAGTAAAATTGCTTAAATCAATCTTAACACAGCAAAAGCAATTTATCTTAGAAAACATTTTTCTTTGCTACTTGAAATGCTCAATAGAATGCCTTTTATTAAAATAATTATATTTGACGTGAAAGAACTTTGTATTATGGTTTTGATTTATGGATAAATGCAATAAATGAACTGGCAACTATTCAGCACTTTTTAGGTTATTCAGCGTTCATGTGGTAGAATTAATAAAAATGTTCAATAAGGTCACAAGCACACACCATGTGGCATAGACGCATGTCAATTGATACAATAAAGAAATAAGCTAGGAAGGTTGTTGTTTGGTGTGAACGAAGGTTAAAAAATAAAAGGTCCTGCCGCAGCAGAAAACCAAAAAGAGAATATCATATTTTACGAAAAACTCACCTGATGTTAAGCCACCGAAAGTGTAGTACGCTCACCTGGAACAAAATATTAAAATTACTAAAAAGCATTTATTTTTATAAGCTATTAGGTATATATAATTTTATATTTATGTATTAGCTGTTAAACTTGAAAAACTTTATATTAATTAAGATAGTTGTATAAACATATTATTTATTTATTTAGAGAATAATTTTGGCTTGTACATTAAATAAGACGCTGTGAACTCAGCTTTATAACGATTACTTAATTTGTAGCGATAGTACCACAAGGTCATCTTATCAAATTCGTAGCTTCGCGCATGAGTACTTTATATTGTTCGCATAGATAGCTGGAACCAATGATATTATATGTTTATATGAGGTAGCGGTAGCACAAGCGCGCGGAAACTGAGACGGCAAAATTAAGTCAATTGTAGTAATTTTAATTACGACGCGTATTTCAAACGCAAGTCTAAACATATAGCTATCCTTTTCTATATTATCTGTACCGTATTATCTGTCGCAGTAAGCATGTTTATGTCGTGAAGGAACAAAAGCTGAGCACCGCGCAGTATGAATAAACGTCATCTTTAGTAAAACACCGTTGGCTAGAATCTAAAAATCTGTCACCAAAGAATATCTTTTGTATTTCAGCAACTGCAGTGAAACAGCTTTAAATGTTTAAATGCTATTAGAAAAATGATAGGGTTCTGTGACAGTTGAATAACAAAAGCTATAAACGAGTGTATTTTTTTTTTTTTAAAGATTGAAGATAAGATATAGAAGGAACCTATTCACTCGCGACTTGAAGACTCCGGGGTTGTACATATCGGGAAACACAGACTCAGGCAGTGAGTTCCACTCTCTGGCAGTACGCATTATAAAAGTGGAAGCAAAACGCTTCGTGCGTAACGGTGGTATATCTACCATGTAGCGGTGGGGCATAGCCGTTTATGTTCTTTAGTCAATGCGTATATATCTAGGATATCTGCTTTACGGTTAAGATACATATGTAATGAAGCAACAAGTTAAGTTTAGCTAGCGATACGTTATAACCGTTGGCCGTGGTGGTACCGGCCTAGAATAGTACTCCCCCATCTCTTCCCGCGGGTGCCGTAAGAGTCGGCTAAGGGATCACGTACCAGAAGGTGGGCAGCAGCGCCTTCTGAGGATTGGAAATCATACTGCGCTCGCCAACCCGCCTGCCAAGCGTGGCGAGTATTGGCAAATCCCCCCTATATGGGGGAGGCATATGTCCAGCAGTGGACGCACATGGCTGAGAGAAGAAGAAGAAGAAGAACGTTATAACCGTGTGACTAAGCATTCATCACTATTCTTTTTAATCGATAAAGTTGCGGGACTATGTAGAATGATGTTGAAACTGACGTACGATATTGCGATTTGCTAGTATTAGAAAAAGATAGTAACGTTCTCTTTTGGTGATACCGTTTTGTTAGAGAGACGTACGTAACTAAATTAAGTCGAATTCGAAGAATATGAGTGCCGGTTAGTTTAGATCGATTTGAGCTATCGGTTTTGGACGGCGATTGTATAAAATCCGTTTTACCAGCATAGTGATGAAAAACGGTGATAATGAAAAGTAGCCTATGTGTTAATCCAGGCTATAAGCTATGTTTGTTTCCATCTGTTTAAAAATATTTTAAACATATATTATTATTTCAATTTCTAGTAATGGCAATTAGTCAGAACCTTTTGTAATGATTGCACTGGCAACATTAACATTTTCTCAGCTGACTTTTCTGCGTAGATTTATGTTAATTAAGTACTATATTATAATTTATTGACATACAGTTTCCACTGCTTAAAAATCAATAGTATTTTATTCTACATATTGTTGTGGTCCTTCTGACCCTGTAAATAGTAAGTGCAGTAGTTTTTTGCCAAGTTTCCGTGGATGAGTCGAGCGGACAAATTTGTTCAGTAGTTTTTGCGTGATCTTTCACGCAAAACATGCAAACATACATCCATTTTCTTATTAACATACTCACAAACCTTTGCATTTATAAGTAGGATAGATCTACTGTTTCACCACTATCTCACTTGATTGTCAGTAAAGATGTGGTCGAATTTGTTATCACGCTAGACCTGGAATTATTTCTTGCTCAAAAACTGAATCTTAGATTAATGTAACTTTATATCGTAACTGACCGCGAAGTGAGATAATAATAATATTCTGGGAATTATTATAAATAAATGAAACACTTGCCAATAATAAAACGTTAATGATCATTTAAATTCCAAGTGGAATCCCGATAGCGATTCGAACAATAATAATAAGTCTGTCTGTGAATCTGGCAAACAGGGACGGTAGAAATTAGCACAGTGTTTTTTTAGAATACATGCCTACCCACATAGTATACGCGTATACGATGAAATTTATTTTAAACTTTCACATGTTTTTGTGTAAGCTATTGTTTGATCTTATTTTTTTACAATGTATTTGACTAACTATGAAATAAACTAAAGTTGAACAGGTGATTAGTCTCAAGATATTCAGTACTAGTAGCGCCCCGCGGTTTCACGCGCGTGGATTATCGTTTACCTGCTACCGTTTAGCGTGAAGGAGTAACAAACATACACACATAGACACTTACACACATACTTTCGCATTTATAATATTACTAGGCATAGATTATATACATAGGATCCTTTTATTCCGGAAAAAGTATAGTTCCCGTGGGATAATTGAGGTAGCGGGAAAACCGTAATCCATGCGGGTGAAACCGCGGGGCGTAGCTAGTAAACCGTAAAAGTAGAATACACCATCGAAACTTGGTCAAAGTACATTTAATGCATCATTTAGAAATAAAACAAGTTGTTGTTGGAGAAACAACTCTCGCTCATAGAATATAAGCTTCAATTTCGGCCTGTTTGTGTCCTAATTTTTTAATCAAAAATTATTTATAGCTCAACCAGACGAAAAATAAAACAATTTGCCAAAAATAATACAGAAGTTGTTCATTATGGGCATCAAACTCATGTTCCTATTATTCATTCATTCATTCATCGTAGCGATAGGACGTCCATTGCTGGACATATGCCTCCCCATATAGGGGGGATTTACCAATACTCGCCATGCTTGGCAAGCGGGTTGGCGAGCGCAGTATGGTTACCTATCCTCAGAAGGCGCTGCTGCCCACCTCCTGGTACGTGATTCCTTAGCCGACTCTTACGGCGCTTACGGGACGAGATGGGGGAGTACTATTCTAGGCCGGTACCACCACAACACTATCCGTTTATAACTACGTTTATGACCGTAACAAATTCTATTTAGCATCTATCTAGTATATTAAATAGTGTTTTAAACTGACGCTAGCCGTGGCTCACTGGTCATTGACATGACTTCTGGGTCTCCAGGACCCCAAGTTCAAATCCCGGCAGCGGCAACATTTGTGCGTTGATTGTAGGTGTATGCCCCAGGTCTTGGAAACATTTTTTAACCAATAAATGGACCTGACTTCAACACTTAAAAGTGTAAAATAACTTGTTGAAGTCGGTACCATGATAGTTCACAAAAGCAACTATCATCACATTATTGTGCTCATGGTACCGACTTCGACAAGTTATTGTCATTGCGACACTTGACTGTGAAATGGTTCCATTTTTTGTAAAAAATATTTTTGAAGAGACCTTTGCTACTCACGGGATCAATTGTCATTGTGTATGTGCACCGATGTCTTCACCCGCAACTATAATATCGTCAAGGTATGAGTAGCACTTTTTAGTTATTACAGTGTAACTCAAAAACAGCTTGTCCGATTTTAAAGAAATTTAAATGAAAAATTTAAACAAAAAATTTTTTTGAAATTTAATTTGAAATTTAAATCTTGCAAGTGTACCCTATCAAATAAAAAAAGAATCATAAAAATCGGTTCATAAACGACGAAGTTATCCGCGAAACATATATACGAAAACATTTTTTTTTTATTTTTTTTATTTATGAACATTCACACAAGGTCTTCAGACCCCAACCTAGGCAGAGCCTGTACTATGGTAACCTGATGACTGATATATATACGGTCGAAATGAGTAACCTCCTTCTTTTTTTGAAGTCAGTTAATAATCTTCTGGCCCAAATATTACGATAATTAGTGAGTAGGTAGAAGTGGCTCTATACTTATCTATAATGTTGCAATGATAACGTAAATACGTAACACACTCGCGCCACACACGAAAATAGATAACAGATTATTTTAATTCGGTCATCATCCACAGGTTACGATGTCTGGGTCATCTTACTTTATTTTTATGCTGAAGAAGTGAATAATTGAGTAACATAAAAACGACAATCTTTTGCCTTCATTTAACCGACTTCAAAAAAGGAGGTTATCCAATTCGACAATTTTTTTGTATTATTTTTATATGTGTTTACGAATAACTTCATCGTTTATGAACCGATTTTGATGATTATTTTGTTGTTTGATAGGGTATACTTCTGTGCTAGTCCCATTTAAATTTCGTCAACATCAGAAAAGCGGTTTTTGAGTTACATTTAAATAACTGAAAAGTGCTACGCTTACCTCGACGATATTATAGTTGCGACTGACGATATCGGAGAACATACACAATGACAATTGTTTCCGTGAATAGCAAAGGCGAAAAAGGGTATAAAAAATAACAAAAAATGGAACCAACTTCAACACTCAAAAGTATGAAATAACTTGTCGAAGTCGGTACTATGCTCACAATATTCTGATAATAGTTGCTTTTGTGAACTATCATGCTACCGACTTCGACAAGTTATTTCACAATTTTGAGTATTGAGGTTGAATTATATAACTTTTGAGCTACTCACTAATCATCTCATCTCAGCCATAGGACATCCACTGCTGGACATATGCCTCCCTCATATAGGGGGATTTGCCAATACTCGTCACGCTTGCCAGGCGGGTTGGCGAGCGCAGTATGATTTCCGATCTTCAGAAGGCGCTGCTGCCGACCTTCTGGTACGTGGTCCCTTAGCCGACTCTTACGGCACCCGCGGGAAGCGATGGGGGAGTACTATTCTTAGCCGGTACCACCACGGCCTAGGCTACGACTTACTAATGTTTGTGCTATTAATGAAAATCGTTGCCCGGGTCTGTGTTTCCCGAAAACTACAATCCTAGAGTCTTCAAGTCGCGAGTGACTATCAACATCTTGGACCGTATCAACACTTAACATCAGCTGAAACAATGGTCAAACGCAAGTTTAATAATCGCAATAATAATAATAAATAATTTAATTAATTTGTCCTCGATCCCATTAGGATGGAAATTCACTTCCGTTCCATATACACCAGTCCATCAAAATATTTAGCCTACTAATCAGTTCTGCAAACAAATAAATGACAAAGGTATCTAGAATTCTATCGGTTCCTCTAAATATTCCATCTTCACTATCTTATAATCCGATCGGCTAACATTGATAAGTAATTCATTCCGGAACCTCGCAATAAAGCTGGGTGAAACGTTCGCGTTGTGTCTGCCAATAAATTATCAATTAGGATTAATATCCGGAAAGCGGTTGGTCCCTAAATGTCGACAAATTTGTAAGATTACTTGGCTCACTACGGCTTGTTTTCTCTGGCATATTTGCCAAAGTAAATCGACAGAGAAAGGGTTACACGTTTGATAATGGCATCTTATTTGTATTATAGGTCAAATGTTGGTCACAAGTCACCAGCTTTTTTATGCGATAAGGTGACGATACAAGCAAAAGGCCCACATAATATTAAGTGGCCATAGACACATACAATTCGTAAAGAACAGCACTGCTCTTGTCAGCTGAGACATGAAGTTGGTAAGTCTCATGTGCCTGTAATTTCACCGGAAACTATGCCCTTCAAAACGGAACACAGTACTACCTGGCGGTAGAAATAAATGTGATGGCAGTACTTCCCCAGGCGAACACATAGAGTGCCTACTGTTAAAATGCTAAACCTAACTAACTGAATGAAGACTAGAAATCGTCCGTGTACTCTGCAAACTTCGTCCGCTTCGTTGAAATTAAAGTGCTTCAAAATTTAATAATAAAGTCGATGGTAACTTTAAAACGCAACAGGTAAATATTTTCGTTTGCGGCGCATGGTCCTGCTGGCTTGGTCATAACGGCAGATACAGGTTTTTTTAAACTGTAACTGATTTAAACAGTGGGGAAATGACTTGACACAAACAGACGCAGCATTTTACAATAAAATAGTTTTAGTTTGCGATTTTCACAGCAACGAAATGAAATCACTCACAGTAAAAGAAGGGGTTGAAGTGATCAAAACTCAGCGGTAAGAGTGTCGGTTATCAAACTGATGGACGCTAGTTCAATCCCCACCCATCAAAACAGTTCGCAACAGAGCAGCCTTCGTTATGAACCGCCTCAGTCCCCTCATAGGCAAACGTAGTAAAATGTCCCTTAGAAATAAGATAACACTGTATAAAGTCTGTATACGCCCTATTATGACTTACGCCTCAGTCGTATTCGGTCACGCGAACAAAACTCCGCTCCATACACTCCAAGCAATCCAAAATAGATTCATGCGCAAGGCAACCGGCGCTCCGTGGTACGTACGGAACGCCGAATTGCATTGCGACTTAGGCCTCCCCACAATCGCCCAACACATCAAAAACTGTTCACGCCGATACTTCGATTCCGCGGCCCACCATCCGAATCCCTTGGTAGTCCAAGCGGCCAATTACTCAACTGACTCGACCGACCCGTGGTTCACGCCCCCTCGCCGGCGCCCCCGTCACGTGCTCGTAGACGCAGACGACCCGATAACCGTGCTTCAGGCAGCTCAAACTCCGGCTAATGACCCGCGCTCTCATAACTCGATCTCCAACCGTGACCTAGTCAGCGGCTTCGGGCTCGCTGGCTTCACGGTAAGACACCGAGCCCGCCGTAGACCACTGCGCCGCAGGCCCCCGATTAGACGTATCACCCATCACTCAGCTACTACCCATCTTGGTGGCTCCCCAACCGATAGGCCGCGCCATAGTCTGCGACGTCCACACACACAGACGCTACCTCGTTTAGGCGATAGCCCAAGCCGAGGTCCGAACCCCTGAGGTGCCCTTGCGCTAGTCGCACCCCCCCCTCACCCCAACCCAAAATCGGCTGAGTGCCCTCTGCACTCGCCAAAAGTCCGGTGAAGCCGTTAATACCCCATGTGGTAAACAGCATCAAGTCATTTCTAAAATAAATAAAATCAATCCCCACCAATAGCTTAAACTTATGTTGAAGGTACGAGCTTCAATAATTTATTTCACACTTTTGAGTATTGAAGACGGTTCCATTTTTTGGATTAAAAAAAAATTTAGTAAGAAGTAACATTACATAAATTGAGGTATCTCGTTGATTCATAATTAAATGAACCAGAAATGGCTATAAAACGTCTCGATTAACTGTCTTTGTGCATCCCACTTGTAGCCGTTGTCCCGTTATTTCCGTAATGATAAGACCGTTCACGGATGAACACCTTAACGTTGATAAATTGTTGTTACAGTTGACAATTGTTAGCAACAATAATAATAAATGAGCAAGCGGTGGCAATAAAATCCGAGAATGGCTTTAGAAGATTTTATGGCATCATTTTTGTACTTGTTAGGGTTCTGTACTTCTAAAGGAAACCTTATAGGATCACTTTATTATCCGTACCCGTCCGTATGTCAAGAACCTTTATCTCGGGAACGCGTGGAGGTATCGAGTTGAAATTAAAACGATATACTCAGGTCTACAGTATTTTGAAGCTATGAAAAACTCAATCTTCTCATTTATCGAAAAAAAGAGACGGCCGTTTATGCCTTAAAAAAAGTGTATATCGACATTTTCAGGGGAATCAAAATGTATAAGGTATTTTCTGTTGACCTAGAACTATTATATTTGGCAAGTACCGTCTCATAATACATGTACTTATAGGGAACAATCTGAAAATTATACATTTATAATAAACTTCTACAAAACAGGGCCTTTATGCAATGAATGGCAGTCGAAGTGTGAAGTTTGAAGTCTGAAGTGGCAGGTTTGATTTGAGTTAACCGTTTCATTTGGGGTATCGTATGAAAGAGCTTCAATGGCACAAGCTTAAACAGATTTTTAAAATTATTTTTATTATGTATAGTTTTTGATGTATGACAAAGAATGAAATAAAAATTCAGTAAATAAAAACTATTTTTATGTAGATACCTAAAACTTTTTTATAATATTTTGTACCTACCAATTTGTACGGAACCCTCGGTAGGCGTGTCTAACTCGCACTTGGCCCGTTTTTTCCCTTTTTTTAGCTTTTGTTCCAAAGCTAACAAATCGTATTGCATATACATATATAACCCATTTGCTTTCCCACTGCTGGGGCACGAACTTCCATAAAGAGAGAGAGTGGTATTGGCCCTAATTCTTAATTATATATTATTATCGTATTCTTCGTATGCTAGACAATGTTGAAAGAAACTTAACAAGTGCTGACTGAGCATATACATAGTGCCTGGTGTCAGATTTTAATACATGAAAATGGTAACTGGCTAAGCTATACGATCTCTGGAACCAGTACCCTCAATGCTGTACATTTAAATAAATTAACTTTTATTTATTTATTTTTATTGTTTTATATAAGAACTGTGTTGTCTTAAGAAAGAAAGAAATTACAAAATTTCACTTACAAGACAATTCCATATTGTACAGAAACACAAGAAGCACAATTTATGTAAGTCTTAAAAAATATTATGAAACATATCTTATTTGAAACGTTGCCTGTTGTAGTAATAAAACTGTAGTACAGACAACAACGCCCTCCGTAGGCATAAAAGGCTCTACAAATTTTTGATATAATTTAGTTTATTATCTTTAGACTAGCTAACAGCAATAAGAACAGGCATGAATGCGTAAGTATATGCAAGACATAGTATTGTTTGTGTGTGTGTGTGTGTGTGTGTGCGTGTGTGTGTGTGTGTGCGCGTGGGTGCATGCAGGTAGTGGTGGATGGAATTAAAGGTTAAATTTTACGTTTGACCGCTGTCTCACCTGATGTTAAGTGACGACGCGGTCTAAGATGTAGCATGCAAACATAGAAGGTAGGTACCTATTCCCTTCACCTTACGTAGATTTTAAAACTATGCAGATACCTTCACTGAAGCACAAGTACTGGCTTCGACCAATAAGGTTTTGCGTAGAACCATAGACGAATTCGTCTATGGTAGAACTAATCTTCTGAACTGTAACGGAACGTCAATTAAAAAATTCCAGAAAATGTCTTACAATGTAGGTCTTCTTCTTGTTTTTCTTTAGCCTTAATCGACCAAATATTTGGTGTACGCCTCTAATCCTCCCCACTTTCCTCTGTCTTGGTCAGTTATGGTCCAGTTGCTGCCCGCAACTTCCTTGATGTCATCCTTCCATCTGTGGTCGCCTTCGAGGTCATTTACAATGTAGTGAAATGTAGCAAATACTCCACGTGTGCAAAAATCGAATCGATGCTTCCGTCACCTGTCACATGACACACACATGTCACTGTCACTGGCGTCCGTGTACTAAAACGAGGATATTTAATATTTCAATGAAACAAAAAACGTCAACGGAAATACCGACAGATGTTCATTTTTTTGCATCAGTTACTTTCAGCACTTAGTAATCTAGGTCAGTGAATATTCTAGGTCTAGCGAGAGAACATCTTCGACCAAATCGTCACTGACCATCAAGTAAGGTAGTGGTCAAACGCCTGATCTATACAGTATAAAAAAAAAATATTCCGTTGCGACTCATCGGCAGAACGTAGTGGGGACTCTTAAGCTGGGCCACGGCTAATTAAGTACCCCCTAAAATGGCCACTTGATATTACACTCCGGAATAATAGGGAATTTGACGCGCATAAAAAGTAATTAGGGCAATCTTTCAAGCAATTAATTTGGTGATAAAACAACAAAACTAAGCTTGTTAAATGGCTGCGTAGAAAAAAACTACTGTAACTGGACACTTTTTGATAAGCTGTCAATGATACTATTAAGAAGGGGAGATAAGTTACGTTCTAAGAAAACATCACTAAAAAAACCATACGGGTAGAATTGAGAATCTCCTCCTTGTTTTGGAGTGGGTTAAAAATACTGAATACTTTTACACCTGAAATTTATTTACTGAAAAAAGGAAAATAAATATATATTTATATCAAATATCAAGGTAGCCGACTGGCAAGCGCAGCATAGGACGGCCACCGACCAGGTGGATAGACGACCTGACTAAGATCGCAGGCAAGGGCTGGATGCGGGCCGCTTCCAACAGGAAGGACCTTGTGGAAATCAATGGGGGAGGCCTATGTCCAGCAGTGGACGTCCTATGGCTGAGATGATGATGATGATGACGATCAAGGTAGCCATACAATTCCTTGAACTCTTCCTAAGCCTGGATTCACATATGCTCTAAAGACTTTTTGCCGTCACTATTAGATTTCCACAGTAATGTTCTTAACCCTGCCCGCTCTCCCACTAATGGGAACCCATCGCCCACACATCCTGCCCTTTGTTATATCAAGGTTAATAACCACTTAGAATAGAAACGCATTAGGGATTATGGTTCTGCTTTTATTTTTGTAGTAATGGAACTGATTAATCCTGTTATTGAGAAAAAAATATATTGATAAGCAGAGATTCTCGAAAAAATATTAACATAATATGCATGAGCTTGCGTATGGCTATGATATAATAAATGCAGATATAAACGTTTTTTTTTACCAAAACATGAAACCGTCTTTATCACTCAAAAGTGTGAAATAACTTGTCGAAGTCGGTAATTTTGTTCACTCTTTTCTGTGACCTTTCCTACTCGAATTGAGAACGTCCTCCTTTTTTGAAGTTAGTAAAAAATTCAGACTTACTGTTATTTAGATCATGTCGACTTCAATTTCAATTCATTTATTAAAATGGACATATGTAATTTATTTCTAATTGATACAAACATAATATAAAAATAATTTAGAATAACAATAAAATAATCTAACTTAAAATAAAAACCTTAAACATTTAATAAAAACTAAATTAAATCTAAAACGGGCCCCTGCGGCATTGTACCCAAGATGCTGGCAGCGTTTCCTCTTTGTATTGCTAGGCTAATACGTTGAGCGAGGAAGCTGCCAGCTCTTCGGTCTCCTGAGACGTCAACCAGTCTCTTGGAGATTTCCTTGTAGAAGTTGAGCGCGCTAGGACCCCACGGACCAAGGGTCTCGACACCGAAAGGAACAAAATTGTATTCCGCGCCGAGACCGCTGTATTTAACTACTTTTGCCTTTTCGGCCGATTCTGCCGCCGTTCCTGGCCTCGTGGAGGTTTGGTGGACATGGGAAGGGGCTAGTGTGTCTACACAAGTCTTTTTTTTATTAAAAACAAAATATATAAGTCCTTCAAGTACAATTATCTATAGCTAGAGTAGCTCCTTGATGCTGAAAAAGTCTTTTTTGATAGTAACCGATGATGTCTTACTTAAGATGGCGTATATTCATACCACATGGTGCTCAGATTTTGTTCCTTTACGACATAAACATGCTTATTGCGACAGATAATACGGTACAAATAATATAGAAAAGGATATGTAAACTCTAAGGCTTTCGTCGACCGCAGTGATCGACGAAACGTCTGGAACACAAGTTTCACTTAGACCACGGCCAAACAGCCCGGAAGCAATACATACAACATGATAGCTATATGTTTAGACTTGCGCTTCAAATACGCGTCATAATCAAAATTACTACAATTGACTTAATTTTGCCGCCTCAGTTTCCGCACGCTTGTGCGGTATCTACCTCATATACCTAAACATATAATATCATTGATAGTAACCCACAACTCGCCAGCGAACTAAAGTGGGTCGACAACGTTTACTTGGCGACAATGTAGATATTTAGAGGTGAACGACATATAACTAAAAATAATCGCTTATCTTACGATATTTTTAGAATTAATAGAGATCGGAGATTGTAAAGAGGTTCGGCATTTGAAAATCTTACTGTATCTACGTAAGCGTTGTATGCAAGCTCAATGGCGAGTTATGGAGAGAGCCATACTCTGAGTTCCTCTACGAGATAGAATTCGAAATATGAGGATCCGTAGAAAATCAAAGGAGGATCCAAGGAGAAAGCAAACCGGGGCAACCGCCCCGGGCACCAAAATCAAAATTATAATATTATGGTTAAAAATAAAAAACTTACTCTACATTAAAAATCTCGAAAATTATTTTACCTAATAATTTGTATACTTAAATATTAACGAAATTAATACATTAAAACTCAACGCTAGAGAGAGGCGCTACTATCCAGTTTCTGCCCTGGTTTGATAAATCATAGTTCAGGGGTGGTCAACATTATGGCCTAGCTGAGTATGTCAATGTAGTAATTAGTGGGCACGGAAGTCGAGACCACATGCTTACAAGCGTACCGTGCTTACGTCTATCGGAAAAACAAACAGACGACCTGAATAAGCTCCCAGGAAGACGCTGGATTCGAGCCATTTTCGGGTCATTATGTCAAGCAATAGATATCTTATGACTGAGATGATAGCGATGACTATTTTCTATGTATTCTTCAGAGTAATAGGAGTGAACTGTTTCTTAACTATATCTTCACTAGCTGCGCCCCGCGGTTTTACCCGCGTGGTTTTAGTAGCATATGTGTTATTCACGTATTGTGTCTATAACAATTTAACTGTTTAGTCTAAGTTTTGAGCAATTTATGCACATATATTTCTGATTTAATATTTCGTTTTGTTTCAATATATTTCTACAAAAAATACTCGTATTTTAGTTCTAAATATAATTATCTTTTTTTATACGAGCTAGAAAAATGGAGTGACAGAGCTATATACGATATTTTTTCCATGAAATAATTTGAACGTAAGTTCCGCCTAGATGTTGTTCATGCAATAAACCACAAAACTCTTATGATGGAATGTTTGACCGTCAAATGCTTGTTTTCCAAAAATACTTTCAAACGAACTGATACACACTGAAATATTTAAAAAAATATATATTTAAATTAGCTTTAAAAATATAGTTTGTTTATATTTTTTTAAATTGGACTTAAAGGTTATAAATAAATATTTAACAAAAATTTAAAAATAATATATACTAAAACTTTATCTAAGAGACAAACCGTGGAAAGAGAAGGTTCCGAAAGAAAGAAAACAAGTTTCCATATATACATTATTTAAATTATACACGATTGCATTGGTTTAAAGTTGTAAAATTTTAATTTGGGCTGTGTCTAATGCGTAGCTATATGGATTTTTATTACGAAATCTTGATCTTTCCCAACTTTGAGAGTTTACAATTTATTTTTAATAAAATATTCTTGAATTTAAGTTCTTTACCCGAAACAAAGCATATCCATTGAAGAATAAAACGTTAATTTTTACGAGAATATAAAAATTATGTAAAGTATGAGGGGTGAACGACATTTTATTCATTCTCGTCATAAATTATGCAAAACTATATGGTCTAAGATACGGCTTACGAAATATATACCCTCATCTGTCATTTAATGATGAGACGGATTAAATGTTAGATATTAAGTAGATGAATAAATCTCACATGGATTGGTAAGCTAAGCTCCGTACCTATACTTTTAAATAGCCCAATCATTATCAAAACTCTCCCTGCGTCCTTGTCTCTCACATGGAGTAACGCACGCAACGCTTCTCTGTCACTCCCCGTACTCGCGCTTCAACTTTTGAATTCTAAGAAACCACGAACATGACACAGTTTTAAGTAAGCAACCTAATACTGTTCCATAGGCCATAAAATAGGCATTGATTTTTTAAAAACATTAAAAAACACTTTGTAATAGTAATTTAAGTAAAGTTTAATAGTAATTTAAGTAAAGTTTAATAGTAAATTAAGTTTTTTTTTTTTTTCTTAATATTATAAGTTTGCGTTTGACAACTGTCTCACCTGATTACTTTACACTGATTTAAACGGGTATAACGTGGTATGATGAAGGCTTCCGGAAGAAGCCGAAACAATTGTCGATCGTGATATCGACTACGCGTAAGTACCACGTTATACCCGTTTAAATCAGTGTAAAGTAATCATGAGCGTGAGTTTTAATATTATTGTCTCACCTGATGTTAAGTGATGACGTTGTCTAGGATTTAGCACGCAAACCTAGAAGGTACCTATTCACTCGCGACTTGAAGACTCCAGGATTGTACATATCTGGAAACACAGACTCGGGCAACGAGTTCCATTCCTTGGCAGTACGCATTAAGAAAGTGGAAGCATAACGCTTCGTGCGTATAGGTGGTATATCTACCATATAACGATGGCGAATTGCCGTACGTCGAGTCGACCGATGATAGAAAGGGGATGGTGGAATCAGATTGTGTAATTCCAGTGCACATTCTCCGAAATGCACCCGATAGAAAACCGATAGGCTTGCTACTCTACGCCGGTGTTCAAGGCTCTGAAGCCTACGTTCAACCAAAGAGTTACAGCCGATGATTCTTTTGGCTAAGTAAAGTTTAATAGTAATTTAAGTAAAGTTTTATAGTAATTTAAGTAAAGTTTAATAGTAATTTAAGTAAATGTGAAATGAGGGTATATTTCTTAAGCCATATCTCGTACTAATAGTCTTTCACAATGCCAGTGCATGCTTCCACAAGGTCAGCACGTCCCGCGGCGTCTCCTGCGGCTTTACAATTACTCGACACCGACCGTGTATCTAAAACTACACGTTTTTTAACCGCCTTCAAAAAAGGGCGTTACTCAATTCGACCGAACATACGTTTTTTTTTGTGTGTGTTCGCGGATAACTTCTTTGTTTATGAACCGATTTTGATGATTCTTTTTTTGCTTGTTGTGTGTGTGTCATCAAAATCGGACAAGCCGTTTTTGAGTTGTACTCCAATATCTGAAAAGTGCTTCACTTACCTGGACTTACATATTGTTGTCGCGGTTAAAGACATCGATACACATACACAATGACAAATTGATCCCGTGTGTAGCAAAGGTCACTGAAAAGGGTGAAAAAAAATTTTTTCAACTTCAACACTCAAAAGTGAGAAATAACTTGTCGAAGTCGGTACCATGAGCACAATATTGTGATCATAGTAACTTTTGTAAGCTGTGATGGTACCAACTTCAACAAGTTATTTCTCACTTTTGAGTGTTGAAGTCGGTTCCTAGTTTTGGTAAAAAATTTTTTTAAAAATCTGTTAACAATACAAACCATTTCATGTACTTTCCATTCGAATGTCTCCAAAAATGAACAAAAGGTATAACCTGATTATATACTTACTGTACTTATTTACTTACTCTTTTGTGACATGTAATTTGTACTTGCATTTTCCGACGTTTTCCTTATTTGTCCCTAAATCCAATTGCGCGCTTTAATATTAATTTAGGGGTAAATAAAGGATCCGTACATTTACGCTCAGATGGCGCCGTATCTACGTAATACTAAAATTACTTTTAGGAAAACAAAGCCTTCGACAGCCCACGCTTATTGTTAATCGATGAATGAAGTCAAAAATAGGAACGCCGTTGGTGCAAATTGTTTTACTACCTTTGATTAGAAAGATCGGCGTTTCTATTCTAATATGCCCTACCTCTCTTTACTTTAGGTGCAATATTCTTTAAAGAAAAACACTAATAACTAATTACAATACTACAGCTACTACAATAACATTTGAGCAATCCACTAGCTATTGGTAGCCTATAGGTAACTGAAATGTTCTAACCCGCTACCGGCTGGCAGAGTGCCCAGAATGCTAGCAGCATTACCACGTTGAATTGCAATGCAGATTCGTTGAGCCAAATATGTGCCAGCATTTTGGTCACGCGTCGCATCCATCAAACGCTCTGATAAATTTTGGAAAATCGGAAACGGCTGGTTACTGTGCACGTTGTGTTCATCAACTTGAAAAGCCAGATTCTGCACACTTGTCTTGTCAAGGACCGATAAACTGCAAAAGTTTAATTTTTTATCCCATTTTGTTCCCACTAGGGTCTCTAGAATCAGATATATTTTATATTTATTCCTTTTTTTTCTTCTCCAAACGCAGCGAGCCATTTCTGCGTTAGTTCCAAAGAATTCACTATCCCGATAGTGACGCGGCATTTTTTTGGTATTTTTTTATTGGGCCTAGACGGGTTTAGGCTCAATAAAAAAATACCAAACAAATGGAACCGACTTCAACACTCGAAAGTGTGAAATCATTTGTTGAAGTCGGTATCATGACAGTTCAAAAGTAACTATTATCAAAATATTGTGCGCATGGTATACCAACTTTAGCCAATAGATGTCAGGAAGAGTCATATTGGGTTTGTATATGTATATAAGTATGTATTTAAGTATATATATCAGTCATCAGGTTACCATAGTACAGGCTCTGCCTAGTTTGGGACCTGAAGACCTTGTGTGAATGTTGTAAAAAAAAAAATTCTAGTAATATTGTAGCAGGTATTTATTGCCTGAAAACAGGGATAAAATGACGTATTCTAAAAATTAAACCTACCTAAATCGATTTATCGTCCCCGAAATTACTTTTCTCTTTTTGATACATGCCCATCATCTCTCCTCCTGACATGCCCATACTAAGTCAATCTATTCCCTTTCAACTTACCATTCACTGGTGCTACTTTCAAGCTTCCTCTGATATACTCATTCCTTAATTTATCCATCCTAGTAACACCACACATCCATCTCAACATTCGCATCTCTGCCACATGCACTTTTCTTTCATCCACCTCATTCAGAGAGCATCCAGAGTTTCTTGAGTGTCACCCATTATTCATGTTCAAATTAAAGTGGTGAAACCCTACCTAACACATTTGTTAGGTTTAATTTCATTTTATACAAAAAAGCAAGCTGATTTTGTTATTAAAACTGACGTGGTTTTGATACATTATGAACGTATAAAAACACGGGAATCACTCACGTAATAAGTCAGAGTTCCGACTATAGTATCAACCACATTCGGTGGTCTTTTTCAAGGAGAATACGGGGCGCTCGCGGACGCGGTCGCGGTTCTCTTAGTCATAACACTCAGAATTATTACGTGAGTAATTCCCGTGTTTTATACATTGGTGGAACATAGGCTTCAGAGCCTTGAACACCGGCGTAGAGTAGCAAGCCTATCGGTTTTCTATCGGGTGCATTTCGGAGAATGTGCACTGGAATTGCATAATCTGATTCCACCATCACCTTTCTATCATCGGTTGACTCGTCGTACGGCAATTCGCCATCGCTATATGGTAGATATACCACCTATACGCACGAAGCGTTTTGCTTCCACTTTCTTAATGCGTACTGCCAAGGAATGGAACTCATTGCCCGAGTCTGTGTTTCCCGATATGTACAATCCTGGAGTCTTCAAGTCGCGAGTGAATAGGTACCTTCTAGGTTTGCGTGCTAAATCCTAGACAGCGTCATCACTTAACATCAGGTGAGACAGTTGTCAAACGCAAACTTATAATAGTAAATAAATAATAAACATTCATAACACGCTGATTATCTTGTTAAAGGCAACACGACATTTTCGTTACATTTATAAGCCAAATATAATTAATTAGCTCAGTTAACAAATTCAATGAACTTTCAACAACCCAATCGCATAAGATCAAGAGAAAGTAATGCAAACATTTCTCTTCATTAAAAAGTATGGTTATGGTATGGTAAGTTGGTTTATATGGTGATATTAAAATGTGTTTTATTGCGCAATTTTATTTCGGGATTAGATTAGATTATATTATTAGATTAGATTATTGTTTTATTTCGAGAATAGAAGTACGGAGCGCTTCATTAAAACGACCATGTTATCTGAGACTGACGTTTATTATTAATATGAGGGTAGACTTATTTATTAAATACAAATTGAAGGTAGGTAACTAAAAACTACATACATAACAGATAAGTGTAATAATTTGGGCTTTATCGTACCGTATAATAACTTATGTCACTTATCTTAGTTTCCAGAATTTTAGTTTTGTTGACGCAAGCGCAGACGCGGCCGAGAACGCGTTTTCTCTATGAAAAAGTGACTGAGAAGGTCACGAAACCTGTCGGGATACACACTCGACTAATATACGGAAGTTAAACCGTACTCAAAGCTAAATAATGTCGATTACTTACGAAACCCAGTGGTGACGAAAGCTTTCGTTTTCAATCTCACTTCTGATTTTGACTCTTCAAAAACCCGAACGAAATCAGAAATCAGAAATATTTATTGAGCAACTGTGTGATATTAAAATATAGATGTTACAATTTAAAACAGTTTCAACAGCCTGCCCAGTTTGAGCATTCAATGTTGTCTGTAAGTATTATATTTTATACACATATGGTACTTTAAAAATGTTACAAATTTTACATAATTACTTACATAAAAAATTGAATACTTAATGGCAATTACATAAATTATAGTTGCACCGAGAATAATCATTGAAGAATTCTTTCATTTTTTTTTTATCACACTCAGACCCCTGCAACTCGGAGCCACAACTGACTATGGAAAGAGCTGGATGAAACTCGCGAGCCGCAGGTTGGTGATATCTGCCCTACACTTAGAATTTTTATTGACTCTAAATTATTTTTTCCCCACACACTCACACCCCCGCACTAGGATACCCTGTGTCGCGGGAGGACACACACAATCACAGCACAAACATCCAAGACCCGGGACAAACATCTACGCTCATCGCATAAATGTTTGGCTCTGCCGGGATTCGAACACAGTAGTCATGTCACTGACACTAACCACTGCGCCACGGCGACCGTCAAAGGCGACCCATAAACGGAAACCACGTTTCCTTACCACATGTCATCACTAGTAAGATGTACACAAATAAATCGAATAACTTTCCATTGTGCATATTTGAATGAATGAGATCCATAATCATTATTATGTAATAGATTTTATGATATTTACACGCACCTGCGGTTCAAATTTGTGTTCGACGCAGTGTTCATAAGAAACTTCAGCCCGCAGCGTTGGTTCTTTTAGTTGGACTTTCTTGGGATTGAAAAGGTTCTTTTACGATAAGATAAAGATAATTGTGATGAAATTATTAAAATTTCATATTTTTAAAATTTCATATTTTACCTTTGAATCTGACGGTCCCGTGGCGCAGTGGTTTGTGTCATCGACATGACTTCTGTGTCACCGCGACCCTGGGTTCGAATCCCGGTAGGGGCAAACATTTGTGCGATGAGTGTAGATGTTTGTCCCTGGTCTTGGATGTTTGTGTGCTGTGTTTGTGTGTGTCCATGCCTCCCGCGATACAGGGAATCCTAGTGCGGGGGTCTGAGTGTGATTTAAAAAAAAAAAAAAAAAAATTTTTTTACATATTATAAGTTTGCGTTTGACAACTGTCTCACCTGATGTTAAGTGATGACTATATAAGAAGGGACATAGCCGATCTAGTATATTTAATGAAGATAGCAAATGGTTCGGTCGATTGCCCGGAATTACTTGAAAAGATAGGCATAAGAGTCCCGCTCGAACCACATAGAAGGCCTTGCCGTCTTCACATACCATATGCTAAAACTAACTATAGAGGAAACAGTTGTCTATTACGGGCCAGCCGCATATTTAACGACATATCCTTACAGCACGATATTGATATATTTAATACGCCTGTCGACCACCTTAAGCGGTCAATTACTAAGTCATACTTTTTTTTTTTTCATTACACTCAGACCCCCGCACTAGGATTCCCTGTATCGCGGGAGGCATGGACACACACAACCACAACACACAAACATCCAAGACCCGGGACAAACATCTACACTCATCGCACAAATGTTTGCCCCTGCCGGGATTCGAACCCGGGGTCCCTGTGACACAGAAGTCATGTCGATGACACAAACCACTGCGCCACGGTACCGTCATACTTTGATTCCTTAACTTAAGGAAAGCACTGGTTATATACTTTGATTCTTTAAGTTAAGGAAGGCATAGCTTATAAATATATTTAAACTTATATATTTCTATTTCTTATGAAATTTATCAGTGGAATCTTGTAATTAGCCTTAAGAACCTGTACAAATAACCCTAGTTTAAATAAAATAAAAATAAAAAGCTAAAAAACCTAGCCGTAAGATTCCCTAAAATGTAATAAATAAATAAATAAAGATAAAAAACACTTTATTGCCATAGTATAAAATACATAACACACAGTCTGAGTACTAATTTACATAAATATAATTTCTAGGCAATAGGATTATGCTCTTAATGTGCAGCATTCGCATTGACATGTGCACGCTGCGCTGTTGTTCAGAATAACCCCTCTCGGTTAGATGGTATCCGAGAATAAGTATACAAAAAAGAAAGTGGATTCCACAACTAATTGTTCTAAAAATTGACGTAACAGAAACAAGTAACAAGTTCTTTTAGTCAACTTTTTTATACTATATATAGTATAGCTACTGTATATAGATCTAGCGTTTGACGACTATCTCACTTGATGGTCTGTGACGATGTGGTCGAAGATGCTATCACGCTAGACCTAGAATGTTCACTGGCTCTTAAGGACTGCTGCCTGAACACACTATGTGTTTGGTGACAGTTTTTCAAACTTGAGGGTGGTAGCTAGCCAGGCAGGCTTGACAGTACCCTACCACCAAGCTGGGAATTTAATAACGGAGTTACCTTCACCGGACCCTCAAGCTGTTATTGGGGATCGAACCATTGTCCGTCAGTTTGACAGCCGACGTACCTCCCGTCCGTCATTGCTTGGAAACTTAGAGATAAAAGGTTATCTATTATGTATAATATACATATTATAATATAACAAACAGTCTAGAATTGCACCCGTTTGACTGCGTCGGTGCGGCCGTCGCGTCGTCTGAAAGTATTTCCTTAAATAAGTCATGTGTTTTGCAAAGGTACTTAAAAATGTGACCCAATAATAATGTTATTAAATTAAGTAATTAATTGTGTGTAGTAATAACATTAGTCCTTCACGGAATGTATCGAATTATTGGTTAAAAATCAATAAAATTTCTTCGTGATCAATAAATCAATCGGTTGTTGACATACCAAAAAGGTCAAGTTATTTTAAAAACACTAAACTGCCTTTCCCCTATAAATACGACCGGTTCGCTAGCATAGCGAAGTAATTATTCCTACTGTACATAAGTTACTCTTCGTATCAAATACAGCTTAGTATGTTTTTGCTATAATTCTTATACATAATCATAAAATTTGATATGAATCTAAAATTGAGTTTTAATAATTTAAATCATATTTTCAGCCTATTTCATGCTACTTGTTAAAATTGTCTATCTCCAAAAAAATAAATTAGAAGACCTGAAAACAGATATATTTCAGAACCACTTAGTTTCTTTTGTATTGTGTTTGTAGATACAGTATATGAATAGGGAAATTTAAAAATTAATAACATAAATAACACTCATTAGGGCACTTTATATTTATTGTTGGGAAATAAAACGTAAATTCCACATAAAGGAGAAACAATCTGCCAATTTCCAAAAGAATTAGGGGTCCGTATAATTTTTAATTTTGTTTACCCGTGCGAAGCCAGGGCTGACCACTAGTTTATTATATGTCAGATGCCATCGGCCGTAAAGCTAGGTTAAAACAACAAGATGGTGAGGCAACCTCATAAAAGTCCCAGGCCGCTACCAGGTGGCAGCGTGCCTAGAATGCTAGCCAAATATGTTCCAGCATTTTGGTCACTCGTCGCATAGATCAAACGCTCTAAGTTTTCCAAAATCCGATGAGCTCCCGGTCCCCACGGGCCCTATGTCTCGACCCCAAGAAATATGTAACCACTACCAAGGTGAGCATGTTTTCGCCGCTTCAATTGTTCCGCCGAATAAGCCGCGGCGGCAGCCCTAACATGTATCTACAATAAATTGAACAATATATCGTACGCTAACAAAATTGTAATCGTACGATATATGATGACGATATAATATCATGTTATACACACCGTAGTTTCACAATTCAGTTACACCTAACAAGTGTCTGCATTTCAGGAAGTAACAAAAATAGCGCTGAGAAAACTATTTTCAAAATGTTTACAACCACTCGAGATTATTCACGGGCGCCTTTTTCATTTCTTGATTTATTACTGTACGCGTCACTAGCCGGCGGCGCCAATGTTTTTAATTTTACACTTTTAATAGTGATTCGGACAGTTCACAAGTAATTCTCTGTAGTGGCGTACGCAAAGCAGACGCCTCTTGATGTTTATTTTGATAACATTCAATACCGGTTTACGGCAGTCTATGTATTTCAAGGTTTTGCAACAGATTAGTACAAAAGAGTTAAAGAAACGTTACATACAATTTAATATAACTGCGGGAACATCGGTAACGCGTTAACGATAAGTATTTAGTAGTTTAAAGCAGTTGACAATAACGCAGTCGGGTAAAGAACAATATTTTCATACATATCGATTAATTAACAGTTAATTCTAGTAAAGTTCTAGTAAGTTTCTAGTAGCAGTAGAATGTGAAAGCGGGGTTACCATATTCAAGTTGATTTTTTGGATAAAGATCTGGTCGCGGTAAAATGGCCAGACTGAACCGGTAGACTGGCCGGTTGGCGCAGTTGGTAGCAGGTTGTTCTGAGCCGCTGGTCCCGGGTTCGATTCCCGGACAGGTCAAACATTTGTGTGCATGAACATGTCTGTTTGACCTGTTTCTGGGTGTGTATATGTATATAAGTATATATATCAGTCATCAGGTTACCATAGCACAGGCTCCGCCTAGTTTGGGACCTGAAGACCTTGTGTGAATGTTAATAAATAAATAAAATAAAAAATCGGACCAAGATTGTATACATTTTTTGTTAAGGGACTCCACCTCTAATTGCAGTGGTTAACGATGGCAGTTGCCTCGGAGACCAGCTCGAGATGTGAAAAAATCTCCCTATTCGGGACTGGACTCGGTCTTAGCGACTTCCTAATGCGTTTCACCCCAGACCTCTATCTACAGCCTTGCTAGTGATCCTCCTTATATTATATTATTATAGATTATATTTCGTCGCTTCATTCTTCAGATATATTTAACAACATGTAGTCCTTTTTTCCTGCTGGCAACTTCACACTTTAAGAGAATAAAAGTTTTTTATTTGACTTTCAACCACTTCCTTTGTGTAGGCACTGTGGCAGCTCGTCATTCTTTTTTCGTGTGCGGCAACTGAAACACGTTTCCTTATTTTAAACTAAAAACTTAAAATGGCTACGCGAAGTGTTACCGATATTATTGAATATTATAGTGCAAAAATTACACGATAAAAGTGAGACACCGTGTAACTGTGTACGCATCATCGGATTTCGACGAAAATTCTGGTAAGTTTTTACATTTCTTGTCAGTGACGTGATTTAAGTGGATTATCTGTAAATTGTCATGCAATGTGCATCTATAAGCTATCCGGGAGGTTAACTGCGGGTTAACACGATGGTTTAGTATGACGTAAAAATTAACTTGGACCATGGGTCCAACAGGAAGGTATGATGCCGAAATTATTTCGACCAACTCCAAAAACAAATCGCATTAATCATTAATTTGCTTATCTTTAAATTGTTATGCGATGTGCGTCAATAAGCTAACCGGGAGGTTAACTGCGGGTTAACACGATGGTTTAGCATGACGTAAAAATTAACTTGGACCATGGGTCAACACGAAGGTATTATGCCGAAATTATTTCGACCAATTCCAAAAACAAATCGCATTAATCATTAATTTGCTTATCTTTAAATTGTCATGCGATGTGCGTCAATAAGCTAACCGGGAGGTTAACTGCGGGTTAACACGATGGTTTAGCATGACGTAAAAATTAACCTGGACCATGGGTCAACACGGAGGTATTATGCCGAAATTATTTCGGCCAACTCCAATAATAGATCGCATTAATCATTAATTTGCTTATCTATAAATTGTCATGCAATGTGCGTCAATAAGCTAACCGGAAGGTTAACTGCGGGTTAACACGATGGTTTAGCATGATGCAAAAATCAACATGTACCATAGGTCCAACACGAAGGTATTTTGCCGAAACTATTTCGACCACCTTCAAAAACAGATCGCAATAATAATTAATTTGCTTATCTCTAAATTGTCATGCGATATGCGTCAATAAGCAAACCGGGAGGTTAACACGATGGTTTAGCATGACGCACAAATCAACCTGGACCATGAGTCAACACGAAGGTGTTATGCCGGAATTATTTCGACTACCTTCAAAAACAGATCGCAATAATAATTAATTTGCTTATCTTTAAATTTTCATGCGATGTGCGTCAATAAGCTAACCGGAGGGTTAACTGCGGGTTAACACGCTGGTTAAGTATGACGCAAAAATAAACCTGGAGGTTTACCGAAACTTAACACGAATGTATTATACTGAAATTATTTTGACCAACTCCAAAAATAAGTCGCATTAATCATTAATTTGATAAAATAATATTTATGGCAAATACCCTCAAATATCTCAAAAATATATTTATTTTTTCCCCGGAGGGATACGATTAGATAACGGCTTTATTACTTTCGTTACCTATCGCACCCGAGGATGTTCCTCCTGAACTCGATTCTGAGCTATTATAGATACAATCCTGGGGGCTATGATGTTCCAGTTTTTGGACCCGACATACACAGTAGGTAGCTCAACGTCGGCTCCTTATATATAAGAAAAACTCTTGAACGAATTCACGGTTCACAATAATTGCAGCCTGTTAAGAGCACATCAAATCATAGGATCTGAGCATTACGGCTATCAACAGAGCAATGTCATTAATTAATGCTACTTACTGGTACTTACTGACCTCCGTTCACAAAGCCGCGAGTGATAGCTAAGCTAGTCACTCCTGGACTTGATAAATTATTTTTTACTGTTATTATCATTGAAAAATTAAGAAAATTAAGGTGATTGAGAGACAGGATCTTCAGTTTAGAAAAGCTGATGACTTCTAACGCGAATGCAACGACTTCGCGCCCTTCTCACTAGGGAAATTGGTCGGGCCCTCCTCGCTTTAACTCGTCAAAAAGGGGGGGAGAGGCAAGTCAACGACGCGCCCGTCGACCATAACTTTTCATAACTGGGCACACGCCCATGAAGCGTGCACCACCTCGGCACTAATAGAAGCAAATGCTGGTTGATTGAAAACATTTCTAATAATGTTGGCTTGATTTCAAACAGAACCCAGTTGTCTTAGAGTGGGTTCGTAACGGACATTGCATCCCTCAGGTTAATACCCCAACTAATAATTTATGTATAATATAATTATATTAATCCATTACATAATATTACTAATAATGAAATGTAAGCACCATAAATGACAATATATTTCTAATATATTTTTTGAACACCAAAAGCTAACGGCGCTGGTAGATTTATGCTTAATCTTAAGCATATCTATTTAAATAAGTATATCTCTAATTCCCATTTCATGATGGAGGATTACAGAACTGCAACAAAAATGTTACAAATATATATATATATATATATCTATCTAGGAGAATAGTACCTAACGGCCTCTTGTTCATAAAAATATCGTACAACAAAACTAATTAAATGAACTAAGTAAATAAAAAAAATAAAAAAAAAAAAAACGATATTTTACAAATAGTGTATTAATTCCCCGACAGTGCCAAAAATGTATAGGTTTTACCTACAAATTCTATGGACATGACGTTATCACTCGCCTCAGAGAAACGTTCCAATATTATTTGATTAGTAAAAACATTTTACCATCTACCATATTTATGATTGGAAAAACGCGTAAGTTTGACACGTTATTACTTATATTAAGTACTATCCGGCCTTACTCAAATTTATAGTCGAAGTTTCGACCTAGTCTTCGGGTATGTCCGATGCCCATCATCAGGTAAGTTTACGCCAGATCGCGATAGCCGCGACATAAACATATATAAGTACTAATCTACCGTATTGTACAATAAAAAGTTATGCCCATCTTATTGGCGACCTTGCCTAAGCATGCCCTGCCGTAAAGTATAGATGAGGTATAGGTACAAGGAGAATTGAGCGACAGAAATCAATAAATCACAACGCTATGACGATGAATTTAATTTTGCCAGGCGTTGAAATCTTAACATACTTAAAGCAAACGAATGAAAACAATATTTATGTTTTTTCCACCATTTACAATGAATTGTATATATATAAGATATAGCAGAGGGTGTCTTGATATTCCTTAATTGGCCACCTGAACCCTGATGTCCACTGCTCAAATAGATTCTCAACACTAGCACAATGTGTTTCCCCCCGAATTTATACTTTCATCGTCCTTTTGCGGGACTCTTGCTACCATTCGAAGCAGCTTACCCTGTGCAGCAATGCTCTCAGGTCCGCGTTTTTACCGAGAGGAATACCAACCGAGGTATAAGACTTAATGGCATCCCTCTCAAAATACCTTGCTACAGCATAATGGCACTTATAAATTATGGTGTCAATTCTGTATTTCTAATTACGTTAGTCCATACGGGGTAAGTACTCTTATTTCTTTAATGCTATTGAATAATAATTAAGCAATAAATATATAACAAAGTCATTTTGTACGGTTCGTCGAATGTTAGTCAGTCATCGGTCTGAATTGTCATTGATGATAAGCAGTGACCTAACTACGAACAATCAAGTTAAACGGCTCCTCACATGAGCGTATAAACTGTGACATGTTTTTCAAAAATATTCTTTTACTTGGGGTCCCAAGACATAGTTTTAAATAATACTGCTAACTGAGTATCTACTAGGAGTACTCCCATTCTAAAAAGATAATAACTACCAAAGATAATAAAACCAAAAACTATTAGCACTATGTACAGCGCTCGGGGCGCATGTTTTTGTTCCGATTAAAAAAGATAATGTTAACGTTTGTTCCTCCGGCGTTACAATAGGTATTGCAGACATTACAAAGAAATCTGCAAATGGACGTGACCAACTAGTACTATCACTAAAATATTTTGAGGAAAATAAGGCCATCTGCCAAGCTACGATACTAAAGTATTATTAATGTGTTAGTTACTAAAACATTGATCCTGTGACGACAGACAACATAATACTAGCGCATAAAAGACAATGTAAGCCAGAAACCTCTCAATATATCAGCAGAAGAATCAAAGAGGTGTCGCGCGAAAGCAGCGTGCATGTGTCGACCTTCAGCGCGTATAGTACGCGGCACGCCCACCGCGCAGCATCGCCACATCTGCAGCGCGCGCCTCTGGCTTATCGTTTAGACACCATCAGAAAAGCAGCCGGTTGGAGCAGAAGATCCCAACCATTTGCTAAAGTTTACGATCAAAAATGACATGATAGTGCCGATTTCGCCACTTCAGTCCTACTTTGTAATAATACATGATTATTCTAAATCTTAATACATACAAAACTTTTAATCCTACGAATTTAGTATTAAATATAGTAATACAATTAATATGACTAATGACTAGGGTACCTCCCTATATATATATATATAGGTATTGTGTTAGTGAAGAGAACTGACTTAAAAAAAAATAAAATAAAAAAAAACCAACCCCCAGTAATTTTGTTTTGATTTATTTTCTGATAATATGTTCATTTGGGTTCATGTGACATTAAAATAAAAGTTCTTACCTTTTTTTTTTTTCAATGTCTTGTTCGATAACACAAAATTTTCATCTCTAAACATCTACATGTTGTTAAATATATCTGAAGAATGAAGCGACGAAATATAATATATGATCAAACGAACTTAACAAGTGAAGTTCGATCGATATTATATGAGTACGCTTCATTCGAAGATATACACTCCCTCCCACCCAGTTCCCAGTATTTATAGAAAATTTTGTGTTTCGTACTCTCTAAAAAGAATGACGAGCTGCCACAGTGCCTACACAAAGGAAGTGGTTGAAAGTCAAATAAAAAACTTTTATTCTCTTAAAGTGTGAAGTTGCCAGCAGGAAAAAAGGACTACATGTTGTTAAATATATCTTCGAATGAAGCGTACTCATATAATATCGATCGAACTTCACTTGTTAAGTTCGTTTGATCATATATTATAGATCTAGATCTAGATTATAGGCCACGCTCACCCTTCGGTCTCGTCGGCCGAAAGATCGGACCTCGGCCTCGCTAGTTTCAAGCTCGACCGTTGGACTCGCAGCGAGTAAAGCTCGGCCTGCGGCCTCACTAATTTACAAAAAAATTTTTAGCAAAAAAATGGAACCGACTTCAACACTCAAAAGTGTGAAATAACTTGTTGAAGTTGATACTATGATAGTTCACAAAAGTAACTATCATCACAATATTGTGCTCATGTACTACATTGTGCTCACTATCAAACAAAAAAGAATCATCAAAGTCGGTTCATAAACGACGAAGTTATCCGCGAACACACATAAAAAAACATATATACGGTAGAATTCCTCCTTCTTTTTTTGAAGGTTAAAACTAAACTTTTATATTCTTTGAGTATTTTTGCTAAAAACCAAACCAACACCTATGTTCCCCATATCAGCTCGCTTGGCCTACGGCCTCGCTAGTGTGATGCTCGGCCTTTGGCCTCGTCCCTACAGAAAATAATTAGTGATTAAACGAACTTACCTGTAAGTGAAGTTCTATCATAATTATACGAGTGCTTCGTCCGAAGAGATTAGTAACCTGAAATCTTTATACATTGTAGTAACGCCTACGTGACACCACTCTTTGCACTAAGTTGAGAGTTTTTTTTTTTTTTTGGTTTTGGAGGGTACTTTCTACTCCTTGCTCTTTCCCGTCGCTCATAGCGTCATTAATTTAGAGTCTGCACTATGTTATTAGGTACAGTGTTAATAATTTCCTAAACCATTTTAGGGATGGATAGTTACATAGGGCGGGCGGGTGTTAGGTACTAATCTCTTCGGACGAAGCAATCGTATAATTATGATAGAACTTCACTTACAGGTAAGTTCGTTTAATCACTAATTATACTTCGTGCTTCGTCCTCGAGATTAGTAACCTGAAATCTTTATACATTGTAGACTTTGAGAGATAGCGTGTTTAGGAAATCGTTAACGCTGCCTGTTATGTAACAAAACATGTGAAAAAACACAAGTTTTGTTTTCCGACTTACAAATTTATAAATCACAATTGATGTGTATACAATTTGTTACATTTAAATTTCATAGTGATATTGTTATAGACTTAAATAATTTCCTAATAGACAATTATTCTATTCAATCTGGATTGATAATCGCTTTTGCTAACTCTGCTTCGACAAAGCTGAGAATAGTTCTATTAAAAAACTGGGAAAACGTGCTGGAGCTTGGGCTCCGGCCGGTTGTGTTTGGGATCTGCGATCACTACTTCAAAAACAATGTCGATAAATTTAAGCAACAAACTACTTGATATAAATAATGGGTATTAGTCATGTTATTCCTGGAAGACAAACTGAGAGCCAGCAGTCGCTGATGATAAAAGGCACCGTTTACGGTACGCAATTAACCGGTTAAGACTTTCGGAATTGTTTTACGATTGTATACCGAATTTCTAAAGGAATAGCTCTTGTATATCACTATCGAAAGAGACGTGAAGAGGTCCAGGTGACATGTCATCATGTCATCCGGATGTGATCGACAACCGATTGCGATTTCAGTTCTGTACTCGTACAATTCGTAAAAATATGACGAATTTGACGATCGTCAAATTTAGCGAAACGAGTTCTGTACTTGCACTGCTGGTTGCTGTTGACCGTCGGTGCGTGAGCTCGAGACGTAGCCGCGCGTCGCAGAGAATGTTGTATACCTTTAGGTAGAATACCTAAGACCTGATACCTGATCCAGCGGCTTATCGTATGGGTAGTCACTCACTATATAAGCTATTACAATAAGCCTTAATAAAACTAACAAACAATTCGATACTTTTCCATAAAGGTGTTGTTCTATCTATGTACAAGATTAGTGCCTAAGCATGACGCTTGTGGTTTTTCGATTTTTATTTTATAGAGTCTGAACTCTATTTATTGTGATAAGAATAATTAGGTTAGCAATATATATATATATCTCCTAATTAGAGATATATATATATATATATATATATATATCTCCTAAAACTCGTGTAAAATATATGTATATATATATATATATATATATATATATATATATATATACATATATTTTACACGAGTGTGAATGATTTCGCTGACAACAGAGCTAGCCTAATATCCGAAGATTCTGGCGCCGCCCGTCGGAGTAGCGCGCCCCGGACAATATCCCTGTAACTAGGGTCAGATTGGCCTAGATGTTCCAGCAGTTGAAATGAAAATATAATTGCTTATATATTGAAGATTAAAAAATAAATAATCGGGTACCAAGCTTGTGAGGCCACAATTGAACAATAATGATACCTGTTGCTTTATTGGATATATATATATATATATATATAGTTGTTGATCAGATTTTAAGCAGTATGGCGCAGGGGGAACGCGTAGAAATAATAACTATCTGATCGAAGGATCGTGAATGCATTTATTTCAAATGCTTCTGGATCTCTGAATCATGATGTATTGTTTACTATTTTGACATTATTTTATTGCATTTTTATAATACTATACGCGCAAATAAATTAACCGTGGGAGGTCCGAATCTACTGACTATAGTCTTAAATGCTGAACTACTTTGTTCACATTCTTAATCGGGGTGGGATTTTCTAGATTCCGCATCCGCTACGATGTTTTCTTTCGATGATAACAAGATGCTAATACAAATACTCTTTTTGATTCGCACTATGGCCAAATGTTATTAGCGATGCGCGTTAGGCGAGAGAATTGAATGCTGGCCATTCGGTTTATAGGAATTTGAAATGGCAGTAGCATCGTCGTCGCGAAGTAAAATTTCACAGGTTGGCTGTTTTGTAAAAAATGTGATTGAGAAATAAACTACTAATACTTTAAGTTGATTAATGTGAAGTTTGCGCTTTCATTCCGACCAGGAGCCGCTAGCGGTTTGACCGCCACACGCAGCCGCCCCCTGTCGTTGAGGCGTCAGAAAGTATTTCAAAGAAGTAGTTATTGTCTCGAATCCTATGGCCAAAAGTAATTACGGCCTAACAGTTGCCGATGACACCACAGAAGCTCGCAGTCTACAGAACGAGAGGGCGGGACAAACACTGGCACGTGTTGATTCAAAATATTACAAATATGTAATGCATGTACTTTAGAGATGACCTAGGGGCTGAAAAAATATATTACCAATCACATTTTCGCCCCTCAATTTCCCTTCTTTAGATGTAGGTAATGACTCAGGTCAAGCGCATCCGTTGTTACGGCGAGAATCCTTGACAAAGGAAAATTATGGTAGGTAATCTAAAGTATTTCCTAGCTAATAAATTAACAAATGAACTCAAAACCTGTTCAATCAGAACCAATCTTTATGAAATGTTCTCGTATGTGGTCTTTTTATTTTTATTATTATTATATTAATTAAGCTTTCAAGAAAATAAGCTGAAAAGACTAAAAATTGTCTTTTTAGAAAATGGTAAAAAAGTTATAATGGCGCGGAGCCACCATTTAAAGTAGAAGTAATACAACCTGCCGTATTTGACAGCCGGACATGCAGATGATGAGTAATCGTATCAACTGTGCGAGTTTCCTGACTTTGGAGCTAGTCTTTTTAGAAAACCATTCTATTCTTATTTCTTTTCTATGAAAAACGAATTCATCGTTTTTCATTTGGCAAACCTATTATAATAGAACGGGTGACCCTTGTGAGGTCTAAAAACTTGCATGAAGTGGAGGGAATGATATTGCTCTTTTTCGGATTTATTATTAGGTATATTATAATGTAATGTGTTTGTAAATTGTATTTTATAACCTTCAATGCAGTGTAGAATCAGTGATTCTTCATATCAGGGACCATTGTTAACGAAAGGGAGACAGACAATTGTTATGCGTACATTACCGTGTCTACTGGCGGCCAGTCGGTTTTGGCGGAGAAGACGAGCACCGCGAGTAGTTCGCGGCGCACCGCGCTGGAGGCGCAGGCTCGCGGCTCTGCAGCGCCGCGGGCGCGCGGGTGGTCCCGGCGCGGGCGTCCTGCACGCCCAGGCCTCGTTCTTCTAGTTTAAATATTTGCCAGCTTGGGTTCTACTGATTAGCGGCCCCGCCGCTGGAGTTTTTTGAACGATTTTCCCGGTAGCGGGTGCGACCCCGGCACTGGGCGCAGACGTCGACCGCTGTGGCGGTCGCGGACTCATACCCACGACGTTCAAATGGTGAACTCACATTTGTGGGTTCCCAGCTCATGCCGCTGCTGAGGCAGCCGCTGATATAGTAATGGCCTTCGTCTAAGACGTACATAATAAATTCCAAATCATCCCCGCTAGGCGCTTCCTCCTCGGTAGGCGCACTTAGATTATTTCTGCCTTTATGGCGTCGAAATTTGTTAGTGATATACTAGCTCGAGGGTAGATGTGAAGTTCGACAGCGTAAATTGATAAATTACGCATACAGTTCGGTTCATGTACTGTTATCCTCCGATAGTCATCATAAAATGCGAAAGATATTATTAGGTAAGGCAACATTCCCACAGAATTACGCGCAAACCAAGTAGTTTATGTACCGAGTGAATCAGTAAGATGTATCTCACAGGACTACACGCAAACTGATTATATGGCATGTGGTGAGACAGTCCCAAGTACAGCTCGAGTCACATTAATAGCATCTACGTACTATCCGGTACGATAAAATTCCCACAGAATTACACGCAAACCAACTAGTTTATGTACCGAGTGAATCAGTAAGATGTATCCCACAGGAGTACACGCAAACTGATTATATGGCATGTGGTGAGACAGTCCCAAGTACAGCTCGAGTCACATTAATAGCATCTACGTACTATCCGGTACGGTAAAATTCCCCCAGAATTACACGCAAACCAACTAGTTTATGTACCGAGTGAATCAGTAAGATGTATCCCACAGGAGTACACGCAAACTGATTATATGGTATGTGGTGAGGCAGTCCCAAGTACAGCTCGAGTCACATTAATAGCATCTACGTACTATCCGGTACGATAAAATCCATTCCAATTTAGGACTTATTGATATGTTCCAATGTATAATATATTATATTATATATTAATAATTATAATCGTCTTTAGATATTTATGTATTTCGATAAAAATACTTTTTACTGTTAGTTGTAATTTAAGCTTTTACTTATAGTCTACATTTATATAATTTTGACATGTAAACAAATTTTACCCAATAAATAACTATGAACTATGATTATATGGCATGTGGTGAGACAGTCCCAAGTACAGCTCGAGTCACATTAATAGCGTCTACGTACTATCCAGTAAGATATAATTCCCATAGAATTACACGCAAACCGGGTTTATGTAGACAAAGTAGGTAGGTACTAGGAACATTACACGAATACTGATTACTTGAGTCTTAAAATGCTATTTACCTGGCGAGATTGGTGAAGAAGGAGATGCTTCTTGCGATGGGAAGACGACGAATACTCGATGATACGAGTTTTTGATAATCATCACTTGTTAGCTTCTGTTCCAGTTCCTTGAATTATTATTATTATTTATTTATTTTTTTCGCGATATCATATTCTATTTCGCGTTTCCTTGTCGTAATTTTTAACTAGGGGCGGTTAACACTTCGAAAAAATCAAACCGGCACTGAGTTTAAAATATAGTGTTGAGTGGTGGAGCACTAAAAAGCGAATGACGCTATGAGCGACGGGAAAGAGCAAGGAGTAGAAAGTACCCTCCAAAACCAAAAAAAAAAAAAAACTCTCAACTTAGTGCAAAGAGTGGTGTCACGTAGGCGTTACTACAATGTATAAAGATTTCAGGTTACTAATCTCGAGGACGCAGCACGAAGTATAATAATAACTTTCGCAGCTAACTTCTTCTGCCTTACACGTGATTTATATTAAGACGGACGTATTTTACGATGACTTTTCTTAACATAACGTGGAATTTTAATGATTTTTATTTCACCCAGATTTGTAAACGACTGTAATAACTTTAATTGTGTAATACCGTAAGATATACGAGATGAATTTTGTAAATGCCAGAATTACCCTTTAATGTCTAAAAGTTATGAAAACAAGGTACATACAAGTAAAAGTGCATTAAGGCGACTGCAATTATAAACCAGTTAAACTGATTTATGATGTAGAGTGCTAAGGCTTTTTCGGTGACATTTGCAACAAGACCAATATAAAATGAACAGACTAAATGGAAATGTTTTTATAAGTCGATAAGCTGTATTTTAAACCAGCTGCGTCCCGCGGTTTCACCTGCGTGGACTACGGTTTTCCCGCTATCTCAGTAATCGCACAAGAACCATACTTTTTCTAGTACTACTAGTACTAGTACTCTTCTAAAACGTAGCCTATGAACCTACTTGTCCATATTTCCATTTATCTCTATATCAACATTCGCCAAAATTGGTTCAGAGATTTAGGGGTGAAAACGTAAAACGTAATAGACAGAATTACTATTAGTGGGATTAAATGAATCCACGTAGTTCTTAAATAAATGTAACGCGTGCAACAATAAGATTTTAAAAAAAGAACACACTCTTGATTAGTCACACTCCCGCATCAAGATTGTGTCTGTGGGTCGTGGAGGGCGTGGACACACGTCACCACATTAAACAAACATCCAAGTCGCGGGACAAACATCTATGCTCGTTACATGCATGTTTGTCATTGCCTGGGACTCAAACTTGAACTAAACGATCCAGAAGTCAGGTGACAGGTCACTGAGGCAGATCGTGCCGCAACGCTCGCTGCACTCGCCAGTCCGTGGTTTCTATTCGAGAACTTTTCAACCCTAACGGCCATCAGTTCTTCGAGCTATGCGCCCTGCCCAATGCCACTTCAACTTGCTAATCCACTGGGATATATCGGTTACTTTCTTGCTTTTACGGATCTCCTCCTTTCTAATTCGATCGCGTAGAGAAACCTCGAGCATAGCCCGCTGCATAGCTTGTTGTGTAACTCTGAGCCTGCTCAGAAGGCCTATAGTCAGGGACCACGTTTCTACTTCGTAAGTCATCACTGGTAACACACACTGTTCGAACTCCTTCATTTTCAGGCATTGCGGTATTTTGGACGAGAAGACGTTGCGGAGCTTTCCGAACGAAACAAATATTAGACAACATATTACAGCATAAAAAAATATGCTGGACTAAGAAACCTTGGCCAGGCATTTCACCTTTAGCAAAATAACTTTTTGATTAGTTAGGTAGTAGAGTAAAAATAAAGAAATACAATAAAACAGATTGAGAACCTCTTTGTTTTCTGTGTCTCGAAATTTAGACCTCAGCTACTTAGTAGACGAATTCTATTGACCTTAACGCTTCTACACTGTCACAACCTCTACGACCTTTCTATTTCAAAAGGTGTGGATATTCTTATAACAACGTGTATATTTTACGCCAGAAATAATGTGAATACATGCGCATATCTGATTTCTCGATAACACGATGTAAAGTATTCTTTATAAAGACGTACTCACATTATGGCTCTCAAGAATGGAATTACGACGTCATTCGTCCACGTTTCGATTAAATTGAACTATTTATTTGCCATTTTATCGAGATTCGCCGTAAACATTTCCAGTGCCAATGTTTACAGAATAATTGAGTTCTGCTTTAAAAAGATTTTTGTTACATTAAATTAACGGAGTTTGAACATAAGACTTCACTTAAGGAGTCATTCATTCAAAATGGTGATTTCGATTCACATTTTTAATCAAGCTTTATGTTTTCCAATTTTATGACAGTTTTTTTTTGTCATTGATACAGTGGCATAATGACAACTTTCTGAAGCGATCAAGCGTAATGTACCACCTGCAGTGTCTTCTTGTCGGTCAAGTTACATGTCATGTTGTGACATATAACTTTTTCGTAAAAATTGTGATGGGCAATTTTATCATGGTATTGTTATTGATCCCAAAATTAGTATTTTATTGTTTAGTGAGGAATACTATTTATGGATAATTAACAGTTAAGTGTCTCTTCGCAATCTCCGAGTAAAGTAGTAAAATAATGGGAGGGTTTTCGGGCTAACTTTCTCCAAAAATATTTAAAAACTTTATACACTAGCTGCGCCCCGCTGTTTTAACCACGTGGGGATGAAAAACGGTGATGATAGTGATGATTAAAATTAGCTTATGTGTTAGTGATAACAAGAAATATCCATAGGAAATTTCATCGAAATCGGTAGCCGTTTCAGAAAGAAGAGGTAACAAACATACGCACAAACTTTCGCATTTATAATATTAGTAGGATACCTTACACTTACAAGCACAAGAATGAAATACGCAGAAAAATGTAATCATAAATCAATCTGTCAATATCTGATATTTCAATGAGGGCTACCGCGACTCTAATTACGTACAAGCATAGATTTAACACAACATAAGTTTTTTTTAATTGGCTCCGCGCAGAATGTGCATTTAGAAATTGCCAAAATGATTTTTTAGTTTTATTAAATCATGTTAGTGTGTATTAGTTGAATGTTTCATGTAGAATTCCTTCACCGTTCCTTTTATGATTCAGTATAGAAATAGACACTCAAGTGGAACTTCGATTAGAAATTGTAAAAAATAAATAACAAAGATTTATAATTTCGGCCATTTTCTTTTACTTTTCTAGTAAGCATAGGGATGTCTGCTGGAACACACTGAGACTGTTATACAAATGCTATTTTATATACTTTAAAGGTACTTTTGACCACCGTCTCGCTTGAAGGTAAGTAACAAGGTGGTCGAAAGTGTATTATGTATACTCTTAAAGACTGATGCTGGAGCAGTCCATGTGTCTGGTGACAGCTTTCACCAGAACTTTCGCTTTGGAAATTGATAAGTTTTAGGTAGCTTTAGGTAGGTAGATAGAGCTCCACCGCTAAATGCGGGCATAATTTAAGTGAGGAGCACTTAGGTATACATAATGAAATTCCAATCGGCACAAAGCGCCCGTTTTAATGCGTCCAAAAATAGTATTAGATAATCAAATTGAACACACGCTACAATCGCACCGCAAACAAAGCCAGTGATGGGCATTCATATATATAGATCTGAAAACACCAACACATATTCGTTTATAATCGATTCGGATACTTGTTGCGATTTACCGAAGCCATACAATCGATTGCCAACTGTATGTCAGATCGGCAACCTATTGGCACTGGCCGTGAAACTGGACTGCGTCGATTCGTTTATATCAGCTGTAGTCAATATGAGGGTCGCTGGGTTTTTCTATCGTATTTTTTTAGTTTGAACAGTATTTTTTCATTATTTCTTAGGAGCATTGTTGAGGAATCAAGCCTCTATCCACACACTTTTGCACTTGTTTAAAGAAAAAATACACTTTTCCATAAATAGACTGCCAAAATATAATAAAAACAACATTAATATCAAAATATTTGAACAAATAAAATGATTGAAAAACAGCCAGTTATAAAAAATATAACAGAGGCTGACGATATCAAATGTATGGTCACCAACGCGCATATTGTAGATTTATGTTAAGCAATAATAACTCAGATATAAAATGGAGTGTCCATAGGTAAATCATCATTATCTCAGCCATAGGACATCCACTACGGGACATACGCCTCCACCATTGATTTGCTTAAGGGTCGAAAGGAAGCGGCCCACATCCAGGCCTTACCTTCGATCTTAGGCAGGTCGTCTATCCACCTTTATGTGAACATAGGCTTTATATTATTTGTCTAAAACTTTCAATTTTTTTTTATATCTCTTTACGTCCGTATACAATTGAGGATTAAAAATAGCAAAGGACAAAAATTCAACTTATGTTCCTACAAAAAGGTTGAATTTTTGTCCACGTCGATCAAGCGCTCCTCCTGGAGCACTTGATCACACATCCTGGAGTCTTCAAGTCGCGAGTGAATAGGTACCTTCTAGGTTTGCGTGCTAAATCCTAGACAACGTCATCACTTAAGATCAGGTGAGACAGTTGTCAAACGCAAACTTATAATAATAATATAAAAAAGTTAGATTTTGTGAAAATTAAGTTTTTTTAAGATATTCCATTTTTACTGTCCCAAACATAAAGTTAGATTTCGCTTTTAGAATGCGCTTTGCTTTGTAAATCATTTAATAGATTTTCATTTGCCACTCTCAAAATAATTTCAATAAATTTAGTTAAGCGTTTGACAAATCGATCTTATTGGGGCCCGCAGGTCAGCCTGCCAAAAGCTATTTCTAGTCCCGTAATTGAGTGTAGCTGGTTTATCACATAGTGAGATCGTAATTGAACGAATGTCTGGACGTCATTTCATGTAACGTTTCGCGGTCGACGAAATTACACTTTCGACTATCTGCCGTTTTATGTGTTCCGGCTAAACTCGCTTGTTTACGGTTAAAACGAGGCTCCAGATGAGTTCTTTTACGGTAAACAATCATCAAAACATTTTCTTTCTGCTACCAGATTGGTTAATCTGACGAAATGCCCACAATAATTTGGAAAATAATATTGAATTAACGATCTGGAAAATGCTTTTGACGATTCGAATGACTGATCGAGTGGGCTTAGGGAAGCGTTTCTCTTCACTCACATGGATATTAAATGTATATATGTATACACTTTATTCATGCATATTGAAATATTTATCTGGTTGTTTCATGTTCCCTGCTGACAGAGCTTTGTTTGTAATAGCTATAGTGTTGAATTGGGGTTTTCGTACAAGTACCTTTTGAAGCCTTGTGAAGCGACGATAGCTCAGCGGTGGGAGCGTCGGCTGTCAATCTGATTCACGCTGGTACAATCCCCGCCAACGGTTTGAGCTTCTGATGTACGTAACACCGTTATAAAATTCCCAGTATGGTGGTAGAGAACTTATTACGGTTGAGTAAGCCGCCTGGATAGCTACCTCCCTCAAGTTTCAAAAACACCAAACACATAGTATGTTCAGGCAGCAGTCCTTGAGAGCCAGTTGAGTAAGCATTCTAGGTCTAGCGTGATAACATCTTCGACCATCATTGACCATCACGTGAGGTAGTGGTTAGATCTATATAGTATAAAAATCCTATTCGGGATATCCGTAGAAGAGCGAAAGTCACCGATATAGCCCAGCGGATTAGCACAAGTTGAAGTGGCATACATAGCTCAAAGAACTGATTGCCAAAGGGGTCGGGATTCTGGAATGGAGACCACGGACTGGCAAGCGCAGTATAGTACGGCCATGGGGAACAAACGACTTGACCATAATTGTTGGAAAAAGCTGCAATCCACCGCTTCTAACCGGACCTTGTAGAAATTAATGGGGGAGGCTTATGTCCAGGAGTGGACGTCCTACTGTTGAGATGATGATAATTATGAGACAATTTTGATGAAAACTATGGCTAAATGAGCCGAACAATACCTTATTACCATGGACTTTGACATATATAATAGGTACCTTCTAGGTTCGCGTGCCAAATCCTAGACAACGTCATCACTTAACATCAGGTGAGACAGTTGTCAAACGCAAACTTATAAAAAAAAAAAAAACATGCCCTAACTTTCTTCAGGGTAATTCTAAAGCCATGGTAAATATTCGTGCGCGAAATCATATACATTGCAAAATGTGTAATCCATACATACGAATAAAAGTACAAACCCAATTCCCTTTCTTTGACATGACATATTTGTGGCAAATATAAGAGAACAAACAGAAGGCCCAACTGATACAAATGCTTTCAGGTAAGGATAAATCGTGCATATAACTTAGGTAATTCGCGCATGAGTGGTAAGCACTTGACACATTTTTCGAGCAATTTGAGTACACAATACGCTCCCTACAATATTCAAAGCTAGAGATATACATACATATTTGTATATATCTAGAATCTTAAACTATAAAAAATTATCAGAGCGTTTGATCGATGCGACGCGTGACCAATATGCTGGCACATATTTGGCTCAACGAATCAGCATTGCAATTCAACGTGGCAATGCTTCTAGCATTCTGGGCACGCTGCCAGCCGGTAGCGGGTTAGAACATTTGAGTTATCTATAGGCTACCAATAGCTAGTGGATTGCTCAAATGTTATTGTAGTAGCTGCAGTATTGTAATTAGTTATTAGTGTTTTATTTTAATAAAGGCAATTTTTTTTGGCTGGCCCCAAAAAAAATATTCTAGAATCTTGTCCCTGACCAAAATACTTTAAAATCTCAAGATGACATTTTTTAACCGACTTCAAATAAAGGAGGAGGTTCTCAAACTGATCCGTTTTTTTTAATGTTACCTCAGAACTTTCTACTGGGTGAATCTATGGTATATCTCTAGCTTTGATGATTTTCTATTTTTTTATTTGGAACCTGGTACTTCCCGTGTGGTCCTATTTTAATTTCATCAAAATCGGACAAGCGCTTTTTGAGTTACACTCCAATAACTGAAAAGTGCTACTCATACCTCGACGACATTATAGTTGCGAATGAAGACTTCGGTGATCATAGACAATGACAATTGATCCCGTGAGTAGCAAAGGTCACTAAAAAGGGTGGAAAATTGTTACCAAAAAATGGAAGCGACTTTTTTGAATTGGGTTTATAAGTTTGAAATAACTTGTTGTATTGGTGTGAGTTAACATTCTTGCCATTTTGAGACCTAAATGTGATGAAATCAGGTCTTCTAAAGAAACTTAAAGTCGGGCAACGAGATAATATAAACAGGTTTGTACTTAGGATTCATGTACCTGATCGTAACAGCGGTGCTAGTATGGATCGGCAACTCGATAAAATTCGGCAATAGTGCTTGTTCAGACACGGCGATATCCGCGTGGTTTGGAAATCTCCATAGTAATACAAACGAGTGTCTGCCGCAAGATTTACGTGTACGTCACGTCTGAACAAGCATTTACTGTCTAATTTTATCGAGTCGACGATCCATGCTTGCACTGCTGATATGACAAAGCCGCTTTATAGTTTGCTAGTAGCTCTCGAGTCCACCGGAATGTGCAGCGTAGGACGCACATCGAGAATGTCTACAGACCTTATTCACAGGAAATAACTCAAGACAAAAAGCTAGCAACTAATTCAGGCTGTACCTATCCTGCACTGAACAGGACGGAAACTAATTTAAAGTTCTTACTGTTCATGTTTTAATTCAATAATTTAAAATAGAGATTACAAAGGACATTCTCGTGAATTAAAATCGATGCCTGTATTAAAATAAAATACTAATAACTAAACAACTAAAACTACTGCAGCTACTACAGTAACATTTGAGTAATCCACTAGCTATTGGCAGCCTATAGATAACTCAAATGCTTAACCCGCTTCCGGCTGGCAGCGTGCCCAGAATGCTAGCAGCATTATTACAAATCGTTGCTAGAAAACATGTAAACAATTAATATACTTATTATAAATCTTTTAACACACTTGTTATTAATGGGTTTTATTATTATAGGTTTAATTATTATCGTAATATTATTTGTCTTGCAAATTGTGTCATTGTAAACTGCTTGGCTATTTGGGTGGGTCTTCACGATACAGGCAAAGCCTAGTCTGAAGAGCAAGGGTATTGAATAAGGTTATTCAATACCCGTGGTCTAACTGAGGTCAGTTTGTCTCTGACAGCGTTAGATACAATTTTTATAAGTCATATTCATTGTATTATGTATTTGCCATTTGTACTTGTGTTTAACGTTGGGAATAAAAACTTTTTTCATTTTAATTTTCATTCAATGACAAATATTAAAAATATATATTTTTTTTAAATTATTATTATAATAGTTTGTACACTAATAATTAGCTTAGTAACAACAAAGCAAAAATAAATAGTATATCCAGCCGAAAACTTAAATAAAATAATGATCTAGATAGATACCTCCTTCGATTTTTAGATATTTACCGGTGACTGGCCGGTTGACGCAGTTGGTAGCACTCTGCCTTCTGAGCCGCTGGTCCCGGGTTCGATTCCCAGACAGGTCAAACATTTGTGTGTATGAACATGTCTGTTTGACCTGTGTCTGGGTGTGTATATATAAGTATATATCAGTCATCAGGTTACCATAGTACAGGCTCTGCCTAGTTTGGGACCTGAAGAACTTGTGTGAATGTTGTCCCATATTATATATTTAAAAAAAAATAAGGCTCTATAAAGTATAATAATTCAAACGAAAGTAAGATATATATTTCAATTAAAAATATTGCGGAGGTAGCTGTAATAAATCAGTCATAAATCAACACGCATTGGCCATTTACTAAGCGAAAAGAGGCTCATTTCCCGGTCGTGAACCAATATTTTACCACCTTTAATTTATGGGTCTAATAAATGAAAAAGTTTCAGTCAAACTCTGGCAACCCTCTCTCTAAACATTAGGATTTATTACACCTATATGTTACGAAAAAACTCAACTGGTAAATCCCCGGTGTAAAGCACCTACTCAACTGATCAGTGTGAACTTGAAAACTGTATATTTTATAAGTATTATCATAGCTTGCTGATAGGAAAGCTAAACGGCAAAATGGCAATAATCTTTCTCTCACTGCACACATTTGTACAAGATGTCATCGTTCTTGCCGTTCTCGTATTGGCTTATATAGCCACCAACAGAAGTGTCATAACATATCCGCCACACACTGCTTAAATCATCTGTACCTAATAGATGTAAATGACTTGACTGACATGCTCATGACAAGCCAAATGACAACGCTAGTTTTTTGAAGTGAAAACTTCTTTAGCGGCGTTGTGCATTTTTGTATGGGGAAGAAATGTTAAACTCGCGTCAGGACACTTCGCGTCAGGACACGTGACAATGACGCAAAATTCTTGAGGCGCGTGACGTCGAAAATTCGTACACCGACAAGGTGGATAGAAGACCTGACCAAGATCGCAGGAACGGGCTGGATGCGTGCCGATATTTTTTTTTTTTTTAATCACACTTAGACCCCTGCACTAGGATTCCCTGTGTCGCGGGAGGCATGGACACACACAATCACAACACACAAACACCCAAGACCCGGGACAAACATCTATACTCATCGCACAAATGTTTGCCCCCGCCGGGATTCGAACCCAGGGTCCCGGAGACACAGAAGTCAAGTCACTGACACTGACCACTGCGCCACGGCGACCGTCAAGGATTCCACCGGTCCTTGTGGCGATCAATGGGGGAGGCATATATCCAGCAGTGGACGTCTTATGGCTGAAGTGATAATGATGAGAATAGTGAAACTAGCAAAAACGACAATTAATTAACAATAATGACTGATGTGTGAAGAATAATTCATATCCAATTACATAGGTTAGGTTAGGTTTTCAAAAAACTCTACGCAATTGATCAACGTAAAGTTGTAAGTTTATTTACAGCAGAGAACGTCCGAAGAACTTTGTTATGAAAATTAACATTTACAGAAGTGCGGATAAAATCTAGTACATATATTATAGCAACATACCCCGCTTATTACAAATTACACATACTGTAAACTTCGCATATAAGGTTTTTATGGTATGTGTGCTGTGCATGCTATGCTCAGCTTAGAAAGGATTTCATAAGAGCGTATTTAATCGCACGAAGCCACAACAAAGCGTGACCGAGTAAGCTTTCTATGACTAAAATATTCTCTTAGAATAGAATCTTGTCACTCAATTACGTCGGTCCCGTGGCGCAGAGGTTAGTGTCATCGACATGAATTCTGTGTCTCCGGGACACTGGCTTCGAATCCCGGCAGGGGCAAACATTTGTGCGATGAGTGTAGATGTGTCCATGCCTCCCGCGATACAGGGAATCCTAGTGCGGGGGTCTGAGTGTGACGGAAAAAACAAAATTATGGCTAACAGTCTTTGATTAGGCTGGATCTAGATTATTTCGCAGAATATCTGATTATAGACCCATCTAGTCTATAGACCCATATGCGATGAATTTAGGAATATTCCGCTGTTTGTCGGCAAATAGTATTATATAATATTAGGAATATAAAATATATTTTTTTTAATTCAATCTCGAGCCATCCTCTTTGATCCCAAAACTTGTAATTTATCTTAACTATATAATTTATAATGAAGACGTGCCATTGAATAATTTTTTTGTGATTATGTTCATTATCAATTATTTGTGGCATTATTGTAATACAAAAAGAAATTGCATCATATTGTTATAAAGTATTTTTCTTTCTCCTACCGCCACCACCCATTTTTCATTGGCATTTTAATGCGTATATTTGTATGAATAAACATCTTAATAATTTAACCGTCGATAATAGACGTGAAGTAATTTAAATAGTCGGTCACTGTCACTTTGACATTTCGGTAATTAATAGTCCACTTTTTAGGTACTTTATCTGAGAATATGCCTCCTTTTCCTTTTAATTTTACTATAATATTATAAAGAGGAAAGATTTGATTGTTTGTTTGTTTGTAGACTCCGAAACTACTTAAACGATTTGAAAAATTATTTCACGATTCGGACGCTACACTATCCCCGGGTGTCATAGGCTATATCCTACTAATATTATAAATGCGAAAGTTTGAGAGTATGAATGTATGTTTGTTCCTCTTTCACGTAAAAACTACTGAACGGATTTTGATGAAATTTGGAACACAGATAGTTTATACCCTGGATTTCCACAGAGGTTAGGTTTCCATCATCATCACCGTTTTTCATCACCAGGCGTGAAAAACGGATTTGGGTGAAATTTTGTAAGCAGATACTTCAGGTCCGGAAATAACACATGCTACTTTCATCATCATCATCATTCATTACCACGATGGATTTGAATGAAATTTTGAAAATAAATAACTTATACCCTGGATTAGCATATAGGGCTATTTTCATCATCACCATCATCATCATTCTTCGTCACCACGCGGGTAAACGGATTTGGATGAAATTTGGTATGTAGATACATCAGGTCCGGGAATAACACATAGGCTACTTTTCATCATCATCATAATCATCATCAATCATCACTACGCGGGTGAAACCGCTGGGCGCAGCTAGATTTCAATAAATTAGTGATAGATAGATAGATAGATAGATAGAAAACTCTTAATTTGCACACTATTTCAAAACTACACATATAAAGAAAACAGTGATCTTTACAGTTTAAACTTGAAATTTTTCACCCGTGCGAAGCTGGGCTGGACGCTAGTCATTTTTATATAACATTGTATGATACATAACTAGAGCATAATAATTATCAATTATTTATAATTATTTGTTATCTAGAACTGCGTGCAGTGTTGTCCGGTTGGATTCTTTCCCACCCTTGAGAATATCAAATCGGTTTAACCAGCTTGAATTTAATAATGAGGACGGCTTATTAGAAGGAAAAGATTTAAAAATGCGGCTTTTCCTTAGAACTTTTCGAGTTATTGTTTTAATTAAGTATTCAGCAATAAATCTGACTTATGGAAATGTACTTGTAGGGAGAATTCTCGGGTATTCGTGATGAGTTTTGTGGAAAGTTTAATTTGTGCTTGAATAGGTAACCATCATTTTCGAACGAAATTTTCAGCTCTAAATAATATTTAGTGAAGACTTCACTCAATATTATTTAGAGCTGAAAACTCTTTCGTTCGAAAATTATGGTTACCTACTATGTTAAATACCTACACTTTTAACTGAGAAAATATTTTTCTGATAAGAAAAATGAAACGTAAATATATTAGTTATCGAATTCCCAGCATGGTGGTAGGGTACTGTCGAGTACCCGCCTGGTTAAAGGTTATACCACCCTCAAGTTTGGAAAACTGTCACCAAACACATTCTGTGTTCAAGCAGCAGTCTTTGAGAATGATTGATTGATGCTAGATCTAACATCTTCGACCACATCTTCACTCACCGTCAAGTGAGACAATAGTAAAAAAACAGAAAATGAAAAAACATATATACGGTCGAATTGAGTAACCTCCTTTTTTGAAGTCGGTTAAAAAAATTTAGTAAAGTGTACAAATTTACTAACACTTATTTTATTCAATGAGAAATAAAATTTGCCCTCGCCCTTTATAGTACTCATACGTACATACGTACGTAATACAGATTGAAAATTGTAAACTCTAAAGCTTTCACGGCCGGCGTTGCATGTTGTATGTATTGCTTCCGGGCTGTTTGGCCGTGGTGTATGTGAAACTATTGTTCCAGACGTTTCGTCGATCACTGCGGTCGACATCTTCAGTGGTTCAGGTCCGAGCGACGACAAGAGCGTAGAACTGCGGCGTCTGAAAGAAGACGCCGCGAAGGAGAGTTCTACGCTCTTGTGTTGAATTTCACTTAGACCACGGCCAAGCAGCCAGGAAGCAATACATACTACAGATTGAAAATTGAAAACACACTTATTTTTAACCGGCTGCAAAGGAGGAGGTTACTCAATTCGACTGTATTTTTTTATGTTTGTTACCTCAGGACTATTGGCTGGGTGAACCGATTTTGATGATTATTTTTTTTATTTGAAAGGTGTGCTTTCCGTGTGGTCCCATATCAATTTTATCAGTCAGCGAATCATTTTTTGAGTTTTTTTTTATCACACTCGACCCTCGCACTAGGATTGCCTGTATCGCGGGAGGCATGGACACACACAATCACAGCACACAAACATCCAAGACCCGGGACAAACATCTACACTCATCGCACTAATGTTTGCCCCTGCCGGGATTCGAACCCAGGGTCCCGGAGACACAGACGTCATGTCAATGACACTAACTACTGCGCCACGGCGACCATCTATTACACTGCAGTAATTAAAAAATATTACGTCTATCTGGATGACTTCCATATTGACGATGAATGACAGTTGATCCCGTGAGTAGCAATAGGTGAAAAAATGTATTTACCAACAAATGGAACCGACTTAAACACTCTAAAAAGTTTTACCGTAAAATTGAACTGATACTCAAAACTCAAAAGTGTGAAATAACTTGTCGAAGTCCGTACTGTGCGCACAATATATTGACAATAGTTACTTTTGAACTATTATGGTACTGACTTTAACAAGTTATTTCACACTTTTGAGTGTTGAAGTCGGTTCCATTATTTGGTAATTATTTTTTGTAAATCAATAAAATTGTAATAAACATCGCAAATTGATGCCATACAATTAAATCGAAACTATATTGTATGTACATCGTGATTTTTTTGTAATAACATTGAGTGCTTTAATTTTTTTTTCATAATGTATAGATCTAGTGTTTATCCACTATCTCACTTGATTGTCAGTGACGATGTGGTCGAAGATGTTATCACGCTAGACCTAGAATGCTCCCTGGCTCTCAAGGACTGCTGCCTGAACACACTATGTGTTTGGTGGCAATTTTTCAAACTTGAGGGTGGTAAATAGTCAGGCGGGTATTCGAAAGTACCCTACCACCATAGGAAAAACCCCATGATATAAATACCAGGAGGCACATTACTGTCGTAATTCCATAATTTGGCACGCCCCCATTAGGTCCACCATACGACCCTTTCTACAAAGAACGCCACAAGGACGTTCCTCAAAAACCGTCGTCAACTCTATAGAAGCAGTAAGGGTGTTACGCATGCATCTCACATTTTTGCACATGTCTGATTAATGTTATGTGCTCTAAAAGTTCAAACGCCCAGAAACGAAACTTGACATTAATAACACACTACTTGCAAGGTAGTGTGCATTCATTTAATTTTTCCATGTATATTTTTGTGTTTTGTATACCTTTGTATTTTATTATTATTAATGCTTTCTGACGATACTTGTGCTGATTTAATTATTGAATTGTGTTACATAATAAGTGTATTAAAAATTAATCATATCAATTGACATATCTAAGAATATGCAATTGTCAAAGGATGGATAAATAAATTGAATTGAATCTTTGACAACTTTGCGTTTCAATAAATATTTCCACACCATTAAATGTCGCATGCATGGCGATGTACTAGCAGTTGACGAGGACCTCACGATTTTATTCTTGACAATCAAGAACTGGCGTAAACTAATGGAACTAAGCTCAGACCAAAGGAAATTGTTATGGAAATGAAATGTGGAAGGTTAAAGAGGAACGATATGGAAAGTTATTATTTTTTTATTATTATTATAAGTTTGCGTTTGATAACTGTCTCACCTGATGTTAAGTGATGACGTTGTCTAGGATATAGCACGCTAACCTAGAAGGTACCTATTCACTAGCAACTTACCTTGTTACCTTTTTTTCGCAATAAAGAACATTGATTGATTTATTAAAAAAAGAGCTACACTGACTATTCTACAAATCCCTAACAGGATCAGATTTAGACACGCTAGCCCCGTTGAACTGGGGGTACGTTTCGGTAACTTTTTTTGGGAAACCGAAGGTTTCGTTTGAGCAACTCGTGTAAAATCATCAAAAAAAATTTAATAGCAATCATATTTTTAAATACCTAAGTGCAACTCCATCAGTATAAAATGTAGTTTGCGTACCTAAGACCGCGTGAACATTTAACATCAGGTGAGATAGAGGTCAAAAGAAGGTTAAAAAATGGGTTGTCTGTAAAGTCGGTTTACGGACAATCATTTTACGTCAGAAAACAGACAAGCGATCGTGCCTCTCTATCGCTTGTTCCGCGCTCTCGCTTGCACGGTCAGCTCAGGCGGTACGTGACACTTCGTGTGTGCAGCCGGCGTTCATTGATTTATAAGACGTTATCGTCAAAAACTTCTCTCTCTCCAACCGATAGGACGCGACTTAGTCCGCGACGTCCACACACACAGACGCTACCTCGTTTAGGCGATAGCCCAAGCCGAGGTCCGAACCCTTGAGGTGCCCTTGCGCTAGTCGCTCCCCCCTCACCCCAACCAAAATCGGCTGAGTGCCCTCTGCACTCGCCAAGAGTCCGGTGACGCCGTAAATACCCCATGTGGTAAACAGCATTTAGTCATTTCTAACATAGACATAGACTTCTCTCATTTTGACGAAGCGCCCCAACTACCCATACTTATCTATTTCTGTAAGTAGACCAGCACTCTCAACTCAACACTTAAGAAGATATTTTCTTAAATGTCCTTTTCCTTTCCCCTCGGTATAATACTTACATCTCGTGTCCCATACACGTAGGTACGCGACCATCCATGCAGATGGAGGCGGATACCATTTGTCAAATATAGGTCAGCATCATGATAACTGAGATAACATCATAAAGTTGTTAATGAGTTTTGGACCTTAATGGTGTTTATCTTAGTTATGCGTTTGAGTAGCTTACATAAAAACTACATTAAATGTTTATTTACGTTTATCATTTAAAGTTATAACAGTAAAGTTCAAAATGTATAAACTACTAGCTGCACCTCGCGGTTTTACCCGCGTGATGATGATGGTGATGATTAAAATATGCCTATGTATTATTCCAGGGTATAAACTATCTACCTTATTCCGTTTGAGGTACGGAACTTATGTTTATGTCTGTGATTTACTTATAATATACTTAAAAAATAATTATCATCATGTCAGGCACAACATGAGTGTAGATGTTTGTCCCGGGTCTTGGATGTGTCCTGTGATTGTGTGTGTCCATGCCTCCCGCGATACAGGGAATCCTAGTGCGAGCGAAAAAAACTACAGATACTGCAAAAACATTCGAGCAAAAAAAAAAAAATTTATAAATGATGGCGAGGGCGCTTTTGTAAAGGCGGTAAATAAAAGCTATATTAAATTATATGTGTTATTACTACCAATATAAAAACATAACTCTACACAGCATAACCAACACACGTGACTTACCACGATACTCCCAAGAAAGTAGACCGCACTTCCGACCCGGTTGCGGGATCAATCAGGGACGCGGAAGTTTACACGGAACAAACAAATCAAATAAGTCAAAATTATGTCAATATCGTCGTAACGACTAATTGGAAATGTTTGTGCAATCACATTTTGTTTACGCTTCTTTTCAATTGAAGGCAATACTGTTTGGACTTACGAAAAAGGATCATTGACGTTTTTTTTTATGACACGCGTTTAAGAGTCCTTCCACTGCGTTGTAAGTATTCTTTCAGCCTTAAACTGAAAACCCGAAACTCAAATTTTCATCATTCATTCAATTGTTTACCAATAATGAGACAAGAGCATAAACGGCTTGGAGAGGTGTTATAAAGTTTGTCCTACCTCTGAGAAATCCATGGTGTTACATTATAATATGTACAAAATCAATACATTTTTAAGGGCCTTGAGTAAAAATAAATACTAATAACTAATTACATTACACTGCTACTTCAATAACATTTAAATAATCCACTAGCTGTTGTCAGCCTATAGACAAGCCAAATGCTCTAACCCGCCACCAGTTGGCAGCGTGCCCAGAGTGCTAGCAGCATTGCCACGTTGAATTTCAATGCTGATTCGTTGAGCCAAATTATGTCCCATATAATTATGGTCACGCGTTACAAATTAAAAATATTTTGTTGAATTTTTGGTGATTGATTTTTGTGTAGTTTTTAGTGTTTTTTTATATACTGTATTGATCTAGCGTTTGACCACTATCTCGCTTGATGGTCAGTGACGATGTGGTCGAAGATGTTATCACGCTAGACCTAGAATGCTGACTGGCTCTCAAGGACTGACCTGCCTGAACACACTATGTGTTTGGTGACAGTTTGTCTTGAGGGTGGTAGCTAGCCAGGCGGATATTTGAAAGTACCCTACCACCATGCAGATTTGGTACGTCTGAAAATGGTTCGTAAAGTATTTTTCACCTTCCTACCCCCACCTTCCATTTCTATCCATTAAAATTATCCAAAAAAATTACCGTCTATCATTGATGTGAAGCAATTCAAATTTAATGTCACTGACATTTCGGTAATGTATATGGCAGAATAACGTTTGCCATGTCAGCTAGTAATATCTAAGCTTGTTTTTTGAATGACCATGTTGTGAACCCCAATAAACCATAAAAACAAATTAAGACCTTACTCCACATATAGTAACAAAGTCGTCAACTTGATTCCTAACTGTAACTAATTGTTAATGCGATCTATGATAAGCTGTAATCATTAGTCATTCATTTTAACAACATAATATAATAACATAATAAGCAGGTTGGTACAAAATTATGAGCTTAAGTTAGAAAGTACCTAATTAAGGTTATACATCAGATCCATTTTATAGGCATATTTAATTTGACTGAGTTATTTAAACATATATGTTATGGATTATAGACTGGAAACCAGTAGGTTACTTGAAACACACTTTTAGTTTTTATAAAAATGTAAAATGCACAATTTGTGCATTTTACATTTTTACTCTAACTTACATACAAAAGAAGATGTTTAAAAAGTGTTTAAAAAGAATGCACTACACTTGCATTTCGTCAACATGAAAACATGTGAACCTATATGATTTCGTCCTGTTCAAAAAGTTACTGTAGCACATTAATATTTTTTCAGGACGTGCAATTTTATGTTAATCGTGTTTATTTTTCTCACCATATTTTGGAAGTGAAAACTTCTTTAGCTGCGTTCTGCACTTTTGTATGGGGAAAAAAAACTCGCGTCAGGACAAGTGACACTGATCGAAAATTCGTAAGACGCGTGACGTCATCGACGAAGACGGAGGGGGGAGTAGACATAATGTAATATAAATGGTCATGTTTGTGTACGATAGCGCAATATATTAATATCGATTCTACTACATAAATAATAGTAGGTAATTTATTTATTTTTTATTTAGGTGATAAATAAGCAATTCTTTCGATATTATTCCCTAACCATTCCAAAATATTCAAAAATGCACAAAGTGAATGTTCAAGTTTTCACTTCTGCCGGCACTCCTAGATTGCAACCCGTTGTTTTTTTTATACCGTTTTTTGCCATACACAATAACAGGCTAGAAAATATCTTCAAAAACGACACGAGTCAGTTCGAGGTATTGTGTAAAAGTCCGCGCTGATGTCTGTCTTAATCGTAAAAACAAGTCAATGCTCCAGTTGTGGTCCCCAAGTTGACTATTTTCTTAAACTAAACAAATAAGCAAGTTATTAACTACAATTATATATTATGTAATAAATATATACAGACCAAGAGACAAAATAGTTTGTATATATAGGGCGAATGATGTATGTCTTAATTTATATATTACCACAATTAGTTTGAAGATCTTTTATTTAACTGCTAGCTGAGTTTGTCTCGATTAATCGTGGATGACAACTTACAAGCTTATGCCTTTTTAATACTACCAGTAATATTACTCATTTGCGAGTCGTTTCAGTCGGCACCAAAAAACCTGACGATTTATTAAATTTAAAACTACCCTCATTTTAATATTTCAGCTTTTTAGTTAGTTTGATTGAACAACTGGCATCGTATTCTAAGAAGGGCATCTATTAATAGAAAAATAAAAATTAATAAAAACTGGAACCGACTTCAACACTCAAAAGTGTGAAATAACTTGTCGAAGTCGGTACTATGACACATATGTCACTATGTCACATAATTAGTGATCCCCCAAGTAAAGACACTTTTAGATTTAAAAAAAATATTAATACGTTGCTATCGTTAACTACAAAAATAAATAAATTTTAAAAAATCCCGATACCTATACAAAACAGCTAATAAACATCGGATGGCAGAACAAATTTAATTGGATTTATTAATAACACATTCGTCTAAATCACGTTTCAAAGAAAAACAAAATCAAAAACAGTCCATTCGGGGTGCCATGATGCGTCTATATCTGTTTGATCAGGGTGCCAATTCTCATATATATATTAAGACAAGCAATTATAATCAATGCAAGAGTAATTCAAATGCATCTCGATTGCATTTGTATTGTGGTAGAAATTAGATCTGTGTATAGCCATTATATTCGGCCGTGGTAGTACCGGCCTAGAATAGTACTCCCCCATCTCTTCCCGCGGGTGCCGTAAGTCGGCTAAGGGACCACGTACCAGGAGGTGGGCAGCAGCACCTTCTGAGGATTGGAAATCATACTGCGCTCGCCAACCCGCCTGCCAAGCGTGGCGAGTATTGGCAAATCCCCCCTATATGGGGGAGGCTTCTGTCCAGCAGTGGACGCACATGGCTGAGAGAACAATAGCCATTACGATTATACTCCAAGTAAAAACGATAATTCATTGACAATGTTTCGATTGACAATTGACAATCTTTCGATTTACAAATGGTACTTACTATCAAAGCAGTGCGGTCAAATATCATCAAAATGAATAGTTCCATCCCGCAAGGTAGTGTGCTCGGATGGATTCTTTTTTTTAATATATATAAACGACCTACCTAAAATACACAAAAAAACATGTATTCTATTTGCAGACGATATTTCTATTTTACATTCATGCAGAGAGAACAAAAATATAAATATATACATGACAAATATATGAAACGAAACCGTCAGGTGGCAATCTAGAACTGAACCTAAAAAAACTAAAATAATGCAATATAGACCGTTTCAAAAACCACGTACTAATATAAATTTTATTTTTAACAACACTAAAATTAAATACTGTAGATACTGTAGATACAGACGTGTGTGTACACGTCAACTGGAAATGCCATGCTAAAAGAACAAAACAAAAATTAAGTAGTTACATATATGCACTCAGAGAAATTAAAAGAGTGACTGATTTGAGAACGACTCTCGCTGCTTACTATGCATATATATACTCAACCTTAAGATACGGAGTAATCCTATTATGGCAACAGCGTCGACACACATGACCTATTCATTTCCCAGAAAAAATGTATACGTATTATGAAAAACATAAAAACACTGACAGTTGCAAACTTCATTGTATTAAATTAAAAATACACACTTTGACATGCATATGAGAAGAAATATGTAAATTCGTAAGAAAATACCCCACCTTCTTTGACAAAAAAACCGACATCCCGCGACGCTGCGGAATTATACAAAAATAAAAAAATAATTTAATACTTCCAACTTCCAACTTAAGCCTACACAGCTCAGGGCCTACCAGCATGGCTGTGAAAGTTTATAACAAAATTCCAGGCAGCTTGAAGGCAGAAGATAATGATAGACACTTTGAAAATAAATTAAAATTATTCTTATTAAAAAAATGTTATTGTGATCTCGACGAATGTTTTAAGGATAATTATGACAACTAGCTTAGATATTATAATTATAAACTCACAAAGATATATTAGTCCGCTCTCATGCATATTGCCATACCCTTCCAGGGCCATATGTGAACTGTTATAATATTTTAAAATCCTAATTACATATATTATGATGCAATAAATGATTGAAATTGAAATGTATGAGCAATGATTTAGTAGCATTGATACCTTGTATCACATAGATATAGATATATAGGGAAATGTTACATTTATTTGCTACACTTTTGGGTACCAATGAGAGGTCAAGCATACAATACGGCTACGAAATAACCCTGCCTGCACGGCGTAAAAAATATTATACATAATATTTTTGTACCTAAACAGATAACTACAGTATATCCTATCCTATACTAACAGTATTAACCTTTATGAGCTGTTATCGTAAGCGGTTTTTTTAAGACACGTAGGACTTTTAACAAAATAAGCTGCAGAGACTTGCAATTTTAACTTTAAATTTGTTCTTATTCCTTGCACCTCAAATCTTCCAAGTCAAAGTCACGTCAAATACCTGAATACTTGCCTTGTAGCTGTTTCCAATTGTTTAGAATTGATGAGTGGTGATATACTGCGCGGTATTACGAGGTTGCGTGCCCTTTGAAATGGCGCCAGCCACCTGATATTGGCATGTTTATTTACTTAACAACTTGAGCATTGGCGTTACAGAGAAATTGCAGGTTTCAAGGTCACGAAGGTTTCCAGTTGGCAGAAAATTGATGAATGTGTTGAAAGATGCAGACTTAAGTGATATCGGGTTATTCATAAAAGCCCTTGAAACATAAATGGCCCATGTGACGGTACTATAAAAAAACGTAAGTGTAGCCGGTTTCCTTCTCATAATGTGTAATACTCACGAGAGTTTTCAAACTTTACAGAAATAGCCCTAGAAAAAGGGGTTGGCTTTCTTTAAACTTAAATTAAACATAAAAAGAAGATCTCGTGTACTCTTTATGATAATATAAAAATGCTTACCAAAAAAATTGAACCGACTTCAACACTCAAAAATTTGAAATAACTTGTTGAAGTCGGTACCATGATAGTTCACAAAAGTAACTATCATAACAATTCACAATAATTGTACGCATGGTCCCGACTTCGACAAGTTATTTCACACTTTTAAGTGTTGAAGTCGGTTCCCTTTTTTGGCAAAAAAATTTTCTTCACCCTTTTTAGTGACCTTTGGTACTCACGGGATCAATTATCATTGTTTATGTTCAGCGATTTCTCCACCCGCAACCATAATGTCATACACGTATGCGTTGTAGGTACTTTTCAGTTACTGGAGTGCAACTCGAAAACCCCTTGACCGATTTTAATGAAATTTAAATGGGTCTACATCGGAAGTATACTCTATCAAACAAAATAATAATCTAGATGAAACTTGTGTTCCAGACGGCGAAGACGCCGCGAAGGAGAGTTCTACGCTCTTGTCGCCGCTCGGACCTGAACCACTGAAGATGTCGACCGCAGTGATCGACGAAACGTTTCACATAGACCACGGCCAAACAGCCCGAAAGTAATACATACAACATGCAACGTCGGCCGTGAAAGCCTTAGAGTTAACAAAAAAATAAACATCAAACGACGAAGTTTTTTTTTTTTTTTTAAGGATCTACCGTTTGACCATTATCTCACTTGATGGGTCAGTGACGATGTGGTCGAAGATGTTATCACGCTAGATCTAGAATGCTAACTTATTCGAGAACACACATAAAAAATATATACGGTGGATTTTTTTTTTTTTTTTTTTTTTTTTATTTATTTACATTCACGCAAGGTCTTCAGGTCTCAAACTAGGCAGAGCCTGTACTATGGTAACCTGATGACTGATATATATACTTAAATACATATGCACACCCAGACACAGGTCAAACAGACATGTTCATGCACACAAATGTTTGACCTGTCCGGGAATCGAACCCGGGACCAGTGGCTCAGAAGGTAGAGTGCTACCAACTGCGCCAGCCGGCCAGCCAAAATGAATTGACTTCGAATTCGAATCGAATTAACTTGCCGATGACATCCTTCTTTTTTTTTGGTGTCGGTTAAAAAAAGGTTAACCCTCGTAGTAAGAATGTACTGACCGACTGATTCCGCCTAAATAGATGTAGGGCAGGTATCTCGGGATCCTGGTAACCTCATCATAATAACGAGTCCTACTCTTCACGAATGTTAATCACTATCGACTGTGATTTTGGAACGTTTGTCCTTCGTGAGGTTAGACAATGTGCCTTATGTAATTAGACTTAAGGATTCACTTCGGATATGCGTGGGAATATATCCGAATCCAATAATCAATAATGAAAACAGTTTCAGTAATTATTAACAGTGCAATAAATAAAATAAAAATAACATATAACAACACCAACAGACAAATACTATATAAATAAGAGCTGCATTATTGTAATTAGTATTTTATTTTAATACAAAAATCAGCCCTATAAAAGAAATACATGAAGAACAGACAAACAGTCAAAGTGACAGACAGTAAGAAATAAAAGATACCTATTCACAAGTCAGTGAATAGGTATCTGCTAGGCAGGCGTGCTCCACCGTAGACCGCATCATCACTTAACATCAGGTGAGATAGTGGTCAAATACTTGCGTATTACCAATAAAAAAAAGAAAAAAGAAAAGATTTTGGTTAATTCTTGTTCTGTTACTTGGTAGTCGTGTTAGGAAAAAAATATTTCTAAATGAATTCTACGTTTAAGTGTTAGTAGTTAATAGTAATAGTTGCTTAATGCTTTACGAATTACTATTAAGGCAAATTACTTCCGCACTTATGCGATATGACCGTCTAATTGCTACCTTCCCATTTGACATCATAATAATTATATCAAAGTTAACAATAGCGTTTCTTGAAGGTTAAACTCAGCGCTACTTAAAGCGGTGATAACTCAGCGGGGGGGGCGTCGGCTGTCAAACTGAGGGACACTGGTTCGATCCCAACAACTTGAGCTTCCGATAAAGGTTACACCGTTATCAAATACCCAGCATGGTAGTAGGGTACTTTCGAGTACCCACCTGGCTAGCTACAACCCTCAAGTTAAAAACTGTCACCAAACACATAGTGTGTTCAAGCAGCAGTCCTTGACAGCCAGTAAGCATTCTAGGTCTAGCGTGATAACATCTTCGACCACATCGTCACTGACCATCAAGTGAGACAGTAAAAAAAAAAGATAAATACTTATATTGACGTCTTATGCATTTTACTTATGGAATAAAATAATATTAGTGGCGTTGACTAAGTTAATGATCAATTCCAATCAAGACAAGAATACATCAACAAACTCTTAACAATAATTGCCACTGTATATTGATATTGAGTCTGTTGTCTAATTAAAATATTAAAACTTTATAAAGTAAGAAAATTTGCATGAACTTGACGATAAAATCCAATCTTAACAAAATTTTACAAAAATTTCAGAATATGATTCTTTTCTATCGAATTGATAGTACCTACTTGTGAGTAAATTAATTTTCATGTAAATTGGTACCTACTCAATCACCGCTTCTAATTGGGTGAAGCTGTTTTAATTTAATAGAGATGGGCATAGTTACTCTTGTAGAGTGTATTACGAATTTAATTTTTGCATTAATAAAGTATGCATATCTTTAGTATTTTAAGCAATTTTTATTTTTTTTGCGCGGCGTCTGTCGCGCAAATCTTAATACCTTGTATATATTATATAACAATACATAATCTTATAAGCAGGCGTGATCTATCGTAGACTGCATCATCACTTAACATCAGGTGAGGTAATCGGGAAACGCTTGCCTATTGTGAATTAAAAAAAGGATATCTGATTGCAATGGTAAAAACCAATGATGTTTTACTAAAGATGAGGTATATTCATACAGCGCGGTGCTCAGATTTTGTTCGCTCAGATTTTGTTCCTCTACGACATAAACATGCTTACTGCGACAGATAATACGATACAAATAATATAGAAAAGGATAGCTATATGTTTAGACTTGCGCTTGAAATACGCGTCGCAATGAAAATTACTACAATTGACTTAATTTTGCCGCCTCAGTTTCCGCGCGCTTGTGCGACATCCTCTTCATATAAACATATAATATTGGAAAAAACTCAAAGCGCATACTAACTGAGGAAGGAGATTGGCCAAAGTAGCACCAATCCCGTTAATTCCAGTTTATTTCATATAACAAAAACCCACTCATTTATCAATCAACCTTGAACTCCAAAGTCATTCAAAAGGAAATGAAAAACTCCTAACCCGTATTTCCTTAATCAAAGCCGGACTTCCGTATTTACGATAGGGGCGATAATTGCAGGTCACTTTCCATCACTTCCCATACATCTTGCAAAGACTTTAAGCTACTAAAAGCCAAGGACTGAACCTTGAGAGTAAGGACGCATTCTCAGTATACACAAAATCAATTGATACAGGGTCGATGCACGAAAAGAGAGCTCTTCAGAATCTTTATGGCAACAATTTGACGTATAAACCTCACTACTTGAAGATACACTTACATAGAGCACAATGCGGAGGTCTATGATTAAGCCACAGAGTGTAGATACAAAAACTAAATCTATTGCTTTTAATGTAAACCATTTAATATAATACTTATATTTTTCTTTTCATAAACCGGGCATTCGTTCGTATACCGTACACTGGCCATACTTTGACACTGGCAGAGAAACGCTACATGGCGTTTAAAAGCCATAAATTCAAGAAGAAGAAGAAAAAGACGAAGAAGCCACAGATAAACTTATTCTCTGTGGATTAATTAATCCCCTCGATGTTTAATATAGTACAATTACGTTGATAAATATCGTCGAATAACAGATACAATTTCTGAAAGGTAATAGAATGTTATTGGTAGTGATTCTCTTGTTCGAGTAAACTAAACTAAAATTCTGGAAAATTAGATAAGCGAGATAAGTTCTATATATGATGATAAAGTTGAAATCAGTATGACACTTATCAATAACAATACTGAATATAGACCTTTTTATTAAAATTGCGGGTGGTTTGATTTGGTAAAATAATTCACCACTTATTCTGTGCCTACTAAAATGTATATAGTAAATAAAATTTTAAACAAAAAAAATCTTCTTTTATAATATCTACCTACAAATTTTGTACGGAACCCTCGGTGGGCGAGTCCGACTCGCACTTGTCCGGTTTTTAGTTATTTCAAAAGCTTTCAAACGTGATGTAAAAATAATAAATTACTTTAGATATAAACCGCGAAGCTTTAATTAAGGAAGCATCTGTTTCAAAAGGATTCGATAATTCTTACAAAGCAACAGTAATTACGGCTTATTGCTAATTAATTTCAATTAATTATACATCTTCGATACCTGACTAAGCACGTCATAAATCGTATGATTAATTACGTCAGCTTGTTTACATTTCAGGAGCCAGGGTGGATAAATGAAGATGTGTGTGTCGACGAGAGTTTGGAAACTTGTACTGTTTGAAAGGCACTCTTAAGTGTTTCGTTTTTCATACAAAAACCAATAACACTTCAAAACGGAACACAGTAATGTGAACATTACAGCCTGGCGGTAGTAATAGGTAAAAAACATTTAGGATTATCACACTAATATTAAATAGGTGACAGTTTGTATATAAGTATGTTTGTAACTCATTCATGCTCAATCGGCTGCACCAATTTCGGTGAATTTCTGGATGAAGATAGTTTTGACTCTTGATTAACACGTAGGCTACTTTTAATTCCGAAAATAATTGCAGTTTCCGTGGGATAATCAAAAGATTTTAAAACCTTTGTAACTCCTTCACGCTCAAACAGCAGTATCGATTTCGATTAAAATTAGCACAGAGACACGTTAGACCTTGAAAAAGGGGTTCTTTTCTCCCGCAAAAAGCATAGTTCTCGAGAGATAATTAAGGTAGCGGGAAAACCGTAATCCCCGCGAGTGAAACCGCGGGCCGCTACAAGTTTTTATTTTATTTTTTATACTGGTAACATATATTATTATTATAAATAGAAGTGCGCCATCATGATTACCTTGAAGGTAGAATGTATACGTGTAGTCATAGATAATGGTTTCTAAGGTAACACAATAAAATGAAGTACGCCTCCAAAATTGGGAGAACAAGGGAAATAAATCCAATTTTCTTTTTTCAGCGCTACCCTATTTCTGCCGGTAATTTAATCTTGAAAATAGAGCAAGTGTTATGCTATGACGAATGCTGTTTTATGTATAACAAATGGAGCGATTGTAAGAGAGTATTTCTTTTTAAGTTACCGCTGCCTCATCTGATGTTAAGTGACGATGAGGTCTAAGGTGTAGCACACAAACTTAGAAGGTGCCTATTCACTCGGGACTTGAAGACTCCGGAGTTGTACCTATCGGGAAACACAGACTCAGGCAGTGAGTTCCACTTCCTGGCAATATAACATAGTTAGGCGATCATAGCCAATTATTATCATGTCAGCCGACTGCCACTGCTGGAGATAGGTCTCCCCCATTGATTTCCACAAGGACCGGATGTAAGCGGCCCGCATCCAGCCCTAACCTGCGAATTTAGTCGGGTCGTCTGTCTACCATGTCTGTGGCCGTCCTGTGCTGCACTTGCCAGTCCGCGGTCTGCATTGGAGAAGCTGTCGATCATAATGGCCTTCAGTTCTTCGACCTACGTGCCCTGCCCACTGCTACTTCTACAAGTTTCCTCATTTCTGCGTTCATAGCTCGTTGTGCGACTCTGAGCCTGCTCAGAAGGCCCATAGTCAGACACCACATTTCAGTTCCATAAGTCATCACTGGTAACACACACTGTTCGGAGACCTTCGTTTTCAAATATTGTGCCTACTAAGCTATAGTAGCACTCCACTACACGACGGTTGACTCCAGAAGTAATGTTTGACATCACGACGACAGGATGGTATTCTGTAGTCGTGGGTTCAAATACTGCTAAAAGCCGATTTATTTCCATCAAACATTTGAACGTAAGTTCTGCCTATATAGCAAGATGATAATGCATGAACTATAAAACTCAATAATATAGTAGTCTACCATTTAAGCATTATTTTTTTGTTCTTTTAGTTTAAATAGCACTTAATGATCCGTGTCAAAATGATCGAAAGTGGAATCACATTATACTTAGAATACAACCTGGCAACCCGAAGACAGCTATAATATTTTTTATCTAAAAATGGAACTGACTCCAACGTTACTGACCATCAAGTGAGATAGTGGTCAAGCGCTAGATCATCATAGTATAAAAAAGAAAAAGAAATTTTATCAAAAAATCGAACCGACTTCAACACTTAAGAGTGTGAAATTGTTGAAGTCGGTACCGCAACGATAAAACTCTGTCAGTTAAACATGTCAGATCTGTTATTAAATCCTTCCTCTGAAACAAATAAAGAGTTTCTTGGAAAACGGTTACAAAAAATAACCTTTATGTGACTCGGCGTATCGATCGACCCTTTTTTTTCTACTCCACGTGGTTTTATCTATATTTATATTTAAAATTTTCAACGTCCATAATTTTATTAGCAAACAATGATATCGATTACGACTTACCAAGATAGAATTAAAAGCTCCACATTTTCCATAATTCAACTATACATCTGCAATTTAGTTCATTTGAGTTTACTGTCGAAAAGTTACATTATCAAGCTTTTAACTTGACATTCAAAGTTACGAGAAATTAAATACGATGAAAGGCCTATGAAAGGTGTGCACGATGTAGATGAAATAATTTCCAAACAGTAATGTTTCTTTCGTTTCACAATTTAACACAATTTATCAGACGTATGCTAATTTGACATTGCACCTAAAATATATATTTTCAACTGTCTAGAATTTTATAAGGCTGAGACATTTTCATGACACCAATACTTATTCGTAATTTTTTTTGTTCTTAAAAAAGTTTGCTTATTTAATTATAGGTACTAGCTGTAGTCCACGCGGGTGAAACCGCAGGGCAGTTTCACTACAGTTCTAGGGAATTTCCCAATTGATTGAGAAATTTTCCTACCTTTACTTACCGTATGAACCTCCTATGAAATAAAAGAACACTTTTAAAAAGATGAATGAAATCAGTTATGTCATTCTCAAATTGGGGCGTGACTGAAGAAAATAGGGATTCATTTTTATAAATACAGATTAAGACGTTGGCCAACATCTCAATTGATGGTCAGTGGCGATATCGAAAGCAGTATTCAATCTCAACTCAAATTATCTTATATTAGGGTTCCGTACATCAAAAGGAAAAAAACGGATCCCATATAGGATCACTTTGCAGTCCATCTGTCTGTCCGTCGAGACCTTTTTTCTCAGAAACGCGTGGAGGTATTAAGCTGAAATTTATATCAAATATTCAGATCTACTGTCCTTGGAGCTGTAAAAAAATCAAACTTCTGAGCCAACACAATCAAAAGATACATTAGTTTATGCTGCAAGTTTTCGACACTCGAAAATGAATCAAAACCTACAGGGTACTTCCCGTGAACTCAGAATCTTGAAATTTGGTACGAAGCAACGTCTTATAGCAGAGATAAAGAAAAAATATTGAACAGCATACATTTTTAGTTACTATTTTACTTTATATACATACAGGTGTCTACGGAACCCTCGGTGCGCCAGTCCTACTCGCACTTGGCCATTTTTTTTTTTGTTTGATTATTTTTTTATAATTAAAAGTAATTATTAACTTCTTGTCTTTTCCTCAAATCTATACTCGGTCCATTCACGTGCATGTTTATTCGACATAAATAAATAGATAAAAAAATATCCAATAATAATATTATTTGTGGTGGCTAAGATATTGGATAAAACAAATCGTCTTACAACAAACTATAAAGTAGATATTAGTAACTTTTGCCCATTATTAAGAAGTTCTGTCGAGCACAACGTATTTACTCGAAGGCTCATCGTTTCAAAACATTCGAAGGCAATTTAACGCTAGCTACGAAGATGTTTAAGAGGGGTCCTCAAATTTTTACGATTGGTCCCAGAAATGAATGCTTTTGGGATTCGTTTAATTTCGCGTGATTGATGGTGCCGCTCGTTTGCGAATGTCTGATGAAAGTTAGTTCTGGAACATTGTCATTGTGATCAGCTAGATAATGGAAAGTTGGAAAATCGTTTTATTTTCTTATGTTTTCTTCTGTGGGGTATACATTTAAAAACAAGTATTGTTTGAAACTTTCGTGGCTTTTCATAATATATATATATATTGTTTAACACGGGATACGCACCATCATTTTGATTTTGATTGAGTTCCCGATATTTCGGTGCGGTTCCACGCACCATGATCACGGAGAGACTGTAGAAAGCGGTATATGTATAAATATATTGAAATGTTCAGGACAGACATATCTGTCTACCCTCTTTTTTAGTCTTTATCTAAAAACGCGCTTTTTACGCGCGCGTGGTGCGTGGAATCGCGCCAAAATATCGGGAACTCAATCAAAATCATGCTGCGTATTCCGTATTTAACATATATATATAATTGAAAAACAATATTTATTTAAGCCTAATAATGTTTAAAAAGGCAGTGCAGATGAACAAACGACCTGAAAAAGACCACAAGTGGCAATTGGATGCAGATCCATGGACTGGCTCTGGTAAATATTAAGACATGCATGGAGGTGATGACAATTTTGGCTTTGAATAGCAAAATTATATTTTGACATTTAAAAAGGCTTGCCTTTATATATCTAGCCTTCATGGTCAGTGACAATGTGGTTGAATGTGGTAATGCGCTAGATCTTACTGTCTCTCAAAGTTACTTAAGCTCACTGTCTATCGGGTGAAAATTATTTGAACTTGGGGTAGTAACTGATTACTTGTCGAAGTCGGAACCATGCTCACAATATTTTGATAATAGTTACTTTTGAACTATCATGGCACCGACTTTAGCAAGTTATTTCATACTTTTGTGTGTTGAAGTCGGTTCCATTTTTTGGTACAATTTTTTTATTTCATAAATATTTGAGGACAAGTCCATTAGGTAAAATAACACTCTTAGCGAATGCCTACGTCTTAAAACAACTTGACAAGTTTCGCCCACGATTTGAGCCTCTCGTTGATTGATATTATAACTCAGTTTCTTGTTGTATAATTAGAATATGTAAGCAGTTATCTACCATAGAATATTGGAAAATTTGCTGTAAATAAAAAGTAAAATTTCTTTTATTTCTTTTTATAACGTCAATAGTTCACGACCACATCCTTAATATAATTTGTAATTAAGATGTTTTTCAAATATCAACATCCTTTCAGCACCAAAACATGTCTGCTATTAACCTAAAAATTAAGGAGTTAGTAAGCAATATAAATAGTGTTTCAATATATCGAAGTGTACACAAACATAATAATTATAATTCTAATTTAAAGTGATGTTAATAGTAATTTGTAATAAGAGCTCTGAGATGTATAATTGGAGTGAAACTAAGTGACAGGGCAAAGATTAGGGAATGTTATGGTGTAAACGAAGATGTTGTGACTAATACCGGGAAAAGTACGTTAAGATGGTTTGGTCATGTAAAGAGAATTAACGAAGGGAGATTGACTTAACAGGTATACATGGGTGAAGTGAAGGGTTGTGTTGGAAGAGGAAGGTCTAGGCGGACATTCCGAAATCAGATTGAGGAAGTTCTAAGAAAGGGCCAGGACAAGGGCACTCTAAACCGACGCTCTTGTATGAAAGGTCTGATGGGCGTGGATAGTTGAGACCCTAGAACTAGATTAACCCACAGACTACTTTCATCTCGAAAATCAGCGAATAATTAAAAAACCTCTGTTACTCCTTCACGCTCGGTCAGCTGTACTGATTTGGATGAAATTTGGTATGAAGATGGGTTAGACTCTGATTTAACACATAGGTAACTTTCATCCAGAAAAAAGTATCTTTCCCGTGGGATAATTGACGTAGCGGGAAAACCGTAATCCACGCGGGGTGCTACTAGTATTTTATGAATTCAGCGTTTTACACATCTCATTTTATGGTCAGTAAAGATGTGATCAAAGATGTTATCACACTAGTAACTGTCACTGCTGTCTGAACACGCTGTGTGTTTATTGACATTTTTCAAACTTGAGGGTAGCCAGGTAAGTAGGTATTGGAAATCTGCCACTATGTTGTGAATTTAATAACGGCTTGGAAATCTGCTACCATGTTGTGAATTCAATAACGGCGTTGCTTTCGCTGGAAGCTCAAGTCGTTGGTCGACCAGCGTCCGTCAATTTGACAGCCAACACTGCCACCGCTGGCCATCGTTTCATCCCGAAGGCCACCTTGGCTTTTATAAAGATATTGGTAAAATGTTTATAACATGTGTTTGCGATAACCTTCAAGCTGATTAGGATCGGCGTCATAGTTACTGCTTAAAAATAAACTTGAACTCAATCCTTCCCAACCTTCTGAGGTTACCTTTTCACGGAAACAAATAAAAATACCTTGTTTATATAAAGTAAATAAGGCAACCCTATCAAAAATTAACAGTGTACGTGGCCGGGTGTTATTTACGATTCCAAGCTACTGTTTGAGGTGTCTATTAATCGCCAATAAGGCTTCCAGAGCCTTGTGATTTATAATGCGTCAAACCTTTATAAAATAAAATCTTGGTATTAAAACTAGCGTGGTTTTGACACATTATGAATGTATGAAAGACGGGAATCACTCGCGTAATAAGTCAGAGTGTTCCGACTATAGTTTCAACCACATTTGGTGGTCTTTTTCATGGAGAATACAGGGCACTCGCGGACGCGGTCGCGATTCGGCTAGTACTAGACTAAACGGAACTAAGTCGGAACACTTTGACTTATTACGTGAGTAATTCCTGTCTTTCATACATTCATAATATAAAATCTTATACTGGGTTTTTTTTCGTAGTATATAGAGTACGTCCTAGGTTTGGAATCCGGAGTACGTCGTCTATATATGGTGCAAGACTTGAACGTGTAAACATTATTGTTATTAAAACTGACGTGGTTTTCACACATTATGAATGTATCATCATCATCATCATCATCATCTCAGCCATAGGACGTCCACTGCTGGACATAGGCCTCCCCCATTGATTTCCACAAGGACCTGTTGGTAGCGGCCCGCATCCAGCCCTTGCCTGCGATCTTAGTCAGGTCGTCTGTCCACCTGGTCGGTGGCCGTCCTATGCTATGCTTGCCAGTCCGTGGTCTCCACTCGAGAACCTTTCCACCCCAACGGCCATCGGTTCTTCGAGCAGTAATACGTCAGAGGGTTCCGTCTATAAACTAAAACTATGAACTATAGTCGGAACCCTCTGACTTATTACGTGAGTAATTCCCGTGTTTTATAAATTCATAGTGTAAACATTAGCTGAGTGATTTTTGTAATTAAATATATATCCATAGCGGTCAGCTATCTTACATATTTATTCGGATATCCGTATCAGTTTGCCCAACCTACCACTTCAAAAACATTACTCCAACTGTACTCACTTGTAATCGCTGGCGCTTATCGTTTAATTATTCACCGAAATACCCACATCCAGGAAAACGGTAACCATTCGCGTTTGTACCTAATCGCATACCACGTAATACTAGCAGCAACCCTGATGGACAGATAAAAAATACCGCGAAACTCACCCACGCGATCTGAGGAACAATTTTGTGTTCCATGAGGAAAAAGTGTGATTTATACAAAATTAAATTCAATATTAAACTGGGTTGTGTTTTCACGTGTTTAAACACGACTCATTATTCTTCGTACGGTAAATTGCTTTTAACGCGAACTTGCTCGCGCCGATACGGGGATTGACGAGAAATCAATGCACGTGTAAATTGACGAGTTCGGAGAAAATTCGCAATTCGAAAATTTTTTAATAAGAACTTCTTCTTATTAAAAAATTTTAGATAGATAGATAGATAGATACTACGGCCCTAAGAAAGGTGCTCAAACTCTTACAGGATCCTGAATTTTTCTTCTCTTCAGAAGAAAAATTCAGGATCCTGTAAGAGTTTGAGCACCTTTCTTAGGGCCGTAGTGTCAATCAAAGTTTCACACATATTTTCTTGGCTTGACAATTGGAAACTAACCTGAAATTATGGATTTATCTACAGGTGATGTTAATTTAATCCGTGAGCTTAAAGCTCAAACCAGAAAATTGATAAAATTGTTTTTTTTTAATGTTTACGATTTGATTAAAAATGGAACTGATTTCAACACTTAAAAGTGTAAAATAACTGATGATAGTTCAAAAGTAACTATTATCAAAATATTGTGCGCATGGTACCGAATTCAACAAGTTATTTCACACTTTTGAGTATAGAAGTCGGTTCCATCTTTGGTAAAAAAAATGTTTGACCCTTTTCAGTGAACTTTGCACTCACGGGATCAAATGTCATTCATCCTCAATAAGGAACTTATCCAGATAGACGCAACAATTTTGTAGTGTAACTTGACGGATTATGATGATATTTAAATGGGACTACCTCGGTGTCGTGGTGGTACCGGCCTAGAATAGTACTCCCCCATCTCTTCTCGCGGGTGCCGTAAGAGTCGGCTAAGGGATCATGTACCAGAAGGTGGGCAGCAGCAACTTCTGAGGACCGGAAATCATACTGCGCTCGCCAACCCACCTGCCAAGCGTGGCGAGAATTGGCAAATCCTCCCTATATAGGGGAGACATATGTCCAGCAGTGGAAGCCATATGGCTGAGCTAATCCACATTGCTTAACATCAGTAAATATACTATAATATCATACGGCCTATAAAGATTAATAAAATAGGTAGATATCAAATAAGCCATTATCAAAATTCGTGTTTCTGCTGCGAGCTTTGACCCCGGCCGAGATAAGGCAATGACACACTCAGCTGTTCTGGGTCACTGTCAATGCCAGTGGGCATTCAGCCTAAAATATACCTACATAAATGAGTCGACCTAACAAGATAACATTTACAGGAATATCTTATCTGTGAGCACCCGTAGTACTTGTAAAATACAATTTATCCCACTTATATTATAATGGCGAAAGTTTTCATGTGTGTATATTTGTTACTCTTTCACGCTCGAATGGCTGCACTGATTTCGATAAAATTTGGTATGGAGATAGGTTAGACCATAGATTAATACATTGGCTACTTTTCATCCCGTAAATATTGAGTGCTCCGGTGGGATGATGGGAAGACACAAAAATCGTCAAAAACACGTACCATTTTACCGCGGGTCGCAACTAGTAAATATATACACCAACAGAATTTGATACACGACTATTTAAATTGGGCTGTTAAGGCAGCACTCAGCTAAAAAATCATTATGAAATTTGCGTTTCTCAATTGAATGCAGTTTTTATGCTTACTGCGTTGTACTGTTCACTTTAATCCGAGATATTTGATTAGAGTTCCAAATTTAAATTTGTTTCCGAATCATGCTAGTGTGCTTGCATATTCAATACAAGGTGAGTTCCATTCAGATGAATTGTTCAAAATTTATTTATAATTGAATATGGGTGCAAAATTAACGAAATTTCGGAAAATTATTGCGAATGGAAGGGGTTTTTAGTAATTACTTTGTTTTCCCAGCATTGTATTATTCATTCATACTTTTCGGATACTTATGTGCAATAATTAAAATAGAGCGTTATTTACGAACAGGAGTACCAACATGGCAGCGCAGAAAATGATTATGCGTACTAACTAAAAGTGTGTTAATTGCTAGTTAATTTTGAATAAACAAATATTTAATTGTTCCATGTTCTTCAATGCAAAACATAAACATAATTTCTTTTATTTATCATTTGAGCTTTGACCCAAGATAATAAATATATACGCAATTAATATTTATTATTTTATGCTGATTTATCAAATGCCTAAAGATCATGAACTTTGATATACATTTTTATATTTCACCTTGGGGGGTATACCTTCAGTATCAGATATCCTATCATGAAACAGTTTCAATGCATTGCAAGCACTGAGAAAATAAGTCACACAAATATCTTGTTAGAAATCGCGGTGCACAACATCACGTGAAAACGTTGCCCTTTAATTACCTCTTACTAAAAAATACACCTCATTTTTTTAATGTAACCGAATGAAAAATAACTAAAATTATTATTTTACTTTCAAATATATCTAACTTTTCTATGGGCAGATGCCTTTATTAAAATAAAATACTAATAACCAATTACAATACTAACTACAAAAACATTTGAGCAATGCTTAAACCACTAGCTATTATCAGCCTATAGATAACTCAAATGCTCTAACCCGCTATGAGTTTGCAGCGTGCCCAGAATGCTAGCAGCATTGCCAAGTTTATTTGCAATGCTTAAACCACTAGCTATTATCAGCCTATAGATAACTCAAATGCTCTAACCCGCTATGAGTTTGCAGCGTGCCCAGAATGCTAGCAGCATTGCCAAGTTTATTTGCAATGCTGATCCATTGAGCCACATATGTGCCAGCATTTTGGTCACGCGTCGCATCGATCTAACGCTCTGATAAGTTTTAAAAAATCGGTCCCCACGGGCCCAATTTTTCGATCCCAAACGGTTCAAATATGTAACCACTGCGCCAGCCCTAACATGTGTCTCAGAAGATGTGGCGGCGCCAAAGTGTCAACGCATGTAGCGTCCCACATTATAGACCGCCTTAACTTCCAGACACTGAAGACTAAAAAACTAAAGAATACAACTTAAATATTCTTAGGGTATATTTAGATACAATATTAGCCAAAAAATTAAATGTTCTAAAGCTATAATACAAAGAATTAACTTTAATTCGGTATTCGTCCATAGATTATCGTCGTAAAAACGTTGACAATAATAATTCGCATAACTGATAATTATTTATTGTACAAACTTAACCTTGTATACAATAATTTTGTACAAAATTAACGTAATAGGTTGGGGGAAAAGTTTCCTCGTTTTTTTATGAAATTTCAAAACATTTTTTTAATATAGTTTTATTATATTTAATAAAATTATTGTTACTGTTTTATTATTTAACTAAAGTATGTAGGTACCATTTTGTTCCATAACTGTTTGCCATCTTGTAGGTAGGGACATGCTCCCATTGCTATAGAAATTTTGGGGCTTCTGATCAAAATACCGCGACAATTGGTTTTGGCAGTTCTGAAAAGACCGAAACAGGTGGAAATTTGAAGGTGCAAGGTCAGGACTATACGGCGGATGCATTAACACCTCCCAGCCATACTCTCTTAATTTTTGTTGTAGCTAAAGATGTGTGAGGTCTAGCGTTATCATGATGAAAAACCACACCCCTTCTGTTGATTAATTCCGGCCGCTTTCTCTCAACTTCTTGGGTGGCAAGTGAAGTTAAGGCAGTACACCAACAAGTAGGTGGATAGACGATCTAATAAAGATCTGCATGATGCATGCAAAGTCTGCATGCAGGCTGATTCCAACAAGTGATGACATTATGATGTCATGAAAGCATATGTCCAGCTGATGAACATCGTATGGGTGATATGATGATAAAAGTAATTAAATATTGATATCCATTAAATCTGTATCCTTCTCAAAATCCTGCTACGCATCCTCCATTCAAACAAAATAAACACCAATAATGACAATATTATAAACGTTAAGTACTTAATTAATTATAAATTTTATTATCATAACCTAACAGTTCATTTTTGCCAGTCTTTTAACATCTTGGCGTGTTTGTTTTGTAAACGGTTTCACATGTAAATTAGCGATTGTAATTATCTCAAACATACGCCGTGTACGTATATGCAAATGTAATTCGGTATTTTGTTGAATAAACTCAATGTTTTAAACAAGGTTTTAGCCCCGGTTTCACAACTTCTAGTTACGATGCCAAGATTATACTGGAGTGTTTTGATTTGCTTTATAATATATGTCGCAGTAAACTTAGTTTTTGTGACCGTACCGTGGTGGTACCGGCCTAGTACTCCCCCATCTTTTCCCGCGGGTGCCGTAAGAGTCGGCTAAGGGACCACTTACCAGAAGGTGGACAGCAGCGCCTTCTCAGGATCGGAAATCACACTGCGCTCGCCAACCCGTCTGCCAAGCCTGGCGAGTATTGGCAAACGCCCCTGTATGGCATATGTCTAGCAGTGAATGTCCTATGGCTGAGATGATGATGATGATGCAGCTTAGTTTTCAACATACTTGTTCAAAATATACATTTACGAAGCCTCTATATTTCGAAATATTCAAATAACGCACACGTGTGGTAAAGTATTCTCACCTCAGTATATGTTTTTTCAAATAGTCCGTTAGTATCGCAGTCTGTATTCCTTAATTATTTTTTTTATTTCTATAAAGAAATATAATTGCATCAAGGAGATTCACATTACGAGAATAAATAAGCTGAATGATCGAACCTCTTTGGTAGCGCTCCCTTTACTCAACACGTTTTTTTTTTTTTCTAAATATAAAATTGGCACTAACTCACGCAGCGACATTGGCATATCCGCGGCATTAACATATTTTGAACCGTCAAAGATTGTTGCGAGTTTAAGCATTGTTTCGAAGCACGCTTCACTTTGTGCTATATGTTATTGTTGTAGCAATGCAGTATTGTTATTTGTTATTAGTGTTTTATTTTATCAAAGGAATATGCCCGTATTAATATAACTTACTTATATGTATAGCATAATACGTTCAAAAAGCTGTCAACAGTGTATTCAGTCTTTGATGGTCTAGGTCTTCTGAAAATTATTCTTTAGACTTCACACAAAATGCGAATAGCTGAATTATTTTATATAACAGTTACAATTTATCACAATAATGTGTAACAGACTTTTTATAATATTGATTATACAGGAAAATTTTGCGCCTTTTTCACCCTGACCACAATACATAAAACTGATAGTGTATAACGTAAATGGGATCATAAAACTGTAATGGATTCTCATTTTCTTTAAATACTTAATAACAATTGTCTTGAGATGAGTGCAAGCATTGGGAAATAGGCATTTTTCGTACGAACAAAGTAATAATATAAGGATTCATAGAAACTGGCTTATATGAAACCTTTTTCTCAAATACAAAAGCGTCTGTAAGGTACCAGCAGAGCCAGAGAGAGAAAATAGAAGGTAAGTACATAATACATTTAAAAAGATATACATTTCGTTTCATTTTCGTTCTTTGATGTCATTTTATTCGATTGATACTGATGAACTAATTGTTCGCTTTTAAGACCCAAGATATGCTAATCTAGAGCAGGTGTTTTACTTATACACGCGCCATTTATGCTTAAATAAATTGGTATACCTTGTATATATCTCATCACTTTTGTAATATTGTAAATACGAAAGTTTGTGAGACTACTGAACGGAATTTGATGAAATTTGGAACACATATGGTTTATACACTGAATTAATACACAGGCTTATTGACATCTTCATTTTCATCACCGTGTTTCATCACCAGGCGGGTAAAACGGATTTGGATGAAATTTGGTAGGGAGATACTGCAGGTCATTAAACAACACATAGGCTACTTCTCATCATCATCATTAAACATCACCACGCGGGGCGCAGTTAGCACCTATAATATACGAATTATACAAACAAATTTTCCAAAACAAATTTTATATACATTATGGTTGAACTATACTAATTGTATTTACTTATTTGTAAATACAATTAGTATAGAAAATTCCCTATCAAAAAACTAAATAATACTATAATATATATTGTAGTGTTGCGTAATGCCAGAAATGAGTCCCTACTCAGCGTTATGCGAGGATTTGAAGTTGCGAAGTTTACTTACTTATGTTAGTCCTACTATTATTAATTAACTCTACATATCATTGAACAGTCAAAAGTCAATAGAGCAGAAACTCTTCAATTAAGAGGCGGACTCATTTACATCATTGAAAGTTAGGTTGAAAAGTTGGATCAATGAACGCCTCAATTTTTGTAGCGAAAAATTATCTTTCGAATAATCACAGGATTTAGTAATCCAAAGAGAAGTTGAGGTCGTTGCGAGTTTGCATAAAGAGTATTATTATAACTTTTCTAGATTTCATATTAAACTGGAACCTTTTTTGAGGCAATGAAGTAGTATTTGCGTATTTAAAAAATTCGCAATTTGAAGATTGTGGCGGGAGTTTGAGCTGTGAAGATGTTTATTTTTAAACTGTCACGGTCACTAACTATTTATTTTTTTATTTTAGAAACACGATAACAACTTACTGTGTAGTAACTTAAATATGAACACAGAAAAAAATATCCTGTCCCATATTTAATCCATATTTAAATTTATTTATTTATTTTTCGGGTGCTATGTAAGTAGGTATTCATCATCATCATCTTATCACCCATAGGACTTCCACTGCTGGACATATGCCTCCCCCATATAGGGGGGATTTGCCAATACTCACCACGCTTAGCAGGCGGGTTGGTGAGCGTAGTAGTAGGTAAGTATTATTCACCTTTAATTGTACACGCAGGCGTGTCCTATTGTAGACCACATCATAACTTTACATTAGGAGACATAATGGTCGAACGCTTATTTACAATGAAAAAAGTTGTCAAAAACATTCGACTAAAACAACAAATCTTCGCTTCCTCATTTCTCTACATTAACTCATGCAAAGTCGCAGTAAAGGGTAAAGTCTTTTCTTTCCTGATAGATGAAGATAAGTTATATAAATTTTCTTGTTGATAAATCGATTTTTTTTAATCACATTTAAACCCTCGCACTAGGATTCCCTGAATCGCGGGAGGCTTGGACACACACATTCACAGCACACCAAGACCCGGGACATACACCTACACTCATCGCACAAATGTTTGCCCCTGCCGGGATTCGAACCCAGGGTCCCGGAGACACAGTAGTCATGTCACTGACACTAACCACTGCGCCACGGCGACCGTCTTTTGACATACGATAATCCAATAAATAATTAGAGAATAATAATAATTTAACAATAATTTTGTTTACGAAAAAAAAACTATCATCATCGGTGAAGGTTGCTCTTTTACGTTGGTTAATTTAATGTTAATTGTCAATGTCCTCGGCCAATTTCGATATTGAAGAATTTTAAACAGAGTACTCGAATTTGATAAAGGTGTGATGGTAACCACCACGTTCTTTAAAACCGTAATTACATTTCCACATATTCTTGCAATTAAAGCAAGTATACAGCTATAACACGGCAAATCCAATGGACCACATGAAAATACACAAATGTCCTAGCTTAAATACGATTATTTAAAAGCGGGCATCGATATCGAGATAAATATCGATACGTTCGACGTATCGATATCGATGTCCGCTGATTGGGACTAAACTCCATTAGTTGTTCTCACAAAAATTGATTCAATTGTGATGCAGATAATTTAATGTTAATGCATGCAAGAGGTACGTCGTTCAATTGTTTTTATGAATAATATGAACACTCTGGCGTACATATTCACAACAATTTTCAATTATTTTTTTCTTAGGAAGTAATTGCTGACGTCAGTCCTTCTTCTGTAAAAGGAATTGGGCTTGATGCAACCTGTTCATTGGTTGCGTTAGATAAATATGGATGGGATAAATATGGATGGGCTACCGGCTCTGTATTGATGTATTTACTTCTATTTTTGTTGTCCCGATTCTGTTTGCACAGATCACCAATTCACTGGACCGACCTAATTAAAACTACACTTAATGGTCCATTCCACGAATGGACGAGGCAAGCGACAGTACGAGAGAAATGAAGACGAACCGTGAAGCTCGCCACCACCCCTATCATGACAACCACAACAACTCTACCAAGAGTGTAACGACAGAGAAGAAGAAGATTCTGTTTGTAGCTGTAGGCGATAGATGGCACGCGTGTCAACTCGTGAACGGGTGCTGTTTGCGGACACCACGGTCTGCTCTAGTTGCATACGCCAATCGGACTAAAATAAAAAATATTTAATTAATAATACTGTATTCTTTTAGTTTAGTTTATACTTTTTATATCGTTACAGGTTTATTGTTTAATAATATTCAGTACGTTTCAGTAGGTGCCCATAATGTACGGTAAAAATAATAGTTTATGAAACTGTTTCATAATAAGAGTTATATAAAATGAATAAACAAAGTTCTCTTGTTTTATATAAATAACAAATAAATTAATAAAAAATTTATTCAGGAAAAAGTGCGCACTTACAGTGTTATACATCTTAAATGGCTAGAGTTTTGCACATATATTCATTATGTGTAAAAACCACGTAAGTTTAATAACAAGATTAACAACGTGTTACGAATGGATAACAATTAGTGATACAATTATCCAATAGCTCTTGGGCTAGACAGGACTCATTAATATAATAATGTTTCTTGATTATTGAAGCTTAAAGTACTTAATATAGATTGGAAGTCAGATAAACCTCATTTCTAATATTTACCTGGTAATTTACAACCAGTAACTCAAGCTTGATAGCGATTACTGCCTTGAGGTAGGCATTAACTTATCGTATAACATTTGAAAACAGATCATTAGTTTTGAGCCGCGGGTGAAAAATCGTACTATTTTTTTTATTGTAAATTTTATACTACTTTAAAATATTAATTGTACTTAAGAATGATTGACGTTTTAACAAATTTTTGAACTAGTTGTTGTTGTTTAGAATGTTCAGCAGTGGGATTTACATTATTAATCTACTATGACTTACGGAACGAAAATGTGGTATCTGACTATGGGCCTCGTGAGCAGGCTCAAAGTCACCGGCGAGCTATGGAAAGGGCTTTGCTCGGAGTTTCTCTACGCGATTGAATAAGAAATGAGGGGATGCATAGAAGAACTAAAGTCACCGGCATAGCCCAGTGGATTAGCAAGTTGAAGTGGCAGTGGGCAGGGCACATAGCTCGAAGAACCGATGGCCGTTAGGGTCGAGACGTTCTCGAATGGAGACCACGGACTGGCAAGTGCGGCATAGGACGGCCACCGACTAGGTGGGCAGTCGACCTGACTAAGATCGCAGGCAAGGGCTGGCAATGGGGAAGGCCTATGTCTGGCAGTGGACGTCCTATGGCCGAGATGATGATGATGATGTATCTACTAATACATTTTTTTAAAGTTTTATTATAGATGTATATAATTTAATGATGACCAATACTCAGTTTAAGGCGGTACAATCAACTAGTAAGCATATACTCAATAGCAAAGAAACCAACAATCCAAAGTAGAAGATCTCAGAAGGAGTGCTGCCAGTGCCTTATTAAAAAATTACTCCTAACTACCCAACGATTACGGGCGTGCATGAAGACGTAAATATTAAATTTTTATTTATGACTAGCTATGTCCCACGATTTTACCCGCGTGGTGATGAGAAACGGTGATGATGATGATGTTGGTGAAAATAATCTAATGTTTTAATCCAGGTTATAAGCTTTCTCCGTACCAATTTTCATCCAGATCCGTTCAGACGTTCTGGTGTGATTGAGTAACAAACCCCATCCATCGATCCAAACTTTCACATATATAATATTAGTGGGATTCGCTCACTACCCAATAAAACTTAACTGTTATACACATTTTTAAAGTAATATTCAGATAATATACATTTTATGAAGGATTTCGTTCGTAAAGTAGGTATAGCTAAGGTCTACCTCACCTATTTCATAGGACGATAAGATTTTAGTCGCCGACAAAATAGATTTATTACAAACACCAGTGGCCAGACATTATTTTTTTTATCTTTATAACATGGCGAATTACCCAAATGATAGGGATATTATCTTTTATATGGAAACACTTTCAAGCACACACCTTTCAAAATGAGAAAATCTCTATCCAAAATCACACATCAGTAAATTTTTAAGTCCGCAGAAGTCTTCTGTTGTATTAAACTAGTAGCGCCCCGCAGTTTCACCCGCATGGATTACGGTTTTCCCGCTACCTCAATTATCGCACGGGAACTATACTTTTTCTGGAATAAAAGTAGCAACCAAGGTTTAAACTATGTTCGTACGTAATTTCATCGAAATCGGTGCAGCCGTTTCAGCGTGAAGAAGAAACAAACATACACACATACACACAAACTTTCGCATTTATAATATTTTTAGCATTATATACGAGTACGTATAATATTACTTGAAGCGCCCCGTGGTTCAACCCTCGCGGTGTTGAAAAACGGCGGTGATGATGATGATGATGATGATGAAAAGTAACCTACGTGTTATTCCAAGGTATCAGCTACCTCCATACCAAATTTCTTCTAAATAAGTCCAGCAGTTAAAGCGTGAAAGCGCAACAAAAAAAAACTCACATTCACATTTATAATATTAGTAAGGATTAAACGAGCAATTCTTGCATATAATTATGTATCTCCAAGCTCAAAATATACTCAAATGATTTGTATTAAACTCTGTACATGAACCTTATTATTCACTGCCAAGAAAACCACTGAGAGATGCTCGATTTTCAAAGTGCTATTATCTAAATATTATAAAATTGTGTTATGCGTACACAAATTCCAAAGATTTGTCCCAAAATTCTCCGTGCAAATTATTTCGATTTTAAAAATGCTAATTTTTTAACAACAATAAGTTTTTATAATATTTGAATGTGAATAATGTTGTTTTATCAATTATAGTTGAATAACCAGAAATCATAAATAATATCGCTTTCATATATATAAACCTACATAAAGCATACAACCATATCATAAATCGTATAAAGTATTTTTTTAAACAAATGTAATTTCTAACAAAATGTATGTCATTTTCATGATTATCTCAATAAATTTTTCGTAGCTCGTAATTTCATAGACATAAAAAAGAATAAGGTGCGGCATAAAAACGTATTTATTTATAACAAAATAAGATACTTTTTAACTCCTAAGTCAGCTCTCCTTTACTGATGTTCTAAAGTACGCAATATTTTTATACACATATAATGTATACACTAATGTCTGTCAAAAGCTTAAAAAGCCGTTGAAATAATAAAGCCGATCAATAATTATTTCGTTCTTACTTTGGCCTAAATTTTAACCTTTATTAAAAGCTATATTTAATAAAATCATACTTCACATAAGTACTTACTCAAAGATGTACTTTTCAATACGTAGATTACACACACTTTTTGTTCATAGTAAGTAAAAACAGAAGAATATCTACAAAACAAAAAACCAACATAAAATCATAATTAACAAACTATTTCAAACGTCGAATAGTTCCAAAACACTTCAAAAGTATGAAAAACTTTTTTCTAAAAGTTCTTTTAATATCGACCAGTGTTAAGTCACGACACTTTCAAACATTTTGATTCTTAAATAAAGTTTTTTTTTTTTAATTCGATCGCGGAATATCGTGGCTACGCGGGCGCTCGGCGCGTTCGCTCACAGTCACACTTGCTCGACAAGTGAACTAAAGGGAGCATTCCCGAGACTTCATAGTAACAAACGTTTGGTTTTGCACCCCGGCCCATGTCAGTCATTTAAAGGAGATTACGCTCTGAGATTGAATTGGCCGCATTAAAAAAACGAGGGTTCCTTAAACGGATATCTAAATTTAAATCCATTCAGTGATTCTCGCGGTATCCAGGTTAATCGGTTGCTTTGATATTAACTTTTTTTAAATTATCGGGCTGTCGTGTTGCCAAGTCATCTTTACAATGTCTCATTGAGTGGCGCCAAAGTGATAAATATCTTTGGAGGTACGAGATGAATCACTTTTTTTTTGGTCGTTTGGCATAATGAAAAATGTTTGAGAAATCGCATGCCATGTTTTTGTTTACGATTCATTAACAATCATTAAGCCAAATTTGGTGAAAGAAGACAATAATTTTATTGTGTAATGGGTAAATATATATGGTAATCGAACCAGCATTGAATAAATGTAAGAATAATGATTCAATAATAATTAAATGAGAGATTTGTGTGGGTGTCGTGCGACAAACTCAGATAAAGTGATTTCTGCAAAATATTTTATTGATCGAATTTGGTTGGTGGTAAGAGTTTTTTTAATATGCACACAAAATACACTTAAAATAACTTACAACGCCTATTTGATTGCGTTTTTTTTTCATATGTCAATGGTTCTTAACAATACAAATAAAATCAAAATGAATTAAAATTAGCTCGAATATTGTTTTTTTTTTTTTTTTTTTCACACTCAAACCCCCGCACTAGGATTCCCTGTATTGCGGGAAATATTACTAGCAGATTAAAATGTTACATACATTAATAGTCTCACATAGAACTAATATGTACTAGGTACAACTAGTACATATTAGTTCTATGTAGTCTCAACTTTTGAAGCAATGATAGCTCAGCGATGGCTGTCAAACTGATGAACGCTGTGTCAATCCCCACCAACGGCTTGAGCTTTCGTTGAAGGTAACACCGTTTTCAGACACCCAGCATGGAGGTAGGGTACTTTCTAGTACCCGCCGGGCTAGCTACCACCCTCAAGTTTAAAAAACTGTCACCAAATACTGTAATGTAATGTAAATATAGTGTGTTCAGGTAGCAGTCCTTAAGAGCCATTCTAGATCTAGCGCAAAAACATCTTCGACCACATCGTCACTGACCATCAAGTGAAATACTAATTAATCGCTAGATTTATAAATAGTATTCCTAAAAAATATTTATAGTTAGAATTAGGACATTGAGACCAAGCCACTCGCATATGAAATGATTTTCGCCAGATAAAGTGTTTTTTATATTTTTAAGCCCTAAGCTTAAATTGTTAGAAAGAAATCCGGCTACCCTTAAGTTTTTCTTAACATAACAGATAAAGGTCCACGGCGTTTTTGAAGCGTCAGACGTACTATACTAACAAAAATCATAACAGCAGTTCGTTATGATTTCTCCATATCCTGGTAAATGTTCATCATTTAGTGGTGTTCTTGAGCACTAGCTTAAGAACACCATTGAATTGCCACCACTGCCAGTTCACTTCCTTGTGGAGAACTGCCTTCAGTGTTTGCCTTAGGGAGAGCATCTTCCGCTGTGTATCTTCCGTTCTCGTCCCTGCCCGGTGATGCTGTAAATGATTGTAGAGGCAAGGAATTATTGGGACGCAACTAAAAATTTATGCTTTTTGCAACTTTTCCTTTATCTGTGCTATAATACGTTGCATCGTGCCAAATCTCACGATTCTGAGAATACGGACAGTACCCTGTAGGTTTGGGTTCCCTTGTGAGTGTCAAAAATTTACAGCATAAACGGCTGTATCTTTTGATTGCGTTGCCTTAGAAGTTTATTTTTTTTACAGCTCCAAGGGACAATAGACCTGAGTATTATGATATGAATTTCAGTCTGATACCTCCACGCGTTCCTGAGAAAAAGGGTCTTGACAGACAGACAGACAAAGTGATCTTACAAGAGTTCCGTTTTTTCCTTTTGAGGTACGGAACCCTAAAACCAAGTATTACAACATGCTACTTTATGGTGTACACGTGTCTTAAGACCTGACCTGGAACAGTTTATTTAGGAAAAATATTATCTAAAATGTACCACGAGCACCATTACGCTGAATTCAATTGGAATTTTGCACTAGAATTTTTTGACAATTCGGAGCAGATTTTTTATGACTTTTATTTTGAAGTATTTATCGCTTTAAGTGTCACAATAAATGTTTCGTCTGACAGATAAGTGTTTTTTAGTTATGTTAGACACAATTCAGGCGATGTATATATTTTATTGCAATTACGAGTTATTTATTAATTTTCTAGGTATGTATGTTATTAGGTCAAAGAGGCAATACTAATATTTCATCTGCATGACTAATGAAAATTAATGATGCCTACAACGGAGTTTCTCTACGTGATTGAATCAGAAATGAGGAGATCCGTAGAAGAACGCAAGTCACCGACATAGCCCAGTGGATTAGCAAGTTGAAGTGGCAGCGGGCAGGGCATATATCTCGAAAAACCGATGGCCGTAGGGGCCGAAAGGTTCTCGAATGGAGACCACGGACTGGCAAGCGCAGCATAGGACGGCTGGATGCGGGCCGCTTCCAACCGGTCCTTGTTGAAATCAATGGGGGAGACATTTGTCCAGCTGTGGACGTCCTATAGCTGAGATGATGATGATGATAATGCTTACAATGAAAGTTACTTCACAGCGCTAAATTAATACAAAACATCGAGTCGACGGCGAGTATGGATATACTCGCTCTGCAGATGGCACAACTTTTCCATCATCAGACACACCGAGGCAAATAGGTCAATTACAAAATATTGTATACAGTTGCACACCTGTTACAAGCCGACCTCTTTTAACACTGCCTGGTCTTGTGCATAGATGATTTTTGAATAATTTAAAACGAGGTTGTTTGTTAGTATTTGTTGTATAAGTTGAGTCTATGGGAAGCGATCGAATAAAGTGAGTGAGTTCTTAAAGTGAAGTATTTTATCTACAGACCTGTATTCTTTATTTGAATCCTCTCATGTTGAACAGTTTTAACAGCCGTTTACAATCAGAGGATAATATATCTATAATCGAAAGAGACAGCGATGCATTTCAATCAAAGATTAAACTATAGACAAGCCGTAAACCTATTCCAAACAGGTATATTGAAATGGCGCCATTATGCCGCCATTATGTCACGAACCAGGTTGCAAATATAATAGACGATAAATATTAAATACATGTCATAAACCCAGACACATTTTAATAAGTAGCTATTAATAATGTAAAGCTCATAGCAAATTTAATTTTAATATTTGCTTCGAAGAAATATATTTATGGTGACAGATATATTTCCATGTTTCGTGGCTCTAGTAACGAGCTTATCAAAGCTTTTGTGTAAGAATTCATCTCATTCGAATTTCTCATTTTTTCATGAACAGAATCAAGAGCAACCCACTGGAGGGAGACTCAAACGCAGGCGTTCCCCTCTGTTAAAGTATAAGACCACGCGGTCCTATAGTCCTATACGTACTATAAAACACACAGAAAGTGTATGTGTGTGTGTGAAATTGTTAATGTGTTTATTTAGTTTGTATATGTGAGTTTCGTAGTGACGGATGATTGTTTTTGTGTGGGAGTGTGAGAAAGTGTGCGCGACGCACGTTCCCCCCCCCCCCCAAGAAACGACAGACTATTTTGTATCTGGAATAATCGCTATGGCTTCTCCCTCCACTCAGTTGCTCTTTGGCTTTGATTTTTGCTTTTGGATCTGTATATTAGAGCACTGGGCCACTGGTGGTGAACGGAAAGATACTGATAAAATTCTTATTTTTTATTTGTTATCATTCACACAAGGTCTTCAGGCCCCAAACTAGGCAGACCCTGTACTATGGTAACCTGATGACTGATATATATACTTATATACATATACACACCCAGACACAGGTCAAACAGACATGTTCATACACACAAATGTTTGACCTGTCCAAGAGTCGTACACAGGACCAGCGGCTCAGAAGGCAGAGTGCTACCAACTGCGCCAATCGACCAGTCAAAAATGTATTAGTGTGATCAATTTCACGATAGGGCCACGATATATTTAAGAATATTGGAAGTTAGGGCGGCATATAGTGTGGGACGCTACATGCGTTGAAACTTTAGCGCCGTCACATCTTCTTACTTCAGGTCCCGGTATAACACATAGGCTACTTTTTATCTACGTCATAGTCAATCATCACCACGTGGGTAAAATCGCGGGGCGCAGCTAGTATTTTATATATACACTAATGCCTGCCTCACACATGTTATATTTCTTGTACCAAACACACGGGGATAAAGATAATCTCTTCACGGTGCTTATTCAAAGATAAGTTGACAATGAAGCTTTAGGAGTTTATTCTTTATTTATTATTATATTACTCCGCCAGACATAGCTGGTGATGGATATATATTTCTTTTGTTCACTTATTTGGTTTCTTTTTAATGTCACGAATGACTACTATTAGTTAGTCCAATTAAATAGACAGTGGCCCTAATTCTGTTAATCATACGAACTAGCTAAAATTCACTAAAATTCTTCAAATTGAAGTAGCTCGTATTCTATTTACGCTAAAATTCAAATTCGCTTAATACTAATATTAGACGAGTTTTATTCCATTACTGGCCAATTGCGGGTAGTTTTAGTAGACACCAAATAAGTGGCGACTTAATTTCGCTAAAACTACCCGCAATTTTAATAAATAAATTTAATTTTAGTGATGTTATTGA